>OU342738.1:338377080-338977080 GCA_910589765.1 Avena atlantica | reverse complement strand
CCACACCCTCCCCTTGGTTCCTCTAAACCCTAGATCACCAAGGCCTCTCTCATAGTCCACCATACTCGCTCCGGCTTAAGGCGAAGCCCTGCGAGATCTCCCCTCTACTTCTGGTACCACGTCGTCGTGCTGTCGGAATCGCGAGGAGTGTGCTACAACCTCCGCTGCCTGCTGGAACAAGGGAGAGGAAGGTCTTCATCGAGTACCGAACGTGTGACCGACTGCGGGAGCGCTGCCGGAACGCAGCGCTGGAAGGATCGTCTACGCGATCGTGAGATCGGCAAGAGTATGACTACATCACCCACGAGAATCTGCTCTCGTTAACCGCTTTGGAATCTTCGAGGGTGAGTTCCTCTATCGACTCGTTGTTACAATCTAGTAGATAGATCTTGGCTTGTTTGTTTGCATGCGGTAGAAATTTTTTGTTTTCCATGCTACGAACCCCTACAGTGGTATCAGAGCCGTGTCTATATGTAGATCTGTTGCACGAGTAGAACACAATGGTCATTATGGGCGGTGGTGCTTTTATTATCAATTGCTTTTTGTGTACTTTGCATCTTGCGGTATGATGGGATGAAGCGGCCTGGGCTAACCTTACATGAAATCGTTCATGATACTTGCTCCATGCTCAACATGCAACTTGTATTGCATAATTGGCTTTGCGGGTGTCTGTCTCTCCCATTATAGTATAGATCCAATTTACAACAAGCACTTGATAGTTCAAACATCAACGTTGTGGTTCTTGTTCGTAAGTTAGATCGACACTTATTGAAAGCCCCAAACCACGTAAAATATGCAAAGAAAATTAGAGGCGTCTAACTTTGTTTTGCAGGGGTGTGCCGTGATGTGATATGGCCATGATTGTGATTATATTTGATGTATGCAATGTCCCTTATTGTAAGTTGGCAACCAGCAGGAGCCATATGGTTTTCTTTAAATTCCGTTAAGACCCGAGTGTCTATTCAAAGTAGTTGTAATAGTTGAAGCTGGTGGACGACAACCATGAAACGACGCCATTGACCTTGACGCTATACCGGTGATGATGGAGATCATGTTCGTGCTTGAAGATGGAGATCGAAAGCATAAGAAGAAAGGCCATATCATATCACATATTATGAATTGCATGTGATGTTAATCCTTTATGCATCTTGTATTGCTTAGTTAACGACGGTAGCATTATAAGATGATCCCTCATGCACACAAATTTCAAGTTCCAAAGTGTTCATCCTTAGTAAGCACCGTTGCTAAAGCTCGTTGTTTCGAAGCACCACGTGATGATCGGGTGTGTTAGATTCTGCGGGAGTATACAACGTGAGCAAGCCAGATTTTCTCATGCGGAAGCTAAGGTTTGATCTTGACGAGCCTAGCATGTACATACATGGTCTCGGAACACGGATCACCGAAAGGTAAAGCATGAGTCATACAGTAGATATGATGAACATGTTGATTGTTCGCCATTGAAGCTACATCAACTCTCGTGATGATCGGTTTTGATGTGGTGGATTTGGTTCGTGTGATCACTAAAACAATGTGAGGGATATTGTTTTGAGTGGGAGTTCACATAGATTAATTTAACTATTAATTAGAACTCAATTTGTCATAAACTTAGTCTAAACTATTGCAAATATGTTGTAGATCAATGACGGCCCCTACCATCAATTTTAATGAGTTCCTAGAGAAAGAAAAGTTGAAAAACAATGGAAGCAACTTCGCGGATTGGTTCCACAATTTGAGGATTGTCCTCAATGCTGGTAATTTAACCTATGTGCTGGATGCACCGCTGGGTGAACGACCTGCAGCTACTGCTACCGATGAAGTAAAGAATGTTTACCTCACTCAGAAGAATCAGTACTCCACAGTTCAGTGTGCTATCTTGTATGGTTTGGAATCGGAGCTTCAGAAAAGGTTTCAGAACCAAGACCCATATGATATTGTCCGTGAACTCAAAATTATTTTTGAGACTCACGCGGCAGTTGAGAGTTATGAGGCTTTTGAAAAGTTCTTTAACTGCAAGATGGAAGAGGGCAGCTCCGTCAGTGAGCATGTGCTTAAGATGTCTGGGCACGCAAACAAACTCCAAAGTTTGGGTATAGTGATTCCTAATGCTTTGGGGATTTACCGTGTCCTCCAATCACTGCCACCAAGTTACAAGAACTTTGTGATGAACTACAATATGCAAAACATGAACAAGACGTTGCTAGAACTCTTCTCCATGTTGAAATCTGCAGAAGTGGAGATCAAGAAAGAGCATCAAGTGTTGTTGGTCAATAAGACCACAAAATTCAAGAAAGGCAAGTCTAAGCAAAAGGGAAACTTCAAGAAGGGTGGTAAGAAAGTTACCGCACAGACAAATAAGACCAAGGCTGGGCCTAAGCCTGATACTGAGTGATTTTACTGCAAGGGAGAAGGTCACTGGAAGCGGAATTTCCCAAAGTACTTGGCGGATTTGAAGAACGACAACATCAAGAAGAAAGGTATATCCGATATACATGTTATTGATGTGTATCTCACTAGTACTCGTAGTAGTGCCTGGGTATTTGATACTGGTTCGGTTGCTCATATTTGTAACTCGAAACAGGTACTGCAGAATAAACGGAAGCTAGCGAAGAACGAGGTGACGATGCGCGTTGGAAATGGATCAAAGGTTGATGTGATCGCGGTCGGCACGCTACCTCTTCATCTACCATCGGGATTAGTTTTATACTTAAATAATTGTTATTTGGTGCCTGCGTTGAGCATGAACATTATATCCGGATCATGTTTGTTGTGAGACGGTTACTTGTTTAAGTCCGAGAATAATGATTGTTCGATTTATATGAGTAATATGTTTTATGCACATGCACCTTTGATAGATGGTCTATTCTTATTGAATCTCGATAGTGGAAATACACATATTAATAACATTGAAGCTAAACGTTTGAAATTGAGCGATAACTCGACCTATATGTGGCACTGTCGTCTTGGTCATATTGGAGTGAAGCGTATGAAGAAACTCCATTCCGATGGACTTCTTGAATCACTTGAAAGATGCGAAGCATGTCTGATGGGTAAAATGACTAAGACTCCATTTTCTGGGATGATGGAGCGAGCTACAGACTTATTGGAAATCATACATACCGATGTGTGTGGACCAACGAGTGTAGCATCGCACGGTGGTTATCGTTATGTTCTTACCTTCACGGATGACTTGACTAGATATGGGTATATCTATTTCATGAAACATAAGTCCGAAACTTTCGAGAAGTTTAAGGAATTTCAAAGTGAGGTAGATAATCAACGTAACAAGAAGATTAAATTTCTACATTCTGATCGTGGAGGTGAATATCTAAGTTACGAGTTTGGCGAGCATTTAAAGAAATGCGGAATACTTTCACAATTGACACCGCCGGGAAAACTACAGCGTAATGGTGTGTCCGAACGTCGTAATCGAACTCTCTTAGATATGGTTCGTTCTATGATGTCACTTACAGATTTACCGCTATCATTTTGGGGTTATGCATTAGAAACAGCCACATTCACTTTAAATAGGGCACCATCTAAATCCGTTTAAACGACACCGTATGAATTATGGTTTGGGAAGAAACCTAAATTGTCGTTCCTTAAAGTTTGGGGTTGCGAAGCTTATGTAAAGAAGTTACAGCCGGACAAGCTTGAACCCAAAGCGGAAAAATGCGTCTTCATAGGATACCCGAAGGAAACTATTGGGTATACCTTCTATCATATATCCGAAGGCAAAATCTTCGTTGCTAAGAATGGATCCTTTCTAGAGAAGGAATTTCTCTCGAAATAAGTGACTGGAAGGAAAGTAGAACTCAACGAGGTTGTTGAACCTTCTCTCGAACTTGCGAGTAGCGCAACACCAGAAGTAGTTCCTGTGGCGCCTACACCAATAAGAGAGGAAGCTAATGATGGTGATCATGAAACTTCAGTTGAAGTTGCTATAGAACCTCGCAGGTCAACGAGAACTCGTACCACTCCTGATTGATATGATCCCGTTATGAGTGTCATGTTGGTGGACAACACCGATGACCCTACGGCATATGAAGAAGCGATGATGAGCCCAGATTCCAATAAATGGCAAGATGCCATGAAATCCGAGATTGGATCCATGTACGAAAACCAAGTATGGACTTTGGCGGACTTACCGGATGGCCGGAAGGCTGTCGAGAACAAATGGATTTTCAAGAAGAAAACAAATGTTGATGGTAATGTTATTGGCTATAAAGCTCGACTTGTCGCAAAAGGGTTTCGACAAATTCAAGGAGTTGACTACGATGAGACTTCCTCACCAGTAGTGAAGCTAAAGTCTGTGAGGATTATGTTAGCAATCGCTGCATATTACGATTATGAGATATGGCAGATGGATGTCAAAACGACGTTCCTCAATGGAGACATTGATGAAGAGTTGTATATGATGCAACCCAAAGGTTTTGTCGATCCTAAAGATGCTAACAAGGTATGAAAACTTCAACGGTCCATATATGGATTGAAGCAAGCATCCCGAAGTTGGAATCAATGTTTTGATAAGGTAATCAAAAGTTTTGGTTTTATACAAACTTATGGAGAAACTTGTATTTACAAGAAAGTGAGTGGGAGCTCTGTAGCATTCTTAATACTATATGTAGATGACATATTGTTGATTGGGAATAATGTAGACCTTCTTAATAGTGTCAAAGAATATTTGAATAATAGTTTTTCAATGAAAGATCTTGGCGAAGCAGCTTACATATTAGGCATAAAGATTTATAGAGATAGATCGAGACGCCTAATATAATTGTCACAAAGTACATATTTGGACAAAGTTCTAAAGAGGTTTGGAATGGAAGATAGCAAGAAAGGGTTCTTGCCCATGTTGCCCAATACGACCTTGAGTAAAACTCAAAGTCCAGCAACGACAGAAGATAGAGAAAGGATGAGTAAGACTCCCTATGCCTCAGCCATAGGATCTCTAATGTATGCCATGCTATGAACTAGACCCGACATTGCATATGCTGTTAGTTTGACTAGCAGATATCAAAGTGATCCAAGAGTGGATCATTGGACAGTGGTCAAAAACATCCTTAAGTACTTGAGAAGAACTAAGGATATGGTTCTTTCTTATGGAGGTGATGAACAACTCGTTGTTAATGGTTACACCAATGCTAGTTGGGACACCAATCCGGGTGATTCTAAATCTCAATCTGGATATGTATTTACTTTGAATGGTGCAACAGTTAGCTGGAGGAGTGCAAAGCAAAGCGTTGTGGCGAGATCTTCAACTGAATCGGAATACATAGCTGCTTCGGAGGCTTCCCAAGAACCGATATGGATGAAGGAGTTCATTACAGAGCTCGGTGTGGTTCCAAGTGCGCTGGACCCAATGTCTATCTACTGTGATAACATGGACGCCATAGCCAATGCGCAAGAACCAAGGTCACACAAGAAGCTGAAGCACATGAAGCTACATTTTCACGCTATTCGAGAACATGTCCAAGATGGTGACATAAAGATTTGCAAAGTACACACAGATCTGAATGTGGCGGATCCGTTGACTAAACCTCTCCCGAGGGCAAAACATGACCAACACCAAACTACCATGGGTGTTCGGTATATTACCATGTAATCTAGATTAGTTGACTCTAGTGCAAGGGGGAGACTGTTGGAGATATGCCCTAGAGGCAATAATAAATGTAGTTATTATTATATCTTTGTGTTTATGATAAATGTTTACATTCATGCTATAACAGTATTAACAAGGAAACATTAATACTTGTGTGATTTGTAAACTAAATTAGAGTCCCTAGTAAAGCCTCTTTATAATACTAGCTTGTTGATTAATAGATGATCATAGTTTCTTGATCATGAACATTTGAGATGTTGTTAATAACAAGGTCATATCATTAGGAGAATGGTATGATGGACATACTCCTATAGATAAGCGTAGCATAAAGATCAAGTCATTTTAATAGTTCAATTGTTATAAGCTTTCTGATACGTAGTAACCTAATTCCTTCGACCATGAGATCATGCTAATCACCATCACCAGAAGGATGCTTTGATGACATCAAAGACCACACTGTAACTGGGTGGCTATAAAGGTGGTATTGAGTGTTCAGAAAGTATGGGTTGAGGCACATGGATCAAGAGTGAGATTTGTCCATCCATATGACAGATAGATATACTCTGGGCCCTCTCGGTGGAATGTCATACAATTGGCTTGCAAGCATGTGACTGGATCACAAGGGATCACATACCACGGGAACAAGAAAAGAGTACTTATCAGTAACGAGGTTGAACTAGGTATACAGAGATACCGACAATCAAAACCTCGGATAAGTAAACTATCATGAGATAAAGGGAAATTAGTATCGTATGTAAGTGGTTCATTCGATCGCAAAGTAATTGTATAAATATGTGGGAGCCATATGAATTTCCAGATTCCTCTATTGGTTATTGATCGGAGAAGTGTCTCGGTCATGTCCGCATAATTTACGAACCGTAGGGAGACATACTTAAGGATTCGATGTTGTTGAGTAGTTATGGAATGATGAGTCAGAGACCGAATGCTGTTAGGAGTCTCGGATGGGATCCAGGATATCACGAGGAGATCCGGAATGGTCCGGAGAATAAGATTCATATAAGGAAAGTCCTGTTTCGGAGTTGGGGAATGATTCCGGTGTTTTCACCAGGAATGTTCTAGAAGGGTCCAGAAGGTCCGGCACTCCGGAGGGGAAGGGTACATGAATGTGTCATAACAATATGGAATGGTTGCATCATGTACTAGGTCACTTGGCTGGGCAAAATAAAGGAAGAAATCAAATCCTAGTTTGAAAGTCAAACGCCAATTTGAAAAAGTCAAACGACAAGTTTGCTTGGTGGAGGGAGAGTAGGAAACCTACTTGGGGAGGAGTTCCTCTCCCTCCACCCGCCGGCCAAGGAGGCCGACTTGGGGGAGGACTCCCTCCTCCCAAGCCGCTCCCTCCCACCTATATAAGGAGGGGTAGGGCTGCCCCTCTTCCCTACACAAAAGACACCCCAAAACCCTAGCCCTAGCCGCCGGCCTCCTCCAAGTCGCCGCCGCCCTAGGGTTTCTCCAAGTCACCGACTTGGGGCTTCCCCAAGCCCTAGCCGCCGGCCACACCCTCCCCTTGGTGCCTCTAAACCCTAGATCACCAAGGCCTCTCCCATAGTCCACCATACTCGCTCCGGCTTAAGGCGAAGCCCTGCGAGATCTCCCCTCTACTTCCGGTACCACGCCGTCGTGCTGCCAGAATCGCGAGGAGAGTGCTACAACCTCCGCTGCCTGCTGGAACAAGGGAGAGGAAGGTCTTCATCGAGTACCGAACGTGTGACCGACTGCGGAAGCGCTGCCGGAACGCAGTGCCGGAAGGATCGTCTACGTGATCTTGAGATCGGCAAGAGAACGACTACATCACCCACGAGAATCTGCTCTCGTTAACCGCTTTGGAATCTTCGAGGGTGAGTTCCTCTATCGAATCGTTGTTACAATCTAATAGATAGATCTTGGCTTGTTTGTTTGCATGCGGTAGAATTTTTTTGTTTTCCATGCTACGAGCCCCTACACCTCCAGCTCGGCGGCAGCGTCAAGCTCGCCCTTCTCCCGGTGAAGGGCGGGCCATTTTCACCGCCATCATGGTCCGCGCCGGTGTCAACGCGCACACGCTCACACTCACTCACCATCAACGAGCCTCAGGCTCCCTCCCGCTGCACGGCCGCCTCCGCGTGGTCCGGCCGAAGCCGGAGCCGATGAGCGCGCTGGAGGACGACTAGGATGCCTATGCCCCGAGGATGGCGATGGAGGCGTCGCTCAACAACGTCCCGCCGATGGGCCTTGCTGATGGTCTCGCCTAGTCCAAGGCGGATCACGAGCTGGAGGAGACCGAGCGCCATTAGCAACTCCTGCACGCCGCCCGCCGCCTTCCACGTGCTAACTTGGTCGTCCTCGAAGACACCGACAAGCGCATCGGCGCATCGGCCAGGGCCAAGCGCACCTCGGCGCATCGGCGACGCCGGCCAGGGCAGCAGCCGCGGTCCTGTGAAGGACGAGCCACCGAGCAACGACGACAGCGACTACACGACGTTCTATCGGCGCCTCGGCATGTACCAGACTGCCCGCCGCTGGCGAGCCTTTAAATATTTGTTTTTCAGTGTTTTAGTTAACTATCGGCCGAACTTGCATATGTGTTGCCGATCCCCGCCTATATTTGAACCAATTTCGCCTAAATAGTATGAATGTCGTCAAATTTGTATGTATTTCCCTAAATTTACAAGAATTTTGCCTCCATTTGTATGGATCGAGTTTGCTCGCCGACAAGCCTGGGATTGCGACTAGGAACATATAGGCCCACATGCCAAATATTCGTCTAATCCGGTGAATTTGTTTGCCGGATTTCGGCCTAGAGGCTCAAATGAGTGGAGATGCTCTTAGCACGTCTCCGATGTATCATCTTTTTTCTCAAATCTCTCTTACATATTTAGATTTAATTATGAAGTCACTTACATAAATCTAAAGTTATATTGCGGGCAAACCTGATTGTATAAATGATTATGATCATTTGCATCCAATCGAGTGCCAACAATGAGTATGTTACTGATTACAGTGCATGTAGATAATTGGTATGGAGGCTCTAAAAATGGCTCGAAAAACATAGGATTATCAATAAAACCAGTAAGAACTATCATTAACATGCACACTATACGAATATATGTAAGGTATCCAAGTAGTTGCTATAGCTACCATATTAAACAGTAAACTAACTAGTATTAGAGAAAGTTTAATGATACTGTGCACCTCAAAAACTATAGTAAAGTCAGTGGTGCATTTTAAATTTAGTGTCTGCTATGCCCTTAAGTATTCAAATCAACGATTTCTCAGTGAGAGGTTAGTGGGCTGGTGGCACAATTAATGAGGTCTCTCGTGACATTAAGGTTGTTTCTAACTCATTGAATAGCATACACGATTAGTCCATTTCGGGGATAAGCTCCTCGGGAATTTTCTTTGAAAGGACCTCAAAACACATTTAAGGTATAAGTTCAAGAACTTTCAAGAATAAAACCCCCAAAGAGGAAGAGGTGGACGACGAGGGCTTACTACTACTTACTTGTTTCTGTTTTTAGTTTTATAGGGTGGGATTTATACTAATATTTTTGCGGAATACATATAGATGCAAGCACAAAAACAAACTACAACCATCCATGCACATACGCACTTACACAAAGCATACAGAAAATGAAGTAGCTGAGCTAAAAATTGACTAAGTCACCATTGGTGTCTTGCTACTAATTAACGGAAATGTCGCCTCACACTGAAAGGATAACCCCCACAGGACATTGATCCTTGTGGGTTAGGTGTAACCTGCTTCCATTCAACCACATGTTGGTTCATGGATTTTTGCTAATTCGCAACAACAAAAATATTAACTTGGTTGATGATGGTAGAGGCAAACAAGTAAATCGAATACCCTGTTTGGTAATGATGACTACAAAGAAGATTAGGCTATAAACATTATGTACCTAATTATTAACTACCATGCTTTAGTGCAGGGAGAGACTTATTGCATGTGATTGTCAACGATATGTCACTTTTTCTATTAATAATGTAGTACCATTTTAATTAAATAAGGTCTTACGGTGTAATTTTTGTATCAGAAGAACACTAGACACTTTGGATTCACTATTCTTATATGATTACGTGTTACACTAAGATTTGCCTGTTGGAATTGTCTTCTAGATAAAACCAAATCAGTATGTATTGCTTCTGTTTTGGTCCATGCACTTGTACTGCCTGTCTTAATATATCTGATCTTCTTAGTTTCATTTTCCATCGGACTAGTTTAAGAGCACTGTCTCAAGCACGTCTCCAATATAGTGTAATAGCTTTTTTCCTTAACTCTCTCTTAAATAGTTAGATGTAATTATGGAATCACTTACATAGATCTAAACTTAAACTGTGGGCAAAGCTGATTGTATAAATGATTGAGATCATTTGCATCCAATCGAGTGCCAACAATGAGTAGATTACTGATTACAATGCTTGGAAAGAATGGTTCGGAGGCTCTAAAAATGGCTCGAAAAACATAAGACTATCAAATAAACGCCAGTAAGAACTAATCATTAACGTGCACACTATATGAATATATGTAAGACAACTATGCCACGTAATACGAGGTATCCAAGTAGTTGCTACCATATTAAACAGTAAAGTAACTATTAGAGAAAGTTTAATGATACTATGCACTCAAAAAACTAAAATAAAGCCAGTGGTGCATTTTTAATTTAGTGTCTGCTTTGCCCCTAAGTATTCTAATCAACTATTTCTCAGTGAGAGGTTAGTTGGCTGACATCACAATTTAATGAGGTCTCTTGTGACATTATCATTTTTTCTAACTCATTGAATAACATACATGATTAATCTATTCCGGGGATAAACTCGTTGAGGATTTTATTTGAAAAGAATATTTGCCACCTTAAATTAGGGTTTAAACACAAGCTTATAAGTTCAAGAACTTTCAAAAATAAAATCTCCAAAGAGGAAGAGGTGGCCGGTGAGGGATTATTACTATTTACTTGTTTCTATTTTAAGTTTTGCAGGGTGGGGCTGATACTAATATTTTTTTGCGAAACACATATAGATGCATGCATAAAACAAACTACAACCATCCCATGCATACACACTTAACAACACATACAGAAAATGAAGTCGCTGAGTTTAAGAATTGACTAAGTCACCATTGGTGTCTCTCTATTAATTAATGGAAATATTACCTCCCACTAAAAGGATAACACCCACATGACGTTAATCCCTTGTGTGTTACGGGTGTAACCTTCTTAACCGGCTTCCAAACCATTCAACGACCCGTTGGTTCATGGCTTACTGCTAAGTCACAACAAGAGTAACTTGGTTGATGATGGTAGAGGCAAACAAGTGAATCGAATACCCTGTTTGGCAACAACGAATACAAAGAAGATTAAGCTATAAGCAGTATATACCAAATTATTGACCACCATGCTTTAGTGCAGGGGAGACTTAATTGCATCGGATTGTCAACGATATGATACTTTTTTATGTTTTTAATTAAATAAGGTCTTATAGTGTAATTTTTGTATAAGAAGACACTAGACACTTTGAATCATTATTCGAAGAACCCCAAAAGTGGATCACCAATGAAGGAGCAACGGTTAGCTACTATTCTTCTATGATTACATGTTACACTAAGATTTTCCTGTTGGGATTATGTTCTTGATAAAACCAAATAAGTATGTATAGCTTCTGTTTTGGTCCATGCACTTGTATTGCCTGCCTTAATTTATCTGATCTTGTTAGTTTCATCAGACAAGGAGTTAATCGGATGCTAGGTGGTTAGAGTTTGGTGGTTAGGCAGTTTAATCATGTCAAAGCATGACCATGATCGAACAATCATTAAACGACTTGTCCTCACTTTTCATGACTCTTCTCTTCTTGGAGTACGTGCATCTTCCTGCTATGCTAATATAATTTGCATGCCAATGTTGTCACTGATTCTTAATCGTTACAATTCAACTGCATCTTAGTGATAAACTACTATGCTTATCCGTATGATAATATGGCATGGAGCAGGGGCACGTTTGCGCATAATTAAAAACTAGTCAGTATAGTTTAGTGCTAACTAGCTAGTGAAATGATGGAGTAGTAATTGTAGCCCAATGCAATGGACCAAGAGTGCTGGCAAATACTGAAGGATTCCAAGTGTGTGGTTTTATTCCAACACAAGATTTGCTTCCTCGATTGGTGACAACACTGACAGCCAAGGCCAAGCCTTTTTATTCTTGCATTAATTCAACTATGAACTATATTGTCTAAAATTAAGAATGTTCAATGTATTTAGCATGATTTTTCTAAGTAGACTTAGTCAGTTTCAGTAATTAACTGGGATAAAGTGAGCATAATTTGGAGTAGGTTCAGTGCACTAGCAATGAAAAGAGAAACACATGTGAAGGGGGTTTAATTAAATCCAAATGCCAACTATCTTAAGAAGTTGGAGATATGATGGCATATACGAAACTTCCTTCTCTGTTTATAAACCAAGAGTCAATCAGTATTAGTGAAGAAAATCAATATGTTGCCGTTCATTACTCGGTTGTGAATATGTCAGATCATACCAACCAAATGTCAACTGTCTTAGCTGACAATGAGTTAGCAGTAAGTTGTGTGTCAAGAGTCTGGACAAGGACAACCAATTATACTTCCTAAAAAAAAGACAAACGATTAGTAATGCATTTTACTAGTGTTTTCTTTTGCGGTGGTGTTTGCTCCCTTTTCTGTTTGATATAAAAGAAGAGAAATATCTACTGTCTTTGACCTCTAGCCGACAAAACACGTTACAGTTCATTCTCTCTCCATCTTTCCTTTTATTTTTCCTAAAAATGAGGTACAACCTTTTCCAGTTAAGACTGGATTCACATTGCGTTTAGAAAAACAAATTTGGAGAAATAGTACTATAGCTTATGGTCCCTATTGGTCCAGCAACGACTTGGAGACAAGCATTGTAAAAACAATCTTTCCATTGACTTGTTAGAGCTACCATTTTTTTCAATAGTACTGTATAGCTTCTATTCGCTCTAAGCATGACAAAACTGTACTAATTGACTAGTGAAGTTAAATTGAAATGTATAAGTACGAAACAAAGTACGACAACTCTCGTTAACAATGTATGAATCATATTAGTGGATGATTCAAGTTGACTGATTGTTGCTGTCATTTGCAAAGTACAGAGAACAGGTTTTTCTGAGACATAGTTCTAGGGAGTACTGAACAGCAAGTACATTTAAACTGAAATTAATTACACGCAAAGTATGATCAATTCCGTTAGTAAACTTATGGTGCCAATCATACGAATATATGAGTGGAGTTAATTATAGTTGGAAATTATTTCGCAAAGGACAGTGAACAATTAACAGGCAGTTCATGAAATAATTCTGAGCTTAAGATTCAGAACTACACAACAAGTCAAGTGCACAGCACTGTTCCAGAATAACTATATTATGAGTGAACACACAGAGTTTGGCAAACACACAAGAGTTTTTTCCAAAAAATAATATCATATAGAGCTATTATTTTCTAAAATGAGTTTGTATTAAGGGGATTTAGCATGTTTCTCTTGAACAATGAGGTAGTTCATTACACCCATATTTGACTACTGCTGTTTTGTTCATAGTGCAGGATTGATCACCACTTACAAGTTCTTATAATAACCTCACACTCTTAACACCACATTTTTCCAAAGATAATTTAAAGCTATAACTGAACCCAGAGGCGTTACACCACTCAAATAAAAATGAACACAGAATTTTGTTCTCCCTCCATGTTGAGGATCTGACAGCTCTTCAAATTGCAGGAAATGGCAGCATCATAGTGTTTGCAATCTTAATGGGAAGCACAAGATCGCACAGGCATCAACTGATATCTATGTACTGATCTCAATAAACACCACAGGAACTTAATTCCCATAATGATCCTGCCCCCTTCCACCTCTCACCTCAACCTCAAGTTCTCAACTCACCACCACCACCACTTCCCACGTTCTACTGGACGAGTGATTGTGCAAATGCCAAGCCAATCTCCTCATCACCTCCCAAGATAAACATATCTCCTTGGACGATAAACAATATCGTCACACCATCACGGCATAATTGTGCATGCGAGTCTTGTTTATCGCCTGTCGATATCAGGATCAACAATCCGGCGGCAACACCTCAGCAGCTAGCGTCCCCACGGCCGGTGCCAGTTTGACTCTGGAGATAACATTTCTTTGCTTCGAAACAGACAACTTGGTGATGATAAGATGGTGGTTGTTCTGCCGTACTTTGTCAACAATAGAGGCCAAGCCACCCTGCACGGCTGCACTCCTACAAATACCCTGCACAAACCCACGGCAGAACCACTCAAGTCAAGGCATTGTACCAGCATCGTCTCTCTAAGGCAGCTAGTATAGTGTCCTCCCTTGCCTTGAGCCTTTCCTTCCACATTTTATAGCTGAAATGGAAAACACTTACAGTTCCGCCGTGCCGACAGAGACCGACATGATGTCGCAGTTCCTCGGAGCCGGGGCTCACGGCTACCACTGCTTCAACTACGAGCAGCAGGACGAGTCCATGGAGGCTATGGCGGCCATGTTCTTGCCTGGCCTCGACACCGACTCCAACTCCTCCTCTAGCTGCCTGAACTATGACCTGTCTGCACAATACTGGCCTCAGCCTCAGCCAGGCAATTGTTCCAGCGTCACCAGTTTCCTTGATCCGGCTCATGGCTACGAGAGCTTTGAGTTCCCGGTGATGGACCCGTTTCCACATGCCGACTTCGAGCCGCATTGTGCCGCCATCCCCTACCTTGGTGAGGATCTGAGCCATCTACATAGCAACCATTCGCCGGCCGGGGAGGAGGAAACAGCAGGTGATCATACACCAGTGACTAACAAGAGGAAGTCCAGAGCTACCACCACGGTAAGCTTTCACAAGTGCCAATGGATCGATGACTTAATTAAGTTGCAATGTTGCTTTAGATCCATACTTACTATAATTCTAAACTTATGTAGGCATCCAAGAAGGCCAAGAAGGCGGGCAAAAGGGATTCCACCGGCGACAACGAGGACGCATATGCCGTCGACCCGCAAAGCTCCAGCAGCTGCACCTCAGAGGATGGGGATTTGGATGGCAATGCCAAGTCGAGCTCGAAGAAGGCGGGCACCAGAGCCAGCCGTGGGGAGGCTACTGATCCTCAGAGCCTCTATGCAAGGGTAAGTGTATAATATCTCAAGGTGCAAAATAAAATGGTTACATGGTGGATGAATGGTTTGTTTCTGAATTATGATGGGTGTGATTTTTTTTCTGATCGGTGTAAATTAATGTCAATTTTGCAGAAAAGGAGAGAGAGGATCAATGAAAGATTGAAGACCCTGCAGAACTTGGTTCCCAATGGAACAAAGGTAGGTTCCTGTCTGGGATGTGTTGGTCTGCAAGGACTTAATTTGTACCTAAATATCTTGGTATGGTAAATTCAGGTCTAACTTGGATAAATGTGATCTGATAGGTTGACATCAGCACAATGCTGGAGGAAGCAGTGCAGTATGTCAAGTTCATGCAGCTTCAGATTAAGGTATGTGCCATCTGCATTCCGTTGTCACCAAACCAATACTCCAAGAATTGTCGGTGTATAACTTATAGATGATGTACTAAATATGTTTCAAACAATCATGTGCAGTTGTTGAGCTCCGACGACATGTGGATGTATGCACCCCTGGCTTACAATGGGATTAACGTCAGCAGTCTTGATCTGCACATCTCTGCCCTGCAAAAATAAGTACCACTCTGGAGATGAGGCGCTAACACTGAAACTACACTTTGTTTTTTTCTCGGACATTTAACTATACTTTCACACTTTTCTTGGCTTTTTCTCGGAGTTATACAACGAAGTAATCATGATCATGTAAATGATCGAAGGTCAAGGTGATATGATTGACTTCACGTTTCGGATCATTCTGTCATGTCCCATGGTTATGATATGTAACTCTACATCTTATTAACAAGACATTGGAATGTAAGCTTGGCTTCATGATCTGTAGTGACTTCATCAATCTTAGTGTGTGTGTCTATGTTGTACTCGGTGTTTCTAAAGAAAACTTCTGTCTATAAAAATGTTTGAAAAAAGGACGCCCCAAAGGGGTTTCAGGTAATGGTTAGGAAAATAAAACAGTGGCACCAGTAGAGCCTGTAATGGAAAATAGCCGTCCTTTACCACCCAAAATTATGCAGGAAAAATTTGGGGTTGGCCCAAATTTTAGTGAAGTTTGTTGAATGTAACCAAATTTTGTTCAACCCGGTATTTCCAAACAGTATTTTGTTTACCAGCCATGACCAGAATCCTGGGTAGCCCACCATCCATTGTACCAACTAGTTGGACCTAGTAGAATTCTCCATGGAAGCACTAGAAATGTTGCAAAACATTATGATTGAAATCTTTTTTACACACAAACAGGGAAACAGAACAATAAAAATTCTGAAAGTTAGTCGAAAGATGATGCTACCTGATGTATGACGATGATCGGGTTAGATCGTGCGCGAACACCACACAGTGCCTCTTTAAATGTTCATTCTTTGTGTGGCTATCTCTCAGTTATAGGCTCATAGCCACTTATTCCTGTTAGTTGGTGTCTGACGGCGATCCACTTAGATGACCTACCTCTGCCACTTCACATAAATGTTCATTCTTTGTGTGGCTAAATCTCTCAGTTACAGGCTTACAGCCACTTATTCGTGTTACTTGGTGTCTGACGACGATCACTACACATAAATGTTCATTGTATCTATGGCTAGAGCTTGCTTAGTTACTGCCACTAACAACTAATTCTCCTCTTCAGTTACTACACTATTCATACTCTCTAGAGCCATTGCAGCGTACTGGACATGCCTTAGAAGCGCACCATATATCTTCCTCCGTACCCTCTCGCACGCATCATTCTCCTCTTCCTCTGAAAATACACCATCCCTGCCGCTTCTGTCAACTGGAAGCATCCTCTCGTGCCGCACGACATGGTTGAGCCAGTCATCCACTCTCTTCAGCTGCTGCAGAAGCCCCGCCACCTGCGAATCACACGTCTCGTGTCCGGTCTCGTTTTCAGTGTCGTCCAAGAACTTGTCAATGTACTTGAGGAACCACCGGGTGCACTCCGACCGCAAGGCGACCGCCAGGTCCATGGCGGCACTCAGGTTGCTCCCTTCGGCACAAGCATCGGCGGTTTTCCTCGACGAGGACTTGCCGTTGCAGTTGCACTTTGGCTTGGAACAGCAGCACCGAGGGGCGACAGGCTTTGGTTCAGACAGTGACGCCGTTGCAGATTCAGAGGTGACTCTTGTATGGCTAGAGAGAGGTGACAGGTCGGCTTCAATGGCTGCTCTGACCCATGAGATGGCGGACTGTTTCCTGTCCAGAGCAGCCTTGGTAAGAGCTTTGGCCGAAGCTGAGGATGATTCCGAGTGCCTAAGTCTGGTCTGTGATTGAGCGACAAAGATGGCATGATCCAATTGTTGTGAGAAGCGCAAGAACCTGTCGATGAGCTCCTTCGGGTCGTTGTCCTTGTCAGATTGTAGTTCAGAGTATGTACTGCAAAGAAAGATGGATAAATGAGACATGTTTCCTGAGGCCTGAGCAATCAGATATGAAGCAAATTGGCCATTCTTCTTCTGACGCCCGTATAAAGTATGCCAAATTTCACATCAAGTTTACATGGGCTTTCAAGTTTCACTCACATCAGGCATTTTATCAACTTCTCCGTTGTAGAGGCCTCCAGCAATCCGTCAAGCACAGCCTGAAGTGCCATGTCCCTCTGCTTCACTGCTTCCTGCCGTTGTTGGAGAAAAATATACTCATTCACAGTTTAAGACGACAGAAACAGAGGAAACGAAGTACGTACTAAAATGTGCTAGTGTACCTTCCCATGCCTGACCAAGCTGGAGGAGAGCGAACTCCACAGCACATTGTCCTCGCACCACCTGATGCCGCTCGTCGCCGTGCTCTGCGGCGTTCCTGCCGGACAGGGGCACTCTCTGGGCGTCTTGCTGGAGCCGTGCGTGCTCCTCTTGGAGAGCACATTGAACGCCTTCTCGGCTTTCTTTCTCACCGATTCCAGCGGATCATTCGCCGTGCAGCTCTGGTGCGCAGTGGAGTTTGGGACGGATTTCCTAGGCGAAATCTGCAGGATGCAATACAGAAAATCGATTGGTTCAGGTCGAGTTTTTGCATTTGTTGCTATGTACGTACACATTTGTTGTGATCTTGGGGAAATGGCTTTCTTTACACTGTTGCTTCGTCTCCGGCGGCCGACGGGTCTCGTGTCTTTGATGCTGCCGGTAAAATCCCAGTTCTTCCTTGCGTAGGACAACGACGACGACACGTCCGACTCATCGTCGTCATCGTCGACGTCGCTGCTGATGGATGAGACACTGATCTTCCCGACCTTCTTCAGGAAATCGGCGCGGCTCTGCTCCCGCCCGCTCCTCTTTACCGGAGAAGCCGCCGCTGCGGATGCGTCCGACAGATTCGAGAATGACCGCGACCTGTGGCTGTGGGTCATTGCGGCAGGGGAGCCCGACTGCCATGCTTTTCTCTCCGGGAGGGGCGGCGTCATCGAGGGACGGCGCGGGCGCTCGGAAACGACCTCCTTGTCCTTGACCTCGGCGCGGGCAGAGCAGGCGGCGGCGTCGACGTCGTCGTCCGTGGAGTCCTGCAGCTGGATGCAGGGATACCGGCCCGGGAGGACGCGGAAGCTACGGAGCACGGGCGCCGGGACGGAGGGCACGAGGTGGTCGACCTCGATGACCTGGCCAATATGGAGGCCGTTGGTGAGGATGAGGTCGTCGTGGTCGGCGTGAAGGGAGACGTAGCAGGAGCGGGAGGAGTCGGAGAGGCGGAGGTAGAAGCCCTGGTGGCCCGAGAAGGGGTCGGCCCCGGAGAGCGCCGGAGTGATGTTGGTGACCTGGAGCAGGACGCGGCCGTGCGATCGGGAGCGGGAGCGGGAGCGCGGGGTGGGGGCGTCGTCGGTGTCGTCGGAGGGGTCTGGCGGGCGGAGCAGGCGCTGCAGGCTGCCCGGCCGGAGCGCCGGCCGGTGCGGCGACGACGGGAGCGGCGCCATCTGCGGAGGGGGCGGCGGGGTCGAGATGGGGGTGGGGAACGGAGGGGAGAGGGAAGCCGATGCGAGATGTTTGGCTGATGGTTCGGGAGGAGCGGGGCGCAAAGGTTTGTGGCGGGTGATGCGGCGGTGGGTTTGAACGGGCAGTTCTGCCGAGCACGGCCTCGTTTCCTCAACGTTCGATACAAACGGTAGGCCTCAACTCCTGAGTCCTGACCTGCAGTTGGTTAGAGTTCTGTTACACCCTCAGATACATATTAATATTCTCAACTTTATCTAGATACTTTATCTAGTTTTATACGTATTAATTAAATATTTAGAATAGATGCATTTATATCTAAACAAAGTTAAAAATATTACTAAATCGGAGGGAATATTTTTTCTTGCAAAAGAGGCTCAAGGTAGCCGGATACTTCTATATGCAGCTTCTGAGAGCACTTGAAAACTGACGAATTAGCAGTTTTCTTGGAATCTGTCCCGAAAGGCTTAGATTGCACGTGTAGAGAAACACGCGAGACTGGACTAGTCCCTTTCCACTTGTTCTTGCTACCATAGACACATCACTCCTTTCTCACATCACATCAACCGACACCATGGACACATAGCCTCCTCCACTGCCTCGCCCCTAAGGGTTCGACCACCAAGCTAGCTCCACGACGGGACATTTTGAGCGCCCACGCCATCACGGACTACGAAGCCCGCAAGCTTCGGAGCGTAGCGGCGTCGACTGACATCGACATCGTGCCGACTATCAATCGGCCCTCGACATTTGTGGTACGCCTGCACATGTTGATGAGGGCAGCATTAGCAGATTCGAGCCGCCATCGAGCTACGCTCCTCTGTAAGGGCAAAATGACCTTGACCATTTTTTTGGTTAATGTTGACACCAGAGCTAGAGTGTGGACTAATGTTACCTACTAGTGTTTACACATGTTATAGTTCACAAGAGATGATGAGAGGTGGTGTGAGACCCCCAATAGTTATCATGAGAAGAGCCAGCGTTTTCGTTACATTTCTCTCTTTTTATCTGTTGAGTCATTTAGGAAACACTGCACTATAAGAGGGGTGGCCTCGATGAGCTCTTTGGGGATCCAAAACATCATATACACATCCTAATACCTAATAGACATCCACCCACATGAGTTGAGCCAAGTGTCAAGATGGAAAATACCTCGAGAAGGGTTTCTACGAAACCGACGAGAAATTCGGTGCCGCCGGATTTTCCGGAAATTCCCGGGGCCTCTCGAATCACTGTCCTGACTAGTGGTTTGGCTGGCCACCGAAATTTTCTAGCGAGGTTTTCGGCTCGCCGGCTCTAGCGCCGGAACTATCCGGTCGAGTTTCCGGCTCGTCGAGTCTGGCGCCGGAATTTCTGGCGCAGAATCCGGCGATGCCGAACTTATCGCCGGTTCTGTCATAGTCACCCCAAAACGGCTAGTTTCCCATCTTGACTATAAATACCCCTTTTTCTCCATTGAGAAGTTATATCAATCATTCATATTCTTTGTTTGAGCTCTCTCACTCTCTCTCCATTGTTAAAACACCCAAAGCTTGAGGATATCCCATTCCACCCAACCAAATCCAAATCTATTTGGTAGAAAGCAATAGGAGGTCCCGATCTACATTTCCACCAAGCCAAAGTTCATTCCCCCTTGAGATCATCGAGTTTTTTATTACTCTTGGGTTTGTGGGAAACCCTAGGCGGTTAGGGTCGCCCGTAGGCATTCGGCTTGTGATTTTCCCCGTGGAAAGTTTGTAAGGGTTTGGATACTACCTTAAATTCTACCACAAGTGAGTGAGCTATTCCTTCATCGGGATAGGCTCAGATATAAGGTTCCCTTCATGGCTTGGGGAAATCCTTCATGGGATCTCACACCTTTCGAAACGCGATGTAGCTCCCCTCAAGGGAGTGAACACATGAATACATCTTCGTCTCTGCATGCTTTGTTTTTGAAGTATCTTGTATCATCATCTAGGTTGCCTCACCTAGTTTGCATTTAAGCACACTTATATTACGCAAAGCCTAAAACTTGCAAAAGGTTAAAAAGAAGTGTGTAGAAACCTATTCACACACCCTCTAGGTTAACCATCTTACCCTTTCATCCTATGAGATGGGTGGAGAACAACGTCGGGCCACCAACATCAGCTGGGAGATGGACTATCTCTCGGGATTCTACCCCACGCCTAGATTCCCTCCAACTCTAGCTGAGCTAACCTAGATTTTCGACTCCACGGTCGCCACCCACATCAGAACATCAATTTCAACATCGGAAACTCTAGCATGAACTAATTCACGGAGGCCAACGGCAAGATGTGCAGCTACTGCACGACCTCCATCTGGTTCATTGGTCCTTCGTCCCATCATAAGTCTCGATTCCCCCTTTTGCGATTAGTGTTTTTTGTGGATTCGTTCAGTCCTTACAGTGTGATTAGATTAGAAGTTTGATTCGACATAGATGTGATTCTTAGTGCTTAGATTGAATGCTTAGTTCGATTCGATGTGGATGTGATGCTTGGTGCTTATATTGACCACTTAGATTTAATGTAGATACGGTGTCCATCGTGATTGCGATGTCATCGCGATGTCAATGCAAGAACAGTGGTCACTGTCATGACATGTTGAACAATGCAGTTTCATCGACATGCTATTATTGCCCTCTTTTGCAGAACTACAAATTCCTAGACAACTACATCCCTCCTCTGGCAGAGATGGCTGACATCATCCCGGGGGTGCAACTTAGGCCTAAGATACCAAGGCTCATGGAGGTTATGGATGAGCTAGAGAAGCCAACAATGAAGAATCTAATGGGGTGACCTCGGGGTATGGGGCACCACAATGTACATATAGTGCCACTCCGGTTCTTTATGCAGGCAAGCTTCAGGGACCTCAAATTCAACCGTGCTACCAACAATGGAGTAGGTGCTCACCAAGAAGCCGAAGACTGTGAATCAGCTAGTGAAGATGTATATCTTCACCATTAAATTCCATGATACCCATGCGCAAATGAATTGGTACAAAGGCAGGATGGTGTTATTTAAGGGGCGGTAGGATTTTGCCACCAAGATCAAGATGGAAGTCGATGACTCCCTCATGTTCAAGTACAATAATGAAGGGGTCAATCTGCATATCTAAAAGTCATACACCTCTATGGAGGTGGTGTTCGACTACAAAAGCCATGGCAGGTGTGAAGGGAATATGCCCTGAGAGGCAATAATAAAGTGGTTATTATGTGTATTCCAAGTATATGATAGATGTTTATTTTGCATGCTATAATTGTATTAATACGGAAACGTTAATACATGTGTGTTTAATAAACAAACAGAAAGTTCCTAGTTAAGCCTCTCTCATAAACTAGCTCGTTGATTAACAAGATGATCAAGGTTTCCTGATCATGGACATTGGATGTTGTTAATAACGGGATCACAACATTAGTGTAATGATGTGATGAACATTCATCCGAAGTATAGCATTACGATCAAAGTCATTGAGTTTATATTGCTATAACAAATTACGAAGTGATCCTTATCCTTAGACCATGAGATCATGTCAATCACTAACACCGGAAGAGTTTCTTGATAACATCAAACGTCACACCGTAACAGGGTGATTATAAAGGTGGGTTCAGAACTAATAAAGTGTTATGTTGAGGCTCATGGATCAAGAGTGGAATTTGTTCATCCCGATGACGGATAGATATACTCTGGGCCCTCTCGGTGATATCACATTGATTAGCTTGCAAGCAAGTGATTTGATCACTAGAATGTTATATCACAGGAACGAGAAAAGAGTGCATGTCGGTAACGAGATTAAACTAGGTATGGAGATACCGATGATCGAATCTCGGACATGTAATATATCGTGAAACAAAGGGATTAAGATACTAACGTAAAAGGTTCCGACGATCACAAGAAAGTCATCGTTGAATGTGTGGGAGTCAGTATGGGTCTCCAGATCCCGCTTCTGATTATTGATCTGAGAGGGGTCTCGATCATGTCCGCATTATTCACGAACCGTAGGGTGACACACTTAAGAGACACCGGCATCCAATTGGAGCAAAGGTTTCATGCCGAAAGAATGAACAAGCGCAGGAATTTATTTCACTAGATACCGAAACAGGTTTTCGGGTGAAATTGCATAAACTGGTTATGCATGTGAAATAGGATTCTAGCAAGGGGTTATTTGTGAATGTTTGTCATTAAAGTAATTGACAAAATTCTGAATAAAATAAAAGAGTTTTATTTAAATGAGAGCTTGCATTAAATTTGGTGGAAATTTAATGCATGTGAGTGGTTTTTTGAGTGGAGGCTTTTTAATGGGAGTGGAGGCTTTTCATTTTGAGTGGGAGCTCCACCCACATGAATGTGGAAGAGGTGGGGGCAGCCCCATGGCTGGGCGCCATGCCCCTTGGGTGCCCCCCCTCTCCCCTATAAAAGGCCCCCCTCTCCTCCTCTCACATCACACCTCCTCGTGAAGGATCTCTCTCCCCCTCTAGAATTTATCCCCCATGGTCTCGGACTAGCGAGATACATGTTCCCGGTGGCTTTCGGCAAGAAAGAGTTGTGCTTCCGCTGCATCGCTGGAGCGAGGAGGCGGAGGTTGCTCGGTGCCTCGAACGTGTGTGCGAGCACGGATGCGCTGCTGTTTTGCGGCGCTAGGACTTCCTCTCGATCTTGAGATCGGCAAGAGATCGTCTACATCAACCACGAGTTGAACTCGTTAAGCTTTGTCGGTCTTCAAGGGTATGTTCTCTACGGATATACATCCGCCCGTTGTTTGTATCTAGTATAAATAGATCTTGGTATATAGTTCACATCGTAGGAAAATTTTTGTTTTCTATGCTGCGAACCCTACAGTGGTATCAGAGCCGGATCTATGCGTAGATACTTTACACGGGTAGTACACATATGAGTATGTGGGCGATGATGATCATGTTGTTGCTCCTTTGTTGTGATTTTGGATATTGGTGGCATAGTGGGATGAAGCGGCCCGGACAAACTTTACATGTCCTCGCACATGAGACCTGTTCCACGCTTGACATGCAACTAGTTTGCATAAGTGGCTAGCGGGTGTCTGTCTCTCCTACTATAGTCAATATCTATTTTGCAAGCGAGTTGTCAACAATTTGATTATCCTCGTTGTGGTTGATGTTCGTAGGTAAGAACGGTTCTATCTCGAAAGCCCTAAGCCACGTAAAACTTGCAATGGATAAATTAGAGGCGTCTAGTTTAGATTGTTGCTGGGCTAGTGTTATTATATGGTAGTGTTGTAAGTAGAAGTATGAGATGATACTCTTACAACACACATAGCGTGTAAAATCCATAGACCTTGGATTTACACATATAGGTATGATAGTGATCATACCACGATGCACATGATAGAGATCATCTGCGGGAACCATATAATTTCACTAATAAACATATGATGTTTGGTTGCATCTTATATTGCTTATTTAGCGCTTTGTTAAGCATAATAAGATGATCCCTCATTTAAAATATCAAGATAAAAATGTGTTCTTCCTTTAGTATGCACCGATTATGTTTTCGTCGCTCCAAGACATCACGTGATGATCGGGTGTTCTTGGATCCTCGACCATATTTCGGGTGTAAAACAGTTACACACGCAGAATACTAAGGTTCTAACTTGGCGAGCCTAGCATGTACAGACATGGCCTCGGAACACAGACCGAAAGGTTAAGCATGAGTCATATAGTTGATATGATGTCCATTTGATGCTCGCCTTTGAAGCTATACCGACTCACGTGATGATCGGACTTGGTGTAGTGGATTTGGTTCATGTAATCACCAAAAGGACACGAGGGATGTCGCTTTTGAGTGGGAGTTCATTCGTAATACAGATTAGTTGAACTCAATCTATCATACACTTAGTCTAAACTTTACAAATTCTGTTGTAGATGGCACCACCTGCTTTTAATTTCAATGCGTTCATGGAGAAAGAGAAACTAGCAACGAACGGTAGCAACTTTACTGAATGGGCCATGAATTTGAGGATTCTCCTCTCTGCTGCACAAAAGCAATATGTGCTAGAAGCGCCGTTAGGCCCCCCACCTTTTGATGATGCCCCTGACGAGGAGAAGAATGTCTATCAGACTCGTCAGGAGGACCACAACTTAGTTCATTGCGGCATATTGTATGGGCTAGAGCCGGAACTTCGAAAACGTTTCGAAAACGGCAATGCTTTTGATACAATGGGTGAGTTGAAAATGATTTTCGACACACATGCTGCTGTAGAGAGCTACAATGCTTCAGAAAAGTTCTTTAGCTGCATGATGGAAGAGCACAGCTCCGTTAGTGAGCATGTACTCAAGATGTCGGGTTACGCCGATAAGCTTGTGTCCTTGGGAATAACGATTCCCATTGACTTAGGCATCCATCGTGTTCTGCAGTCTCTGCCACCTAGCTATAAGAGCTTCGTGATGAATTATAATATGCAAGGCATGAAGAAGTCTCTCCCCGAGCTTCTGTCAATGCTTAAAACTGCAGAAGTGGAGATCAAAAAGGAACATCAAGTGTTGATGATCAATAGGAATACTGGTTTCAAGAAAGACAAGAAGGGAAAACGGAAGGGAAGTAAGGGCGGCAAGCCTGTTGCCGCACCTGAAAAGAAACCCCGAGTTGGACCTAAGTCTGATTCTGAGTGCTACTATTGTAAGGGGACTGGCCATTGGAAGCGCAACTGCCCCAAGTATTTGGCAGACAAGAAGGCCGGCAAGGCAAACAAAGGTATATATGATATACATGTTATTGATGTGTACTTGACTAGTGCTCGCAGTAGCACCTGGGTATTTGATACCGGTTCAGTTGCTAATATTTGTAACTCGAATCAGGGGCTACGGAACCAGCGACCGCTAGCAAGGGGTGAGGTCAAGATGCGTGTCGGCAATGGATCAAGTGTTGATGTGATCGCCGTCGGAACGCTGCCTCTCCACTTACCGTCGGGATTAGTTATAAACTTGAATAAATGTTATCTGGTGCCTGCACTGAGCATGAACATTGTATCTGGATCGTGTTTGATGCGAAGTGGTTATTCATTTAAATCCGAGAACAATGGTTGTTCCATTTATATGAATGAAATCTTTTATGGTCATGCACCGATGATGAATGGTTTATTTCTATTAGATCTCGATGATAATGTTACACATATTCATAATGTTGATGCTAAAAGGATTAAACTTAATGATGATATATCCGCATATATGTGGCACTGCCGTCTAGGTCATATTGGCGTTAAACGCATGAAGAAGCTCCATTCGGATGGACTTTTGGAATCACTTGATTATGAATCATTTGATACATGTGAGCCATGCCTTATGGGCAAGATGACTAGAACGCCGTTTTCCGGTTCAATGGAACGGGCGACTGATTTATTGGAAATCATACATTCTGATGTATGTGGTCCAATGAGTGTGTCGGCGCGAGGTGGATATCGTTATTTTGTTACTTTCACGGATGATTTAAGTAGATACGGTTATATCTACTTGATGAAACACAAGTCTGAAACCTTTGAAAAGTTCAAGGAATTTCAGAATGAAGTGGAAAATCATCGTAATAGAAAGATCAAATTTCTACGGTCCGACCGTGGAGGTGAGTATCTAAGTTACGAGTTTAGCACTCACATGAAAGAGTGTGGAATTGTTTCACAGCTCACACCTGCCGGAACACCACAGCGAAATGGTGTGTCGGAACGTCGTAATCGTACTTTATTAGATATGGTTCGATCTATGATGTCTCTGACGGACTTGCCGTTGTCATTTTGGGGTTATGCACTAGAAACTGCTGCATTCACTTTAAATCGGGCACCATCTAAATCCGTTGAAAAGACACCGTATGAATTATGGTTTGGAAACAAACCTAAGCTGTCATTTCTTAAAGTTTGGGGTTGCGATGTTTATGTGAAGAAACTTCAACCGGATAAACTCGAACCCAAAGCGGAAAAATGCGTCTTCATAGGATACCCTAAAGAAACTATTGGGTATTCCTTCTATCACAGATCCGAGGGCAAGGTTTTTGTTGCCAAGAATGGATCCTTTCTAGAGAAAGAGTTTCTCGCGAAAGGTGTGAGTAGTCGGAAGGTAGAACTCGAAGAGGTTGTGGAACCTTCTCTTCAAAGTATGGCGAGTAGCGCAGCGCCGGAAGTTGTTCCGGAGTTGGCTCCACCTGTTGAAGAGGGAACTAATGATAATGATCATGAAACTCCGAAAGAGAGTACTACCGAACCTCGCAGGTCAAACAGGACGCGTGCAGCTCCCGAGCTATACGGAAATCCTGTCATAAATTTCATGGTTGATGAAAATAATGACCCTGCGACGTATGAAGAAGCGATGATGAGCCCGGATTCCAACAAATGGTTAGAAGCCATGAAATCCGAGATGGAATCCATGTATGAAAATCAAGTTTGGAACTTGGTCGAATTACCTCACGACCGAAAGGCCGTGGAGAACAAATGGATTTTCAAAAGGAAAACTGATGCTGATGGTAATGTGACCATCTATAAAGCTCGACTTGTCGCAAAGGGGTTTCGACAAATTCAAGGAGTTGACTACGATGAGACTTTCTCTCCCGTAGCGATGCTAAAGTCAGTTAGGATTATGTTAGCAATTGCTGCATATTTCGATTATGAAATATGGCAGATGGATGTCAAAACCGCGTTTCTCAATGGTAATATTGAAGAAGAGTTGTATATGATACAACCAAAGGGTTTTGTCGATCCTAAGGATGCTAACAAGGTGTGCAAGCTTCAGCGATCCATCTATGGATTGAAGCAAGCATCACGAAGTTGGAATCTCCGCTTTGATGAGGTGATCAAAGAGTTTGGATTTGTCCAAACTTATGGAGAAGCTTGTATTTACAAGAAAGTGAGTGGGAGCAATGTGGCATTTCTGATATTATATGTGGATGACATATTATTGATCGGAAATGATATAGAACTTTTAAACAGTGTTAAAAGTTATCTAAACAGCAAATTTTCAATGAAGGACCTAGGTGAAGCGTCATACATATTAGGCATAAAGATCTATAGAGATAGATCTAGGCGCCTAATAGGGCTATCGCAAAGTACATACCTTGATAAGATTTTAAAGAAGTTTAAAATGGACGGAAGTAAGAAGGGGTTCTTACCTATGTTGCAAGGCAAGACATTGAGTAAGACTCAAAGTCCGGCTTCGGCGGAAGAAAGAGAGATAATGGACAAAGTCCCCTATGCTTCAGCCATAGGCTCTATAATGTACGCCATGCTATGTACAAGACCGGATGTGGCACACGCTATTAGTTTGACTAGTAGGTACCAATCGGATCCAGGTTCGGAACACTGGATAGCGGTCAAGAATATCCTTAAGTACTTACGAAGAACTAAGGATATGTTTCTTGTATACGGAGGTGAAGAAGAGCTCGTCGCTAAGTGTTATGTCGACACTAGCTTTGACACCGATCCGGATGACTCTAAGTCCCAATCCGGATACGTATTTCTCATGAATGGCGGAGCGGTTAGTTGGAGGAGCTCCAAACAACCTGTGGTAGCGGGATCAACAACGGAGGCCGAATATGTTGCTGCTTCAGAAGCAGCTCAGGAAGCAGTTTGGATGAAGGAGTTCATATCCGAACTAGGAGTTGTGGCAAACGCGTTGGACCCAATGGTGATCTATTGTGACAACAATGGTGCCATTGCCAATGCCAAAGAGCCAAGGTCTCACAAGCATTCCAAGCATATTAAGCGCCGGTTTCACTCCATCCGCGAGCATGTCAAGGATGGAGATATAAAGATTTGTAAAGTACATAAGGATCTCAATGTAGCAGATCCGTTGACTAAAACTCTCCCTAAAGCAAAACATGATCAACACCAGAACTCAATGGGTGTTAGATTTATCACTATGTAACTAGATTATTGTCTCTAGTGCAAGTGGGAGACTGAAGGGAATATGCCCTGAGAGGCAATAATAAAGTGGTTATTATGTGTATTCCAAGTATATGATAGATGTTTATTTTGCATGCTATAATTGTATTAATACGGAAACGTTAATACATGTGTGTTTAATAAACAAACAGAAAGTTCCTAGTTAAGCCTCTCTCATAAACTAGCTCGTTGATTAACAAGATGATCAAGGTTTCCTGATCATGGACATTGGATGTTGTTAATAACGGGATCACAACATTAGTGTAATGATGTGATGAACATTCATCCGAAGTATAGCATTACGATCAAAGTCATTGAGTTTATATTGCTATAACAACTTACGAAGTGATCCTTATCCTTAGACCATGAGACCATGTCAATCACTAACACCGGAAGAGTTTCTTGATAACATCAAACGTCACACCGTAACAGGGTGATTATAAAGGTGGGTTCAGAACTAATAAAGTGTTATGTTGAGGCTCATGGATCAAGAGTGGAATTTGTTCATCCCGATGACGGATAGATATACTCTGGGCCCTCTCGGTGATATCACATTGATTAGCTTGCAAGCAAGTGATTTGATCACTAGAATGTTATATCACAGGAACGAGAAAAGAGTGCATGTCGGTAACGAGATTAAACTAGGTATGGAGATACCGATGATCGAATCTCGGACATGTAATATATCGTGAAACAAAGGGATTAAGATACTAACGTAAAAGGTTCCGACGATCACAAGAAAGTCATCGTTGAATGTGTGGGAGTCAGTATGGGTCTCCAGATCCCGCTTCTGATTATTGATCTGAGAGGGGTCTCGATCATGTCCGCATTATTCACGAACCGTAGGGTGACACACTTAAGAGACACCGGCATCCAATTGGAGCAAAGGTTTCATGCCGAAAGAATGAACAAGCGCAGGAATTTATTTCACTAGATACCGAAACAGGTTTTCGGGTGAAATTGCATAAACTGGTTATGCATGTGAAATAGGATTCTAGCAAGGGGTTATTTGTGAATGTTTGTCATTAAAGTAATTGACAAAATTCTGAATAAAATAAAAGAGTTTTATTTAAATGAGAGCTTGCATTAAATTTGGTGGAAATTTAATGCATGTGAGTGGTTTTTTGAGTGGAGGCTTTTTAATGGGAGTGGAGGCTTTTCATTTTGAGTGGGAGCTCCACCCACATGAATGTGGAAGAGGTGGGGGCAGCCCCATGGCTGGGCGCCATGCCCCTTGGGTGCCCCCCCTCTCCCCTATAAAAGGCCCCCCTCTCCTCCTCTCACATCACACCTCCTCGTGAAGGATCTCTCTCCCCCTCTAGAATTTATCCCCCATGGTCTCGGACTAGCGAGATACATGTTCCCGGTGGCTTTCGGCAAGAAAGAGTTGTGCTTCCGCTACATCGCTGGAGCGAGGAGGCGGAGGTTGCTCGGTGCCTCGAACGTGTGTGCGAGCACGGATGCGCTGCTGTTTTGCGGCGCTAGGACTTCCTCTCGATCTTGAGATCGGCAAGAGATCGTCTACATCAACCACGAGTTGAACTCGTTAAGCTTTGTCGGTCTTCAAGGGTATGTTCTCTACGGATATACATCCGCCCGTTGTTTGTATCTAGTATAAATAGATCTTGGTATATAGTTCACATCGTAGGAAAATTTTTGTTTTCTATGCTGCGAACCCTACAAGGTGATCGAAGCCATAGTCTACTTTTTTAATATGTTGTTCTTGTGTTTAATTGTTGTTATATTGGCTTGTAGAGGCCCAAGAACTTCTATATATTTGTGTCAGGGGTGTGTACTCCTGGTGTAATTAGTAGGAAGGTTGTACCGGATGCACCTAACAGTAACTTAACTACTCCCTCTGTCCCAACTTACATGTTGCGAATTTGTCTAGATACACATGTATCTAAACATATTTTAGTGTATAAATACATGAGAATCTAGAAAAATATGTGGCATATAATTCATGACAGAGGGAGTACTAAGTGAGCTATTAATGAGCTACTTTTAATTACCTAGTATGCTTATTATACTTTCTTTATGTGTGTGTGTTTTGTATGGTGTGATATGGTAACCTCACCAATTCTGAAAGAGGTGAGAAGATGAACATGTGAGTGCACAAATAGCAATGAGCTTGTAATGAAACACCTGTGGTTTGTATCAGCTCATTCTCAAATAAAATTTGCAGGACCCTAAACAAACTTACATTTAGTTACCTAGTGGTGCAATGCTGGCCACCAAACAAAGTGCAGAATATGGCCCAGAGGCCATTTCCCATGGTTGTGCCTCACAGTGCCTTGCCCCGGGAGCTCCAAAATAGGACCAGGCTACTAAACATACCCATTGAGACGACTGATACGTCCAATTTGCATCACCATTCTATATCATAATTTTCCTCTATTCATTGTTATGTGTCTTATTATGAGGTGTTACTTATGTCTTTTCCTTTGTTTTTGCATGTTGGATGATTCTTGGAGGATGAACTGCCGAAGTCAGGATTCTGATGGGAAAAGAGGTGATTTGATGCAATTTCGCGAAGATCAGAAAAATATTGGAAAATTATATTTTCCCAGAAGACGAAGGAAGCCAGAAGGGGAGGCGTAGCTGGGCCACAGGGGGCCCACACCCCCCAGGCGCGGTTCCCCCTGCCCCGCACCTAGGGGAGGTGTGGCCCACCTGGCCGGCCTCCGACTCCGCCCTCTCGCCTATATCTTCCTCTCGGAACCCTAATACCGGGGGAGCGACCATAGAAAGATTTCCGCCGCCTCTGCGGGGCAAAAAACACCGAGAGAGAAAGAGCTCTCCGGCAGACAAATTTCTGCCAAGGAAATTCCTTCCCGGAGAGGGGAGATCGTCTCCATTAATACCGTCATCAAGCTAGGCTTCATCGGGATCATCATCATCATCATCCACACCATCATCTCCACCAGCACCATCATCACCACTCCATCCCGCTGTAACAATTGTGTTGGATCTTGCATTAGTTCTTAGGGGAAACTTTCCTGGTGTTAATTACTATTGTAGTTGATGCTTGTGAGTGGAACCATTGGATTATTGTTTATGTTCAGATTGTTATCCATTACCATATCATCTTTGATCTTGGTACATATGATGTCTTGTGAGTAGTTCGTTTAGTTCTTGAGGACATGGGAGAAGTCATGTTGTTAGTAGTGGATTTGTGTTGAGTTATTATTCAATGGTTTAGTATTTAGGTTGTGGTTCTATTATTCTAGTGGTGTCATGTGAACGTCGACTACATGCTACTTCACCATTTATGGGCCTAGGGGAATGCATTGTGTATTTGGATACTAACTGTGGGGTTGCCGGAGTGACAGAAACCTGAACCCCTGTTAGGACCCCATTGCATAAGGGAGCGTAGGATCTCAGAGTTTAAGGTTGTGGTTAGGTTTATATCTTAATTGCTTTCCTGTATTTGTTGATGCTTGCAGGGGGTTTAATCACAAGTATGAATTAGTCCAAGTAAGGTCGGTACATTAGCACAGGTTCACCCACACAACACTTACAACACCAAAGAAGAGTACTTATCTATATGAAGCGAAAGCACTTGACAGAATTCCCATGTGTCCTCGAGAATGTTTGGTCCTTATAAGTATTTCCACCAGCTTATCCTTTGCTAAGAAAGGATTGGGCCACTTGCTGCAGTTGTTCGTTGTCTTTATTACTTGCACTTGGTTTCTTTGCTTTATCAGAAACCCCTAAAAATCTGTTAGCTAAGTATTTATAGAGATTTACTGCTCCATACCACTAGTCAACACCTTCTGCTCCTCGTTTGAAAGTACTACAATACACCCCCTATACTTGTGGGTCATCAAGACTATTTTCTGGCGCCGTTGCCGGGGAGTGAAACGGTATTGAAGAGTGGAACTGGTAAAGGAAACTTCTACTGTGAGTATTTCTTTTTGTTTCTATTTGTTACTTTGTTTCTAATATGGATAACCCACTTGGTTTTCTGTTTGGGAAAACTACTACCACTGTTAGGGTAGTAGATGAACCACCTCCTATTGAGATAGATCCTTTTAAGATACCTACAAGTATTGTTGATCATGTTATGGATAATTACTATTTTGGAGATGGAACTGTCCATCCTGGTGATCATTTGCTTTTTATCCATGAATTATGCGGGTTGTTTAAGTGTGCAAGTATCACAACTGAACATGTGAAGAAGAAGTTACTCTCTATATCCTTGAAAGGGAGAGCTGAAGAATGGTATAAGATGCTGAAGAATGGACAATCCATGGAATGGTAGGAAATGGCTTCTCTCTTTTATTCTAAATTCTATCCTCCCAGTGAGAGTCATAAGGATAGGAATCTGATATATAACTTTTGGCCTCGTGATGGAGAGAGTACATCTCAAGCTTGGGGGAGATTGAAGTTATTAATGCTTAAATGTACTATTCATGAACTCCCTAACAATATTATTATCAATAACTTTTATGCTAGGCTTTCTCTTCATGATAAAGATTTACTAGATGCTTCTTGTGCTGGATCGTTCACACGTATGAAGGAAGAAGCTAAATAGGATCTACTAGACCGTATTCAAGAGAACACTGAAGCTTGGGAGAATGACAAAGGAAGAAAGTCAGGTATAAACTATGATTATGAATGCATTAAATCCTTTATGGGAACTGATGACTTCCGTGATATTAGTAATGAGTTTGGTCTTGACTCCCAAAGTATTGCCAATTGTTTTAAGGCCTTTGCCTCTTACATAGAAATTCCCAAAAAGAAGTGGAATAAGTACCATGCACCTTATAAAGATGTTGTTAGTCATGTTCCTGTTAGAAGCACTGAAGTTTGTACTACTAATCATATTGTGCCTGAACCTTATGTTGAGAAAATACCTTTCCCAGCTAAGGTAAAGGAGTACTCTATGATGATTAGTGCAAATAATAAAGGTGTTAAGAAAATTGTGGAACCCGATGAGAAAATTAATATTGAGCCTGTGGTTGCTATTGTGAAAGATCTTTTTACTAGAAATATAGAGGATGAGCACATTGTCTTCTGTGAAGACGCTTCTAATATTGTCTCTCATCCTAGAAAAGCTAGAAAAGCTAGTGTTCCTATGCTTTCTATTAGAATTGGTGATCATTGTTATTATGGTTTATGTGATATTGGTGCTAGTTCTAGTGCTATTCCTTATGAGCTTTACAGGGAAATTATGCATGAAATTGGTCCTTGTGAGCTTGAGGACATTGATGTGGTTATTCACCTTGCCAATAGAGAGACAGTCTGTCCCATTGGCATTGTAAGAGATGTGGAGGTTCTTTGTGGTAAGATTAAATATCCTGCTGATTTTCTAGTACTTGGTAGACCTTTCTTGAACACTTGTGGAGCTATTATAGATTGTAAGAAGGAGAAATTTTTAACTAAGTTTGATAGAGATTCTTATGAATTTAAATTTTCCAAATTTGCTAAAGCTCCTTGTGAAAATAGCTTGCCTAATAAAGATTTCAGGATGGAACAACTTGCTTCTATTGATCTGGTTTATGACCTTGGACCTCTTTTTGATGACTGTAAGTATGCTTATTCTGATGATAGAGTTGTTTCCTATGACAGTTATATTGTCAACTTTATTCAAGGTGCTATTGAAAGTTATTACGAGAGAGGGAAACATGGTTTTATGCATCTCAATAATGTTAAGTTTCCCCGTTTTATGTTGAAAGCTTTGAAGTTGCATCTGTTTTGTCTTCCTATGCTGATGGCTTTTTGTTTCAAAAATTTGTTTTCTCATGATACCCCCATGCATAGGAAGTGGGTTATACTCAAATGTGTTGGTTATTTGCTTCTTGATTCTCTCTTTCACTCCAGATATATATCTCCTATATGAGCATCTTTGAAACTTTCAAGCCTAACTTAAAGGCATTAAAGAAAAGTACTTCTTGGGAGATAACCCAATAGTTTTGTCGAGTCTTGGAAGTTATTACCTCAGTAATAACCGCTCCTTATCCTTTTTGTTTTGGTTTTTGTGTCAAGTTCAACTACTTTTGAGAAGTGGAGGAGTTGTGAAAAGTGGCTGTCCTTGGACAGATTTTTGTGCTGCACTGTAAAAATTCATGAGGAAGCTCAGTATTTCATATGGAGCTATATTTTTCTGTGGTTGTTCTCCAAGTTGTTACCCAACTTTCATTAGTTTTGCACTTTTTGATTTGAGCAACATAAGATTTTATAAAAAATCAAGCTTTACCTTCTGGTCTATTTTGACAGATTTCTGCCATCATTTGCATTTGCCTCTTCTATTTATTCGCTTCCAGATTCTTTTGGGTTTTTGGAAAGGAGTTGCTACAGTAGCTTTTGTTTTGATGGATTTCAGTTGAAGTGTGAACCTTAAGGTTTATTGTTTTTTCTTACACTAATGTTGCCATTGAAGTTTGTGTATTGCCTTGTGCGAAAAGGAATTTCCAGGAGAAGGAGAAAAGGAGTCCGCAGAGTTCGTCTTTGAATAGGTAAAAGTGGTGAAAACAGAAGGTTCGTGAAAGCCTAATCTTTTTATATTTTTGATGTTTTTAATACATATGGAAGGTTACGAAACAAAACAGAGGAGGAAACGGAGGCCGGGGTGGCCACACCCACCCCAGGCGCGGGCCCCAGCTGGCTGCACCTAGAGGGGGTATGAGCCCCCCGAGCTCCGTCTCCACCTCGTTTTCATACCAGTACCTTCCTTGTGCTTTGAAACTTTGTAATATATAATCCCCCGGATCCCCCGAGGTTCGTGCATCGTGTTCTCGTCGTGTTTTCATTTCGATCTGTTTCTGTCAGGAAATCTTCTCAAGTTTAGAGCGCCATGGTCTCCGCCAACGACAAAGGCAACAAGCCCGAGGAAGATGATCCTCACAATCCCAAGGAGGAGGACATTTTGGTAGGGGATGAAGAAGACATGGAGGAGGACAAGCATCTAGACACCCGCACTACCGTCGCAAGTATTGGAGTGGTGAAACCTATCAAGCTTAAGAGGACATCACAAATGTCTACAGGAGGGAAACCTCCACGTCTTATCTTCGTCCCACGGTCATCTCCTCCACATACCAATAATTCCTTCCATACTCTTATACATGAGCAGCAATACCAACATGTTCCCAAAGGGAACTTGCCCTCAGTTTGGGATTTGCCTCTCTCTAACCATGCAGGGAAGGAACACACTAAGAAGGAAGAGTGGGGAAAGAATAGCAAGGACTAGGACTCTCGGTCCGACATGATCATGAACCACATTGAGCAAAATTCGGAGTTGATTCATACTCTGACCTTCGAGATTGAGGACTTGAGGTAACTTATTGAGGAACTTATCAAGAGAACACCACCACCGCCAAAGAGTAATTCATCATCAGGTTTGGCATCCCCTTGGCTTGTTCCAAGCTTGGGGGAGTGCCGCGGTATCACATCATCATCTTTTATATTTTTAACTTTTTAGTGGATTCATATCTTTGGTAGAGAAGTTATCTTATAGGTTGGTTTGCATGTGGAAGTATCTCTCTTTTAGTTGATTATCTATGTTTCCCTTGGTGTGAGTGCGTTTATGGAGTATTAATGAGAAGTTTCATCTCTTACTTTTTGCACTTCTTATTTTAGTTTGCAATATCTATTATATGATTGATCTTGTTGATCAGTATAGGTATCACTTTGGGAGCATCAAGTAGATCTAAATTGGTTTTGGCAAACCGAGCTCTGGTCGGTAGCAACACTTTTTGAGGTTTGAAAGAAAAACAGAAAAAGCTTATAGGTATTTTGTATCATTTAATTTCTTTCTTGATTGGCTCATAAGTTTAGTATTCTTTATCTAGGATCTTTTGTGTCTTCAAGGAAGATTGCATGTTTGGCTTTATCACTTGTAGGTTTGCTTGTTTCTTTCAACTCTTTTGCTTGCTACCTAGCCTTGCTAGCCAAAAACCTATTTTGAGAAGGCTTACTTCTCATGTTTCCAATCCCTTTGAACCAAACATGTGCCATTTGTGTCCACCATATCTACCTATTAGCATTATTGCTATTCCAAGCAAATTCTCAAGCTTCATCTATCTTTCGAATTAAAAACTATTTTGTTATGTGAAAACTAGTTATTAAAGCTCTCACGAACTTGATGGCACACCTTATTTTCTTGCCTCTAATAAACTTGAACCATTGTGTCATCGAAGTTGTATATGATTGCATCTATACTCTAGGATTAGCAGAACTGTGCTGTCACGGGGAACGCTTTCAACACTTATGGATACTCATCCATTTGATATCATGCTCTTTTGTTTGCGGATGTCGTCGGTGTGAAATAAAGAGGGAGCTTGTAAGTCCATGGAGTGAGGTATGTGTGTTAGAGAAATGTCTGGGTCGCTAGCCTAAGCCATGCCTAATCATGGTGGAAACTTGCATCATCACCATAGTGAGAAATCTGTGAAGCATCCTCAATAAAAATATATGCAAATAGTAAATAAAAAAAACGCTGAGATGCTCACTGTCTGCTTGCCTTGTCATTTTGATTATGGGATAGCTCCTGTATCATGTGCAAGGGGTACCCATTGGCGGTTCTTTATGATACACATGTACTTACAATGACAAGAACTTACCGATAACTAAAGTTGAGTAACACGAGGAGCGACCCTCGTTCTCAAGGGACTTGAGATTGCCAACTTATATTTTGTCAAGCATATACTCCATCCTTGTTAACTTTAACCTTAAGCACCTCAAGATTCTTATGATAGGGGCAATCAGGGCTCAAAGCTAGTAAGTACCATAATCTTTTGGAAGCTCTTTATGACTTGAAATCCCTGCTTCCCTCTATGAAGGGACCTTTCTCCTATTTTCTAAGTTGAGTCAGTAAACCTACCTCCTCTGTATCTCCAGCAAGCATTTGAGTTGTTGTGTTTCAAGCATTCATATGGTGATTTATTCACTCATGTTCTCTATCTTCCTTGTTTGCACAAGACTCTTATCTATTGAGTATTACATTGAAAGCCATCATTGTGAAAAACCTTTTTGAGCAAATAGTGCTATTGTTGTGAAAACTTCTACAAAAGTTTTGTGTGAAACTGTTTGCCAGCTGTTCTCTGACCAGGAACAAAGTTTGCCAATTACAATTATGATTTACCTTTATGTATCTCTATTGTGACTCCTGTACTTGTTGCAAGCTAACTTATATAATGGTGAGTTGCCTTCTTCTATGAGTTGTGTAAGGGTAAGTGTGATGCTTCTTGTCCGTATTCTTTTATCGACACTTCACTCATAAACCCGTGGACATGTTTACTGAGCTCAGTTTTTGCTTGGGGACAAGCGGAGGTCTAAGCTTGGGGGAGTTTATACGTCCAATTTGCATCACCATTCTATATCATAATTTGCCTCTATTGTTGGGGATATGCTATATGGGTATCCTCATAGCATGTCTCTTATTCGGATAACCCGGGTCGCCCACAGTTGGTAGCATGGCCCATGGCCTGCTGGGCAGCCCAGTTATATGGATCCAGAAGGGAGGCCCATGCCGGATAAAGGAAGGCTATGGTGGAGTCACCAGCGTACCCGGAGCCTTGGAGTACAAGACACGCTAGACTAGTAATAGACAGTGTAGGACTCTGTAACCTGTCTGGCTAGGACTTTTCCCTGTAACCCTAGGACCTGACGACTATATAAGTCGGGCCTATGGGAGCCTTTAGGGCACAGTCTCAGACAACTTCACATAACCTCGCACAACGAACCTATCTTTGTAACTCGGCGTATTGCCATTATAGTGATTTATAGCAGGAGTAGGATTCCGCCACCGTTGTGGGATCTGAACCTGGGTAAGCTGTGTTACCTCGTACCCGTCAACCGTATGCCTTACCCCACGTCTCTAAACACGCACTGTGAGGACCCCTCCATGGAGTACTCGTCGGCAATACCACGATAGTTGGCGCCCACCATGGGGCAAGAGGCCCTTCAGGCTCTTCAGTGGGCGAGGACCAAGATCTTCGCGGGAATCGGCGAAACTGTAGCCATCGGTCGCGTTCTATTTTCCGGCAACGTTCTGATCGTCCCTCCCGACGAGTTCTGGATCCCGGCGAAGAAGAACCCTACGCGGTGTTTGATCGTTCCTATCGGAGATATCCACCTCTTCATCGGCGAAACCGACTCGGGCACTAGTTCCCTGGGAGTCGGAGGAGCATCAAGGCCCGCACGGACCGCCTATGGGCAGGATACATTCATGGAAGGATCGATGTTGGATCTCTCTTCGGAGTTTGTCGGCAAAGATCGGAAAAATTCAAGGCCCACCCAAACCGCCCCAAGGCCCGCACGGACCGCCTATGGGCAGGATACATTCATGGAAGGATCGATGTTGGATCTCTCTTCGGAGATCGGAAAAATTCAAGGCCCACCCAAACCGCCCCTGTGCAGGATATAATGGTGGAAGATCACTGCAAGTCCGCCGACTTCATCCGTGCGTCTGGACAACAGAGATCCAAGTTCGTCGGCGTGGTTACCATCTTCGATCTAGCGCGTTGCGTTCAGAGAGAGGGCGAAAACCCCCGTGATTACCTTGCCAGGTGGCTCCGTATACGAGCCGATCTGGCCCACTACCCCAATGATGATGCTATGTATCACTTTGTGGAAGGACTGGACCATGGAACGCTTCTCCGGCATTCTCTAAGGCGGCAGTAGGCTTCGGGGCGTCTTACCTTCGAAGGCATGGTGAACACCGTCAACAACTACGCGGAGGCCGAAGCAGCAGCTCAGACAGCGCTTGCGCTCATTGACGGAGCCCCTCCGATTCAGCCACCGCCACCATCGCCTCCGGCCGCCATCGCCGTAGTTGCGCCACCACCTCCAGTCATCGTCACTACTATTGCACCTCCACCCCCCGTCGTCGAGGAGGTCCTGGCACCCTCCGACTCTGTTATTGACCCACTATACACCGACTTCAGTGCAGATTCAGAGGAGATAGACTCCAGTCCAGAAGAGGTAGACTCCGCCATGCAGGAGATGGAAGAGGAGTACACGCGCGACGAGCAAGCCAACAATGCCATCACGTCTCGAGAGGTGTTCGTCACCATTGGGACGGCGATGGATGAAGATCAACCCGGACGAGCTCCGCCTACATCTCTGTACAAAGGGAAGAGACCACCTGTTGCTGCCGACGATGATCGCGCAAAGGTCATGCCCCCTCCGCCTAACCCAACGCAATAGCCGCAGGAACTCGGCACCGGCCCGAGCAATAACAGTACCGCAAAATTGCCACCTCTGGCATCTACGTCTGCTGTTGCCCAAGTTACTCCAGCTGACAGAGTGATGTACGACAATCTCCTCGTCGAGCCACTGACCGTAGCTCATATCCGGAACGTACCCAGCTTGATGAGAAGCGCCAGCAGCTGCTGGAGGAAGCGCAAGCCATCGCGGAGCAGGGCGCTAAGCTAGATCGTGATCTGGTCAACGCGCAGAAATCCATAGAGAAAGCTAGAGCAATGGAGGACGAGTACAAGACTCTGCTGCAGCAGCAGAAGGCCAAGAAAGCTCCGGCTCGCATCATCAACGATCCTGGTGTATGGCGAAACCTAGGATGGGCTCCCCTGAAGCCGGCACAGGCCAAGCCATACATTGACAGTGAAGGCATGCAGGTGATGCCCACTCCTCTCCTCAACCTCACCTTCGCCAAAAACCCTTCTGGAGCAGGATAGATCGCCCGAGGCAGTGGACCACGTCTATGACCTAGTGGCCAAGGCGGTGAAGCAGCAGGAAAAGGCCACCTCTCAGAGGCTTGAGTCTGACCTAGCGTTTTGCCAGTCTAGCCAGCATAAGACGCCAAGGGACAGATCTCCTCTTGATATCGGGTCCCAGACGGGTTCATCAGAACAAAGACGGAGGGATGCATACAATAGGAAGGATGCTATCCCCATATCCTCCGACCACGGAGAAAAAGCCCAACCTCGTCGCCCATCGCCACCGCCCCGCTCCCCCGACATCGCGAAGACCCCAAGGCTCACCGTCGTACGGATATGCCCCCGCCAAGGCAGGGCGGCATCGTCATCCGCGACAACACAGAGCAGACCCATCATGACGGAGAGTGCAACCAGGGACACAAGAGCAGGTCGCGTCATGACCCTCAGCGTCCGACAATCAATCGCGACAGGCGTGAGGCGTCGCAGGAGGGTAATAGCAAGAAGGCTAACCCACCGCCAACTCCGCCTCCGTCATCGCCTAGTAGTCACCATGGCGGAGGAGGCCCGCGTCATTTATGCAGCCCATCCCCTGTTGACAAGAAGAAAAGAAACCCGGATCCATACGATGCATGTTCGCGGATCGATAAGATCCACGAGGCCCGGGAAGGACCATACCTGGGACCACGTTGCTTTGGACCTGTGATACGGTCCGCAACTTACCCCAAAGGTTTCCAGATTGACAAGACCATCAAGCCCTACGATGGCACCTCTAAGCCAGCTACATGGTTGCAGGATTACGGCAACGCGGTATAAATCGCCGGGGGTAACCCCAATGTTGCCGTCAAATACCTCCCATTGATGTTGGCGGGCACAACCCGTCAACGGATTGATGACTTGCTGGAGAAATCCATCTGCAATTGGTTGGATATGCAAGAGGCGTTCACCAAGAACTTCGAGGGTATGTACAAATGTCCCTGCGCTGTTGGCGATCTATAGCGGTGCATGCAAGAGAAAGATGAGACATCTCGCACCTACCTCTCCCGTTGGCTGGATATGAAGAATTCCTGCGCAGGAGTGCACGCTCAGACCGCCATGGCCGCCTTCATCGATGGGTTGGAAAGGGGCACGTTGCTCCGACATAAATTGAAGCGCTTGCAGGACAATCACCAGCTTGACTTGAACCAGATGATTCAGTTGGCTAGTGAGTTCGCAGCTGCCGACGATGATGCTCGCGGCTCTCTGCCGGCAACGACCGTTCCAACTCAAGCTCGGAGGAACAACAGTAGAAAGCGGAAAACTGCTCCAGAAGAAAAGCAAATTCTTGACATGGTTGCTATGACCTTTGCAGGACGAGGTGATGGCGGACAACGTGGCCGAGGACGTGGAGCTGGTCGTGGGCAGCAGCGAGGAAGTGAAACTACCTCGGCAGGGCTCCGCATTCCCCAAACCTATGAAGAGTACCACGATATGCCGTGCCTCGTACACCTCGATGTCAACGGCAAGGCCACCCATACCAATCGACACTGCAAGTTCGTCAACGACCTCAAGGAGGACCCGGAGTCCGGCTACAAGCGAAGTTGGAAGAATAGACCGCGAGGCAAGGGCAAGGGGAAGAAGGAGGAGGAGTCCAAGGATTCAAGTGACATGTATGAGGATGTTGACCCCAAGCACACCGCCAAGAGCGACGGCAAAGGCAAGAACCCCTTCGAGAAGAAGGCGCCAGTTTACCACACTTTCCTTGGCACCCCCATCGTTCGAAAACAGAAGACCTCTATGAGGATACTGATGGCTACTCTACCCCCAGTTCCCCAGTACCTGCGCTGGTCGGAGGTTCCAATTACTTGGGACAGGAAGGATCACCCAGACCTTATCCCTACGGAGAACCAATACGCCATGGTCATGAACCCCTTGATTGACGGTATTGAGTTCACCAAGTGTATGGTGGATAGTGGAAGCAGCATCAACATCATGTACCTGGATACACTGCAGAAGATGAACTTGACGGAGGCAAACCTAAGGCGGACCAACACCATCTTCCACGGCGTAGTTCCTGGTCGGGAGGCTTGGTCCCTTGGGTGCATAACACTTCAGGTTGCCTTTGGCGATGTTAATAATTACCGCCAAGAGCGCATGACCTTTGAAGTGGTCCCCTTCAAAAGTGTGTACCACGTCATATTCGGCCGTGACATATTCCACACCTTCATGTCCAAGCCATACTTCGTCTACAACAAACTCAAGATTTCCGGACCAAACGGTGTCATCACCGTATCCGGAAGCTTTACCAAAGCTAGGGACTGCGAGATTAATGAAGCAGCCTACGCGGAAGTTGTCCTCTACATCGAAGAATTCAAGGAGATCCAGAGTAAGGTCGATGACTTAGAGATGCCCGTGTCGAAGAAACAAATTTCCGACTCCGCTCCAGCATTCAAGGCCGCCATCGAAACCAAGCCGGTGGAACTTGTGGTAGGCGTGCCTCCAGGACCACCGCCATTGGGACGAACCTGGATCCCAAATAGGAAAGCACGCTCGTCGAGTTCCTCCGTGAGAATAGGGACATCTTTGCCTGGCAACCTGCCGACATGAAAGGTGTACCTAGGGAACTTGCCGAGCACAGCCTAAACATTGATCCAAAATGTAAACCAGTGAGGCAACCTCTACGACGCTTTGGAGATGAGAAGAGACGCGCCATAGGCAAAGAGATAGCTAGGTTACTTAAGGCTAGTTTTATCCGATAATTCCTTCACACCCAATGGGTGGCCAATCCTGTACTTGTCCCCAAAAAGGGAACCAAAGAATTAAGAATGTGCGTTGATTACACCGGCTTGAACAAAGTGTGTCCCAAAGATCCGTTTGCTTTACCTCGCATTAACCAAGTCATTGACTCGATGGCTGGCTCGGAACTTTTGTGTTTTCTTGATGCATACTCAGGATACCACCAGATCAAGATAAGGAAGTCGGACCAATTGGCCACTTCGTTCACTACTCCATACGACACGTTTTGCTATGTTATGATGCCCTTTGGGCTGAAAAACGCAGGTGCTACGTACCAACGTACAATGCAACCTTGCCTACATTATCAAATTGGTCGAAACATTCACGCCTATGTGGACGATATAGCGGTGATGTCTAAAAAGTCAAATGACTTAATCTCCGACTTAAAAGAAACCTTTGATAATCTCCGGAAATTCAACATGATGCTTAACCCTAAGAAGTGCGTCTTCGGGGTTCCAGCTGGCAAATTGTTGGGCTTCATCGTTTCCCAGCATGGAATCGAGGTCAACCCGGAGAAAATCAAGGCCATCTTAAACATAAACCGTCCGACATGCCTAAAGGACATACAACGACTAACAGGTTGTGTTGCAGCAGTTAGTTGGTTCATCAGCCGGCTTGGAGAGAAGGCTCTGCTGCTGTACAAGTTGTTGAAGAAGGCAGACAAATTCACGTGGATGGACGAAGCAGATGCAGCATTGAAGCAGCTCAAGGAGATTCTTTCCTCAGCACCCATCCTTGCAGCACCCGAGCCTGGAGAGCCCATGTTAATTTACATGGCGGCAACCAACCGGGTAATCTTCTGGAAGGAACCAGGCTATGAGCATGGTGTTCAACGACCAGTTTACTATGTAAGCGAGGTCTTGACGGAGTCCAAGCAGCGTTACCCGCACTACCAGAAGATAGCTTATGGAGTATTCCTTGCTCCTCGGAAGCTGAGGCATTACTTTCAGGAGCACCCAATCACAGTGGTGAGCAAGACTCCACTGTCTGACATTATCAACAACAGCGACGCTACGAGAAGGGTCACGAAGTGGGGCATTAAACTTGCCGCCTTCTAGAACACCTACAAAATACGCGACGCTATCAAGTCACAAGCCTTAGTAGATTTTATTGCAGATTGGACGGAGATGCCAGATGCTACTCCATTGTCGGAACCAGAGTACTGGGTGATGAACTTTGACGGATCAAAGCTGCTCAACGGCTTGGGGGCTGGTGTACTACTATAGTCACCAACTAGGGACAAGGTACACTACGTTCAGCAGATCCACTTCGAGGCTACGAACAACATGGTGGAGTATGAAGCACTCATTCACGGATTACGCGTAGCCAAGGATATTGGCATCAAGCGCATAGTTTGGTGTGGAGATTCCGACTTGGTTGCCCAGCAGGTGGCTGACACCTGGAATGCGCGGAACCCTATGATGGCGACATATCAAGACGAAGTGGACGAGATAGCCAAGTGCTTCTTGGGCTACGAGGTCAAGTATGTACCTAGGGAGCAAAACGAGGTGGCTGATCTGCTGTCTAAACTTGGATCAGGGCGCAAACGAATTCCGCCAGGAGTTTTCCTAGAGCATCTACGGACACCATCCGTGAAGGGAGCAGACATCGACAACCCGGATAGAGTTGACTCTTTCATCCACATGGTGGCAAAGGTCCCTCCGGCTTGGACAAAACCGTTCATGGAATATCTTGAACACGGAACTTTGCCCGACGACGAGGTCGAAAGACGACAAATAGTACGACAAGCAAATGGATATACCATAATCAATGGACAGCTCTACAAAAGGAGCACTACTGGTGTATACCTTAAGTGTGTTTCCCAGCTAGAAGGTATTGAAATCCTACGCGAAATCCATCTCGGAGATTGCGGGCATCACGTCGCTCCTCGATCGTTGGTCGCGAAAGCCTTTCGGCAAGGATTCTACTGGCTGACCTAGAAGGCGGACGCCGACAAGCTGGTTGAGACATGCATGGGATGCCAGTATTATGCCCGACAACCACATGTTCCTGCTGAAGAATTGCAAACAATACCAATAACTTGGCCGTTTGCAGTCTGGGGGCTAGACATGGTGGGACCGTTACAGACGTCACCATGTGGGTTTACGCATCTGCTAGTAGCAGTTGATAAATTCACTAAATGGATAGAAGCTAAACCCATTAGAAATCTTGATGGGGCAACTGCCCTCAGGTTTGTCCGAGATCTAGTGGTGAGATTTGGTCTCCCACATAGCATTATCACCGACAACGACATCAACTTGTCACTCGGAGAAGTGGAGGCTTATTGTTGGGAGAAGGGCATCCGACTTGACCTTGCATCTGTGGCACATCCACAATCCAATGGTCAGGTTGAGCGAGCCAATGGATTAATTCTGTAGGGAATAAAGCCACGTCTTGAGGCATCGCTACATAGAGCATCTAGAGACTGGGCAGAAGAATTGCCATCTGTGCTGTGGAGTTTACGAACTACACCCAACAGATCCATCGGCTACACCCCTTACTTCATGGTATATGGAGCAGAAGCCATCCTACCTTCTGACATACTTCACGATGCACCAAGGTTTGCCGCCTACGACGAGGATGACGCTGAAGAATCCAGACGCCTAGATGTGGACCTTCTCGATGAGGAGCGCGTTTTGGCATGCCAAAGATCCGCCATCTACCAGCAGAAGCTACGCAGCTACCATAGTCACTGCGTTCGGCATCACTCTTTTAAAGAGGGGGATTTGGTGCTCTGACTTAAGCAGAAGAAGTCACACAAATTATTCCCGCCATGGGAAGGACCGTTCATCATAAGCAAGGCGCTACTCAATGGGTCTTACTACCTCGTTGACAATCGTGAACTGAAGGATAGACCCAACAAGGATCATAAGCGTAAGCGACGTGACCCGGATGATGACTACCCGGAGCTTGATCGGCCATGGAACATAGCACAGCTACGCCCTTTCTACACTTAGCATTTTTATCTAATTGTATACCTCTTATATGATCAATGAAATAAAGCTCTTTGGTTCACTCATATTGCTGAGTCTTTTACCTCCTTTAGTGTTCATTTTTGGATCATATAAAACTTTTATGCACAAGCTTTGCGATTGCACTTGTGAAAATTCTGCCTACGGGCGTTAGCTTAAGTTTTCCGGTCTACACGTTCTTTGTCGTTTTTATGTGGATTCTGGAGTAGTGACTTTTGGCACTTATTGTCGGCGATTTTGTGCTTAGGTTATTGACGGTGCCATTGGGCATCATCACCTGAGCGCATGGTTCCGACAACGAGCCTTCCGACTCATGAAAAGTCAAGCATAAGAACCAAAGTAATGGATAAGCCAACACTTGCTTAAAAAAATATATACATGCTAGAAATAGTTCTTAAGTAGCAGAACACACACCATTGTTTTCCGCCTTAAGTTAACACATAGTTTTTTCCGCATACCAATTGCAGAGGAAACAAATATTACAAATTGTTTTTTATTCCTCTGGCGTAGGCGACTTGGAAGCAACATCATCGGCAGCAGGAGAGTCACCCTCGAAGTCGGTAGTGTTGAGGGACTCAGAGGAGTTTTGGTTGCCGCCATCGATGGTATTCATTGGCACGAAGACATTAACATCGACCAACTCGGCGACTCTGGTGTCATAACCCGCGAGTGACGCCAAGATAGATTCGTGGTTTGTATTTTGTCCTTCGTCATCTACGTTGGGGATACTAGAGGTTAGCGTGTCGATGTCGGCATTCTCATAGTGTGCCTTGACCATAGACAGCTCCATCCTTGCACCGGCCCGTGCACATGAAGATTTCCAGCTTGTAATACGCTCGGGTGCTCGGCGCAGGATCTCCGATAACTTCGTCATAGAGTCCGATGCCTTGATATTGATCTGGAGGGGCTTGGCAATCTCTTTGGCTTGCGCGATGGCGGTGTTGATGAAGTTGCCGACAAGGACCATGCATTCCTTTGGCGGAGGAGGTGACCGGGTTAAACCCATAGGAGCTGTGAATTCCCGACAAAGGAGCACATGAGTTCAAAAATTCAGAGTATCTAGACTACAGAAATCCAAGACGGAGAATCACTTACTGAAGATGCTGGCCTAAGCTTGCCAGAGGGTATCTGCCATGGAGTCCCGTTCTTGTTGGAGGAGCTTGTACGCTTCATGATGGCGTTGATTTTGATCATCAGCAGCTTTCTTTTGCTCTTTCAAGATAGTGATTTCCTCCTTCAAGCGGTTCATCTCCTCGTTGGCGGAGTCCTGCATGACTTTTATTGATTCTTCATGCATCTTCAGCATGTCCTTCCTCTCCTGCTTGAGGATCTTGTTTTCGCTATCCAGCTGCTGAATGTGCTTGGATTGCTCTACAATATCCTTAGCCTTGGAAATGTTTTCTACAAGTCGAAGAAAAGACAGTACACAGTGAGTACTCGGAGAATGCACAAGATCAAGTCGGAATACAAAAAAGAAGGAAAAACAGACGCTTACTCTTGATGATCTGTTCCTTCAAGAAGGCAGTTTTACCCTTTTCAGCTTCCAAGTCCGCGCGCATTTCTGGTACTTGTCGTTGGCCATGCCCCTCCGAGAATTCTCATTCTGTGGAAAGAAGAAAATTAAACGTTGTTTGGTCTACTTGGAGCATCTAGCCGGAAAATTTCCACCTAGACGCTCGGGGGCTACAGCGAGAGTTTTTAACTTAGCAATATGCTTAGTCTTTCTTTAAGCATCTAGTCAGAACTAATTCAGTTTTTGATTAGAAGCTTAGGGTCTACAGTATAAAGTTTTTAACTCGAATATATGCTTAGCTTCTCTCTAAGCATCTAGTCGGAACTATTTTAGTTACAACTAGAAGCTTGGGGGCTACAGTATCGAAATTTATAAACACTGCGTATGCTACTCTTAAAGCATCTAGTCAGAATAATTCATTCCATCTATATGCTTAGGGGCTACAGTGAGAAGTTTTCTAGCTTAGTCACTCTTAGAGCATTCAGACGCAAAGACCTATGGTTTTCCATCTAAATCCTCGGGGGCTATAGTGGGATACTCATATGAAATGCAAAAGGCAAATAAAACTTACAAGTGCAATGATCCTGAGGTTGTTATCACTCTTAGCCAGTAGCTTGCCGAAGGATGCACTGTTTCCTTAAAAGATCTCTGCTTGCCGGAGAAGCTCCTCTAGACCGCACGTCGGAGATGTTGGTGCCGCACCAGGAACCAGAGAAGTGCTACCCGACGTAAGCACCAGATAGACTATCTTCGGAAACTCTATGATTCTTGGGTGCGGGGGCGCCGCCTTCGGCAGAAGTACCACCTTCCACCACCTCCTTAACGCTACTGATGGCATCCTTAGCCGGAGCTTCGGCCATTTGGTTTGCGGCACTCTCCTGTGTCGTCTGCTCGCCGACAACAGCAAGCTTGGTAGAGGCACCTGAGTCCACTTCCATGGCGGAAGGGCTAGATGCTTCCTTGGCTTGAGAGCTTGTCGGAGCGGATGAAGGCTTGACGATGGGAGTGACAGGGGCGATGGCGGGAGATGCGTCGCGGTGCAGCATATCCTTGATGGTTCTAGAAGCCCCCGAAGTTTTTGAGGTCTTCTTCAAGATGGTCGTGGCTTTCTTCCTGAAACGTGCAAAATGCATTAGTACAGGAATAAGACAGACAAATGGACAATGTCGTAGGGAAAGAAGCTTACACAAGAGGGGGTGCTTTAGCAAAAGGGATCCCGGTAACCTTTCTTTTCTCCTCTTCCAGGGCGGCGATAGTCTTCTTGGAGGCTCCACCCTCCGCTTTCTTCTTCTTGCCTCCGTCGCTAGCGTCAAAGGTGGAGCTCTTCCACTTTCGCGACAACGGAACATCGTCGTCGGACACGACCGTGACTTCCTTCATCTTTGGATCATAGATTTGGACAACTATGCTATCCTCCTCTAGATCGCTAAGCTGTTAAGTGAAAGGTCAACGTGTTAGATGAGATGGAAAATGTTAAGACGGAAGAACTGGAGTATATGTCATACACGGAAAATAAGCAGTTACCTTTGGCACTTGCTCTCTACGAACATGTCATAGGTGATGGCGAAGCCACGCTTCTTGTCCTTCACCTTGGCAATGTCCTTGAGGCGAAGCTTGATGGAGTCGCTCGAGAAGTTGTCCACGGAGATGCGGAGGCTGTCCCTTCTATCGTTGGAATACTCGTGCATCAGCTTCGAGCAGTGCTGCAAAGGCTGGATCCGCCTGATGAACCAGCACATGGCTAGGTCCAGTCTGGTCAAACCCGTATCTACGAACCACTCTATCCGCCTTATTGCGCGGGAAGCATCGATGTCGGAGGGAAGGGAGGCCTAGGATCTCCATGTCGGGGCTTCGGCGGCGGATCCATCGATGAAGTCCGGGTACGTTACTTCTCGGTTAGCCAGAGGGATATCTGGGCCATAGAAGTAAGTACGCTGCCAGTTCTTGCAGGACTCGTGGCCAACGATGTCGGGGAACCGCCGGCCAGGTCGGATCTTGAAGCTAATAGTGCCACAATTTCTAAGTTCGTCCTTGCTGGCCCCGGCTTCCCGCTTGACGGTGAAGAAATAAATGAAGAGATATAGCCTAGGCTTAATCCCTAAGTAACCCTCACAAAGCGCCGCGTAATTGCTAAGCGCTAGGATACTATTGGGAGAGAGGTTCTGTGGCTGAACTCGGTAATAATTTAGGACCGCAAGGAAGAAATTGGAGATGGACAGGGAGATGCCGCGTACCATCCGTGCTTTGAGGTACACCTTTTCTCCGGCTTGGGGAGAAGGTCTGACCTTGCCGGCCAGCGCCGCCCGCCAGGCGAGCCCCTCCGTCGCGGGGAGGTAACTTTCATCGATTAGCTCTTTGATGTCGTGGTCCGTGATGTCCGAACCGCGCCAGTCGCCTTTGTGGTAGTCGTGTTCCTCCTCCATAGGGGTGGACACAAAGCTTGAAACTCGAGGCTCGGCTCGGGCTCGACAAGGCTCGGCTTGGGCTCGGCTCGGCTCGAAGGTTGGACAAGCCAAGCCTAAATCCCGCTACGCAGGCTCGAGGCTCGACAAGCCAGCTCGATGAAGCTCGCAAGCCGGCTCGAAAGCTTGGCGAAAGATAAAAATTTAACATGACCTTTGATAAAATGTGACAATTCACAATTATACATGAATTGATGAATGCCTTTTTCTAACAAGTTTCATCATTTACCACTAACCATTATAATTCAAGCATTTGATAATTGCAAATGCTAGAAACCATAGTAATTTTTAATCCATGAATTTGATCAAACAATCGAAATATGAATTTTGACTACTATTATCCATTTTTATCACAACATATTAGGACAAATATATTAACGAAATGGTTTTCACAACACAATATGCCCAGACTTTGTGTTATAAATTTGATATTTCCAAGTTAGAAGTACTCCCTCCGACGAATATTAGGCGACTCAAATTTATCTAAATACAGATGTATCTATAAAAATCTAAGTCAATAATACGGGTAGGAGAGTAGGAAATTTCTCTCTGTAAATATACCTAGCATGCTAGTCCCAAGAACACAAGAAATGTACATACACAATTAGTAGAAGGAACCACATACACGTACTTCTACATGATGTACTTCTACATGGTTCTCGACTTCTAGATCGATCCATCGATTCCTCTGGTCCTCTGATCCAGTTTCCTCTCTATACTCCTACCGTCCTCCCCTATCAACTCCTTTCACCTGAACAACGAACGGCATCCAAACTGCAACAATTCCTCAAATCCTCATGGAGATCAGATGCAAGCATCGCTCCTGCAGTTCCACAACGATGATGCGCTCCCCACCACCACGATGTGCCCAACCCTCCTCCTCTCCGCTTCTTCTCAACAAACCAGCCGTATGCGAGCAACGCCTCCATGCCTCATGGATCCAAGCGGCGGCGGCCGGAATCAATGGTTCCCTGCAATTAGGAGCACGAGATCGACAGGGTTCAGCCAGCCGGATTTGGCAAGGGTTCGTGGGGACGCGCGATCCCCAGCTAGTGGGCGTTGCGCGGATGGACTCCTGATGGAGGCGGGAAAGGGCGTTGGAGCTTTGTTGGTGGCGGCCGGCGTTGGTGGTCGCGGCCGGGCTGGGAATCGAGGGGAATCACGATTATCGATGGGAGACAGAGGCAAGGCGTGACCGCGTGAGGAAATCGCTAGGGCGGAGCTAGGGGGACATCTGGCTCGACGAGCCTAGAGCTTGCCGAGCCGAGCTGCGAGCCCACATTTTAGAAAATTTTAGGCACCAAGCCGAGCCAGGCTCGGCTCGACTTTTCCCGAGCTTGAACGAGCCGAGCCACGAGCTGGCTCGGCTCGGCTCGATTCCACCCCTACTCCTCCAGCAGCTCCAGCGCTGCTGGATTATGGTCGTCGCCGGTGGCTTCGACCACCGCGTACTTAGGGATGACCAGGCCCTCTGGGGGCACGATGACGGAGCTCGCCGGCTTCGCCCGATGCCGCCATCGAAGAGGAAGAGCTGCTGGTGGCCATTGGGTGCGATTCGGAGGTGACTGGTGAGATTGGGAGTTAGGGTTTTTCGTGCGAGGCGCGGAGAGCTCGAGGAGATGCTTGCCTGAGGAAGAAGAAGATGCATGAGATAATTAGGTGAAAAGTAAATTTTCCACCGTGGTTACTAGTTATGGTCTCCGACATCAAGATTCGTGCAGCTTGATCGAATGGTTGTCGCGTAGACGACATGTGCAGAGACGTGCGCGGAAATTTCGCCACGTACCAACCGTCGCCGCCAACGGTTCGTATCGCTCGCGCGGGAAAAGTGGACATGATTGCGTTCTCTGCATGTGTGAGTTACGAGGCGTTGCTGACCTATGTCTACGTCGCCCTAGCTGTCATAGGCAGACGAACCATCACATCAGAAGATTTCGGCATGGACGGATCTAGTCCGGCTACGGAAGAGTACGATGGAAGATTCAGCAATTCTCCGACTTACGAATTGAAGACGGAGAAAACCTTGCAGGGTTCTTTGGGAGGACTACAAGATGTTGCTTGACGATTGCCGACATCCATCTAGACGGAGCATTCAACGTGAAGAGGCAAGACGGCGCAAGATCTTGGAGTTCTCCGGGGCTATTGTTGGGGATATGCTATATGGGTATCCTCATAGCATGTCTCTTATCCGGATAACCCGGGTGGCCCACAGTTGGTAGCATGGCCCATGGCCTACTGGGCAGCCCAGTTAGATGGATCCAGAAGGGAGGCCCATGCCGGATAAAGGAAGGCTACGGTGGAGTCACCAGCGTACCCGGAGCCTTGGAGTACAAGACACGCTAGACTAGTAATAGACGGTGTAGGACTCTGTAACCTGTCCGGCTAGGACTTTTCCCTGCAACCCTAGAACCTGGCTACTATATAAGTCGGGCCTATGGGATCCTTTAGGGCACAATCTCAGACAACTTCACATAACCTCGCACAACGAACCTATCTCTATAACTCGGAGTATTGCCATTATAGTGATTTATAGCAGGAGTAGGATTCTGCCACCGTTGTGGGATCTGAACCTGGGTAAGCTATTTTACCTTGTACCCGTCAATTGTCCGCATTCCCCCACGTCTCTAAACACGCACTGTGAGGACCCCTCTATGGCGTACTCGTCGGCAATACCGCGACATCTATTCATTGTTATGTGTCTTATTATGAGGTGTTACTTATGTCTTTTCCTTTGTTTTTGCATGTTGGATGATTCTTGGAGGATGAACTGCCAGAGTCAGGATTCTGATGGGAAAAGAGGTGTTTTGATGCAATTTCACGAAGATCAGAAAAATACCAGAAAAATATTGGAAAATTATATTTTCCCAGAAGACGAAGGAAGCCAGAAGGGGATGCGTAGCTGGGCCACAAGGGCCCACACACCCCTAGGCACGGGTCCCCCTACCCCGCTCCTAGGGGAGGTGTGGCCCACCTGGCCGGCCTCCGACTCCGCCCTCTCGCCTATATCTTCCTCTTGGAACCCTAATATCGGGGGAGCGACCATAGAAAGATTTCCATCGCCCCTGCGGGACAGAAAACATTGAGAGAGAAAGAGCTCTCCGGCAGACAGATTTCTGCCGGGGAAGTTCCTTCCTAAAGAGGGGAGATCGTCGCTATCAACACCATCATCAAGCTAGGCTTCATCGGGACCATCATCATAGTCCACACCATCATCTCCACCAGCACCATCATCACCACTCCATACCGCTGTAACAATTTTGTTGGATCTTGCATTAGTTCTTAGGGGATACTTTCCTGGTGTTAATTACTATTGTAGTTGATGGTTGTGAGTGGAACCATTGGATTATTGTTTATGTTCAGATTGTTATCCATTACCATATCATCTTTGATCTTGATCCATATGATGTCTTGTGAGTAGTTCATTTAGTTCTTGAGGACATGGGAGAAGTCATGTTGTTAGTAGTGGATTTGTGTTGAGTTATTATTCAATGGTTTAGTATTTAAGTTGTGGTGCTATTCTACTATTGGTGTCATGTGAACGTCGACTACATGATACTTCACCATTTATGGGCCTAAGGGAATGCATTGTGTATTTCGCTACTAATTGTGGTGTTGTGGAGTGACAGAAACCTGAACCCCCGTTAGGACACCATTGCTTAAGGGAGCGTAGGATCTCAGAGTTTAAGATTGTGGTTAGGTTTATATCTTAATTGCTTTCCTGTAGTTGTGGATGCTTGCAGGGGGTTTAATCACAAGTATGTATTAGTCCAAGTAAGGTCGGTACATTAGCACAGGTTCACCCACACAACACTTACAGCACTCACACAACACTTAGCTATATGAAGCGAAAGCACTTGACAGAATTCCCATGTGTCCTCGAGAACGTTTGGTCCTTATAAGTATTTCCACCGGCTTGTCCCTTGTTAAGAAAGGATTGGGCCACTTGCTGTAGTTGTTCTTTGTCTTTATTACTTGCACTTGGTTTCTTTGCTTTATCAGAAAACCCCTAAAAATCAGTTTGCTAAGTATTTACAAAGATTTCCTGCTCCATACCACTAGTCAACACCTTCTGCTCGTCGTTGGGATCGACACTCCTATTTATAAAAAGTACTACGATACACCCCCGATACTTGTGGGTCATCAACGACTCACTCTATGCAAGTCATTTGTATTCTCACATTGTTTTGCCTTGCAAATAGAAAAAAATCCAGTATTTGGTTCCATACATGAGCTCTTTTGGTGTTAAGTTTGGATGTTTGGTTGTGTGCATCTGATAAACCCAAAGAGCATGGGATCACTATATCACCTCTCAATGTGAAAGTATGGATATCGATCCACAAGGGAAAGAAGGAAAATTTATTTACTCTCTCCAACTAGTGTCAGAATTCTAATTATATATGCACTAAACAAGTTAAAGAAAGAAGTAGGTTGATTTAATGCTTGGAACTAATATACAACAAAAAAGTAAATGTAAAAGTCTCTCAATCCTATAATATCGTGGGAATGGCCACGACAGATGCTGCGATTGGCAGCACATAGTAGAACGAGGGGCAAGGGCGGCCATCCATCTGTGGTGCGAGATGAGGGCAAAGACATAGGGATTTACCCAGGTTCGCCCCCGGAGGGTAAAGACCTACTGCTGCTAGATTTTATTGATGAGAGAGTACAATGGGCGAGCTCGGCGGCGAGTCTAAGGGGTGTATGATGGAACGTAAGTTCTATGCGTGCCCTAGGGAGGTTTATATAGAGTCACCTCGCTAGGGTTTAAAGATCTACAACCGAGTTGGATAAGGACTCAGAGGGTTTTGACCTAATCCGACTGGGACGAACTACGCTTCTGGGCCTTCAGCTTCCAGTCGCCTGTTCCTTCTTAGGTCGCGATCCAGTCGCCGTCCTGCAGGCCCACTAGCTGGTAATATGATCAAATAGGAAACGTCCCGCTGGGCATACCCCACTCGGCATATCCCCATCAGTAGTCCCCGAGGCCATCGTTGATTCGTCGCAGGTGTTCTTTGGCAGTCGTAGTATTTGGGTCCAATTTGGACGCCCAGTCGAATCGGCGATGGAATCCTTCAATGAAAGAAAGAATCTTCAGCATGCATCATCAGTTGTAATAATGGCAACCAGTCGAATCGCCAATTTGGCGAGTAGTCGAATCGCAGCCATGGCGAATGGGTCGGCGAGTCGAGTATACGAAGTTGGACTGTCAACCTGGTCAAACTAGCCGTTGGGTAATCCAATGGTAATATCGGCGTAATCACCGCGCGGTAACGGCTCCCCGAAATTGGCGGGAACCAACCGCTATATAAAGAGAGTGACGGGTGATTTGCGAATCATTCCTTGCATTTCCTCCGACTCCGCACGCTCTCCAATCTTCCATTCCTTCCAGAGCGATTCAGAGCGATCTAGCGAACCCAGAACCTCAAATCGATGGCGTCTCCAAAAGAATTGTGGGGGAAGTTCAAGAGCACCAGGGCGGTGCTGAAGTTCTTTGAAGACGCAGGGATTCTCCACGCCGGGAGATGGCGAATCCCCGCGGCCGGGTGATGTCTACGCACTTCTATTCTTGTAGATATTTGTTGGGCCTCCAAGTGCAGAGGTTTGTAGAACAACAACAAGTTTCCCTTAAGTGGATTACCCAAGGTTTATGGAACTCAGGGAGGAAGTGGTCAAAGGTATTCCCTCTCAAGCAATCCTGCAATCAAGATATAAGAGTCTCTTGTGTCCCCAACACACCCAATACAGTTGTCAGGTGTATAGGGGCACTAGTTCGACGAAGAGATAGTGAAATACAAGTGGTAACGGTGCCAAAAAATAGCTTCTGACTTGTTGTTGATGTGGGGTAACGTGTGTGAGACTAAAAGCAAACTGAAATAAAGAAGGAAGAAAACAAACATGCAACAAATCTGGATGCAAACGGTGTTTCAATGTTTAGAAACAAGGCCTAGGGATCATGCTTTCACTAGTGAACACTCTCTCATATAAATATCTTCTCTTCATGATACTACTCTTAACTACTTTCCGGTTGGACACTCTAATCATCGGTAGGGCTTTAACAACACTCCTCAAAGTCCTCCTTCCCCAATCTAGATAACCCCACACTGTCACCTTGAGCGCTAGATAGTTCCAACAAACACCACAATTTCATAGAGATATCCAACTCCAAATATAAATTATAACAAATATTCAATCTAGCCAAAGTGCCACACACGTGCACGCTGTCACTTTCACACACGTGGGGAAAAGCATAGATCTATTAAAGCACAAAGAATATTTATGTAGACTCAAACCTAAGTGCCACCATGGTGTGTATGCTGTCATTTCCACACACATGGGGAGAGCAGAGATCTAATGAAGCACTTGAGTAGCAAGGTAGATCTACTTGATTACAAAGCTCATGACCACAACATGATCATGCATAGAGAGAGAGATGAACACATAGCTACCGGTAGAGCCCTTAGCCTCGAGGAAGAACTACTTCCTCCTCATCATGGGAATCAGCAACAATGATGAAGATGGCGATGGAGATCGATGGAGATGGCTCCGGGGGCACTTCCCCGTCCTGACAGGGTGCCGGAACAGAGACTTTCTGTCCCTCGAATCTCCCTTTCGGTGGCGGCGGTGCTATGGAGGTTTTTCTAGAAGTATGATTAACGATTTAGGGTTTTCTCCCCGGGGGCTTCTTATAGGCGAAGGAGGCAAGGTCGGTGGGGGGACAGGGGGCCCACATCCCCTGTAGGTGCCACCAGGGCTTGCCTGCGCCTGGGGGGTGGGTGGTTGCGGCCACCCTGGTGCCCTACTCCGTCTCTGCTTCGTGGTTCCGTGTTGGTCTAGAAAAAATAATAACTTTGGCTTTTGTCCCGTTCAATTCCGAGAATATTGATTTTCTGCCTTTTTGGAACCAAAAGCAGAATAAAACAGGCAACTGGCACTATGGCATCCTATTAATAGGTTAGTACTATAAAGTGTATAAAAATACCTCAAAGTGTAGACAAAACATAAGACAAATGATACAAAACATGCATGGAACATAAAAAATTATAGATACGTTTACGACGTATCAAGCATCCAAAGCTTAACTCCTGCTCGTCCTCGAGTAGATAAGTGATAAAAGAATAATTTTTGAGGTGACATGCACCCTGAAGATCAAACGATTTGCAAGCATTGAAAGCTGGGATCAAATAACTCTAAACATGTGCATGAAAGATGGAGTTCTAACAATAGGACAAAGTAACTATGCAAGCAACATGTCAAGCTAAAAAACAAAGATCATGAATAATATGCATTGAAAAATGTTTGTTTGTTTCACATACAAAAACATGGCAAAGTGGAAATCAACTTGTACCTCATAGAGTAGCAAATAGATGCATAGGACACCTTCAAAGTTCACAAGGGTGACTAGAAACAAGTAGCACAAGAACAAGTAATATCACAATATGCATCAATCAATAATCATTGGAACATTGCACACAAAATGACAACTATGCTCTCTTAATGGTGCCTAAAGGCAGAAGGTGGAGACTCAATAATGGTGGAAGAAAAACCTTTTATAAAGGAAGCAGGGATTTCAAGTTTCAAAAAGAGCTTCCAAAAATTATGGTACTTGTTAGCTTTCAGCCCTCATTGCCCCTATCATGAGCATCTTGAAGTGATTAAGGTTAAAGTGAACAAAGATGGAGTATATGCTTGACGAAGTATAAGTTGGAAATGTCAAGTCCCTTGAATACGAGGGCCACACATCATGCTACTCAACTTTAATCACCTGTAAGTTCTTGTCATTGTAAGTATCTGCATATCATTGAGAACCGCCAACGGGGTACCCCTTGCACATGGTATAGGATATTTCCCATAACCAAAATGACAAGGCAAGCAGACAATGAGCATCTCAGCAATCTTCTTATTTACCATGGGAATATGGTGCCTTTTTCTCTCTTTCCTCTTTTCTCAATGTGTCTCTTTTTTTTCATAAGAAGAATGCTTCATAGATGTCACTATGGTGATGCTGCAAGTTTCCACCATGATTAGGCATGGCTTAGGCTAGCGGCCCAGGCGTTTCTCTAACACAGGATACAAACTCCATGGACTTACAAGTTCCCTCTTTATTTCACACCGGTGACATCCATAAACAAAAGAACATGATATCAACTGAGTACAAAGTACAAGTGCAATGTTGAAAACGTTCCCCATGACAGCACGATTCTTCTAATTCCAACGTATAAGTGCAAGAATATACAACATATAAGACACAATGGTTCAAGTTTATTAGGGTAAAAGAATATAAAGTGTGCCATCAAGTTTGTGAGGGATTTAATCACTAAGTTTTCACATAACAAAATAGTTTTTAATTGGAAGATAGCTGAAAACAAGAATATACTTGGAATGGTGTAATACACCATGCATAGGAGTTTATAGTGGACACTTTGGAATAACTTGGTTTCTTGGGAGTTGGAGGCATGAGTAGAGCTTACTCATACAAGTGGAGGCTATCAAAAGACTGGGAGCAACCGAATAAGAGAGCAATAATGGCCATAATCATGCAGTGCAACAAAGCATTACTAATAAAAGCAAAGAGTGGTACTACAAGTCAAGGACTAAATGATCATAGAGGCTATGGTTACTTGTCATAGTCATAACATGGTGTGAGCATGTGGCAAGTCAACTCAAGCAAAGCATCAAAGGAGAATACCACAATATTATGCTTTTGCATGCTAAAACAACGCATAATTTCTTCAATGCACACTAAGCAATCCCAATTGTTTGGAACAAGACATGCTACATCAATAATCACTAAGCATAAGGTCAAAAAAACACCTAACATGTCATGCTAAAGTCTAAGTCACAGTCATTGCAAGCTCCTCTTGCACTTACAAGCAAGAACTTACTACTCCTTTCCAACACCAAACAACTTATTTGCAAACAACACAGCAAGAACGGGGTCCAAACTACTTAAGCAAACTAAAAAAACTAAGCAAATCAAATGAAAACTAAGATGCTCCAAGAACAACACAACTGTGCATGAAACAATAAAAAACAAAGTGTCTAGACAGACCTGAGCTTTTTATTGATGAAGAAGGGGATGCCTTGGGCATCCCCAAGCTTTGGCACTTGTACCTCTTGGATATTTCTTGGGGTGACACCATTGTGGCATCCCCAAGCTTGATATTTTGTCCATTCTTCATCTCATTGCATCATTCTTTCTTTACACCTGAATTTTTTCCTTCATACAAAACTTCACACAATTTTCATTAGCAACATTAGCTTATTCAATAGATATTAGACCTCTGGAAAAGATTTGGAACAGCCAGGCTTTTCACTAAAAACACAAGATACTGTAGTAACTCCTTCAAAAATCTCAATTCACCTAAAGAGAACTCAAAAAGGAATCAATAAGAAGCAAATGCAAATAATGGCAGAAATTTGTCAAAATAGACCAGCAGGTAGAAACCGATTTTTTCGAACATATTCTGTTGCTCAAATCAAAAAGTGTTGAACTAACGAAAGTTAGCTAACATACTAGGGGATTTATTCGTAAATTGTCAAGTTAATCCGAGTTACATAAACTCCTCACGAATGTTTTTGGTGAAGGAAAAAAATCTGTTTCGGGACAACAACTCCTCAAATCTTACTTTCCTCTCATTAGAGGTCATTCTTGGCGCAAAAAGCAAACAAAAAGGATAAGGAGAGGTCATTACTTAAGTAATAACTTTCAAGACTCAAGGAAACTCTTGGGTTATCTCCCAACAAGTAATTTTATTTAACGCCTTTAAGTTAGGCATAAGAAGCAAGAAGAATCAAGTATTTTCAAATGAAGAAGCATTCACATCAAACTTTGCTTTCAAAGGAGGAGCAAAAATAAACTTCTCTTGCCTCATAGGTAAGTGTTCAATACCTTTATTGAATGGAAAATGATATTTGATGGTGCTTTTTTCATATCAATTATGGCACCAACTGTTCTAAGAAAAGGTCTTTCCAAAGTAATAGGACAAGAAGCATTGTATTCCACATCCAAAACATAGAAATCAACAGGGACATAAGCATTGTTAACCATAATTAGAACATCATTAATACTCCCCATGAGTTTCTTCTTAGCATTATAATTGAGTGGGACATCCAAATAACAATCTTCCAAAGGTGGCAAATCAAGCATTTCATAAATCTTCCTAGGCATAATAGAGACACTAAAACCAAGATCACATGAAGCTTTGAGATCAAAGTCATTCACTTGCATATTAATAATTGGTTCCCAAATATCTTCTACCTTCCTAGGAATATAAGCTTTGTGTTTTAGCTTCTCTTCCTTAATCTTAACAAGAGCATCTGTAATGTGTTTAGTGAAAGCAACATGCATATCACTAGCATCAGGACTTCTAGCAAGCTTTTGTAGGAACACAGTCACTTCAGAAATATTGCAACCATCAATATCAAAGTCAAACTTAGCACCACTAGTGGTATGCATAGTAGGAGTAGGAATAGAGACTACTTGTGGTTTAGTGGTGATGGTGCACACACTATTGTTTCTATCAATTTCAGCCTCCCTTTCCTACTTAGCATGAAGTTGAGCTAACAGCCTAACATTTTCATCAATAGTAACTTGTATGGCATAAGTAGTAGCAAAGGTATTTTCCATAGTTTCAGGTTTGACAACCATTTTATTAACCAAGGAAGTTTGAGCTTCAGACAAAGAGGAAATATTCTTTTCAGCACTCAAATTTTTTGACTGTAAACTAGGAATTTCTCTATTCAGATTCTCAAGCTGATGCCTAATATTTTTCAAAATGATAGATTGTTCCTCCATAGTTTTAGTGAAAATCTTGTTTTGCTCATATTGCATTTGCATAAAGTTTTTAGTGGATCTCTCAACTTCTAGAATCCTCTTCACTAGGCATTCCAGATCTACCCTGATAAGCATTTCCACTAGGAGGATAAAGTCTATAATTGTTACCACCAAAATTACTCCTATAAGCATTGTTGTTGAAATTGTTATTTCTAATGAATTTCACATCAACTTGCTCTTCTTGAGCAACCAAAGAGGCTAAGGGAACACTATTTGGATCTAGAGGAGCTTTCCCATTAACAAGCATAGCCATAATAACATCAATCTTTTCACTCAAAGAGGAAGTTTCCTCAACAGAATTCACCTTCTTACCATGTGGAGCTCTCTCAACATGCCATTTAGAGTAGTTAACCATCATATTATCAAGGAGCCTTGTTGTATCACCCAAAGTGAGGCCCATGAAGGTACCTCTAGCAGCGGAATCCAACAGATTTCTTGAGGAGAAGTTCAAACCTGCATAAAAAGTCTAGATAATCATCCAAGCAGTGAGTCCATGAGTAGGACAATTCTTAAATAAAGATTTCATTCTTTCCCAAGCTGAAGCAACATGTTCACTATCAAGTTGTTTAAATTTCATAATGTCACTTCTCATAGATATAATCTTAGCAGGAGGATAGTACTTCCCAATAAAAGCATCTTTGCACTTAGTCCAGGAATAAATACTTTAGCTTTTCCTCTCAAAGAGAAAGGAAAAAGCTTGAGCTTAATAATATCTCCATCTACATCCTTATACTTTTGCATCTCACAAATTTCAACAAAGCTATTGAGATGGGCAGCAGGATCATCAGAACTAGCACCAGAAAATTTCTCTCTCATCACAAGATTCAACAAAGCAGGCATAATTTCATAAAAGGTAGCATCAGGAGCAGGTGGAGCAATATGAGTGCTTAGGAAATCATTGTTGTTGGTGCTAGTGAAGTCACACAACTTGGTGTTCTCAGCAGAGTTCATTTTGGCAAAGGTGGGCAAGCAAAACATCAATAGCAGCTAGAGCAGGAACTATTTTTTTTTGTATTTTTGAATAAGGCAAGCAAACAAAACTAGACTAATTTTTTTGGGTTTTTTGAAAAGATACAAACAAAACCAAGAAAAATAAACAAATCAAACTAAAAACAAAGTAAAGATAAAGGAAGTGAAGGACTCCCCTTGCGAATACGTCCTTATACTCCCCGACAATGGCGCCAGAAAAGCTTGGTGCTTGATGGGGAGGAAGAAGTTTGATGTCCCTTTATTACCCATCAACGGCGCCCGAAAAGCTTGATGCAGCACTGAGTTGATGTAGGAGCACTTCGTTGGGAACCCCAAAAGCAAGGTGTGAAGCAGCACAACATCAAGTTTTCCCTCAGTAAGAAACCGAGGATATCGAACCAGTAGGAGGAAGGAAACGTCACACAGGTGTTGCAAGCAACACGAAGACCTGCATAACACAAACTCAAGACTTTGCGCCAACAAATCAGTGAGGTTGTCAAGCTCACCGGTTTGCTGTAACAAAGGATTAAACGTATGGTGTGGAAGGTAATGGTGGTTTGCAGCAAGTAAACAAGTAACAATGGAAGATGTATCAATGATAAAGAATGGACCGGGGTCCATAGTTCACTAGAGGTGCTCTCCTTAGATAAACAACATGGCATGAAGGGTAAACAAATTACAGCGGGGCAATTGACAGGAACTGAGCAAGGCATAACAATGCAATTACTAGTCAGAAAGATCCTATGAGATTCGATTGGGCAATACAACAAGATACATAGACCGCCATCCAACTGCATCTATGACTAGAAGTCCACCTTCAGGTTATCATCCGACCTCCCTCCAGTATTAAGTTTCAAGAAACATACAACTGCTTTAGGCATAGTGTGTAAGGTAAACAATCCACATGTTCCATGAACAAGAGACCGTTGTTTTCTCCCTAGTAGCAACAACACATCTATAACCGAAGAGATTATTGTCACTTCCCTTGGAAACTAGAGGCATGAACCCACTATCGAGCATAAATACCCCCTCTTGGAGTCACTAGCAACTACTCGGCCAAGATAGCTACTAACAACGGAGAGCATGCAAGATCACAAACAACACAGACATGATAGAATCATAAAGACAAAAACATTAATCAAACCAACATAATAATCTCAATATCCATCGGATCCCCGCAAATACAACATGCATGATTACAAATAGATTAGATCTTGATCATGAATGGAGCTCACAAGATCTATACATGAAAGCACAAAGGAGGAGATACAACCATCTAGCTACTACATGGACCCATAGTCCAAGGTGGAACTACTCACGCATCATACCGGAGAGAAGGCCTCTAGGATGATCTCCCCTCCGACAGGGTGCCAGGAAGAACTTCAGATCCCCCCCAATCTAGGGATGACGATGGTGGCGGCTACAGAAGGTTTCGTGGAGATTTGATCGGGTACTTAGGGTTTCTGCATTGGGGGATTCTTATAGGCGAAGGGGGAGGCCGAGGCGGCGGCCAGGGGCCCTACACCCTGCCTAGGCGTAGGGCAGGGCCCACCCGCGCCTTGGGGGGGGGTCTGGGTGACCTAGCCCGCCTCTCCGACTCCCCTCTGGACTTCTTGTTCCCCACGGAAAGTTATTGACTTTGACGTTTGTCCCGTCCAATTTGTAAGATCCCTCCTTTGTAAAGGAAAAGGATCCCTGTGATTGCAATGCTAGTCCCTGGATCATTGCTAGCATCCACAGTTTAAGATGAAGTACACAGATACAAAGGTCATTTATTACATCCATTCTAGAGATAAAACATAGTTTTTTACAACTCAAGGCCACAGGCCTAATACAAGAGTTTTGGAATAAGTAAATAAACATAAGTCTTCATCTTCATGTGCCACAGGCAAGCATGTTGAGTGTAGACTCATGACACCTAATCATCACCGGAGTAACCTGTAACATCACAAGTTACAGCCACAGTGGGTCAATACTTTGGAATAGTATTGGCAAGTGATACCTTAGTAAATTTTAAGTGGACTATATTACTATATGCATTTTGGCTAAGTGTAGCTTGGCTTGCTTTGCTCAAAATAGGTTTTTCCTATTAGTTGAAATCACTAAGTTTTTCTTTGTCAAAAACTTTTCCCAAGAAACCACCAATAGACATTGGGGTCCTTCACCCTTGTTCACCCACAAATTTTTACTTAGAAATTGGAGTGATGAGATTCTTGATTGTCTTGATGCTCAAGTTGTCCATTGCCATGGACTTGGCTAAGTACTTAGATTTTCCATCTGCAGAGGTTGTGCACTTTCCCACCAGACTTGGTTTCCCAAGACATGACCTTTCAGAAGCCTTTCCTTAGACCAAATGGATGCGCTCCAACCTATCATTCCCACTACCACCAACTGTCCAAATGGCTAAGTTCTAGCAACTTATGTGATCCAGGCAGAGCCCATATTGCCAAGTGGCTGCACTATAAGCTTCTCAACACTTGGCCTCTAAAATCCCTTTGTGCCTGGGTGGCATACCACAAGTGAGATACACAAGGTAAACCATGTCCATGGGCCTTGTGTAACCACTCAACCAAAAACCACCATTCAAGTAAGTCAAAAGACTTAGAAATATTTTCATCATAGCATGTATATACTTTACCAACCCTTGTTTGCTACTAGCTAGGCTAAGCATGGCATAGAACTTAAGTTAGGAAATTTCCTAGCAATTCTACAACTACTTAGGATTTCCCAACATAGCATTTGGCAAAATGGTAACATGCAAGACTTAGCAAAATATTTCTAATGCTTGTACAAAATATAGGGATGGAAATATTCATGAAGTACCACTTGCCTTGGTAATGGGGAGAGTAGCACTCTTCACAATCACAATCACTAGCACCAAAATCTACACAAAATTGGTAGCACAAAATTACACACAATTCATATACAAACATAAATATATGCATGTATGCAAAAATGCTAAGTGATGATTTTAAAACCCAACAAAGCAAGTGCAAGATACTGAACCATAAACAAGTCAAAATCTTGCCAATCCAAGTTTATTTTGCCTTAAAACAAAGTCCTAAACAATTCCTATACTCAAAATAGCCTTAAACAAGTTTCTGCATAAAAAGTCATTTAACAGAAACTTTTCACTAAACACATTGCATAAACAGAAAGAGCTTGTCTCCCTGATTCCAATGATATAAAATTTGCAAAAATCTAACGTGGGAATCAAAAGTTATAGCCTATTCAAATTTGAATCTAAATCTGTTTTGAATTCTGTTTTAAACACAAACCCTAGCCACGCGTCTGAATTCTATTGGCGCGTACCGCTTCGCACCGGATCACGCACGAGAGCCGTAGGATCTAAGTGGCGATGCACGGTTCAGATCGAAACATAACGGTTCGTTAAGTGGGCTAATCCTATGCGTTGGATCTAGATCCAAGGGCTCTCGATCAAACGACCATGTCCTGGGGCGCGCGGCGACAGCGAGCGGCGGAGTGCTCTGTCAGCGGCGGCGCTAGCGTTCTAGATCGCTCGGGGAGGAAAGAGTGTGCTTACCAGATCCGCAAGGTCGAGGCGAAGCTCAACGTGGTGGTGGCTGGGCAAGGGGCGCACGGCAGGGGCTGCTGGAGCTCGTCGGAGTCGTGCGGGGCGTCGGGAGGTTGCTGTAGAGTTGGTTGCCGAGGTTTTGCATCGCCCTAGTACGAACCAGAGGGATTAGAAGATGCACAAGACGAAGGCGAACATCCTTGTATGCAAGAGGGAGCAAGGGGCGCTCGGAACTGACCGCGATTGGTCGCCGGAGTTGAGCAGCGGCTCTGCGGTTGCGGGCGCGAATGGGGACGGCGTTCTGGGTCACGACAATGCAAAAGAAAGGTGTCAGGGGATTCACGAGACCACGCTGGACACGACAGTTTGAACCAGAGGAAGGGGGGCGGTCGAGGCTCACCGGAATTAGTCGCCGGAGTCGTCGGTACTGCGGGGTTTCGGGGTCAAATGCGCGCAGCCTGGTGGCGGAGTGAGCGAGGAGAGTGGGGGGAAATGACCGCGGCGGCGAGGGGTTCTTATAGGCGAGAGGGGAGCGGCGATTAAGCGCGGAATCAAGGGTAATTAAGCGTGGAATCAATCGCGGCAGTGATGGGCGGAGGAAACGGCCGGCGACGGGGTCGGGCGCGATTTGGGGAAGACGAGGGTGAGCTGGCGAGGTCCACCAGTCAGTGAGTGAGACAGAGAGGGGTGGGGTCAGGGTTTCAGCGACCGCGTGGGTTTGTCCGCGCGTGCGAGCGAGCGAGAGAGTGGCCGTGTGGGCTAGCTGGGCCGGTTCTGCTGCTGGGCTAGAATAGGAGCGCCTGGCCTTTTTCCTTTCTTTATTCCTTTTCTTTTTCTGTTTTTGATTTTCAGGAATGGTTTTCAAATGAATTCAAACTCTTTTTGAATTCAAATCTTTCTGGGGTTTTTGCAGTGTGTAACAGTCTCAAATCTAGGCATAAAACCAAGTGGTTACTTTGGTAAAGGCTTGGTCATTTTGGAGAAACAAAATAACAGGAACTTTGCACTTGATTGCAAATGTTTGAAAAATGGTTTTTGAAACCATTTCCATTTTTGTAAAGCTTGGTTCAAATTCCACACTCAATCCATTCAACAAGGGATACAAACAATCTAGGTTTAAAACATTCAAACTCTCAAATGGGGATGGCCATTTGATTTAAGTTTGCTCACATAAAATGATAGCACTATGTGCTTCTGTTTTTCTGAAATGAGTTTTGAAATTGATCTCAATTCTATATGCATGCATGAATGATATGCAATCTTTGAAATCATGATTTTAGGGATGTTACAAATCTAACCCCCTTAAGGTGAATCTTGCCCTCGTGATTCGGATTGGCTAGCAAATAGGTGTGGGTGGTCCTTCCGAAGATCATCTTCTCTTTCCCATGTTGCTTCCTCTTCGGAATGATGATTCCACTACACTTTGCAAAACTTGATAGTCTTTGTCCTTGTGACTCTTTCTGCAGTCTCAAGAATTTTGATAGGTTTCTCTTCATATGTGAGGTCACTTTCTAGTTGAACCTCCTCCAAAGGTATAGTATCCTTCAAAGAAGTTTCCTCCATTTCTGGGTGACATTTCTTAAGCTGACTCACATGAAACACGTTATGGACAGCTGATAGAGATTTTGGCAATTCAATTTCATAGGCAACTTCTCCTTTGCGACTCAGAATGTTGAATGGCCCAACATATCTTGGTGCCAATTTTCCTTTGACTCCGAATCTTTTCACTCCACGAAGTGGTGATACTCTAAGATAGGCTCTATCACCCACTTCGTAGGTGACCTCTCTATGCTTAGAATCTACGTAGCTTTTCTGTCGGGACTGTGCTATCTTCAACCTGTCTTTAACCAATTTGACCTTCTCTTTGGCTTCTTTGATAAGATCTGGCCCGAATAAACTTCTTTCTCCCACACTATTCCATAATAATGGGGTGGTACACTTTCTTCCGTAGATAAACTCAAACGGTGCCATCTCAATGCTGGCTTGATAGCTGTTGTTATAAGAGAACTCTGCGTAAGGCAGACTTTCATCCCAACTGGCTCCATAGTCTAGGGCACATGCCCTCAACATGTCTTCGAGAATTTGATTAGTCCTTTCTGTTTGTCCATCGGTTTGAGGATGAAAAGCAGTACTGAATTCCAACCTCGTTCCCAATGACTCATGTAGCTGTCTCCAAAAATGGGAAGTGAATTAAGTTCCCCTATCAGACACAATACTCTTGGGCACACCATGTAGACATACAATTCTACTCATGTAGATTTTGGCTAACTTGGCACTTGTATAAGTTGTCTTCACGGGTATGAAATGAGCCACTTTAGTTAGGCGATCCACTACTACCCATATTGAATCATATCCTGACCTGGTCCTTGGTAATCCGGTAATGAAATCCATACCAATCTTGTCCCATTTCCAATCAGGAATAGGTAGTGGTTGAAGCAAACCTGCTGGTTTCTGATGCTCCGCTTTCACTCTACTACATACATCACACAAAGCAATATGTTCGGCGATGTCCCTCTTGAGATTATTCCACCAAAATCTTTATTTCATGTCCATGTACATTTTGGTGTTACCCGGGTGAATAGAATATGGAGAGTTGTGTGCTTCCTGCAAAATCAGTTTCCGCAACTCCGGATCTTGTGGAACACAGATACGTTTCCCATGCCATAAAGTACCCTGTTCGTCTTCTTGGAAATTTTTAGCTTTCCCCTGGCCAATCTTTTCCTTAATCTCTTCAATTTCCTTATCAATCTTTTGAGCTTCTCGGATCTTGTCCAACAAAGTGGGTTGAACATCCAAAGACATGAGATGTCCTTCAGGCACAATCTCCAATCTGAGCTCCCTGAATTGGGTACACAAATCATCTGGCAATTCTCCTTTGGTAAGGCCATTCACAAATACCTTACGACTTAGAGCATCTGCTACAACATTTGCTTTACTGGGGTGGTATTGCAAACTTAAGTCATAGTCCTTGATAAGCTCTAACCATCTTCTTTGCCTCATATTGATTTCCTTCTGGGTGAAGATATACTTCAAACTCTTGTGATCAGTGAACACTTCACAACGCTTTCCCAAAAGGTAGTGCCTCCATGTTTTGAGTGCATGCACGACAGAGGCTAACTCCAAATCATGAGTAGGGTAGTTTACTTCATGAGTTTTGAGTTGTCTCGAGGCATAAGCCACAACTTTACCGTCTTGCATAAGTACTGCACCCAGACCTTGATGAGATGCATCACAATATACTTGGAAATCCTTTTCCAAGTCTGGCAGACACAAAACTGGTGCTGTCACAAGTCTCTTCTTCAATTCCTGAAAGCTGACTTCACAACCTTCAGACCAAGAAAACTTCTTGTCTTTCTTTAACAATTCAGTCATTGGCTTAGCAACCTTTGAGAAATTTTCGATGAACCTTCTGTAGTAACCTGCTAAGCCAAGGAAACTGCAAACCTCTTTCACGTTCTTAGGAGATTCCCATTCAGTCACAGCTGAAACTTTAGCAGGATCAACTGCTACACCATCCTTTGTCATAACATGACCAAGAAAACCAACTTCTTCTAACCAGAACTCACACTTGCTAAATTTGGCATAAAATTTATGCTCACGTAACTTCTCAAGTATCAAACGCAGGTGTCCTTCATGTTCTTCTTTGCTCTTGGAGTAGACTAAGATGTCATCGATGAAAACGACAACAAACTTGTCAAGAAATTCCATGAACACCTTGTTCATCATATTCATGAAATATGCTGGAGCATTGGTCAAGCCAAAAGGCATTACGGTATACTCATACAATCCATACCTGGTGGTGAATGCCGTTTTAGGTATGTCTTGTTCTCTTATCTTGAGTTGAAAATAGCCTGACCTTAGATCAATCTTTGAGAACACACATGCTCCTTCAAGCTGATCAAATAAGTCATTGATTCTAGGCAAAGGATATTTGTTCTTGATAGTTACCTCGTTGAGTGAACGGTAATCTATGCATAACCTTTGACTCCTATCTTTCTTCTCCACGAACAGAACTGGGGCTCCCCAAGATGAAGAACTGGGTTGAATAAATCCTTTCTGCAACTGTTCTCCTAGTTGCTTCTTAAGTTCTTTCAGTTCATCAACTGACATTTTATACGGTCTCTTTGCTATTGGTCCAGACCCTGGCACCAAATCTATCAGAAACTCCATATATCTATCTGGTGGCATTCCCGACAATTCTTCCGGAAACACATCCGGATACTCACTTACAATCGGCACACTGTCCAAGCTAACCCCCTTAAGAGAATTTAGCTTACTTCCTTTAGATTCAAAGTTGGACTTGAACTTAATTATTTTTCTTTCCGGGGTTGTGAGTGCAACAGTACGATTAGCACAATCTAGTACTCCTTCATATTTAGCCATCCAATCCATTCCCAATATTACGTCCAGTCCTTGGGAATCTAGGATTATTAGACTCACCGGAAACTTATGTTTTCCAAATTCTATTACTAGATCCCGGCATCCAAGACTTACTATCATATCTCCACCCGGAGAACTAACTTTTATTGGACACCCAATGTTTTTAGTTGGAAACCCATTTCTATCAACAAATGCTTTTGATATGAATGAATGCGATGCTCCAGTATAAAAAAGAACAAATGCTGGAATAGAATTGAGTCTGAACTTACCAGCAACAGCGTCAGGCTCCTCATAGACCTCCTCCACACTGATGTGCTTCACCTGACCTTTCTGAAAAGGATTGGGCTTGACAGGTCCTTCAGCTTTCTTTTCGGGGCACTCATTTTCATAGTGTCCCATCTTCTTGCATTTGAAGCATTCAACCTGACTGATGTCTCTCTTAGCAGGTTGACTTCCGCTTCCACTTCCATTACCACTTTGGTGGCTCTTATGTCCACTCTTGTGGTTCTTGTACTTGTCATTGTCATGACTGCGGTGATGCTTGTTGTCATGACGGTTGTGGTTGTGGTGCTTGTTGAATTTCCCATGCTTGTGGGATCCTGAGCTTCCACTATCATCATAGTGAGATCGTTTGTGAGACGATCCCGAGCTGTGCTTGTCGGAGTGCTTTCTATTTCTACTCTCGACTTGCTTCATTTTATTCTCCAATATTGCAGCCTTGTCACAGAGCGACTAATAAGTGGGAACATATGCCACAGCCAGCTGCAGATTCAGCTCATCATTCAAGCCTTCCAGAAATTTTTCCTTTCTCTTGGCATCTGTGTCAACCTCATTTGGTGCATAACGCGCCAGATTGTTGAACTCTTCAATGTATTCAGCCACGCTGCGGTGGCGCTGCTTCAGATTGTGGAACTCTTTCTTTTCAGGCTCATTATTCCTGATGAGATATTAGCAGTGCGAAAGCCATCCTCAAAGATAGCCCAAGTTACCTCATCTATAGGAGTGGTGATCTGAAAGTTGTCCCACCAAGTGGCAGCTGGCCCTTCCAACAGATGTGCTACAAATCTGACCTTTTCAGCATCCGTGCAGCCCACGGTTACTAAGTCCTTGTTTACAGAACGTAGCCAATCATTGGCCACCATGGGATCAGTTGTCCCCGAGAACTTAGCTGGCCTCAATCGCATAAATCTGGTGAGCATATCAAAGCCCGGAGGGTTGTTGTTGTTATTGTTGTTATTGTTGTTGTTATTGGGGTTGTTGTGGTTGTTCTTGTTGTTGTTTTGGTTCTGAATGAATGTTGTCATCATCTGCATGAGCTGTGTTTGAGCAGTCATCATTTGTTGCATTTCTGGTGTGATGTTGTTGTTGTTGTTGGGGTTGGGGTTTGCGCGACGGGGAGGCATCTGTGGTTTGTTCAAATAGAGATAAGAATGAGATACCCATAGATGTTTTTATGCACATTACATCACATAAGCAAACACATAGCATGCAACACAAGATAAAAGTTCAACAACAAGATAACAAGTTCACAAAGTAAAACACACAAGTAGAAAGCCATCCACATGTCGGATGGTCCAATAACAAGTTCACAAATAACAAGTACGATAGTAAAAGATAAACGAGTAGTCAAGTCTACTCATCAGCATCAGTCTCCTCCTCGACAAAGGTAAGATCTGCGTTCTCCATCGCGGTCTTGTTCTCCTCAATGGTAGTGGTCAAGGACTCAATCTTGGCCTTGAGAGCCCTCTTCTGGGAATGAAGCCTCTCTATCACCGTCTGCTGCTGCTCTAGCTCGAAGTCCTTGGACTGCAGTTCCTCAGTCATGTCCCGGATCTTCTTGTTCCTATCCTGGACACGTTTCTCCTGACTCTTGAACTTCCTGTCCTGGGTCTCGAACTTCGCCTCCATTTCCTTGACTATCTCGTCCTGCTGTGCGAAAAGCTTGTCCTTCTCGCGAAGCTGCACCTGGAGCTCGTCATTACTGAGCATGACACTGGTCCTGTCCGTGTCCACGTGCCTAATGAGAGACTCTAAGTCCTGGAGGTACAGACGTATCGGCTCTGCGGCGTCCCTCGAGTCGTCCTCGAAGTCGATGGACTCTCCATCCTCATCACGTCTTCCGAAGACGTGGAAGTGGGTGCCTCTAACCTGTTGGGAGTGTCGACCTAGCAGACGTCCTATCAGGTCCTGCATAACTACCTCCATGCCTCTCTCCCTGTCATCGTGCATAAGCTTGAAGACGATGGCCTCCGTAGTAGGCTCTGTCTGGCGTCCGGGCTGGTTCACCTTGAAGCCCAGAGGTCCTTCCTCTCGAACTTGGTGAGTGGATGCACCATGATGGTGGGAAGAGGGAGATTGAGAAAAGTGGTAAGCTCAACGATACGAGGACCAAAACGGGTAACCTGGAACTCCTCAACAGTACTGATGGTAATAGGCATCTATTTAAGATAGAAAAGTTAGAACAACACAATTCAAAATAAACAAAAGTCATAACACACATACATATCCTTGAAAAGCAAAATCACACAAGTCATGCATACATGAATCCATTACATCTACCAAGGTCCAATCTTATTTAAGGTATCATTTTGGAAAATAAGGTGATAGGTGGTGGTCCAACTAACGAGTTACGTTTACAATCCTATCTCACTGGATCTGTTGGCTAACACAATGTTCCTAGAGGCAATCAGCCTATCTTGCTCACATGATTCCATCACTAAGTCTATAATATCTCCTCTTAAGGTTTGGTTGGTAGTTTCCAACTCTTGAGTAAGTTCCTTCTCTTTTATCAAGTCTTTTTGGAGGTTGAGCATTCTGCACTTGACTCTAGCACTAAGTTCTTTGATAGTCCTCCAAGCTGCTTCTCTTGCTGACTCAAAGAATGTGGTGTGCACCACAGTGTTGGTGTACATGCAGAATCCTTTTTCTTTGTGGTTGTCTTCCTTGTTTTTATACAAGTGAAGTTGCACCCACCAGTACTCAACTCCTTCATCCTTCACTGGAAAGCCTTTGTACACAGCTGCACCATGTATTTCCATTTCCACCATGAGGTCCTTGAGAATTTTGGGAAACTCAGTCTCACACTCCAAGGTCATGGTCATGAGTGGTCCTTTCTTTACGGCTTCGTTGATGGAGTTCATCTACAAAGAGAGATGAGAATGAGAAGATTAGAAAAGTTTTACGAGAAGAATAGACAAGTGTAGAAGTAGTTGAAAATTTTTCCTTAGTGGTTTCCAATCCTAGGGTCATAATCCTACAGGCAACACAGTGCTCTGATACCATCTGGTAAGATCCCTCCTTTGTAAAGGAAAAGGATCCCTGTGATTGCAATGCTAGTCCCTGGATCATTGCTAGCATCCACAGTTTAATATGAAGTACACAGATACAAAGGTCATTTATTACATCCATTCCAGAGATAAAACATAGTCTTTTACAACTCAAGGCCACATGCCTAATACAAGAGTTTTGGAATAAGTAAATAAACATAAGTCTTCATCTTCATGTGCCACAGGCAAGCATGTTGAGTGTAGACTCATGACACCTAATCATCATCGGAGTAACCTGCAACATCACAAGTTACAACCACAGTGGGTCAATACTTTGGAATAGTATTGGCAAGTGATACCTTAGTAAATTTTAAGTGGACTATATTACTATATGCATTTTGGCTAAGTGTAGCTTGGCTTGCTTTGCTCAAAATAGGTTTTTCCTATTAGTTGAAATCACTAAGTTTTTCTTTGTCAAAAACTTTTCCCAAGAAACCACCAATAGACATTGGGGTCCTTCACCCTTGTTCACCCACAAATTTTTACTTAGAAATTGGAGTGATGAGATTCTTGATAGCTTCCATGTCTTGATGCTCAAGTTGTCCATTGCCATGGGGTTGTGCACTTTCCCACCAGACTTGGTTTCCCAAGACAGGACCTTTCAGAAGCCTTTCCTTAGACCAAATGGACGTGCTCCAACCTATCATTCCCACTACCACCAACTGTCCAAATGGCTAATTTCTAGCAACTTATGTGATCCAGGCAGAGCCCATATTGCCAAGTGGCTGCACTATAAGCTTCTCAACACTTGGCCTCTAAAATCCCTTTGTGCCTGGGTGGCATACCACAAGTGAGATACACAAGGTAAACCATGTCCATGGGCCTTTTGTAACCACTCAACCAAAAACCACCATTCAAGTCCCATTCCACCCAGGAGATTCATTGACTTAGTTGTTTTATTAAGAAAAACATAAGTCAAAAGACTTAGAAATATTTTCATCATAGCATGTATATACTTTACCAACCCTTGTTTGCTACTAGCTAGGCTAAGCATGGCATATAACTTAACTTAGGAAATTTCCTAGCAATTCTACAACTACTTAGGATTTCCCAACATAGCATTTGGCAAAATGGTAACATGCAAGACTTAGCAAAATATTTCTAATGCTTGTACAAAATATAGGGATGGAAATATTCATGAAGTACCACTTGCCTTGGTAATGGGGAGAGTAGCACTCTTCACAATCACAATCACTAGCACCAAAATCTACACAAAATTGGTAGCACAAAATTACACACAATTCATATACAAACATAAATATATGCATGTATGCAAAAATGCTAAGTGATGATTTTAAAACCCAGCCAAGCAAGTGCAAGATACTGAACCATAAACAAGTCAAAATCTTGCCAATCCAAGTTTATTTTGCCTTAAAACAAAGTCCTAAACAATTCCTATACTCAAAATAGCCTTAAACAAGTTTCTGCATAAAAAGTCATTTAACAGAAACTTTTCACTAAACACATTGCATAAACAGAAAGAGCTTGTCTCCCTGATTCCAATGATATAAAATTTGCAAAAATCTAACGTGGGAATCAAAAGTTATAGCCTATTCAAATTTGAATCTAAATCTGTTTTGAATTCTGTTTTAAACACAAACCCTAGCCACGCGTCTTAATTCTATTGGCGCGTACCGCTTCGCACCGGATCACGCACGAGAGCCGTAGGATCTAAGTGGCAATGCACTATTCAGATCGAAACATAACGGTTCGTTAAGTGGGCTAATCCTATGCGTTGGATCTAGATCCAAGGGCTCTCGATCAAGCGACCATGTCCTGGCGGCGCGCGGCGACGGCGAGCTGCGGAGCGCTCTGTCAGTGGCGGCGCTAGAGTTCTAGATCGCTCGGGGAGGAAAGGGTGTTCTTACCAGATCCGCAAGGTCGAGGCGAAGCTCAACGTGGTGGTGGCTGGGCAAGGGGCGCACGGCAGGGGCTGCTGGAGCTCGTCAGAGTCGTGCGGGGCGTCGGGAGGTTGCTGTAGAGTTGGTTACCGAGGTTTTGCGTCGCCCTAGTACGTACCAGAGGGATTAGGAGATGCACAAGACGAAGGAGAACATCCTTGTATGCAAGAGGGAGCAAGGGGCGCTCAGAACTTACCGCGATTGGTCGCCGGAGTTGAGCGGCGGCTCTGTCGGTTGCGAGCGCGAATGGGGACGGCGTTCTGGGTCACGATAATGCAAAAGAAAGGTGTCAGGGGATTCACGAGACCATGCTGGACACGACATTTTGAACCAGAGGAAGGGAGGCGGTCGAGGCTCACCGGAATTAGTCGCCGGAGTCGTCGGTACTGCGGGGTTTCAGGGTCAAATGCGCGCAGCCTGGTGGTGGAGTGAGCGAGGAGAGTGGGGGGAAATGACCGCGGCGGCGAGGGGTTCTTATAGGCGAGAGGGGAGCAGCGATTAAGCACGGAATCAAGGGTAATTAAGCGAGGAATCAATCGCGGTAGTGATGGGCGGAGGAAACGGCCGGCGACGGGGTCAGGCGCGATTTGGGGAAGACGAGGGTGAGCTGGCGAGGTCCACCAGTCAGTGAGTGAGACGGAGAGGGGTGGGGTCAGGGTGTCAGCGACCGCGTGGGTGTGTCCGCGCATGCGAGCGAGCGAGAGAGTGGCCGGGTGGGATAGCTGGGCCGGTTCTGCTGCTGGGATAGAATAGGAGCGCCTGGCCTTTTTCCTTTCTTTATTCCTTTTCTTTTTCTGTTTTTGATTTTCATTAATGGTTTTCAATGAATTCAAACTCTTTTTGAATTCAAATCTTTCTGGGGTTTTTGCAGTGTGTAACACTCTCAAATCTAGGCATAAAACCAAGTGGTTACTTTGGTAAAGGCTTGGTCATTTTGGAGAAACAAAATAACAGGAACTTTGCACTTGATTGCAAATGTTTGAAAAATGGTTTTTGAAACCATTTCCATTTTTGTAAAGCTTGGTTCAAATTCCACACTCAATCCATTCAACAAGGGATACAAACAATCTAGGTTTAAAACATTCAAACTCTCAAATGGGGATGGCCATTTGATTTAAGTTTGCTCACATAAAATGATAGCACTATGTGCTTCTATTTTTCTGAAATGAGTTTTGAAATTGATCTCAATTCTATATGCATGCATGAATGATATGTAATCTTTGAAATCATGATTTTAGGGATGTTACACAATTCCGAGAATATTTCTTTACTAACTTTTCTGGAACTAAAAACAACAGAAAACGGGCAACTGGCATTGTGGCAACTTGTTAATATGTTAGTACCAGAAAACATGTAAAAAGCACCTAAAAGTGTAGAAAAATCAAAGAAAAGTAGATACTAAACAAGCATGGAGCATCAAAAATTATAGATACATTTCCGACGTATCAGTGCTCTTCACACCTTGTTCTTAGGGTTTCTCGACGTAGCGCTCTCAGGCGGTATCAACAAGTTTTCTGGCGCCGTTGCCGGGGAGGCTAAGGACATCTTCACAAGGGGGAGTCCTTCTCAACCTTTCTCTTTACTTTGTTTTTATTTTTCTTAGTTTCTTTTGCTTGGTTTTGTTTCCCTCTTTTTATCAAAAACTCCAAAAAAATTAGTTTAGTTTGGTTTGCTTTCTCTTATCAAAAACACAAAAAAAATTAGTTCTTGCTCTAGTTGCCACCTTGCTCTAGCTCACCATGTTGTTCCCCAAGTTCACCCTAAAGGACCTTTTGATAGGTAGTGGCTCTATAATTGGGAAAGAAAATATTGAAGAATTTTTCAATCATTTTAGCAAGCATGAGGATATTAAGGATAGATCTATAGCAGAACTTGCTCCTAATTATGAAATTACTGCAGCTTATTTAGTTCATATGTTGGAGTCTAGGTTTGTTAGCCTTAACCCCATGATGCAAATCTTGTTCCTAAAACTAAAAGAAGAAAAGAATACAGAAACGAGAGAATTTATTCTTGAAACTTTACTCGAAGAGTTCCATGATGTTGCTAAGGAAGCCAAAAAGGTCTTTGAGCATTTTGATATGCTAGGCTCATGTGTAGATGTTGTCGGTACTTCAGATAAAACCAAGCCTAGAGAGGAATTTAAGATACCCATACCCTTTAAGCTTGTTGGGATGCATGAAGCCTTTGAAAAGAATTTTGATTGGATTGTTCCTGAAAATCCTTTTGATGAAAGTAGTAAACAAAAAAAGAGATGAGAAGGGATCCTCCAGAACTCATTCGGATGAGATACCTTTCATAGTTGAAGACTTAGCAAGTATTGATTTTAATTCCTCATTTGAAAATACTTGATTTCTTGCTTCTTGTGCCTAACTTAAAGGCATTAAAGAAAAGTACTTGTTGGGAGATAACCCAAGAGTTTCCTTGAGTATTGGAAGTTATTACTTTAGTAATGACCTCTCCTTATCCTTTTTGTTTGCTTTTTGTGCCAAGAATAACCTCTAATGAGAGGAGTCTCTGTAAGTCGGATTGAGCTGAATATGTACGAATAATCCCCCAGTATGTTAGCTAACTTTCGTTAGTTCAACACTTTTTGATTTGAGCAACAGAAGATTTTCAAAAAAATCGGTTTATACCTGCTGGTCTGTTTTGACAGATTTCTGCCATTATTTGCATTTGCTTCTTATTGATTCCTTTTTGGGTTCTTTTTGGAGAAATTGATATTTTTGAAGGAGTTGCTACATTAGCTTGTGTTTTTAGTGAAAAGTTTTTCTGTTCTAAAGCTAAACCCGAAGGTCTATTATCTTTTGAATACACTAATGTTGCTAATGAAGATTGTGTGAAGTTTTGTATGAAGGAAACAATTAAGGTGTAGAGAGAGAATGATGTAATGAGATGAAGAATGGACAAAAGATGAAGCTTGGGGATGCCACCCCGGTGTCACCCCAAGAAATATCCAAGAGGTACAAGCGTCAACGCTTGGGATTCCCAAGGCATCCCCTTATTCATCAATAAAAAGCTCAGGTCTTTCTAGACACTTCGTTGTTATTATTTCATGCACTGTTGTGTTGTTCTTGGAGCGTCTTAGTTTTCGTTTGGTTTGCTTGAATAAATTAGTTTGGACCCCCGTCCTCGTTGTGTTGTTTCAAATAAGTGGATTGGTGTTGGAAAGGAGTAGAAGGTTCTTGCTTGAAAGTGCAAGAGGAGCTTTCATTGACTATGACTTAGACTTTAGCATGACATGCTAGGTGTTGTTTTGACCTTATGCTTAGTGATTATTGTTGTAGCATGACTTGTTCCAAACAATTGGGATTGCTTAGTATGCCTTGAAAGAATCATGCTTTGTTTTAGCATACAAAAGCATAGTATTATGGTATTCTCCTTTGATGCTTTGTTTGGGTTGACTTGGCACATGCTCACACCATGTTATGACTATCAACAAGTCACCATAGCCTCTATGATCATTTAGTCCTTGACTTGTAGTACCACTCTATGCTTTTATTAGTAATGTTTTGCCGCTCTGCATGATTATGGCCCTTATTTCTCTCTTAGTTGGTTGGTCCTAGTATTTTGCTAGCCTCCACTTGTATGAGTAAGATCTACTCATGCTTCCAACTCCCAACAAACCAAGTTATTCCAAAGTGTCCACTATAAATTCCTATGCATGGTGTGTTACACCATTCCAAGTATATTCTTGTTTTCATCTATCTTCCAATTAAAAAGTATTTTGTTATGTGAAAACTTAGTGATTAAATCCCTCAAAAACTTGATGGCACACTTTATATTCCTTGCCCCTAATAAACTTGAACCATTGTGTCATCTATGTTGTATATGCTTGCACTTATACATTGGAATTAGCAGAACCATGCTGTGATGGGGAACGTTTTCAATAATTGCACTTTACTTTGTGCACAGTTGATATCATGCTCTTTTGTCTATGGATGTCGCCGGTGTGAAATAAAAAAGGGAGCTTGTAAGTCCATGGAGTTATGTATTTTGTGTTAGAGAAACTCCTGGGCCGCTAGCCTAATCCATGCCTAATCATGGTGGAAACTTGCAACATCACCATAATGAGCAATCTGTGAAGCATCCTCAATAAAAATCTATACAAATAGTAAATAAAAAGATCGCTGAGATGCTCATTGTGTGCTTGCCTTGTCATTTTGGTTATGGGATAGCTCCTGTACCATGTGCAAGGGGTACCCCATTGGCGGTTCTCTATGATACACATGTACTTACTATGCCAAGAACTTACAGGTGACCAAAGTTGAGTAGCATGTGGTGCGACCCTCGTATTCAAGGGACATGATATTGCCAACTTATACTTTGTCAGGCATATACTCCATAGTTTGTTCACTTTAAACCTTAATCACTTCAAGATGCTTATTCTAGGGGCAATGAGAGCTGAAAGCTAACAAGTACCATAATTTTTGGAAGCTCTTTTTGAAAATTGAAATCCCTGCTTCCCTTTATGAAGGGCCCTTTCTTCCACCATTATTGAGTCTCCACCTTCTTCCTTTAGGCACCAGTAAGAGAGCATAGTTGCCATTCCTAGTTCTATGTGCAGTGTCCCAAAACTTATTGATTGATGCATATTGTTGATATTGCTTGTTCTTGTGCTATTTGTATCTAGTCACGTGTAACATCCCTAAATTCATATTCCAAAACTCATTCATATCATCTAAGCATTCATCATCATTTAGGGTTCTTCTCAAAAACAGAAGCTTGTGCTATGATTTCATGTGAGTAAATTTCACTCATTAGGCTATCACCTTTTGAAACTTAAATGTTAAGGAACTTGTTTGCTTGCCCCACTATTGGAAAGATTAGGTGTAAAAGTTTAAACCAAAATTTTCAAATTAGAAATAATTTCAAAACCTCTATTTTCAAACACTTGCAAAATAGTGCAAAGTCTCTGGTTGTTTGAAATCCAAGACTGATCAAGCCTTTGCAAGACAACCCCATGAGCCTTGACTTATTTCTGAGACCAATTCACCCTGCAAAACCTCAGAAAGATTTGAATTCAAATTGGTTTTGAAACTATTTGAAAACCTAATAAGAAAATCGAATTAGAAAAGAAAAAGAACTGAACAAAGGAAAAGGGGCGAGCGCCAGTTATCTGGCCCAGCAAAGGATCGAGCCCAACTAGCCCACCCGGGGATTTCTTTTCCTTCTGTCACGCGCAAGAGCACGCGTTCAGCCACTGACAGACGGACCCCACACTCACTTCACGCACATCGCTGACGAGCAGGCCCTGTCCACGCTGTCATCGTCTTCCCCAAACCTCGCCCGCGACCACGTCGCAGCTGCAGTGACTGCCGGTAATGGCGCGGCTTAATTGGGCATTAAAACACGGGTGTTTCCTGTCGAGGCACCGGCTATAAGATCCCCACCTCCTCGCAGTCATTTTCCCCCAGTCAATTCCACACTCACGCCCCCAGGCTGCCCACGACTCGCTCAAAACCACCGCAGACAGAGCAACTCCGGCGACCGAATCAGGTGAGCTCCGTGCGCCCCTTCCCCTCTGAATCGTTCGAGACACTTAGTAATCCTCTTGCGCACCTTCTAACCACATCAGAGCATCCTGTACTGCCCCAGGTCAACGTGTTCGCTTGACGCCGTAAGCACCCGACGACCACCCCAACTCCGGCGAGCAATCTCAGTAAGTTCCGAGCGCCCCTTACTTTCTTATTCACCCGAGCGTGTTCGCAATTGTCCTGCGCATCTCCTAAACCCATTGGTTCGTGTTAGGGAGACGCAGAACTTCGGCAACGACTCCGAAAACACCCACCCGACGCCAGACGCAACTCCGACGAGATCTAGAGCCCATCTCCGAGCACCCCTCCGCAAGCCAGTACCACGACGAGCTTCAGCAGCCTCTGGCGAACCTGGTAATACTCCTCTCCCTCTCGCGGACGATGTAGAACGCCGGCGCCGCCGTAGTCAGACGCGCCGCCGCTAGTCAACGCCGCCAGCGCCGCCCGTTTATGGTTTGAGGGTTTGGACCGTTGGATCTGCATCGTATGGCTAGGATAGATCTAGGCCGAAGGGGTACGCGTGTGTCTGAGCCGCCAGATCTCATTTAGATCGTGCGGTCCGCAACGCTCGATTCGCGCGAAGCGGTACGCGCCAGTGAGGTTGCGACGCGTGGCAAGGTTTAAATCAAAAACAGAATTTAAAACCTGATTTAGATTCAAACTTCAAACTGCTATAACTTTTGAATGCCACGTTAGAATTTTACAAATTTTATATCGTTGGATTCAGTGAAACCAGACCTTTCTGAATGTTCAATTAGTTTAACAAATAGTAACCATTAAAATGACTTTATTTGTGGAATCATATTTAAAGCTATTTTGAGTATAGATTTGTTTTGATAATTGGTTTTAATGTTAAATAAGTTTGTTATGGTAAATTTGGTGTCCTGTTATGTTTCAGTAACATGCACATGCTTAGTAAAATTTCCAAAATCACCACTTAGTAAAATTCTTGCATGCATGCATTCATATTATTTTTGATTGAATAAATTGTGTGAAATTGAATGTGATAATTTGTCTTGTAGATTCTGCTAGTGATTGTGATTGTGAAGAGTGCTACTCTCCCCACTACCAAGGCAAGTGATATTTTCATGAATATATCTATCCTATGTTTTGTACTAGCATTAGATATTTTGCTAAGTCTTGCATGCTATCTTTGCCTAATGTCAAGATGGGAAATCCTAAGTAGTGTAGAATGGTAGATTTGCTAGGGAATTTTCCTAAGATAAGATACCATAACATGCTTAGCCTAGATACTTAGCAAACAAGGGTGGTGAACATCTATACTTATTATGATGAAAATATTTCTGGGTCAAGAGACTTATGCTTTCCTAATAAAACAACTAAGTCAAATGAACCTCCTGGGTGGAATGGAAAGATTGGGTTATGTTGAGTGGTTACGCAAGGCCATGGACTTGGGTTGTGTATCTCACTTGTGGTATGCCACCCAGGCACAAAGGGATTTGGAGGCCAAGTGTTGAGAAAGCTTACAGTGCAACCACTTGGCAATATGGGCTCTGCCTTGATCATATAGGTAGCTAGAACTTAGTCACTTGGACAGTTGGTGGTAGTTGGGATGATAGGTTGGAGCGCGTCCATTTTGACTAAGGAAAGGCTTCTGAAAGGTCCTGTCTTGGGAAACCAAGTCTGGTGGGGAAAGTGCGCAACCTCTGTAGATGGAAAACCTAAGTACTTAGCCTAGTCCAAGGCAATGGACAATTTGAGCATCAAGACATGGAAGCTACAAGAATCTCATCACTCCAACTTCTAAGTAAAAATTTGTTGGTGAATAAGGGTGAAGGACCCCAATGTCTATTGGTGGTTTCTTTGGGAATGTTTTGACAAAGAAAAAAATTAGTGATTTCAACTAATAGGTAAAACTTATTTTCAAGAAAAGCAAGCCAAGCTACACTTAGCCAAAATTCATATAGTAATATAGTCCACCTAAAATATACTAAGGTATCACTTGCCAATACTATTCCAAAGTATTGACCCTCTGTGGCTGTAACTTATGAACTTTGAAGGTGTCCTATGCATCTATTTGCTACTCTATGAGTGACAAGCTGATTTCCACTATGCTATGTTTTCTGTATGTGAAACAAACAAACGTTTTTTAGTGCATGTTATTCATGATCTTTGTTTGTAGCCTTTCATGTTGCATGCATAGTTAATTTGTCTTATTGTTAGAACTCCATCTTTCATGCACATGTTTAGAGTTATTTGTTCCCATATTTCAATGCTTGCAAATGGTTTGATCTTGGTATTGATGGTGCATGTCACCTCAAAAATTATTCTTTTATCACTTATCTACTCGAGGACGAGCAGGAGTTAAGCTTGGGGATGCTTGATACGTCGGAAACGTATCTATAATTTTTGATGCTCCATGCTTGTTTACTATCTACTTTGCTTTGCTTTCTCCACACTTTGAGGTGTTTTTATATGTTTTCTGGTACTAAGCTATTAACAAGTTGCCACAGTGCGTTGCGTGTTTTCTTCTGTTTTTGGTTCCAGAAAGGCAGAAAATCAATATTCTCGAAATTGGACGGGACAAAAGCCAAAGTCAATATTTCACCGTGGGGAACACGAAGCCGGAGTACGAGACAGAGGACACACACTAGGGGGCCACACCCCCTGGCCATGCGTGTGGGCCCACCCCATGCCTGGGGGGGGTGCAGCCGCCCTGGTGGCCCCCTGCCTCGCCTCTTTGCCTATAATAAGCCCCCGATGCAGAAACCCTAGGGACCTGATCAAAATTCCACAAAACCATCTTTAGCTGCTGCCACCATCGTCTCTATATCGGGGGGGGGGGGGGGAGGGGGGTCTGAAGCTCTTCCCGGCACCCTACCGGAGGGGAGATCATCCTGGAGGCCTTCTTCTTCATCATGCCAGCCTCCGGTATGAAGCGTGAGTAGTTCCACCTTAGACTACGGGTCCATGTAGTTGCTAGATGGTTGTTTATCCTCCTTGTACTTTCATGTCTAGATCTTGTGAGCTCTGTTCATGATCAAGATCTAATCTATTTGTAATCATGCATGTTGTGTATGCAGGGATCCGATGGATATTGAGATTACTATGTCAGATTGATTAATGGTTTTGTCTTATTGATTCTATCATGTATATGTTGTTTGTGATCTTGCATGCTCTCCGTTGTTAGTAGCTATCTTGGCCAAGTAGTTGCTAGTGACTCCAAGAAGGGGTATTTATGCTCGATAGTGGGTTCATGCCTCTACTTAATCAAGGGAAGTGACAGAAATCTCTACGGTTGTAGATGTGCTGTTGCCACTAGGGAGAAAACAACGGTCTCTTGTTCATGGAACAAGTGGATTGTTTACCTTACACACTTTGCTTAAAGCAGTTGTCTGTTGCTTGATTTTTAATACTGGAGGGGTTTCGAATGATAACCCAAAGGTGGACTTCTAGTAATAGATGCAGTTGGATGGCGGTCTATGTATCTTGTTGTATTGCCCAATCGAATCTCATAAGATCTTTTTGTCTAGTATTGCATTGTTATGCCTTGCTCAGTCCTGTCAATTGCCCTACTGTAATTTGTTTACCCAGCATGCCATGTTTGTTTATCTAAGGAGAACACCTCTAGTGAACTATGGACCCCGGTCCAATCTTTATCATTGATACATCTTCCACTGATACTGTTTACTTGCTACAAACCATCATCACCTTCCACACCATACAGTTAATCCTTTGTTACAGCAACCGGTGAGATTGACAACCTCACTGTTCGTTGGGGCAAAGTCTTGAGTTTGTGTTGTACAGGTTTGTAACATCCCTAAAATCATGTTTTCAAACTTTGCATATCATCCAAGCATTCATGATCATTTTAGATCATTTTCAAAGTCATTACAAAAACAGAAGCATTTGAATGCTTATTATTTTATGTGAGCTTAGCATTGGCCCAATGCTACTCCATATATGAGATTGATTATTTAAAACAAATATACTTGATACTATGGTTGAATGTTGTATTCCAAAACTTGGATAAAATTTCAAAAACAAAATATGATTTTAAAACTATTTTTAGATCTTTATTAAAACATTGGCAAAGGCACTGTTTTCTTTGAAAACTCCAAAGGACCAAGCAGGTTTGGTGAAACAACATGGTTTTATACTTAAATATGTGCAGGTTTCACTTTATGAAAAATCTAGAAAGAATTTGAAATCAAACACATTTGAATTCATTTGAAAATGTTTCCTGAAAATCGAAATAGAAAAAGAAAAAGAATAAGGAAAGCAGAAAAGGCCGGCGCTGCAAATTTGGCCCAGCAACGAACCCAGCCCACTAAGCCCACCCGGGGCATTTCCCTCTGATTTTTCCCTCACCCGCGCAGAACCTACCCCGCAGCCGCTGATCGATGGGCACTCTCCACGTTAGCGTCTTCTTCCCCAGAATCACGCGCGCAGTCACCGCTCCGCCGTTACCTCGCCGCAGTGACGCGCGAATTAAACCCCGCTTAATTCCCATTGATTCAGAGAGTAATTCTCGCCCCGCTCCTGGCTACTTAATCCCCTCCCCACCACGGCCATTCCCCCCCCCCCCACACAGCACCCTCTCCTCGCCACCAGGCTGCCCAGATTTCATCAAACTCTGCCACGGTACCGACGAACTCCGGCAGCGAATTCCGGTGAGCTCTCTGCGCCCCTTGACTTCTAGATTCGCCAGTACAGCCACTACATCCTTGCGCATCGTTTGACACTGCTGCTGTGTGCTAGGAAAACCCCGAGCGTCGGCAACGTCGACGACTGAGCGAACCCGACGAAGCACTCAACTCCGGCAAGCTAATCTGGTTAGTCCCGAGCGCGCCTTGCCCTCTCTTTGATACTCGCATGACCAATGTCGTTCCCCGCATCTAACGCACCGCTTGTTTCTCTCTGGCATGATCTACAACGTTGACAATGTCGACGAACAGCCGTGCCCGATGACAGGCTCCACTCCGACGAGGAATCCCCATCGTGTCCGTGCGCCCCTTGACAAGCCACTGCCACGTTGAGCTCCAGCACGCCTCTGCGAGTCTGGTGAGCCTCTCCAATCTCTTCCTCGCTTCCAGTAGCCGCTGCAACGCCGTAGACTAAGCGCGCCGCCGCTCACCGTCGCCGCGCGCCGCCATTCGTTGGTCGTTTGATCGACGGCCGTAGGATCTAGATCCAGTGGCTACGATAGAACATAACTCGAAGGGGTACGTTTTAGATCTGGCCGTGCGTTTTCACTTAGATCGTGCGGCCCACGTTGATCGATCCGGCCGAACCGGTGTGGGCCAATTAGAACACGCCGCTTGGCCTGATTTTAGGTTTAAAAACAGAAATTAGATCTATTAGTTGTTCAAACTTGCAAAATTCATAACTTTTGATCCACACGTTTAAATTTTGCAAATTTTATATCATTGGAATCAGGAGAAAGAATGCTATCTATTTATGCAATGTGTTTATTGTTTTGCTTCTGTAAAATTGGTTATTTTTGCAGAGACATTTATAGGCTTATTTTGAGTATAGAAATTATTTGAAAAATGATTTAAAGATCAAATAAAGTTTATTTAGTGTGTCTTGGTCTTATGTATGATTCAGTACTGTATACTTGTCTTGTTTGGTGTAGAAAATCATCACATAAGCAATTGCATGCATTCATATATTTTTAATAGTATATTTTTGATATGTGATTTTGGTGCCAATATTTTATGTGTAGATTTTGGTGCTAATAGTGATTCTGGGTGTGAAGATTGTTGCTACTCCCCAAACTACCAAGGCAAGTGGTGCTTCATGTTTTTATCCCAATATTTTACCTATGCATTAGAAATATTTTGTATAGGACTTGCATGATTATTTTGCTAAGTATCTATATGCTATGCTTGGGAAATCCTAGTAGTCGTAGAAATGTTAGAATTTCCTTTAAGTTAAGATACTTGTTGTTGCCATGCTTAGCCTAGCTAGTAGCAACCAGGGGTGGATTATATATTCATGCTATGAGAAATATTTCTAAGTCTTGACTTGTGTTTTGCTTAATAAAACAACTAAGTGAATGAAACACCTGGGTGGAATGGAAAGAATGGTTTGTGTTGAGTGGTTACACAAGTCCCATTTCTATGGTTTACCTTGTGTATCTCACTTGTGGATTGCCACCCAGGAATAAAGGGATTTGAGATGCCAAATGTTAAGAAGCTTCTAGTGTAGCCACATGGCATTATGGGCTCTGCCTGGACCATATAGGTTGCAATAACTTAGCCAAATGGACAGTTGGTGGTAGGGGAATGATAGGTTTGGAGCGCGTCCATTTTGGTCTAAGGGAAGGCTTCTAAAAGGTCCCATCTTGGTGAAAATCAAGTCTTGTGGGGAAAGTGCACAACCTCTGCAGATGGAAGAATCTAAGTACTTAGCCATGTCCCTGGTATTGGACAATTTGAGCATCAAGACATGGAAGATATCAAGAATCTCCTCATCCCAATTTTCTAAGTTAAAACCTGTGGTTGAACAAGGGTGAAGGTTCACCAATTTCTATTGGTGGTTCCTTGGGAAAAGTTTTGTCAAAGAAAAACTTAGTGTTTTCAACTGATAGGAAAAACCTATTTTGAGCAAAGAAAGCCTAAGCTACTGTAAGATCCCTCCTTTGTAAAGGAAAGGATCCCTATGATTGCAAGGCTAGTCCCTGGATCAATGCTAGCATCCACAGTTTAAGATGAAGTACACAGAAACAAAGGTCATTATTACATATCATTCCAGAGACAAACATAGTCATTTACAACTCCATGGCCATAAGCCTGATACAAGAGTTCAAATATATAGTAAGATAAGTAAGTCTTCATCTTCATGTGCCAAAGGCAAGCATGTTGAGTGTAGACTCATGACTCCTAATCATCATCAGAATATCCCGCAACATCACAAGTTACAGCCACAGTGGGTCAATACATTGGAATAGTATTGTCAAGTGATACCTTAGTAGAATATTGGTGGACTAAACACTATATGCATTTTGTCTAGTGTAGCTTAGGCTTTCTTTGCTCAAAATAGGTTTTGCCTATTAGTTGAAATCACTAAGTTTTTCTTTGATAAAAATCTTTCCCAAGGAACCACCAATAGACATTGGGGTCCTTCACCCTTGTTCAACCACAAGTTTTTACTTAGAAATTGGGATGAGGAGATTCTTGATAGCTTCCATGTCTTGATTCTCAAATTGTCCAATAGCAGGGACATGGCTAAGTACTTAGATTCTTCCATCTGCAGAGGTTGTGCACTTTCCCCACGAGACTTGATTTTCACCAAGACAGGACCTTTCAGAAGCCTTCCCTTAGACCAAATGGACGCGCTCCAACCTATCATCCCACTACCACCAACTGTCCAAATGGCTAAGTTATTGCAACCTATATGATCCAGGCAAAGCCCATATTGCCAAGTGGCCGCACTAGAAGCTTCTTAACATTTGGCCTCTCAAATCCCTTTGTTCCTAGGTGGCTTTCCACAAGTGAGATACACAAGGTAAACCATAGAAATGGGCCTTGTGTAACCACTCAACATAAACCATTCCTTCCATTCCACCCAGGTGTTTCATTTACTTATTTGTTTTATTAAGCAAAACACAAGTCCAAAGACTTAGAAATATTTTTGTCATAGCATGAATATATAACCACCCTTGGTTGCTACTATCTAGGCTAAACATGCCATTGATAAGATTATGAACTTAGAAATTTCTACCAATTCTACAACTACTAGGATTTCCCAAGCATAGCATATAGATCAAAATATCCATGCAAGATTAACAAAATATTTCTAATGCATAGTTGAAAAGTATAGGAGTAAAATCATGAAGCACCACTTGCCTTGGTAGTTTGGAGAGTAGATACAATCCTCACAATCACAATCACTATTTGCACCAAAATCTAACATAAAATAATAACACCAAAATCACATACATAACAAATACAAGCAAAATATATGGATGCATGCATAATGCCATGTGATGATTTTCTACACCAAACAAGACAAGTGCACAGTATTGATTCATAAACAAGTTCAAAACTTGCCAAAAAAAACTATAATTGAACATTAAAACATTTTTCAAATAATTAATATACACAAAATAGTCCTACACATGTTTATGTAAAAACAACCATTTTAACAGAGGAAAAACATTAAACACATTGTATAAATGGAAAGGGCTTTCTCTCCTGATTCCATTGATATAAAATTTGTCAAATTTGGACGTGGGAATCAAAAGTTATGATTTAAACAAGTTTTAATATCAAATAGATCAAATTTCTGAATTTAAACCTAACTCACAGACACGCGGCGGCATCTGATTGGCTGGTACAGCTTCGCGCTGGATCGTGTCTGCGAACCGTTGGATCTAACTAACACGTGCGGCACAGATCTGATCCATACCCCTTCGGCTATGTTCTATAGCATCCACTGGATCTAAATCGAACGGCCCTAAGCATCTGACCAACAAGTGGCGGCGCTAGCGGCGGCGACAGGCGGCGGTGTGCTCTGTCAGTGGCGGAGCCGGCAAACTAGGTCGCACGGGGAGGCGGGAGGATGCTCACCAGATTTGCCGTGACGAGGAGATGCTCAACGTGTGCTCGGGAGGCGAAGGGGTGTGCTGCTGTGGCCGTGGGAGCTCGTCAGAGTCGAGGACAGCGTCGGGCTTAGGTGGACGGCGACGTTGGCGACGTTCTGATCCGCCCTAAAACAAACGGAAGGCATCAGTGTGTGCGCATCGATCAGGCGAACAAGATAGAGTCAAAGGGAAAGCACGCGGCGGTCGAATCTCACCGAAATTTCTTGCCAGAGTTGGAGACGGCGTCGGGAGTTTGCGGTGCTCATTGGAGTCGACGACCTAGGGTAGTACAAGACGAACTAAGGGTGTCAGAAGGAGCGCAAGATGGTTGCGAAGCAGCTCGCATGAACCAGAGAGGGAGGCGCGCACGAAGCTTACCACAATCGGTCGCCGGAGTTCATCGGGGCAGCGGCGATGTGGAGAGGAAAGCGAGCAGCCTGGCGGCGTCCAGAGGAAATTGAGTGGGGGAAAATGACCGCGGTGGCGAGGTGATTAAGTAGCCAGGAGGGGTGAGGGAATTATGAAGTGGTTCAATGCCAATTAAGCGAGGAATCAACGCGGCGTTTCTGGAGGAAACGGCGGTGGCGACGGGGTCTGCGTGCGCGCGGGTGGAGAAGAAGATGCTGACCTGGCTCGGGCCTAGTGGCAGTGTCAGCGGGGCAGAGCGGGTGTGGGTGAGAGAGAGAGAAGGGGGAAACCCGGGTGGGCTGGCTTTTGGGCCGTTTCTGCTGTTGGGCTGGAAAGGTGGCGCCAAGCCCAGTGTTGTTTTCTAATGCCTTTTCTTTTTCTAAATTGATTTTCAGGAAACATTTTCAAATGATTTCAAAACCATTTGAATTCAAACCTTTTTCTGAATTTTTGCAGAGTGTAACACTCATAATTCTAGGCATAAAATCATGTGGTCTCTCTGTATTAGCTTGGTCCTTTTGATCAAACAAAATAAATAGTGACATAGCACTTGATTTGAACAAGTTTTGAAAATGGTTTTAAATCCATATTTGTTTTGTAAATTTTGGTTTAAGCACTAACAATCAAGCAAAACAATCTGAGAGCAACAAGGTTTGGTTTTTAAACAAATAATCTCCCATTGGAGAGTAGCATTTGATTAATGCTTGATCACATAAAATCATAGCTCCCAAGTTCCGTTTTCTTTCAAAATGAGTTTGAATTTGATCCCTAAATGATATGCATGCATGCATGATATGAAATCTTTGAAAACATGATTTTAGGGATGTTACAAATCTAACCCCCTTAAGGTGAATCTCTCCCTCGAGATTCGGGTTGGCTAGCAAATAGGTGAGGGTGGTCTTTCCGAAGATCATCTTCTCTTTCCCAAGTTGCTTCTTCTTCAGAATGATGGTTCCATTGAACTTTGCAGAATTTGATAGTCTTAGTCCGAGTAACTCTTTCTGCAGTCTCAAGAATCTTGATTGGTTTCTCCTCATCAGTGAGATCACTTTCCAATTGGACCTCCTCCAATGGTATAGTATCCTTCAAAGAAGTCTCTTCCATCTCTGGATGGCATTTCTTAAGCTGACTCACATGAAACACATTATGAACAGCTGACAAAGACTCTGGCAATTCAATCTCATAAGCTACTTCTCCTTTACGACTCAGAATCTTGAATGGTCCAACATATCTTGGGGCCAACTTTCCTTTGACTCCAAACCTCTTCACTCCACGAAGTGGTGACACTCTAAGATAAGCTCTATCACCTACTTCATAGGTGACTTCTCTACGCTTAGGATCTGCGTAGCTCTTCTATCGGGATTGTGCTATCTTCAATCTGTCCTTGACTAGCTCGCCTTTCTCTTTAGCTTCTTTGATGAGTTTTGGTCCAAACAAACTTCTTTCTCCCACACCATTCCATAGCAATGGGGTGGTACACTTTCTCCCATAGAGAAATTCAAATGGTGCCATCTCAATACTGGCTTGATAGCTGTTATTGTAAGAAAATTCTGCATAAGGCAGACTTTCATCCCAACTGGCTCCATAGTCTAGAGAACATGCTCTCAACATATCTTCAAGAATCTGATTAGTCCTTTCTGTCTGTCCATCAGTCCGAGGATGAAAAGCAGTGCTGAATTCTAACCTCGTTCCTAATGACTCATGTAATTGCCTCCAAAAATGAGAAGTGAATTGAGTTCCCCTATCAGACACAATACTCTTGGGTACTCCATGTAGACATACAATTCTACTCATATAGATCTTGGCTAACTTAGCACTTGTGTAAGTTGTTTTCACTGTTATGAAATGAGCCACTTTAGTTAGGCGATCCACTACTACCCAAATAGAATCATATCCTTACCGGGTCCTTGGCAATCCGGTGATGAAATCCATACGAATCTTGTCCCACTTCCAATCAGGAATAGGTAGTGGTTGTAACAATCCTGCTGGTTTCTGATGTTCCGCTTTCACTCTACTACATACATCACACAAAGCAATATGTTCGGCGATGTCCTTCTTGAGATTATTCCACCAAAATCTTTCCTTCATATCCATGTACATTTTGGTGTTACCCGGATGAATAGAATATGGTGAGTTGTGTGCCTCTTGTAAAATCAGTTTCCGAAGCTCCCGATCTTGTGGAACACAGATACGTTTTCCATGCCATAAAGTACCCTGTTCGTCTTCATGGAATCCTTTGGCTTTTCCCTTGCCAATCTTTTCCTTAATCTCTTCAATTTCCTTATCCGTCTTTTGGGCTTCTTTGATTTTGTCCAACAAAGTAGGTTGGACATCTAAAGACATGAGATGTCCCTCAGGCACAATCTCCAATCTGAGATCTCTAAATTGGGCACACAGATCATCTGGCAATTCTCCCTTAGTAAGGCCATTCACAAAAACCTTATGGCTTAGAGCATCCTCTACAACATTTGCTTTACCAGGGTGGTATTGCAAACTCAAGTCATAGTCCTTGATGAGTTCTAGCCATCTTCTTTGTCTCATGTTAATTTCTTTCTGGGTGAAGATATACTTCAAACTCTTATGATCTGTGAACACTTCACATCGCTTTCCCAAAAGATAATGTCTCCATGTTTTGAGTGCATGGACAACAGAGGCTAACTCTAAATCATGGGTGGGGTAGTTTACCTCATGAGTTTTGAGTTTTCTCGAGGCATAATACACAAATTTCCCTTCTTGCATAAGTACTGCACCTAATCCATGATGAGATGCATCATAATATACTTGGAAATCTTTCTCCAAATCTGGCAAACATAAGACTGGTGCTGTCACTAGTCTCTTCTTCAATTCTTGGAAACTGAGTTCACAACCTTCAGACCAAGCAAATTTCTTGTCTTTCTTTAGCAATTCCGTCATAGGCTTAGCTACCTTGGATAAATTCTCAATAAATCTTCTGTAGTATCCTGCTAAGCCAAGGAAACTACGAACCTCTTTTACTGACTTGGGAGATTCCCATTCAGTTACAGCTGAAACTTTAGCAGGATCAACTGCTACACCATCTCCTGACACAACGTGTCCAAGAAAACCAACTTCATTTAACCATTCACACTTGCTGAATTTGGCATACAGCTTATGCTCTCTAAGCTTCTCAAGTATCAAACATAAATGTCCTTCATGCTCTTCTTTGCTCTTGGAGTATATCGAAATGTCATCGATGAAAACGACAACAAACTTATCAAGAAATTCCATGAACACCTTGTTCATCATATTCATGAAATAAGCTGGTGCATTGGTCAAACCAAATGGCATCACAGTATACTCATACAATCCATACCTTGTGGTTAAAGCTGTCTTAGGTATGTCTTGTTCCCTTATTTTGAGCTGGAAATAACCTGACCGGAGATCAATCTTTGAGAATACACAAGATCCTTCTAACTGATCAAACAAGTCATTGATTCTTGGCAAAGGGTATTTGTTCTTGATGGTCACCTCATTGAGTGAACGGTAATCTATGCATAACCTTTGACTTCTATCTTTCTTTTCCACAAACAAGACTGGTGCTCCCCAAGATGAAGAACTTGGTTGGATAAAACCTTTCTGCAACTGTTCTCCAAGCTGCTTCTTGAGTTCTTTCAACTCATCCACTGACATCTTGTACGGTATCTTTTCTATTGGTCCAGATCCTGGTAGCAAATCAATGAGAAATTCCACATCTCTATCGGGTGGCATTCCCGACAATTCTTCTGGAAACACATCCGGATATTCACTCACAATAGGCACATTGTCTATGCTAACCCCCTTAAGAGAATTTAGCTTACTCCCTTTTGATTCAAAGTTAGACTTTAACCTAATCCTTTTCTTTTCCGGGGTTGTGAGTGCAACAGTTCGATTGGCACAATCTAGTACTCCTTCATACTTGGTCATCCAATCCATCCCCAAAATTACATCCAGTCCTTGGGAATCCAGGATTATCAGACTCACTGGAAACTTATACTTCCCAAATTCTATTACTAGATCCCGGCATCCAAGACTTACTATCATATCTCCACCTAGAGAACTTACTTTTATTGGACACCCAATGTTTTCAGTTGGAAACCCATTTCTATCAACAAATTCTTTTGATATGAATGAATGCGATGCTCCAGTATAAAAAAGAACAAGTGCTAGAATATAATTGAGTTTGAACTTACTAGCAACAGCATCTGGCTCTTCATAGATTTCCTCCACATTGATGTGGTTCACTTGCCCTTTCTGGAAAGGGTTGGGCTTGCTGGGTCCTTCAACTTTCTTTTCTGGGCATTCATTTGCATACTGCCCCATCTTCTTGCACTTGAAACACTCAACCTGACTAAGATCTTTCTTGACAGGCTGGCTTCCACTGCCACTTCCACTCCCACTATGGTGGCTCTTATATCCACCTTTGTTATTCTTGTACTTATCGTTGTCATGACTATGGTTGTGCTTGTTGTCATGATAACGGTTGTGGTTGTGGTGCTTGTTGAATTTCCCATGCTTGTGGGATCCAGAACTCCCATTGTCATCATAATGGGAACGCTTGTGAGACGATCCCGAGCTATGCTTGTCAGAGTGCTTTCTCTTCCTGCTTTCAACTTGTTTCATCTTGCTCTCCAAAATAGCAGCCTTGTCACAAAGAGAATGGTATGTGGGAACATAGGCCACAGCTAACTGCAGGTTCAATTCATCATTCAACCCTTCAAGGAACTTTTCCTTCCTCTTAGCATCAGTGTCAACTTCATCCGGTGCATATCGCGCTAGATTGTTGAACTCCTCAATATATCCAGCCACGCTGCGGTGGCGCTGCTTCAAGTTATGGAACTCTTTCTTCTTCAAAATCATCACTCCGGATGAGATGTGAGAAGTACGGAAACCATCTTCAAAGATAGCCCATGTCACATCCTCAATGGGAGTGGTGATCTGGAAGTTATCCCACCAAGTGGCTGCTGGTCCTTCCAACAAGTGAGCTGCAAATCTAACTTTCTCTTCATCAGTACAGCCAACAGTTACCAAGTCCTTATTCACAGAGCGTAGCCAATCATTGGCCACCATAGGATCAGTAGTTCCTGAGAACTTTGCTGGCCTCAATCTTAAGAACCTGGTAAGCATGTCAAAACCCGGTGGGTTGTTGTTGTTGTTGTTGTTGTTGTTGTTGTTGTTGTTGTTGTTGTTGTTGTTGTTGTTGTTGTTGTTGTTGTTGTTGTTGTTGTTGTTGTTGTTGTTGTTGTTGTTGTTGTTGTTGTTGTTGTTGTTGTTGTTGTTTTTGTTGTTGTTGTTGTTGTTGTTGTTGTTGTTGTTGTTGTTGTTGTTGTTGTTGTTGTTGTTGTTGTTGTTGTTGTTGTTGTTGTTGTTGTTGTTGTTGTTGTTGTTGTTGTTGTTGTTGTTGTTGTTGTTGTTGTTGTTGTTGTTGTTGTTGTTGTTGTTGTTGTTGTTGTTGTTGTTGTTGTTGTTGTTGTTGTTGTTGTTCTGATTCTGGATGAACGTAGTCATCATTTGCATCAGCTGAGTCTGAGCTGTCATCATTTGCTGCATCTCAGGAGTGATGTTGTTGTTGTTGGGGTTGGGATTGGCACGTCGGGGAGGCATCTGTGGTTTTCAATAAGGATAAGAATGAGATACCCATAGATGCTAACATGCACAATACATCACATAACAAATCACAATCATGCATCATAGTAATAAAAGTTCAACAACATAGACAACAAGTTCTGAAAAGTAAACACACCAATAGCAAGCCATCCACATGTTGGACGGTCATTGCGACTCAATAATCGAAGACATGATAAATAAGGTAAATGAGTAGTCATCACTACTCCTCGGCATCAACCTCCTCATCAACAAATGTAAGACCTGCATTCTCCATAGCGGTCTTGTATTCCTCGACATTGGTGGTCAAGGTCTCTACTTTGGCTTTGAGAGCCCTCTTCTGTGAACGAAGTCTCTCAATCACTGTCTGCTGATGCTCGAGCTCGAAGTCCTTGGCCTCCAGTTCTGCAGCCATGTCTCGAATCCTCTTGTTCCTATCTTGGACTCGCTTCTCTTGACTCTTGAACTTTCTGTCCTAACTCTCAAACTTGGCCTCCATCTCCTTGACTATCTCATCTTTCTCCGCGAAGAGCTTGTCCTTCTCACGAAGCTGCACCTGGAGTTCGTCATTGCTGAGCATGACGCTGGTCCTATCAGTGTCTACGTGCCTAAGAAGAACCTCTAAGTCCTGGAGGTATAGGCGAATCGGCTCTGCCGTCTCTCTCGAAGTATGCTCAAAGTCAATGGCCTCACCATCCTCATCACGTCTATCGAAGGTGTGGAAGTGAGTACCTCTAACCTGTCGAGAGTGTCTCCCTAACAGAGGTCCAATCAAATCCTGCATGACTACCTCTAGGCCTCTCTCCTTGTCATCATGCATGAGCTTGAAGATGATGGCCTCCGTGGATGGCTTAGTCTGGCGTCCGGGCTGATTAACCTTGAAGCCCCAAAGGTCTTTCCTCTCAAACTTGGTGAGGGGAAGCACCATGATGGTAGGAAGAGGGAGATTGAGCAAACTAGTGAGCTCAATAATACAAGGGCCAAAACGAGTTCCCTTGAACTCTTCAGCCGTGCTGATGGTAACATTAGGCATCTATTTATAAGATAGAAAAAGTTAGAGTCAACACAATGAATAATTTACAAGACAAAGCATCAAAGGCATAACATTGACAAACACACAAGTCATAGCATACATAAAATCCATCACAAGCATCCAAGGTTTGACTTATTTTAGACAACATTTTTGGAAAATAAAATGATAAGTGTGGTGGTCCAACTAACGATGTACGTTTACAATCCCATCTCACTTGCCAAGTTGGCTAACAGGGCATCCCTAGAGGCAATCTGTTAATCTAGATCACATGACTCCATTGCTAAGTCTATGATGTCTTTCCTTAAACTTTGGTTGGTAGCCTCTAGCTCTTGGGTATGCTTCTTTTCTTCCCTAAGGTCATTCTGGGTGTTAATCATTCTGCACTTTATTCTATCACCAAGTTCTTTGATGGCCCTCCAAGCTGCATCCCTTGCTGAATCAAAGAATGTGGTGTGCATCACTTTGTTGGTGACCATGCAGAATCCTGAGTCCTTGTGGTTGTCTTCCTTGTTTTTATACAAGTGAAGTTGCACCCACCAGTACTCAACTCCTTCATCCATCACAGGAAAACCTTTATACACAGCTGCACCATGTATTCCCATGGCAACCATGAGGTCCTTGAGAGCCTTGGGGAATTCTGTCTCACACTCCAAAGTCATAGTCATGAGTGGTCCCTACCTCACGGCTTCGTTGATCGAGTTCATCTACAAATAGAGATGAGAAATAAGATTAGAAAAGTTTACGAGAAGAAAAGACAAGTGTGGAAGTTGTTGAAAACTTTTCCTTAGTGGTTTCCAATCCTAGGGTCATAATCCTACAGGCAACACAGTGCTCCGATACCATCTGTAAGATCCCTCCTTTGTAAAGGAAAGGATACATGTGATTGCAATGCTAGTCCCTGGATCAATGCTAGCATCCACAGTTTAAGATGAAGTACACAGAAACAAAGGTCATTATTACATATCATTCCAGAACAAACATAGTCTTTTACAACTCCATGGCCACAGGCCTGATACAAGAGTTCAAATATATAGTAAGATAAGTAAGTCTTCATCTTCATGTGCCACAGGCAAGCATGTTGAGTGTAGACTCATGACTCCTAATCATCATCAGAATATCCTGCAACATCACAAGTTACAGCCACAGTGGGTCAATACATTGGAATAGTATTGGCAAGTGATACCTTAGTAGAATATTGGTGGACTAAACACTATATGCATTTTGGCTAAGTGTAGCTTAGGCTTGATTTGCTCAAAATAGGTTTTGCCTATTAGTTGAAATCACTAAGTTTTTCTTTGATAAAAATCTTTCCCAAGGAACCACCAATAGACATTGGGGTCCTTCACCCTTGTTCAACCACAAGTTTGTACTTAGAAATTGGGATGAGGAGATTCTTGATAGCTTCCATGTCTTGATGCTCAAATTGTCCAATACTAGGGACATGGCTAAGTACTTAGATTCTTCCATCTGCAGAGGTTGTGCACTTTCCCCACGAGACTTGATTTTCACCAAGACATGACCTTTCAGAAGCCTTCCCTTAGACCAAATGGACGCGCTCCAACCTATCATCCCACTACCACCAACTGTACAAATGGCTAAGTTATTGCAACCTATATGATCCAGGTAGAGCCCATATTGCCAAGTGGCTGCACTAGAAGCTTCTTAACATTTGGCCTCTCAAATCCCTTTGTTCCTGGGTGGCTTTCCACAAGTGAGATACACAAGGTAAACCATAGAAATGGGCCTTGTGTAACCACTCAACATAAACCATTCCTTCCATTCCACCCAGGTGTTTCATTTACTTAGTTGTTTTATTCAGCAAAACACAAGTCCAAAGACTTAGAAATATTTTTGTCATAGCATGAATATATAACCACCCTTGGTTGCTACTAGCTAGGCTAAGCATGGCATTGATAACATTATTAACTTAGAAATTTCTACCAATTCTACAACTACTAGGATTTCCCAAGCATAGCATATAGATCAAAGTATCCATGCAAGACTAACAAAATATTTCTAATGCATAGTTGAAAAGTATAGGAGTAAAATCATGAAGCACCACTTGCCTTGGTAGTTTGGAGAGTAGCTACAATCCTCACAATCACAATCACTATTTGCACCAAAATCTACATATAAAATAATAACACCAAAATCACATACATAACAAATACAAGCAAAATATATGGATGCATGCATAATGCCATGTGATGATTTTCTACACCAAACAAGACAAGTGCACAGTATTGATTCATAAAAAAGTTCAAAACTTGCCAAACAAACTATATTTGAACATTAAAACATTTTTCAAATAATTAATATACACAAAATAGTCCTAGACATGTTTATGTAAAAATAACCATTTTAACAGAGGCAAAACATTAAACACATTGCATAAATGGAAAGGTCTTTCTCTCCTGATTCCATTGATATAAAATTTGTCAAATTTGGACGTGGGAATCAAAAGTTATGATTTAAACAAGTTTTAATATCAAATAGATCAAATTTCTGAATTTAAACCTAACTCACAGACACACGGCGGCATCTGATTGGCTGGTACCGCTTTGCGCTGGATCGCGTCTGCGAACCGTTGGATCTAACTAAAACGTGTGGCACAGATCTTATCCATACCCCTTCGGCTATGTTCTATCGCATCCACTGGATCTAAATCGAACGACCCTAAGCATCTGACCAACAAGTGGCGGCGCTAGCGGCGGCGAAAGGCGGCGGCGCGCTCTGTCAGTGGCGGAGCCGGTGAACTAGGTCGCGCGGGGAGGCGGGAGGATGCTCACCAGATTCACCGTGACGAGGATATGCTCAACGTGTGCTCGGTACGCGAAGGGGCGTGCTGCTGTGGCCGTGGGAGCTCGTCGGAGTCGAGGACAACGTCGGGCTTAGGTGGACAGCGACGTTGGCGACGTTCTGATCCGCTCTAACACAAATGGAAGGCATCAGCGTGTGCGCATCGATCAGGCGAACAAGATAGAGTCAAAGGGAAAGCACGGGGCGGTGGAATCTCACCGAAATTTCTTGCCGGAGTTGGAGACAGCGTCGGGAGTTTGCGGTGCTCGTTGGAGTCGACGACCTGGGGCACTACAAGACGAACTAAGGGTGTCAGCAGGAGCGCAAGATGGTTGCGAAGCAGCTCGCGTGAACCAGAGAGGGAGGCGCACACGAAGCTTACCACAATCGGTCGCCGGAGTTCGTCGGGGCAGCGGCGATGTGGAGAGGAAAGCGAGCAGCCTGGCGGTGTCCAGAGGAAATTGAGTGGGGGAAAATGACCGCGGCGACGAGGTGATTAAGTAGCCAGGAGGGGCGAGGGAATTATGCAGTGGTTCAATGCCAATTAAGCGAGGAATCAACGCGGCGTTTCTGGAGGAAACGGCGGTGGCGACGGGGTCTGCACGCGCGGGGGTGGAGAAGAAGATGCTGACCCGGCTCGGGCCCAGTGGCAGTGTCAGCGGGGCAGAGCGGGTGCGGGTGAGAGAGAGAGAGAAGGGGGAAACCCGGGTGGGCTGGCTTTTGGGCCGTTTCTGCTGTTGGGCTGGAAAGGTGGCGCCTGGCCCAGTGCTGTTTTCTAATGCCTTTTCTTTTTCTAAATTGATTTTCAGGAAACATTTTCAAATGATTTCAAAACAATTTGAATTCAAACATTTTTCTGAATTTTTGCAGAGTGTAACACTCATAATTCTGGGCATAAAATCATGTGGTCTCTCTGTATTAGCTTGGTCCTTTTGATCAAACAAAATAAACAGTGACATAGCACTTGATTTGAACATGTTTTGAAAATGGTTTTAAATCCATATTTGTTTTGTAAATTTTGGTTTAAGCACTAGCAATCAAGCAAAACAATCTGGGAGCAACAAGGTTTGGTTTTTAAACAAATAATCTCCCATTGGAGAGTAGCATTTGATTAATGCTTGATCACATAAAATCATAGCTCCCAAGTTCTGTTTTCTTTCAAAATGAGTTTGAATTTGATCCCTAAATGATATGCATGCATAATATGAAATCTTTGAAAACATGATTTTAGGGATGTTACAGCTACACTTATCCAAATTCATGTAGTGACTAGATGTTAATATTCTACTAAGGTATCACTTGCCAATACTATTTCAATGTATTGACCCACTGTGGCTGTAACTTGTGATGTTGCAGGTTACTCTGATGATGATTAGGGGTTATGAGTCTACACTCAACATGCTTGCCTGTGGCACATGAAGATGAAGACTTCTATTTTATATTGTTAAGTTAAACTCTTGTACTAGCCTATGGCTATGGAGTTGTAAAAGACTATGTTATCTCTGGAATGGCGATGTTATAATGACCTTTGTTTCTGTGTACTTCATCTTAAACTGTGAATGCTAGCATTGATCCAGGGACTAGCATTGCAATCACAGAGATCCTTAACTTTATAAGGGTGGGATCTTACAAGGTTTCCACGTTGCTTGCAACACCTTTGAGACATTTCCTTCCTCCTACTGGTTCAATAATCTTGGTTTCTTACTGAGAGAAGACTTGATGTGTAACATCTGAAAAATCATGATTTGTTAAAGTTTGCATTTCATTCATACATTCATAGCATTTGGTCTGCACAAAAATTTCCAAACAAAATTTCAAATAAGAAACCATGATATGCCTATTATTTTATGCAAATAAGGCAATGGTTTTATTTTTATTTTCAAAGTATGAGAGTGCTTTTGATTGATTAGTAATGTTTTAAAATGGATATAAGGCTTGCACAAAAATTTTCAAAACAAAATTCAAAATAAAACCATTTATATGCCTAATATATATATATCAATAAGGACATGGTTTATTTTATTTTTTCAAAGTGTCAAAGTGAATTTGACTATACAGTAGTGTTTTATACACAATTAGGTGCAAAGGTTTCACTGCAAAAATCCAAAAGTGATTTGAATTCAAAACCATTTGAATTTGATTTGATTTGGTTTCCTAAAAATCAAAATAGAAAAATAAAAAGAGAGAATAAAAGGAAAAGGGCTGGCGCCACCGTTTCAGCCCAGCAGTAGTTGCAGCCCACGAAGCCCACCCGGGTCATTTCCCTCTCCTCCCTCTCTCACGCGCGCAGCCCCACCCGCAGACACTGACGCGCGGACCCTGCAACCACGTCACCTTCTTCCCCAATCAGCGCCGCAGCGACACCGTCGCTGCCCGTTTCTGGTCGAGTGATTCGCGTTAAATCCCGCAGTAATCCCGCGCCCAGACCCCTCTACTTAACCCCTCCCCTCAACGCTCCTTTCCCCTCACTCGCCACCCTCTGGGCGCCGCTAGGCTGTCCACTTTTGAGCTTGCATCGCCGTTGTCCTGAACCACTCTGGCGAAGGATTACGGCAAACCCTAGCCCCCCTTTCTCTCTGGTTGATGCACGTGTGCTCGCCATGAGCATGCGCGTCTAATGCCACCTCTGGCTCGTATTTCCGTGCCATGTAGCACCGTCAACGACCACTCCCGAGTGAGCCCGACGCTGACGCCAACTCTGATGAGGAATCAACACCGTTCCCGTGCGTCCCCGCCCTGTCCACGAACACGTTGAGCATCACCGCGTCTCTGCGATCTTAGTAAGCACCCGCACTCCCTCCCGTACCCTCTGGCCTCACCGGAACCTCACCGTCCGACGCACAGCCTCCGTGGTGGCCATTTGTGCCGCCCGTGTGTGGTCAGAGCAATGAGATCCGCTGGATCTAGATCCAACGGTCACGATTAGAACATCTAGCGAAGAGGTACGCGAGGATCTGAGCCGTAGATTTTAGATCTGGCAGTGTAAGTTAGATCGGGTGCGAAGGGGTAAGTGAATATCTGGTGCGTTGGATCTGATTAGATCCAACGGCGCGGAAACGCGATCCACTCCGAAGCGGTACCGTCCAATCAGGAGCTGCCGCGTGGCTTGTTTTTCGATTTAAAAACCAGATTTTGGTTTCAAACTTGTAAAATTCATAACTTTTGATCTGTTTATCCAAAAAATGCAAATAATATATCAATGGATTTACAAAAATAAATCCTACACTACCGTGGGCTTATTTTTGTGTTTTGCATCCATAAAAATAGGATTTTAAGCAGAGACAAATATAGGCCTATTTTGACTATATAAATTATTTTGGAAATGTTTATAAGGCCAAATTAAGTTTATTTAGACTATATTTAAATGGTTTTGTGTTCAGTAATCTTTAACTTGTCTTGTTTAGTTAGGAAAATATCATCACATGGCATTTGCATACATTCATATATTTTTTGTTTGAATATTGGAATGTGTTTGGTGCTATTATTTTTTGTGTAGATTTTGGTGCTAGTGGTGATTGTGATTGTGAGGATTGTTTCTACTCCCCCAACTACCAAGGCAAGTGGTGCTTCATGTATTTGTCCCATTATTTTGACTATGTACTAGTATTATTTTGTATAGGGCTTGCATGAAATTTTGCTAAGTATCTATATGCCATGCTATGGGAAATCCTAGTAGTTGTAGTCTTGGTAGAATTTTCTCTAAGTTAAGATACTTTTTATATTATCATGCTTATCCTAGCTAGTAGAAAACAAGGGTGGATTAAATACATGCTATGGAAAATTTGTTAAGTCTTTGACTTGTGTTTTTACTTAATAAAACAACTAAGTGAATAAATCACCTGGGTGAAATGGAAAGAATGGTTTATGTTGAGTGGTTACTCAGGGCCAATTTTTATGGCCTCTCTGGTGTATCTCACTTGTGGAAATCCACCCAGGAACGAAGGGATTTGAGATACTTAGTGTTTAGAAGCTTCTAGTGCAACCACGTGGCATATGGGCTCTTCCTTGATCATATAGGTTGCAATAACTTAGCCAGATGGACAGATGGTGGTAGGGTGATAGGATGGAACGCGTCCATTTCGTCTAAGGGAAGGCTTCTGAAAGATCTTGTCTCGATGCATGTCGAGTCTTGTGGGGAAAGTGCACCACCTCTCGAGAAGGAAAAATCGAAGTACTTAGCCGTGTCCCCGACAATGGAAAATTTGAGCATCAAGACATTGAAGCTATCAAGGATCTCCTCATCCCAATTTCTAAGTTAAAAACTTGTGGTTGAACAAGGGTAAAGGTTCACCAATGTCTATTGGTGGTTCCTTGGGAGTTTTTGTCAAACAAAAACTTAGTGTTTTCAACTGATAGACAAAACCTATTTTGAGCAAAGCAATCCTAAGCTACACTTAGCCAAATTCATATAGAAGCTAGAAACTATTATTCTACTAAGGTATCACTTGCCAATACTATTTCAATGTATTGACCCACTGTGGCTGTAACTTGTGATGTTGTAGGTTACTCTGATGAGCATTAGGGTTATGCTACACTCAACATGTTTGCATGTGGCACATGAAGATGAAGACTTTACTTTATTTACTTAAGTTTGAACTCTTGTACTAGCCTATGGCTATGGAGTTGTAAAAGACTATGTTATCTCTGGATTGACAATGTAATAAAGACCTTTGTATCTGTGTACTTCATCTTAAACTGTGGATGCTAGCATTTGATCCAGGGACTAGCATTGCAATCACAGGGACCTTTACCTTTATAAAGGTGGGGTCTTACATGCTGCTATGCTCTTCACACCTTTGTCTTGGGGTTTCCCGACGTAGCTCTCTCAGACGCCATCAATCTCAGCCTTGCGTTGTTGTAGAGGGGCATGTGGCCACGGTTGCGAAGGCTCATGAAGGTTTGGTCCCCGTCAGCGAGTTGACGGTTGCCCAGTCGTTGTTGACTATCGTGGAGAAGCGGGTGTCCGAGCTGGAACAAGAGCTTAAGGCTACGAAGATAGAGCCGAGCTCGGCAGAAGAGAGAGCTAAGGCGGCTGTCACTGCCGCGGCTGAGGAGCGGAAGGTGTCTGATGCTCTCATCGCAGGGCTACAGACCGATTTTTCAGGTCTTCAAGATTTCATCATGGGGCGCTTCCATCACCTCATTGGTGAGTTCCGTCGACTGGTGTTTGTTTGTGTCAGCGAGTCCTCGAGCATGTGAGTCGCCGCTGTTGTTGAGTCCTGGATGTGGTGGACTCGAATCGTGTGTCCTTCTAACGCCAAATTGGTTGTTCTTCTGTAGGGATAATTCTTGATTGTAGGGTTCACAGCATAGAAAACAAAAAAATTCCTATGATGGGAACAACTATGTACCAAGTTCTATCTACTAGATACAAGCAACGGGTGGATATACATCCGTAGAGAACATACCCTTGAATACCAACAAAGCTTAATGAGGTTGAACACATGGTTGATGTAGACGATCTCTTGCCGATGTCAAGATCGATAGGAAGTCCTAGCGTCACAAATCAGCAGCACATCCATGCTCGCACACACGTCCGAGGCACTGAGCAACCTCCGCCTCCTCGCTCCAGCGATGCAGCGGAAGCACAACTCTTTCTTGCCGAATATCCACCGGGAACATGTATCACGCTAGTCCGAGACCATGGGGATAAATACTAGAGGAGGAGAGAGATCATTCACGAGGAGGTGTGAGTGAGAGAGAGGAAGGGGGGCTCATTTTATAGGGAGAGGGGAGGGAACCCCAAGGGGCCATGCGCCCAGCCATGGGGCTGCCCCCTCCCCTCCCTTCATTCATGTGGGTGGACACTCCACTCACACAAAAGCCTTTCAATTTCCTCCACTCAAAAACCCACTCAAATTCCCATTAAATTTCCACCAAATTTAATGCAAACTCTCATTAAATAAAACTCCTTTTATTTATTCAGAATTTTGCCAATTACTTTAATGAAAAACATTATCATATAACCCCTTGCTAGTATTTCATTTCACATGCAAAAACAATGTCTGCAATTTCACCCGAAAACCTGTTTCGGTATCTAGTGAAATAAATTCCTACGCTTGCTATTCTTTTCGGCATGAAACTTTTGCTCCAATTGGATGTCGGTGTCTCTTAAGTGTGCCAACCTACGGTTTGCGAATAATGCAGACATGATCGAGACCCTTCTCTGATCAATAATCAGAAGCGGGATATGGAGACCCATACTTACTCCCACACATTCAAGGATGACTTTATTGTGATCGTTTGTCACATCCCAAAATTTTCCAAATTTTGAAATGTGAAAGATAAATAATTTAGGGTGAGAAGAAACTTTTTGATTCCAATTGGAAACATCAAAACCTATTTTGGTCAAATAAAATCCTAAAGGGATTTACAAAGATAAACAATTAATAAAGAAAGTTAAAATAGTTGGAATCACTATTTTTGGATCCTTAAATAAAAAGTTGTGGTTTTGATAAGCATAGGTAGAAATATAAATAACGAATTATTTTAAAGAGCCAAATTAAATCTTGGTCAAGCAAAAGAAATAAATTATTTCTATTTTTAAAAAAGAATATAGGTTTATTTAAATAAAACAATAAGGATTTATTAATATCCAATTTATTTAAGTAAAGGCTTTTTCCTTTCAAATAAATAATAAAATTTTATTAAAGATTTTCAAAATAAGAATTCCAAGTGTTTTAGTTTTTCAAAAGAAACCTACTGAAAAGATTTTGACATTATCTAGTTTTCAAAAAAAGAGTTTTTAAAATAAATTAAAACCTATTTGAATTAAAGACTATGGACTTTTTATTTAATTATTAATAGGTCCTAAAAGAATAAAAGAATTATTTTGTTTTAGACTTTGAAATATGTTGATAAACAGAATTAAAATTCACTAGAGCCTATTAAATTTTATTTAATTAATACTAGAGCCTATTTTAAATAATTAAAAGACACTAACAAGGATAAATATATTATTCTAAATTTGACTTTGGAATGTTCTATTAATCAGTATATGAATCTACACAAATTTTGGTTGAGGTTTGAAATCAAATTGATGTTTGAATTAATTAAACAAAAATCAAAACAGATTAATAGAAATGGAAAAAGGAAAAACAATCAGATCAAAAGAAAATGGAATAGGACTCAGCCCAGCCAGCAGACCCAGTCTAAGCCGAGCAGCCCACTCCCTCTCACCCCCCCGAACCGTTTTCTTCTTACTCAGAAGCTCACACGCACAGAGAATGACGACTCGACCCCACCTCACCCCTCTCTATCTCGCTGACACTAGGCCCCACTGCCACCTCGCCATCGTCTCCACCCACGCGAAGACCACGTCCCTGGCCGTTTTCTGCCGCTGATTTCTCGCGATCAATTCTCCTTATTGCCGCGTTTAATCCTCGCCGTGACCATGCAGTATTAAACGCTAGGCTCCCCTCTTCCTTCTCCCCCAAACAACATGCCTCGAGAGCCACCAGGCTGCTCGGAATCATCTCCGAACCCCCACTGCCTCCGGCGAACTCCACCTCCAATTCCGGCCAAACCCCACCGCCCCTCGCATCCTCTAGAATACGAGCGTGACCCCCAATCCCTGGCGCTCCTCTCTGCACCCTCAGCTCGCTCGCGCGTGCCCCCCTTCGTCGGCAGCAACCTCGACTGAACATGCCGCCGTCTGTCTCCAACTCCGGCGACCCTCCCCGTAAGTACTGACCATGCCGCTTCCCCTCTTTGACACTCTCATGCTCGCCTCAATCTTGCGTGTCTAACGCCACACCTCTTTTGCTTTCACGTGCGTTGTAGCCTCATCCCCCGTCAAGACCAGCACATACCGACGAGAAACGCAGTTCCGGCGAGCAATTTACAATTCCATTTGCCCCTTCGTCAACTACGACCACCTTGAGCTTCCCCACGCCACGGCGAACTCGGTGAGCATCTCCCTTCAATCTCTCGCTTCCTGTAGCGTCGACACCGCCACCGTCTGACCGCTTCGCCGCCACCTGCCGCCGCTCGTTGGCAAGCATGATGAGCGCCGTCTGATCTCGATCTAGTGGCTAGGAAAGAAACTAACCCGAAGGGGTAAGTAGTGCCTCTGAGCCATGCGATGTCACTTAGATCCAATGGCTCGCATCTGTCGATCCGCACGAAGAGGTACCGACCAATAGCAACTCGACGCGTGGCCTGTGATTGTTTTAAAAATCAGAAACTTGTCTATTAGATGTTCCAATTTGAAAAATTCATAACTTTCAAACCACACGTCCAAATTTTGCAAATTTTATATAAATGGATTCAGCAAAACAAGTACTTTCTAACCATGCCCTTTGTTTAGTAAATTGTCTCTGTTAAATTGATTGTTTTTGTAGAAACTTATGTAAGCATATTTAGAATATAAAAATTGTTCTAAAATGATTTTTGAGATAAAACCTTTGACAAATGGTTTGTTTTGAACCTACTGACCATAGAAATCAATTTTTGGTTTCAAAAATATATTTGGTGAAGCAAAAGAATAAAACTTTGATTTAAACCATTTCTAGTCAAATAAAAATATTGTTTATTTGTTAAAAAATCTTTTTGAAGAAAACCTTTGGGAAATGTTTTGGAATAAACTCTCTGACCTCAAGCACCAAGTTTTATGATTTAAAAATGTATTTGGTAAACCCTATAAAGATTTCTACTTTGATAAAGGCATTTTCAACCACATAAAATAATGTTTTGGTTTAAAAATGGTTTATAGGTAGAATCTTTTGCAAATAGTTTTGCCACTTTATAAAATGACCAATAAGTGCTTTAGAATGTTTATAACCTATTATAAAACACTTTTGTAAATAAAACAAAGTTTGGCATGCTTGCATGCATTATTTTGTTTCTATTATTTTATGTGATGTTTGCTTGAATGATAGATTGAGATTGTGCCTTGCTTGATTGAATTGTAGTGATTTGAAGAGTGTCATCATTGCAAAGTCAAGGAGTGAACTATTATTCTCTACCAAAAAGGAAAGTGATGCTTCATACTTTTGTCCCATTATTTTCACTATGCATTAGTGATATTTCTAAGCAGGACTTGCATGGAATTTTGCTAAGTATAAACTATGCCATGGGAAATCCTAGTAGATGAAACCTTAGTAGAAATTTCCTAAGTTAAGATTCCTACTACTATCATGCTTAGCTTAGCTAGTAGAAAACAAGGGTGGATTATATTCATACTATGGAATATTTCTAAGTCAAGGACTTGTGTTTTGTTTAATAAAACAACTAAGTGAATGAATCACCTGGGTGGAATGGAAGGAATGGTTTGTGTTGAGTGGTTCACAAGGCCCATTTCTATGGTTTACCTTGTGTATCTCACTTGTGGATGGCCACACAGGAACAAAGATATTTGAGATGTCAAATGTTGAGAAGCTTAAAGTGCAGCCACTTGTCATTATGGGCTCTGCCTGGATCATATAGGTTGCAATAACTTAGCCAAATGGACAATTGGTGGTAGGGGATGATAGGTTGGAACGCGTCCATTCTGGTCTAAGGGAAGGCTTCTGAAAGATCTTGTCTTGGGAAACCAAGTCTTGTGGGGAAAGTGCACCACCTCTGCAGAGTGTAAAATCTAAGTACTTAGCCATGTCCCTGGCAATGGACAATTTGAGCATCAAGACATGGAAGCTATCAAGAATCTCATCATCCCAATTTCTAAATTAAAAACTTGTGGGTGAACAAGGGATTAAAGGATCACTTGCCAATACAATTCAAATGTATTGACCCTTGTGGATGTAACTTGTTATGTTGCAGGTTTGTTTGATATTAGTGAAGTTTATTGATTAGGATTACAAGTCCACAACCAACATCTCTGCCTGTGGCACTTTGAAGATGAAGGACCCCATGCTATTGTTATATTCTTCTGCATTGTAATGAGATAGCCAAATGAGCTATGTAAGATGTAATAAATTATTTATTTCCTGGTTATAAAGTTGTATTATGACCTTTGTTTCTTGATATTACATATTAACTGTGGATGCTAGCTATTGATCCAGGGACTAGCATTGTAAACACAGGGATCTCTACCTTATTAAAGGTTAGGAACCTTACATCGTTGGAACATTTTACGCTAGTATCTTAATCCTTTTGTTCTGCGATATATTACATGTCAGAGATTCGATCATTGGTATCTCCATACCTAGTTTGATCTCGTTACTGACATGTACTTTTTTCTCGTTCCCGTGATATAACATTCTAGTGATCAAATCACTTGCTTGCAAGCTAATCAATGTGATATCACCGAGAGGGCCCAGAGCATATCTATCCGTCATCGGGATGAAAAAATTCCACTCTCGATCCATGGGCCTCAGCATAACACTTTAGTAGTTCTGAACCCATCTTTATAATCACCCTCTTACGGTGTGATGTTTGATGTTATCAAGAAACTCTTCCGGTGTTCGTGATTGACATGATCTCATGGTCTAAGGATTATGATCACTCCGTAAGTTGTTATAGCAATATAAACTCAATGACTTTGATCGTAATGCTATACTTCAGATGAATGTTCATCACACCATTACACTAATGTTGTGACCTCGTTATTAACAACATCCAATGTCCATGATCAGGAAACCTTTGATCATCTTGTTAATCAACGAGCTAGTTTATAAGAGAGGCATAACTAGGAACTTCCTTTTTGTTTATTAAACACACATGTATTAACGTTTTCGTATTAATACAATTATAGCATGTAAAATAAACATTTATCATAAACAAGGAATACAACAATAACCACTTTATTATTGCCTCTCGGGCATATTCCCTTCACATAAGGCATGGCTCACATGTATCAAATGATTCAAATCAAGTGATTCCAAAAGTCCATGCGAATGGAGTTTCTTGATGCGTTTAACGCATATATGACCTAGACAGTAGTGCCACATATATGCGGATATATCATCATTAAGTTTAATCCTTTTAGCATCAACATTATGAATATGTGTAACACTATTATCGAGATCCAACCGAAATAAACCATTCATCATCGGTGCATGGCCATAAAAGATTTCATTCATATAAATAGAACAACCATTGTTCTCAGATTTAAATGAATAACCACTGTGCATCAAACATGATCTGGATACAATGTTCATGCTCAGTGCTGGCACTAGATAACAATTATTCAAGTTTATAACTAATCCCGATGGTAAGTGGAGAGGTAGAATTCCGACGGCGATCACATCAATGCTTGATCCATTGCCGACACGCATCTTTACCTCACCCTTGCTAGCGGTCACTTGTTCCACAGCCCCTGATTCGAGTTACAAATATTAGCAACCAAACCGGTATCAAATACCCAGGTGCTACTGCGATTACTAGTCAAGTACACATCAATAACATGTATATCATATATACCTTTATTTGCCTTGCCAGCCTTCTTGTCTGCCAAATACTTGGGGCAGTTGCTCTTCTAGTGTCCAGTCCCCTTGCAATAATAGCACTCGGTATCAGACTTAGGGCCAACTCGGGGTTTCCTTTCAGGCACGACAACCGTCTTGCCGCCCTTCTTTCCCTTTAGTTTACCCTTCTTGTCTTTCTTGAAACCAGTGGTCTTATTGATCATCAACACTTGATGTTATTTCTTGATCTCCACTTCTGCAGTTTTAAGCATTGACAGAAGCTTGGGGAGAGACTTCTTCATGCCTTTCATATTATAGTTCATCACGAATCTCTTATAGCTAGGTGGTAGATATTGGAGAACACGATGGATACCTAAGTCAATGGGAAGCGTTATTCCCAAGGACACAAGCTTATCGGCGTAACCCGACATCTTGAGTACATGCTCACTTACGGAGCTGTTCTCTTCCATCATGCAGCAAAAGAACTTTTCTGAAGCATTGTAACTCTCTACAGCAGGATGGGTGTCGAAAATTATTTTCAACTCACCCATTGTATCAAATGCATTGGCGTTTTCGAAACTCTTTTGAAGTTCTGGCTCTAGCACATACAATATGCTGCAATGAACTAAGTTGTGGTCCTCCTGACGAGTCTGATAGACATTATTTTCCTCGTCAGGGGCATCATCAAATGGTGGGGGGCCTAGCGGCGCTTCTAGCACATATTGCTTTTGTGCAGCAGTGAGGAGAATCCTCAAATTCATGGCCCAGTCGATAAAGTTGCTACCGTTCATTGCAAGTTTCTCTTTCTCCATGAACACATTGAAATTAAAAGCAGGTGGTGCCATCTACAACAGAATTTGTAAAGTTTAGACTAAGTTTATGATAGATTGAGTTCAACTAATCCAAATTAAGAATGAACTCCCACTCAAAAATGACATCCCCATGTATTTTTGGTGATTACATGAACAAAATCCACTACACCAAGTCCGATCATCACGTGAGTCCGTGTAGCTTCAAAGGCGAGCATCAAATGGGCATCATATCTTCCATATGACTCATGCTTAACCTTTCAGTCCGTGTTCCGAGGCCATGTCTGTACATGCTAGGCTCGCCAAGTAAGAACCTTAGTATTCACGTGTGTAACTGTCTTACACCCGAAATATGATCGTGGATCCAAGAGCACCCGATCATCACGTGATGTCTTGGAACGACGAAACATAATTGGTGCATACTTAAGGAAGAACACATTTTTATCTTGATATCTAAATGAGGGATCATCTTATTATGCTAATAAAACGCCAAACAAGCAATATAAGATGCAACAAACATCACATGTTAATAAGTGAAATGATATGGTTCTTGCACTTGATCTCCATCATGTGCATCATGGTATGATCACTATCATATCTCTATGTGTAAGGCCAAGGTCTATGAAACTTACACGTTATGTGTGTTGTAAGAGTATCGAGTTATACTTCTACTTACAATATCACCATATCATGACACTAGCCCAGCAACAATCTAAACTAGACGCCTCTAATTTATTCATTGCATGTTTTACGTGGCTTAGGGCTTTCGAAGATAGAACCGTTCTTACCTACGAACATGAACCACAACGAGGATAACCAAATTGTTGACAACTCGTTGCAAATTAGATATTGACTATATTAGGAGATACAGACACCCGCTAGCCACTTGTGCAAAACTAGTTGCATGTCAAGCGTGGAACAGGTCTCATGTGCGAGGACATGTAAAGTTTGTCCGGGCCGCTTCATCCCACTATGCCACCAATATCCAAAATACAACTAAGAAGCAATAACATGATCATCATCGCCCACATACTCATATGTGTACTACCTGTGCAAAGCATCTACGCATAGATCCGGCTCTAATACCACTGTAGGGTTCGCAGCATAGAAAACAAAAAATTTCCTACGATGGGAACAACTATGTACCAAGATCTGTCTACTAGATACAAGCAACGGGCGGATATACATCTGTAGAGAACATACCCTTGAAGACCGACAAATCTTAATGAGGTTGAACTCGTGGTTGATGTAGACGATCTCTTGCCGATCTCAAGATCAAGAGGAAGTCCTAGCGCCGCAAATCAGCGGCGCATCCGTGCTCGCACACACGTCTGAGGCCCAGAGCAACCTCCGCCTCCTCGCTCTAGTGATGCAGCGAAAGAAAAACTCTTTATTGCCGAATAGCCACCGGGAACATGTATCTCGCTAGTCCGAGACCATGGGGGATAAATACTAGAGGGGGAGAGAGATCCTTCACGAGGAGGTGTGAGTGAGAGAGAGGGAGGGGGCTCCTTTTATAGGAGGAGGGGGACCCCAAGGGGGTGGCCGGCGCATGGGGATGCCCCTTGCCCTCCCTCCATTCATGTGGGTGGACACTCCACTCACAAAAATGGCCTTCAATTTTTTCCACTCAAAACCCACTCAAATTCTCATTAAATTTCCACCAAATTTAATGCAAACTCTCATTAAATAAAATTCCTTTTATTTATTCAGAATTTTATCAATTACTTTAATGACAAACATTCACATATAATGCCTTGCCAGTATTTCGTTTCACATGCAAAAACACTTTCTGCAATTTAACCCGAAAACCAGTTTCAGTATCTAGTGAAATAAATTCATGCGCTTGTTATTCTTTTCAGCATGAAACTTTTGCTCCAATTGCTGTCGGTGTCTCTTAAGTGTGTGACCCTATGGTTCGCGAATAATGCGGACATGATCGAGACCCCTCTCTAATCAATAATCAGAAGCGGGACCTGGAGATCCATACTGACTCCCACACATTCAACGATGACTTTCTTGTGATTGTGAGAACCTTTTACGCTAGTATCTTAATCCTTTTTTTTTGCAATATATTACATGTACGAGATTTGATCATCGGTATCTCCATACCTAGTTTGCTCTCGTTAATGACATGTACTCTTTTCTCATTCCCGTGATATAACATTCTAGTGATCAAATCACTTGCTTGAAAGCTAATCAATGTGATATCACCGAGAGGGCCCAGAGCATATCTATCCATCACCAGGATGAACAAATTCCACTCTCGATCCATGGCCCTCAACATAACACTTTACCAGTACTGAACCCAACTTTATAATGACCCTGTTACGGTGTGACGTTTGAAGGTATCAAGATACTCTTCCAGTGTTAGTGATTGACATGATCTCATGGTCTAAGGATTAGGATCACTTCGTATGTTGTTATAGCAATATAAACTCAATGACTTTGATCGTAATGCTATACTTCGGATGAATGTTCATCACACCATTCCAATAATGTTGTGACCTCGTTATTAACAATATCCAATGTCCATGATCAGGAAACCTTGATCATCTTGTTAATCAACGAGCTAGTTTATGAGAGAGGCATAACTAGGAACTTTCTATTTGTTTATTAAACACACATGTATTAATGTTTCTGTATTAATAAATGATAGCATGCAAAAGAAACATCTATCATATACTTGGAATATACATAATAACCACTTTATTATTGCATATCATGGCATATTCCCTTCATTGATGACGAGCCCGAGGCGCAGTCGTATGACGTGCGGCAGTGTGTCACCATGTTGGTGGATTATGTCGCCCTTTCAGCGACCTGCATTCACGCGTACCTCCAGGATATCTCGCCGACGGAGGTGATTCCCAGCAAACTCACGGAGGTGTGGCGCTACCTGAAGAAGGCTCTAGCGTTGGAGTACATGACGCGGTCGGCCTTCCGCCGTTGAGCCGTGACTGCGCTGAGCCTTGGGCTCGCCCATTTCCCTAAGGACTTCGACCCCGACGATGTCACCAGCGGGTATCCCTTGGTGACTAGCTCGGTCGAAATCTCCGACGTGCTAAAGTTGACCGATCGAGCTGCGGTCTACTCCGAGCGTGTGCTGGCGATGGACGACCTTCTACCATATCAGGAGACGATCGTTGCTCCGAACAACCCCGAGCCGGCGCATCGCAACTTCAAGGTGGAGCAGCCATTCCGTTCGGTGATGGCGGGCACCTGGACGACATACCCGTCGAACCTGTGGGTCCCCTTCATTGCCTTGCGTGGCTCGTACTTGATATTGTGGACGCCGATCTCGATGGCCCACTTGGCAACTCAACCAGTCGCCACGCGGTTGCGGATGATGTCCTGCAACGGCACCGAGGAGACGACCTTGATTGGCTTCTCCTAGAAGTAGTGCGGCAGTCTCCGCTGGGCTCGGAAGACCACATATACCAGTTTCTAGTACTACGGGTAGCGCTGTCGTGACTTGGTAAGGACTTCACTGATGAAGTATACGGGTCACTGCACGGGGCGCTCCTTGCCATCTTCTGGCCGTTTGATGACCATGACGACGCTGACGACTCGCTCAGAAGCCGCAACATAGATGAGCACCGGCTCTTTTTTTACGGGAGCGGCGAGCAGCGGGGCCACGAGTGATACATTGGAAACGTATCTATAATTTTTGATGCTTCATGCTTGTTTAGTATCTACTTTGCTTTACTTGTCCACACTTTGAGGTGATTTTTACATGTTTTCTGGTACTAACCTATTAACAAGTTGCAACAGTGGCAGATGCCCATTTTCTGCTGTTTTTGGTTTTAGAAAAGTTAGTAAAGAAATATTCTCGGAATTGTATGGGACAAAGGAAAAGGCCAATTACTTTCCGTGGGAAAAAAGAAGTCCAGAGGAGAGCCCGAGAGTCCGGCCAGGGGGCCAGACCCACCCCAGGCACGGGTGGGCCCCAACCTGCGCCTGGCTAGGGTTTGGTGGCCCTGGCCGCCTCCTCGGTCTCCCACATCGCCTATAAGAAGCCCCCGATGCAGAAACCCTGAGTACCCGATTATAAATCCACGAAACCGTCTGTAGCCGCCGCCACCATCGTCCCTAGATCGGGGGGGATCTGAAGTTCTTCCCGGCACCCAGCCGGAGGGGAGATCATCCCAGAGGCCTTCTCTCCGGTATGATGCGTGAGTAGTTCCACCTTGGACTATGGGTCCATGTAGTAGCTAGATGGTTGTATCTCCTCCTTTGTGCTTTCATGTATAGATCTTGTGAGCTTCGTTCATGATCAAGATCTAATCTATTTGTAATCATGCATGTTGTGTTTGCGGGGATCCGATGGATATTGAGATGATTATGTTGGTTTGATTAATGGTTTTGTCTTTATGATTCTATCATGTCTATGTTTTTTGTGATCTTGCATGCTCTCTGTTGTTAGTAGCTATATTGGCCAAGTAGTTGCTAGTGACTCCAAGAGGCGGTATTTATGCTCGATAGTGGGTTTATGCCTCTAGTTTCCAAGGGAAGTGACAATAATCTCTTCGGTTGTTTATGTGTTGTTGCTACTAGGGAGAAAACAACGGTCTCTTGTTCATGGAACATGTGGACTGTTTACCTTACACACTTTTCTTAAAGCAGTTGTCTGTTGCTTGCATCTTAATACCGGAGGGGGTTCGGATGATAACCTGAAGGTGGTCTTCTAGTTATAGATGTAGTTGGATGGAGGTCTATGTATCTTATTGTATTGCCCAATCAACCTCATAGGATCTTTCTGACTAGTAATTGCATTGTTATGCCTTGCTTAGTTCCTGTCAATTGCCTCGCTGTAATTTGTTTACCCTTTATGCCATGTTGTTTATTTAAGGAGAGCACCTCTAGTGAACTATGGTCCCTGGTCCAATCTTTACCATTGATACATCCTCCATTGTTACTTGTTTACTTCCTGCAAACTACCATTACCTTCCACACCATATGTTTAATCCTTTCTTACAGCAATCTGGTGAGCTTGACAACCTCACTGATTCGTTGGGGCAAAGTCTTGAGTTTGTGTTGTGCAGGTCTCCGTGTTGCTTGCAACACCTGTGTGATGTTTCCTTCCTCCTACTGGTTCGATAACCTCGGTTTCTTACTGAGGGAAAACTTTCTACTGTGCTGCTTCACACCTTGCTCTTGGGGTTTCCCGACAAAGCGCCCCCACTTGGACTAGCGCTGCATCAAGCTTTTTCTGGCGCCGTTGCCGGGGAGGCTAGGGACGTCTTCACTAGGGAGTCCTTCAATTCCTTTCTCTTTACTTTATTTTTAGTTTCCTTTGTTTGTTTTGTTTGGTTTTGTTTGCCTCTTTTCAAAAAACCCCAAAAAATTAGTCTAGTTTGGTTTGCTTGCTTTATTCAAAAACACAAAAAAATTAGTCCCTGCTCTAGCTGCTGCTATTTTTGGGTTGCCCACCTTTGCCAAAATGAACTCTGCTGAGAACACCAAGTTGTGTGACTTCACTAGCACCAACAACAATGATTTCCTAAGCACTCCTATTGCTCCACCTGCTCCTGATGCTACCTTTTATGAAATTAAACCTGCTTTGTTGAATCTTGTGATGAGAGAGCAATTTTCTAGTGCTGGTTCTGATGATCCTGCTGCCCATCTTAATAAATTTGTTGAACTTTGTGAGATGCAGCAGTATAAGGATGTAGATGGAGATATTATTAAGCTCAAGCTTTTTTCCTTTCTCCTTGAGGGGAAAAGTGTCACATCCCAAGATTTTCCAAATCTTGTAATGTGAGAATAAATGAATAAAATAAGACTTTGTTTGATTTTCAGAGCCAGAAGAAACTTTTTGAATTCAATTGGAACTTCAAACCCATTTGAATTAAATAAAACCTAAAGGGATTTAAAAAGATAAACATTTAATAAAAGGAAAAATAAAAACATTTGGAAATACTATTTTGAAACAATTAAATGAAAAGATTGTTTTCAAATGGAATAGAAGTTTATAAATAAAGAATATTTTATAAGCCAAATTAAACCTTGGCCAAGCTTTGGGAATTAAAACATTTTATTTTTAATAAAAATTAGCAAAGATTTATTTAAATAAAATAATAAGGAATTAATATCCAAACTTTATTTAAATAAAAGGTTATTTTGTTTTAAACAAATTTCCAAGTATTCTATATTTCCCAAATAAAACCTACAGATTTGGTTTTAAAAATATTTAGATTTCAAATGAGGGTTTTAAATAAAACAAAACCCTATTTGATTAATAAACCTTGGTCTATTTATTTAATTATTAATGGACCCTATAGCAAAAATGTTATTTTGTTTTAAACAAGTTTCCAAGTATTCTTTATTAAACCTACTGATTTGATTTTGAAAATATTTGAATTTTAAATGGGGATTTTATTAATTAAATCAAGCCCTACTTTTATTAAATAACTAATGATCCATTTTATTTAATTAATGAATGGATCTTAAAATGAATAAAAAATATTATTTTATTTTGGAATTTAGCTTTATGCTGATAAACAGAACCAAGTTCAAAATTGTGAAGTGTGGTGTTTGTTTGAGTTGATTTGGTTGAATGAATCATTTGTTTGAATTTCAAATCAGTAAATTGAAAATAGAAAAGGAAAAAGTTTCAGACAGAAAAAAATAGAGGAGCCCACCATCTGGCCCAACTAACCCAGCAACAGCCCACCTAGCCCACCTCCCCTCTCAGCGAGTGAATCGTTTTCCACCGCAGAAGTAACCCGCTTGGTCTCTGACGACTGGACCCCGTTCCCTTTCCCTTTCCCACTGACTAGAGGACCCCACGGCCACGTCCCTCTTCTTCCCCACCCGCAGACAATGCCCACCCCTCGCCGGCCGTTGCAGGCGGAATAACTCCGGCGTAATACGCCTTAATCACGCGTTGAATCAGCCCCTTAACCACGCAGGATAAATCGTCTGCCACCCCTCTTCCGTTTCCCCCAGACACCCCTCATTTGACACGCCCCCAGGCCGCCTCAATTTCTCCCCGAGCATCCTCTGCTCCAACGAGGTTCTCGACCGATTCCGGCAGCCCCTCGCCACCCCTTGCCTCCTCAACCATACTCACGTGATCCCCACCTCCTGGCGATCATCCCCGTAGCGCCAGCTCGCCCCCGAGCACCCCAGAACGTCGGCAACGTCTCCACCTGTACGCCACCGACAACCCCCGCGACTCCGGTGAGCTCTAGCACTCGACTCCGTGCGCGCCTTGATCAGTGAATCATGCCGTTTGATTAGTCCGCGTCTTCTGCATCTCCAGGTGCTCGCCAATCACTCGCGCGTGGCCTTTAACCTCGCCCCCTTCGACGACTGACCACGCCCGACGCCGACGACGACTCCGGCAAGCGATTACCTCCGTCTTTGTGCGCCCCTTGCTTCCTCGAGAGTACCTTGAGCACCACCTCGTCCTCGCGAACCCGGTGAGCACACTCTCCGTCTTCCTCGCTTCCTAGAACCACCGTAGCATCATTGCCTGGCCGTGCGCCGCCGCAAGCCACCGCCAGCGCCGCCGATCCTTGGCAAGCATGCTAGCAGCTGTAGGATTCAAATCCGACGCTCACGATTAGTTCACTTAGTCGCGAAGAGGTACGCTCTCTAGACCACCCGATCTGATTAGATCCAACGCACCTCATTGCTGATCCGCCCGAACCGGTACCGTCCAACCAGAACTTGACGCGTGTCGCCTGTTCTGTTTTAAACAGATTTGAAATCTGATTTAGTTATGAAATTCAAACCCTTTTAACTTTGGATCTACACGTCCAAAAATTACAAACTTTATGTCGTTGGAATCAGGAGAACAAGCCCTAGCCAACCATGCCATTAGTTTAGCAAATAGTATCTGTTTGTTTGCTTGTTTTTGCAGATTCATTTGTGTGCTTTTTTAGATTAGAAAAATTGTTTAAAAATGATTTTTGGGTTAAAACTTTTGCAAAATGGTTTGTTGTGACCTTACTAACCCTAGGAACCAACCCATGATTTTGAAAATGAAATTGGAAAATTTTTGAATGGATTAATTGAATTAGTCTATTTCTAGCTAAGTAAAGATAATGGATTTAGTATGAAAAAGGATTTTGGAATAAAAACTTTGAGAAAATATTTTGATTCAAAGCTACTGACCCAAAACACCAAGTCTTGAGAGTTAGAAACTTTTGGTGAGAAACTTAAAGATTTTTGATTTGATAAAACCATTTTCCACCATATAAAAATGTTGAATGGATTTTAAAATAGTTTTTGAGAAAAACCCTCTTGCTAATGACTTTGCCACTTTGGTAAATGGCCAATTTGGATCTTACAAAGTTTAGAAGCCTAGTGGAGACCATCCTTGCAATAGAACCAACCTTTGCATGCTTATGCATGACTTAGATTCCATTACTTTGTGTGTGAAAAATTGTTTGTTTGACTTTGGTTTGGAATGTGAATTGAAATTGTGTTTGCTTGATTGACTTGTAGTGAAGTGTGAGACTAGCAAGATCAAGGAGTGAACCACCATTCTCTACCAAAAAGTCAAGTGATGCTTCATACTTTTTGTCCTATTACTTTTACTATGCATTAGTGATTATTCTCTAAGTATAACTTGCATGGATTTTGCTAAGTATAAACCTTGCTATAGGAAAACCTAGTAGATGAATCGTTAGTAGGATTTTCCTAAGTTAAGATTCCTAATACTATCAAGCTTAGCCTAGCTAATAGAAAACATGGGTGGAATATATATTCACACTATGGAAAAATATTCTAAGTCTGAGGACTTATGTTTTTGTTTAATAAAACAACTAAGTTAATGAATCACCTGGGTGGAAATGGAAGGATTGGTTTATGTTGAGTGGTTACACAAGGCCATGGACTTGTATCGTGTATCTCACTTGTGGATGGCCACCCAGGAACAAAGAGATTTGAGATGTCAAATGTTGAGAAGCTTCAAGTGCAACCACTTGGCAATATGGGCTCTGCCATGATCATATAGGTTGCAAGAACTTAGCCATATGGACAGTGGGTGGTAGTGTTTGATAGGTTGGAGCGCGTCCATTTTGGTCTAAGGGAAAGCTTCTGAAAAATCTTGTCTTGGGAAACCAAGTCTTTTGGGGAAAGTGCACCACCTCTGCAGAGTGTAAAACCTAAGTACTTAGCCATGTCCCTGGTAAAGGACAATTTGAGCATCAAGACATGGAAGCAATCAAGAATCTCATCATTCAAATTTCTAAAGTTAAAAACTTGTGGTTTGAACAAGGGTTGTTTGAAATCTTCAATCTTTGATGGAGAGATGCCTTGAAAGGATCTTCAAATCTTTGATTGAGAAAAATGATTAGTATTTTCAAATGTTAAGGAAAAATCTATTTTGAGCAATGCAAGCCTCAACTCCACTTAGCCAAATGCATATAGATGATAGACTCCACTATACTACCATAGTATCACTTGCCAATACAATTCAAATGTATTGACCTTTGTGGTTGTAACTGGTATGTTGCAGGTTTGATTGATTTTAGTGAAGATTGTTTGATTAGGATTACAAAGTCTACAACCAACATCTGCCTGTGGCACTTTGAAGATGAAGGACCCATGATTATAGTTATTCCGCTGCAATGTAATGTAAATAGCCAAATGAGCTATGTGTGATGTAATAAAATTATATTATTTCTGGTTATAAAGTTATATTATGACCTTTGTTTCTTGATATTACATCTTAACTGTGGATGCTAGCTATTGATCCAGGGACTAGCATTGTAAACACAGGAGGCTCTATCTTATCTAAGATTGGGAACCCCTACAAAAAGCTAAAGAATGGTTTCTTTCTTTGCCTAAAAATAGTATTGATTCTTGGACTAAGTGTAAAGATGCTTTTATTGGAAAGTACTATCCTCCTGCTAAGATTATATCTATGAGAAGTGACATTATGAAATTTAAACAGCTTGATAATGAACATGTTGCTCCTTCTTGGGAAATAATGAAATCTTTGGTTAAAAATTGCCCTACTCATGGACTCACTGCTTGGATGATTGTCCAGATTTTTTATGCAGGTTTGAACTTCTCCTCAAGAAACCTGTTGGATTCTGCTGCTGGAGGTACTTTTAAAGGGCCTCACTTTGGGTGCTGCAACAAGGCTCCTTGATAATATGATGGTTAACTACTCTGAATGGCATGTTGAGAGAGCTCCACATGGTAAGAAGGTAAATTCTGTTGAGGAAACCTCCTCTTTGAGTGAAAAGATTGATGTTATTATGGCTATGCTTGTTAATGGGAAAGCTCCTCTAGATCCTAATAGAGTTCCCTTAGCCTCTTTCGTTGCTCAAGAAGAGCAAGTTGATGTGAACTTGATTAGAAACAACAATTATAACAACAATGCCTATAGGAATAGTTTTGGTAGCAACAACAATTATAGGCCTTATCCTCCTAATAATGGCAATTCCTATGGAAGCTCTTACAATAATGCTAGAAGTGCTCCCTCTGAACTGGAAGTCATGCTCAAGGAGTTTATTAGTAAACAAAACACTTTCATTAATACTATAGAGGAAAAGCTTTTAACTGTTGAGAAAATATATCCTCTTTGTCTGAAGCTCAAACTTCCTTGGTTAATAAAATGGCTGCTAAACTTGAAACTATGGAAAACACCTTTGCTACTGCTCATGCCATACAAGTTACTATTGATGAAAATGTTAGGCTGTTAGCTCAACTTCATGCTAAGTGGGAAAGGGAAGCTGAAATTGATAGAAACAATAGTGTGTGCACTATCACCACTAAACCACAAGTAGTCCCTATTCCTACTCCTACTATGCCTACCACTAGTGATGCTAAGTTTGACTTTGATACTGATGGTTGCAATATTTCTGAAGTGATTATGTTCTTGCAAAAGCTTGCTAGAAGTCCTGATTCTAGTGATATGCATGTTGCCTTTACAAAACACATTACAGATGCTCTTGTGAAAATTAAGGAAGAGAAGATAAAACACAAAGATTCTATTCCTAGGAAAGTAGAAGATAGTTGGGAACCCATATTAATATGCAAGTGAATGACTTTGATCTCAAAGCTTCATGTGATCTTGGTTCTAGTGTCTCTGTTATGCCTAGGAAGATTTATGAAATGCTTGATTTACCACCTTTGGAAGATTGTTATTTAGATGTCCCACTCAATGATAATGATAAGAAGAAACTCATGTGGAGTATTAATGATGTTCTCATCATGGTTAATAATGCTTATGTCCTTGTTGATTTCTATGTTTTGGATGTTGAATACAATGCTTCTTGTCCTATTACTTTGGGAAGACCTTTTCTTAGAACAGTTGGTGCCATCATTGATATGAAAGAAGGCACCATTAAATATCATTTTCCATTCAAGAAAGGTATTGAACACTTCCCTATGAGGAGAGAGAAGTTGCTTTTTGCTCCTCCTTTGAAAGCAAGATTTGATGTTAATGCTTCTTCATTTGAAAATACTTTATTCTTCTTGCTTCTTGTGTCTAACTTAAAGGCGTTAAAGAAAAGTACTTGTTGGGAGATAACCCAAGAGTTTCCTTGAGTCTTGAAAGTTATTACTTCTGTAATGACCTCTCCTTATCCTTTTTATTTGCTTTTTGTCAAGAATGACGTCTAATGAGAGGGAAGTAAGATTTGGGGAGTTGCTGTCCTGAAACAGATTTCTGTCCTCCACCAAAATATTCGCGAGGAGGATCTGTAACTCGTATTGAGCTCAAAATTTATGAATAAATCCCTCCGTATGCTAGCTAACTTTCTTTAGTTCAACACTTTTTGATTTGAGCGACACAAGATGTTCGAAAAAAATCGGTTTCTACCTGCTGGTCTGTTTTGACAGATTTCTGCCATTATTTGCATTTGCTTCTTATTGATTCCTTTTTGAGTTCTCTTCAGGTAAATTGAGCTTTTTGAAGGAGTTACTACAGTAGCTTGTGTTTTTAGTGAAAATCCTTGCTGTTCCCAAGCTTTGCCAGTGGTCTAATATCTTTGGAATAAGCTAATGTTGCTAATGAAGATTGTGTGAAGTTTTGTATGAAGGAAAAATTTCAGGTGTAAAGAAAGAATGATGCAATGAGATGAAGAATGGACAAAATCTCAAGCTTGGGGATTCCACCATGGTGTCACCCCAAGAAATATCCTAGAGGCACAAGAGTCAAAGCTTGGGGATGCCCAAGGCATCCCCTTCTTCATCAATAAAAAGCTCAGGTCCGTCTAGACACTTCATTTTTATTGTTTCATGCACAGTTGTGTTGTTCTTGGAGCGTCTTAGTTTTCGTTTGATTTTCTTAGTTTGTTTAGTTTTCTTAAGTAGTTTGGACCCCCGTTCTCGCTGTGTTGTTTTGCAAATAAGTTTTCTTGGTGTTTGGAAAGGAGTAGTAAGTTCTTGGTTGAAGTGCAAGAGGAGCTTACATTGACTGTGACTTAGACTCTAGCATGACATGCTAGGTGTTGTTTTAGCATTATTCTTAGTGATTATTGCTGTAGCATGTCTTGTTCCAAACAATTAGGATTACTTAGTGTGACTTGAAGAAATTATGCTTTGTTTTAGCATGCAAAAGCATAGTATTGTGGTATTCTCCTTTGATGCTTTGCTTGGGTTGACTTTGCACATTCTCACACCATGTTATGACTCTCACAAGTCACCATTAGCCTCTATGATCATTTAGTCCTTGACTTGTAGTACCACTCTTTGCTTTGATTAGTATGCTTTGTTGCACTGCATGATTTTGGCCATTATTGCTCTCTTAGTTGGTTGCTCCCCGTCTTTTGCTAGCCTCCACTTGTATGAGTAAGTTCTACTCATGCTTCCAACTTCCAAGAAACCAAGTTATTACAAAGTTTCCACTATAAATTCCTATGCATGGTGTGTTACACCATTCCAAGTATATTCTTGTTTTCAACTATCTTCCAATTAAAAACTATTTTGTTATGTGAAAACTTAGTGATTAAAGCCGTCACGAACTTGATGGCACACTTTATTCTTTGCCCCTAATAAACTTGAACCATTGTGACAACTTTGTTGTATATGCTTGCACTTATAAGTTGGAATTAGCAGAACCATGCTGTCATGGGGAACGTTTTCAACATTGCACTTGTACCTTGTTGTACTTAGTTGATATCATGTTCTTTTGTCTATGGATATCACCGGTGTGAAATAAAGAGGGAACTTGTAAGTCCATGGATTTTGTATCCTGTGTTAGAGAAACGTCTGGGCCGCTAGCCTAAGCCATGCCTAACCATGGTGGAAACTTGCAGCATCACCATAGTGAGCTATCTATGAAGCATCCTCAATAAAAAGCTATGCATATGGTAAATAAAAAGATTCCTGAGGTGCTCATTGTCTTCTTGCCTTGTCATTTTGGTTACGGGAAAGCTCCTATACCATGTGCAAGGGGTACCCCGTTGGCGGTTCTCAATGATATGCAAATACTTAAAGTGACAAGAACTTACCTGGACCCAAAGTTGAGTATGCATGAGGTGTGGCCCTCGTATTCAAGGGGCATGAGATTGCCAACTTATACTTCGTCAAGCATATACTCCAGCTTTGCCACTTTAACCTTAACCACTTCAAGATGCTTATGATAGGGGCAATGAGGGATGAAAGCTAACAAGTACCATAATTTTTGGAAGCTCTTTTTGAAACTTGTAATCCCTGCTTCCTTTACAAAAAGGCCTTTCTTCCACCACTATTGAGTCTCCACCTTCTACATTTAGGCACCATTAAGAGAGCATAGTTGTCATTCTGTGTGTAGTGTTCCAAAGCTTATTAATTGATGCATATTGTGTTATTACTTGCTCTTGTGCTACTTGTTTCTAGTCACCCTTGTGAACTTTGCAGGTGTCCTATGCATTTAATTGCTACTCTACGAGGGACACGATGATTGCCACTATGCTATGTTTTCTGTATGTGAAACAAACAAACGTTTTTCAATGCATGTTATTCATGATCTTTGTTTGTAGCTTGTCATGTTGCATGCATAGTTACTATGTCCTATTGTTAGAACTCCATCTTTCATGCACATGTTTAGAGTTCTTTGATCCCAACTTCCAATGCTTGCAAATGGTTGGATCTTTATTGTGAGGGTGCATGTCACCTCAAAAATTATTCTTTTTATCACTTACCTACTCGAGGACGAGCAGGAGTTAAGATTGGGCATGCTGATACGTTGGAAACGTATCTATAATTTTTGATGCTCCATGCTTGTTTAGTATCTACTTTGCATTACTCGTCCACACATTGAGGTGCGTTTTACATGTTTTCTGGTACTAACCTATTAACAAGTTGCAACAGTGCCAGATGCCTGTTTTCTGCTGTTTTTGGTTTCAGAAAAGTTAGTAAAGAAATATTCTCGGAATTGGACGGGACAAAGGACAAATTCAATTACTTTCCGTGGGGAACAAGACGTCCAGAGGGGAGCCCGGGAGTCCGGCCAGGGGGGCAGACCCACCCCAGGCGCGGGTGGGCCCCACCCCACGCCTGGCTAGGGTTCTCCCCCTTCTCCTATAAGAATCCCCCGATGCAAAAACCCTGAGTACCCGATCAGAAATCCATGAAACTGTCTATAGCCGCCGCCACCATCGTCCCTAGATCAGGGGGATCTGAAGTTCTTCTTAGCACCCTTTCGGAGGGGAGATCATCCCGGAGGCCTTCTCTCCGGTATGATGCGTGAGTAGTTCCACCTTGGACTATGGGTCCATGTAGTATCTAGAAGGTTGTATCTCCTCCTTTGTGCTTTCATGTATACATCTTGTGAGCTCCGTTCATGATCAAGATCTAATCTATTTGTAATCATGCATGTTGTGTTTGTGGGGATTCGATGGATATTGAGATTATTATGTTGGTTTGATTAGTGGTTTTATCTTTATGATTCTATCATGTCTGCGTTGTTTGTGATCTTGAATGCTCTCCGATGTTAGTAGCTATCTTGGCCAAGTAGTTGCTAGTGACTCCAAGAGGGGGTATTTATGCTCGATACTGAGTTCATGCGTCTACTTTCCAAGGGAAGTGACAATAATCTCTTCGGTTGTAGATGTGCTATTGCTACTATGGAGAAAACAACGGTCTCTTGTTCATGGAACATGTGGACTGTTTACCTTACACACTTTGCTTAAAGCAGTTGTCTGTTGCTTGCAACTTAATGCTGGAGAGGGTTCGGATGATAACCTGAAGGTGGACTTCTAGTCATAGATGCAGTTGGATGGCGGTCTATGTATCTTGTTGTATTGCCCAATCAACCTCATAGGATCTTTCTGACTAGTAATTGCATTGTTATGCCTTGCTCAGTTCCTGTCAATTGCCTCGCTGTAATTTGTTTACCCTTCATGCCATGTTGTTTATTTAAGGAGAGCACCTCTAGTGAACTATGGATCCCGGTCCAATCTTTACCATTGATACATCCTCCACTGTTACCTGTTTACTTGCTGCAAACCACCATTACCTTCCACACCATACGTTTAATCCTTTGTTACAGCAAACCGGTGAGCTTGACAACCTCACTGATTCGTTGGGGCAAAGTCTTGAGTTTGTGTTGTGCAGGTCTCCGCGTTGCTTGCAACACATGTGTGACGTTTCCTTCCTCCTACTGGTTCAATAACCTCGGTTTCTTACTAAGGGAAAACTTGCTGCTGTGCTGCTTCACACCTTGCTCTTGGGGTTTCTCGATGAAGCGCTCCCACTTGGACTAGTGCTGCATCAGCGAGTAGCACGTCTTTGAGCGCGTCGTCCGCCTCCTTGTCCCACTGGAACATAGGGTATTTGCGCATTAGGCGGTAGAGAGGCATTGCCTTCTCGCCTAGCCAGGGGATGAAGCGGCTGACAGCCGCGACTCGCCCGGCTAACTTCTGGACGTCGTGGAGGCACATGGATTTTCCGAGCTAGGCAATCATGTTGATCTTGGCGGGGTTTGCCTCGATGCCTCTCTTGGAGACCACGTACCCCAGTAGTTGTCCAGTGGGTACACCGAAGGTGCACTTTCCTGGGTTGAGTTTGATCTTGTACCTCCGCAGATTTGTGAAGGTTTTGGCCAGGTCGGCGAGTAGATCGCTCTGGCAATTGGACTTTACCACCATCTCGTTGATGTAGACGTGGATGTTGCGGCCAATTTGTCTCACAAGGCACTCCTGCATGCACCGCTGGTAGGTTGCTCCGGCGTTCTTGAGGACGAACATCATGGCGGTGTAGCAGAAGGCACCGAATGGCGTGATGAACACCGTCTTCTCCTTGTCCTCGACCGCCATTTTTATCTGGATGTAACCAGAGTAGGCGTCTAGGAAACACAGTGACTCCAAGATCATGGTCGAGTCGGTGATTTGATCAATTCGTGGGAGGAAGAACTGCTCCTTTGGGCAGACGCTGTTGAGGTTTGTGTAGTCGATACACATTCTCCAGGTCCCATTCTTCTTTTCGACCAGGATTGGGTTTGCCAGCCACTTGGAGTATTTGATGGGCCGTATGAAGCCTGCAGCGAGTAGACGCTTGATGACTCCTTGATGGCGCCAAAGAACTTGATGGCTGACGTGGATCCTGTTGGGAACCCCAAGAGCAAGGTGTGAAGCAGCACAGCATAAAGTCTTCCCTCAGTAAGAAACCGAGGTTATCGAACCAGTAGGAGGAAGGAAACATCACACAGGTGTTGCAAGCAACATGTAAACCTGCACAACACAAACTCAAGACTTCGCCCCAACGAATAGTGAGGTTGTCAATATCACTGGTTGCTGTAACAAAGAATTGAACGTATGGTGTGGAAGATAATGGTTTGCAGCAAGTAAACAAGTAAAAATGGAAGATGTATCAATGGTAAAGATTGGACCAGAGTCCATAGTTCAGTAGAGGTGCTCTCCTTAGATAAACAACATGGCATGAAGGGTAAAAATTTACAGCAGGGCAATTGACAGGAACTGAGCAAGGCATAACAATGCAATACCAAACAAAAATATCCTATGAGATTCGATTGGGCAATACAAAAATATACATAGACCGCCATCCAACTGCATCTATGACTAGAAGTCCACCTTCAAGTTATCATCCGAACCTCCTCCAGTATTAAGTTGCAAGCAACAGACAACTGCTTTAAGCAAAGTGTGTAAGGTAAACAATCCACTTGTTCTATGAACAAGAGACCGTTGTTTTCTCCCTAGTAGCAACAACACATCTACAACCGAAGAGATTTCTGTCACTTCCCTTGGAAACTAGAGGCATGAACCCACTATCGAGCATAAGTACCCCCTCTTGGAGTCACTAGCAACTAATCGGCCAAGATAGCTAATAACAACGGAGAGCATGCAAGATCACAAACAACACAGACATGATAGTATCAAATAGACAAAACCATTAATTAGCCTGACATAGTAATCTCAATGTCCATCGGATCCCCGCAAACACAACATGCATGATTACAAATAGATTAGATCTTGATCATGAACGGAGCTCACAAGATCCATACATGAAAGCACAAAGGAGGATATACAACCATAGCGCCTAGGGGAGGTCTGGCCGCCCTGGTCCACTTCTCCGTCTCTCCTCTGGACTTCGTGTCACCCACGATAAAATATTGACTTCGGCTTTTGTCCGATAATATTGATTTTCTGCCTTTCTGGAACCAAAAGAAGAAAACAAGCAACTGACATTGTGGCAACTTGTTAATAGGTTAGTTTCAGAAAAGATATAAAAACACCTCTAAGTGTAGAAAACGCAAAGAAAAGTAGATACTAAACAAGCATGGAGCATCAAAAATTATAGATACGTTTCCGACGTATTAACGTTGCACCTCCTCGGCGATTGCTCGGCGACACTCTTCATTGAAGGGCCGCAGCGACTGTTTGACAGGTGACGCTTTGGGGTCGGCATTGAGTTTGCGCTCAGCGAGTTCCCTTGGGACTCCTGGCATGTCAAATGGCTTCCATGCGAAGATGTCGCGATTCTCACGTAGGAATTCGATGAGCGTGCTTTCCTATGCGGGGCTCATACCTGTCCCGATCGTCATCGTCTGGCTAGAGTCGCCTGGGACCAGCTTGACGGAGCATGTGTGCGTGGTGGATTCGAACGCGGTTTAGCCGCCATTATCCGAGTTGGGTTTCTTTAGTATTGTGGGGTCACCATGGATGGTGATGATGCCGCATGGCCCTCGGAGATTCATCGCGTTGTATGCGTAGTGCGGCGCCGCCATGAACTTGGCGAATGCTTGTCGCCCCAAGACGCAGTGGTAGGGGCTATTGAAGGGCACCATCTCAAAGACGATCTGCTCAGTGCAGAAGTTTGATGGTGTGCCGAAGGTGACTGGCAGCGTCACCTTCTCGATCGGGTACGCCTTCCAACCGGGGATGATGCCGTGGAAGGTGGTGTAGGTCGTCTCGATCATCGACTACGGGAGTCGCAGCCGCCTTAACGTGTCCAGGTAGAGTATGTTGATGGAGCTCCCGCCATCCATCAATGTCGTGGGGAGAAAATAGTCGCCCACTTTGGGCTTGACCACCAAAGCGACTCGCCACGGATATTCGATTCGTGGCGAGTGGTCCTCGCGGCTCCACGTGATGCGCTGTTTGGACCAGTTGAGGAAGTGGGGGACGTCGACCTGGGACACCGCGTTGACAGTGATGATGCAAGCGATGACCTTCTTCTCACGCTTTGTGCAAAACCCGGTGAAGGTGTGGAGAGACCTGACGTCGTTGCTGAATGCCCTGCCGTTTGGCGGGTGGTTATTGGAGTCCTCACTTGCATGCTGTGCCTTCTCGATCTCCTTCAGGGAGTGGCAGTTGGTGGTTGTGTGCGTGGCGGGCTTCCCTCCCTACTGCGGAACACACAAGGTTGGTTGAGGAGAGTTGCGGGGTCGAATTTCTGCCTCGCCTTGTAGTCTCCACCATCGCGGTGTTGGGCTCCGTCGCGGCGGAAGCTCTTGGGGTTGCGTAGCGCATAGCCAGCGTTGGCGACGAAATCGACTCGTCCGTCACCGCGACGCTTACCGGTGAGGCGAGTGTTGCTGTAGCGTAGCTCGGGTCGCCTCCCGTTGTCGTGGCCGCTTGGGCGGCGATTTCCACCCGAATCGTCATCGGTTTCTTGGTTCGAGTCCTCCTCCGCGTACCGCTTGGCGATCTCGAGGAGGTCTGGGATGTTGTCGAGTGTTTTGTACACCCGGTTGAGTTTGGCAACATGTGGTTCATAGCGGCACGAGGTCTTGAGGTAGTGGATTGCCGTCTCTGGGTGGATGCCAGCCGCGTTGAACCACAAATCTTGCCACCTTTGGAGCCAGTTGTGGGTCGACTCGCGGGGTCCCTGTACGCATCGCTCTAGGTCCTCGATGCTGGTGGCGCGGGTGTAGGAACCCTCGAAGTGCTTGAATAAGGCATCACGCATGTCCTCCTGGGAATCGATGCTGTCCGCGGGGAAGGTGTTGATCCATTGCCGAGTTGCTCCCTCCATCATCAGGGGGAGGTAGTGGGCGACAAGTAGGTCAGTGTGGCCGAAGATTCCCATCCCCATGAGGTATGTGTCCAGCCACACAGACGGATCGTACGAGGGATCGTACTTTTCGATCAACTTTGGCGCTTTAAAGTTCGCCGGATTTTGCCTCGGATCATTGGTCCGAAGCACTAGGGGTCGACTCAGCTGAGCGAGCCCCTTGGGTTGCTGTCGCGGCGGTTGGTGAGGGCGTGCCTCAGGTCGTCAGGCTGGCGTGCGTGCTAGCTTGGGTTGTTGATGATGTGGGTCCGCGCGTTGACTGGCTGCCCGTTGGTGGCGACCATATTGTTCATTGGTCGCGGGTAGTTGGTGGAGAGTGCCGCGTGCGTGGCCTGTGGTTGGAGCTGTAGGGGCTCAGGTGTTGGGCAGTTGAGAGTGTTCGCCATTGATGGGCGGTCGCTCGAGGCCACCCTACTTCGTGAGGAGCGGGAGTACATGCGCCCCCGCGAGTCGGCTCCTGTGGCTTGCTGCTCGACAGCCTTGGCGAGTAGGGCCTTGGCATATTGGATCTGCAGTGCGCCTTCCCCCGTCATGTTGAGATTCGCGACCGCGGCTCGACCCGCGATGACATTGTCCATTGGGGTGGAATATAGCAGGAGGCCGCTTGCGTCCCTCTCTTGCGGGGAGACGAGGATCCTCGGCTAGTCTTGGGGGGGTGTGCGACCGGGCGGTGGTGGGGAGCGTTGTTTCCTATTGAGCCTAGTGGTGGTCGGGCACTTCCTCCCGGTGGCGTGTTCTTGCATATCATACGATCGGCCATGCGAGCCGGGTCGTTCTCATCGTCGAAGTTCAGGGCGCGTCCCTGGACGGTGGCGTTCAGGCGTGACCTGATGCGGCGCTGGTGGTAGAGCGAGAGCTCCTGCGCCGTCGCCTGCTCGAGGCGAAACTTTTCGCGCTCAGCTTGTTCCTTGCGAACCGCCTCCTCTAGGCGCATGCGGAGTTCCTTGACTTCCCCTGTCATCGCGGTTGATGGGATCGGCGTGGAGAAGGGGTCTGGAGGGGCACTCGCGTTGCTTGCCATGTAGGCCGTGATGAAGCGACCGGATCTGGTGTGAAGGTCGCCAGAGTTCTCCGATCCGGAATCGGAGTCAAAGATCCCGAGGATAGACGGGTCCTCGAATTCACCGACGTTGGAGACTTGGGTGATGGAGCCAGCTAGCGACGCGGCGGTGATGGATCCGGCTACTGAGGCCGGGGTCGCCGAGTCAGTGTCGTCGTTGAGGGCCGCGTCGTCCGCGGCCGCGTTGGTCTCGACCATGTTGCTATTGGCCGAGTCGTACTCGGAGGCGAGGAGATGGATGGTGCGGACTTCACTCTCAGTGAGCCGATTGCGCGGTGGCGACTCGCGGATGCACGCCGAGTCCTCCGAGAGGATGACGTCGGTGAAGCCGACGAAGAGGCTGATCGTGCCAACCGGAATGATCACGCTGTGCGTGACCGGGCGCAACGCCTGGATGTAGATGCTTGGCAAGATCTGGAGGATCTCGCTGATGGCAATCATGCGGCCGGTGGCGATCGTCTGGTTGATTGGTAAGTAGGGTCTCGCCGCAGAACAATGGCCTGACTGGCTAGGCCCCACGGTGGGCACCACTGTCGTGGCAATGGCCACGGCAGATGATGCGATTGGCAGCGAGTAGTAGAACGAGGGGCAAGGGCGGCCAGCCATTTGCGATGCGAGATGAGGGCATAGACACATGGATTTACCCAGGTTCGCCCCCGGGAGGGCAAAGACCTACTCCTGCTATATTGTATTGATGATAGAGTACAATAGGCAAGCTCAACGGCTAGGCGGCGTGTTGAAGGGGTGTATGATGGAACATAAGTTCTATGCGTGCCCTAGGGAGGTTTATATAGATTCACCTCACTAGGGTTTATAGATCTACAACCGAGTTGGATAAGGACTCAGAGGGTTTTGACCTAATCCGACTGGGCCTAACTACGCTTCCGGGCCTTCAGCTTCTAGTCGCCTAGTTCCTTCTTGGGTCGCGATCCATTCACCATCTTGTAGGCCCACTCGCTGGTAATATAATCCAATAGGAAACATCCCGCTGGGCATACCCCACTCGGCTATCCCCATCATGTAATATGCGAGAGGACGAGATGGAAGTTTAATTACTCTTATAGGAACAATGGGCCTGGGTTCATGGTTTCACTCAATCTCTCTATCTCTTTCTCTAACAAGGATGGTGCTCATGTTATAAGATGATAAAAGTTACACACAATTGTCATGCTTTAATGGTTAACATCTATAGCGGCTACAAGTCCTTAAATACATATTTGAAAATAAGTACCCATATGTGTGCTTCCTCATGCACCATGCAGTTTCTATCACTTCGCCATGTCATACTTCGTCTCCTTTTACTATTAGATAAAGGAGGTGCCATTTTGTCACTTGGCTACATCCCTCATATACATACATCATACTCTTTTATATACAATCACACTACAACACTATCACAAAGGTTTCGTTTGTTGTGTGCATCCTACATATCTCTCGTATACCTACACTCAGTGTTGTCAAACTCCTCATGATATGGGCAGACAAGGAATTGTAGGGTTCGCAGCATAGAAAACAAAAGATTTCTACGATGGGAACTACTAAGAATCAAGATCTATCTACTAGATACAAGCAACGGGTGGATATACATCCATAGAGAACATACCCTTGTAGACCGACAAATTTTAACGAGGTTCTACTCATGTATGATGTAGTCGAACGCTTGCCGATCTCAAGATCGCAAAGAAATCCAACGCCACAAATCAGCAGCGCATCCATGATTGCACACAAGCCACCGGACAACCTCTGCCTCCTCGCTCCAACGATACAGCAGAAGCAACAACTCCTTCCAGATGAAAAGCCACCGGGAACATTATCTCGCTAGTCCGAGACCATGGGGGAATAATTCTAGAGGGGGAGAGACATCCTTTACGAGGAGGTGTGAGTGAGAGAGAGGGAGAGGGGGATTTATATAGGAGGAGGGGGAACACCAAGGGGGTGGCCAGCACATGGGGGATGCCCTCACCCTTCCCTCCATTCATGTGAGTGGAGCTCCCACTCACAAATTATCCCTCCATGTTCTCCACATAAAATCCCACTCAAAATTCCCATTAAATTTCCACCAAATTTAATGTAATCTCTCATTAAATAAAACTCCTTTTATTTATTTATTCAGAATTTTGTCAATTACATTAATTAAAAACATTCGCATAAAACCCCTTGCTACTATTCAATTTCACATGTAGAAACAATTTCAGCAATTTCACCCGAAACAATTCCGGTGTCTAGTGAAATAATTCCTGCGTTTTTCAATTCTTTCGTCTAGAACATATTTGCTCCAAATGGTGTTGGTGTCTCTTAAGTGTGTCGTCCTACGATTCGCTAATAATACGGACATGATTGATACTTCTCTCAGATCAATAATCAGAAGCGGTACCTGGAGATCCATACTGACTCCCACACATTCAACGATGACTTCTTGTGATCATGATAACCTTTTACGCTAGTAACTTAATCCCTTTGTCTCGCAATATAATACATGTTCGAGATTTGATCATTGGTATCTCCATACCTAGTTTAATATTGTTACTGACATGCACTCTTTTCTCGTTCCCGTGATATAACATTCTAGTGATCACATCACTTGCTTGCAAGCTAACTGATGTGATATCACTGAGAGGGCCCATATTATATCTATCCGTCATCGGGATGGATAAATTCCACTCTTGATCCATGGGCCTCGACATAACACCTTCGTAGCACCGAACCCACCTTTATAGTCACCATGTTACGGTGTGATGTTTGATGTAATCAAGATACTCTTCCCATGTTAGTGATTGACATGATCTCATGGTCTAAGGATTAGGATTACTTCGTATGATGTTATATAAATATAAACAAAATGAATTTGATCGTAATGCTATACTTCAGATGAATGTTCATCACATCATTCCAACAATGTTGTGACCTCATTATTAACAACATCCAATGTCCATGATCAGGAAACCTTTGATCATGTTGTTAATCAACAAGCTAGTTTATAAGAGAGGCATAACTAGGAACTTTCTATTTGTTTATTAAACACACATGTATTAATGTTTCCGTATTAATACAATTATAGCATGCAAAATAAACATCTATCATATACTTGGAATACATACAATAACAACTTTATTATTGCCTCTCAGGGCATATTCCCTTCAGTCTCCCACTTGCACTAGAGACAATAATCTAGTTACATAGTGATAAATCTAACACCCATGGAATTCTGGTGTTGATCATGTTTTGCCCTAGGGAGAATTTTAGTCAATGGATCTGCTACATTGAGATCTGTGTGTACTTTACAAATACTTATATCTCCATCCTTGACATGTTCGTGGATGGAGTGAAACCGGTGCTTAATATGCTTGGAATTCTTGTGAGACCTTGGTTCCTTGGCATTGTCTACGGATCAATTGTTGTCATAATAGATCACCATTGGGTCCAACGCACTAGGAACTACACCTAATTCGGTTATGAACTCCTTCATACAAACTGTTCCTGAGCTGCTTCCGAAGCAACAACATATTCGGTCTCTGTTGTTGACCCCGCCACCACGGGTTGTTTGGAACTCCTCCAACTAACTACTGCTCCATTCATGAGAAATATGTATCCGGATTGGTACTTAGAGTCATCCGGATCAGTGTCGAAGCTAGCGTCGACATAACATTTTGCGATGATCTCTTCTTCACCTCCGTACACGAGAAACATTTCCTTAGTTCTTCTTAAGTACTTAAGGATATTCTTGACCGCTATCCAGTGTTCTGTACCTAGATCAGATTGGTATCTACTAGTCAAACTAATAGCATGTGACATATCCGGTCTTGTACATAGCATGGCGTACATGATAGAGCCTATGGCTGAAGCATAGGGGATCTTGTCCATTATCTCTCTTTCTTCTGCCATAGCTGGACTTTGAGTCTTACTCAATGTCTTGCCTTGCAACATAGGTAAGAGATCCTTCTTACTTTCATCCATTTTAAACTTCTTTAAAATCTTATCAAGGTATGTACTCTGTGATAGCCCTATCAGGTGTCTTGATCTATCTCTATAGATCTTTATCCCTAATATGTATGACACTTCACCTAGGTCCTTCATCAAAAAATTGATGTTTAGATAACTTTTAACATTATTTAAAAGATCTATATCATTTCCAATCAGTAATATGTCATCCACATCTAATATCATAAATGCCACATTGCTCCCACTCACTTTCTTGTAAACACAAGGCTCTCCATAAGTTTGGACAAATCCAAACTCTTTGATCACCTCATCAAAGAGGAGATTCTAACTCCGGGATGCTTGCTTCAGTCCATAGATGGATCGCTGAATCTTGCATACCTTGCCAGCCTCCTTATGATCGACAAAACCCTTTGGTTGTATGATATACAACTCTTCTTCAATGTTGCCATTGAGGAACGCAGTTTTGACATCCATCTGCCATATCTCATAGTCGAAATATGCAGCAATTTCTAACATAATCCTAACCGACTCTAGATCGCTATGGGAGAGAATGTCTCATCGTAGTCAACTCCTTGAATTTGTTGAAACCCCTTTGCAAGAAGTCGAGATTTATAGATGGTACCATCAACATCAGTTTTTATTTTGAATATCCACGGCCTTTCGGTCTTGAGGTAAATCCACCAAGGTCCAAACCTGGTTTTCGTGCATGGATTCCATATCGTATTTCATGGCTTCTAGCCATTTGTTGGAATCCGGTCTCATCATCGCTTATTCATACGTTGCAGGGTCATCTATTTCATGAACCATGAAATTCATAACAGGATTTCCGTACAGTTCAGGAGCTGCACATGTCCTGCTTGACCTGCGAGGTTTGGCAGTATTCTCTTTCGGAGTTTCATGATCATTATCATTAGTTCCCTCTTCATTCGGTGAAGTCAACTCCGGAACAACTTCCGGCGATGTGCTAATCTCCATTTTATGAAGGAAGGTTCAATAACCTCTTCGAGTTCTACCTTCTGACTACACACACCTTTCACGAGAAAATCTTTCTCTAGAAAGGATCCATTCTTGGCAACAAAAACCTTTCCCTCGGATCTATGATAGAAGAATACCCAATAGTTTCCTTAGGGTATCCTATGAAGACACATTTTTCCGCTTTGGGTTTGAGTTTTTCAGGCTGAAGTTTCTTCACATAAACATCGCATCCCCAAACTTTAAGAAATGACATTTGAGGTTTGTTTCCAAACCACAATTCATACGATGTGTTTTCAACGGATTTAGATGGTGCCCAATTTAAAGTGAATGCAGTAGTTTCTAGTGCATAACCCCAAAATGACAGTGGAAAGTCAGTTAGAGACGTCATAGATTGAACCATATCTAATAAAGTACGATTATGATGTTCCGATATACCATTACGATGTGGTGTTCCGGCAGGTGAGAGTTGTGATACTATTCCACACTCTTTCATATGTGCGGTAAACTCATAACTTAGATACTCACCTCCACGGTCGAACCGCAGAAATTTGATCTTTTTATTACGATGATTTTCCACTTCACTCTGAAATTCTTTGAACTTTTCAAAGGTTTTAGACTTGTGTTTCATCAAATATATATACCCGTATCTACTCAAATCATCCATGAAAGTAACAAAATAACGATATCCACCTCGCACCGACACACTCATTGGACCACATACATCAGTATGTATGATTTCCAATAAATTTGTTTCCCATTCCATTGAACTAGAAAACGGCGTTCTAGTCATCTTGCACATAAGTCATGGCTCACATGTATCAAATGATTCGAAATCAAGTGATTCCAACAGTCCATCTGAATGGAGTTTCTTCATGCGTTTAACGCTAATATGACCTAGACGATAGTGCCACAAATATGCAGATACATCATCATCAAGTTTAATCTTTTTACCATTAACATTATGAATATGTGTAACACTATTATCGAGATCCAACAGAAATAAACAATTCATCACAGGTGCATGACCATAAAAGATATCATTCATATAAATCGAACAACCATTGTTTTCAGATTGAAATGAATAACCACTTTGCATCAAACATGATACGGATACAATGTTCATGCTTAGTGGAGGCACCAAATAACAATTATTCAGGTTTACAACTAATCACGATGGTAAGTGGAGAGGCAGTGTTCCGACGGCGATCACATCAACTTTTGATCCATTGCCGACAGGAATCATGACCTCACCTCTTGCTAGCTGATGGCTATGAAATATAGCCATCCACACTCACATTTAAACTGGATATTATTCATGTATTTGATGAAATATCTCTCTAAACCCTGCCACTAATGCCTAATGATCAAAGGGGTATGAAATCCTTTCTTTCTATTTTCCCAGCGCAGATAATGACGTTTGATGATGGGAATCACTACATTAAAGTCAAAGATATGAGATTTCCAACATACCAAAGAAACCTGGAGCCGTGAAGCAGAGGCAGAGCCTTTAACGACCAACTATACGGCGGGAATTTTATTCCGGTCGTATAGTTCTGGCCGTATAGTTGGCACCGAGATCGCCAGGTCAAACAGAACAACTTTTGTGAAGGGACCCCTATATAAAGATGCCTCGGGCAATGAGAAAACTCCTCCTCGACCTCTTGTTTTTCGATCTCAACTCTCCCTACCACCAGAAGCCACCACGTCGGAAGAATATATCTAGATCTAATCTCCAAACGCTTCTGAACCACCATAGCCATATTACACCACTTGTAATAGTAGATCTCATCTCTGATTTGCGACATTGTAAAACTATTATTATCAATCTCATGATTTCCATTACAATGTTTATGATTGTTGATTTCATCTCTATGTGTGAGTAATTCTCCTTGGGCTAAGGGCTTCGGCCTAGCCATGTAGCTTTTTATGCATGTTATTTATCATAGATGGGATCATGCATTAGTTTGTATAACATGAATATTATTGTACCCTCTCTTGCCTCAATCTAAGGACTTGTCAGGTACCCAAGACCCCAAGAATTGATCCAGATATAGGGAGTGTGATTGATGACTGATCTGTAGGTTGGAAACCCAAGTGACAAAAGGGGTAGTACGGCTGTATGTGAGGGATTTACTTGGGATTAACGGTGACATCATTATGCATATCATTAGTTCTCTTTCTTTTATGGATGAGACTAGTAGGTTATTTCTATAAGCGGTTGTAGAGGCAATAGAAATTATGGATGCACTGCCCACATATAATTATCTTTCTCTAACAATTACATGCATACTTTATTATTATATTTTATTCCCATAAGATGTTTTGCACAGCTACTGGTGAAACCGAAATCCCTAGGCCCTCTCTCTCCATCAACAACAACAACAACAAAAAGATCGCAAACTCTTGGTCCGGTGAAAACATAAAAGGAATTCTAAAACTCCTAAAGATCCGTTTAAGTAACCTTACTACACTTTCTTCTTCCCGATGATTCGATAAACCTAGGTCTACTAGGGAAAAAGAACTATACTACATTTGTAATCCGGGTCGAAGGTATCAACCCTTTTTTTAGTGCCATTGTCGGGGAAGCAATAACTACCCTGGTGAGGTTAGTAGGAACCTTGATAGTTTTAATTCTTGTTTTTAATTTTGTTAGTTTGATTTTAGTCTTTATTTGAAAAACCAAAAAAAATAGTTAGTCTTTTAATTCTTGTTTTTACTATTATAAGTTTTAATTTAAGAATATCCAAAAACATAGGAAATATGGCTGAAAAGAATCTTGGGGAGTTTGAAACTCCCAGGAATGATTATTTGCGTACTCCTATTACTCAGCCAGCAATTACTTCTGAACATTATGAAATTAAGCCCTACTATTTAGGTTTGGTTTAATAGAATCAATTTGGAGGCTCTGTTGTTGAAGATGCAGGTATGCACTTAAATATTTTCACTAAAATATGTGATATGATGCACATTAAAGACGTTGAACCCGACAGGGTCAAGTTGCGCTTATTTCCTTTCTCTCTTAGAGGAAGTGCAAAAGAATGGTTGCTATCTTTGCTATAAATACTATTGCATCATGGGTGGAATGTACTTCTTTATTTATGACTAAATTCTTTCCACCTGCAAAGACTATGTAACTAAGATCTAATATTACTGGTTTTACACACGAAGAGCATGAGCCACTAGCGCTTGCATGGGAGAGAATGAAATAATGCATGAGAAACTGTCCCAGCCATGGGATGGAAGATTGGTTATTTCTCCATTTATTTTATAATGGTCTTCACCCAGTGTCTAAGTCTGTGCTTGATACTGTAGCCGGAGGAACATTTATGGGTAAAAAAATTACCGAAGCAAAGTAGCTGCTAGACAATATGCAAGACAACCATGTCCAATGGCATGTGGAAAGATCAAACACGAAGAAGGTGAACTCCGCCACACCTCAAGAAAATGAAGAACTCAATGCTAAGTTGGATGAGCTCATATTATCATTCAAAGGTAAGGAAACCCAGGTAAGAACTACTCCCAAATCAAATATTGAAGAAATAGACTTCATAGCTCATAATGATTATAACTCTGCTTGGAAGAAGAATTATAATCCAAATTTCCAGAAACACTATTATAGTCCTGCAGGTAACTCTAATAATATGGCATCAAGTAATGGTAGTCTCCAAGAAACTCTTAAATCTTTTATGGATTCACAAAATGAGCAAAATAATATCCTAGTTAAAATAACAAAGAACCATGGTGCTATGCTTGGTAAATTATCTAACGAAGATGTGAGTTTGAGGAATGATTTGCAGGCCCTATAGAAAAGAACAAGGATTGTTGAGGCACATCTAGGTAATATAATCGAGAGTCAAACTCTCATTCTAGCTAAATTTGCAGGTAAAGCTGAGCCCAATCCAGTAGAATACCTCAAGATGATAAGAATCCAAAGGGAGGAGCCTGAAGAACTTGACTATAGCAATGATCCTTCACCTACATAGTTGAAGATCTTGTAAAAAGTATCAATATCAAGATTCCGGTAAGTGAAGGAAATGAGGAAGCCATGTATCAACACTTCGTTAATCGGGTAGCAATACAGGTAAGTGAGCTTGAGGAAGAATATAATAAAATTGCTAAAAAATTACCTGTTAAGCTTGATGATATATTTGAGCCTATTATTAAGATTAAAATTGGGACTAATGAAATAGCTGCACTTTGTGATTAAGGTGCAAGTGTTTCAACAATTCCAAAGAGTCTTTTTAATAAGTTAAATCTTGGCTCTTTTGAAATCACCGAGTTAAAATTTCATATAGAAGATTCTACCTACAAACAAGTAGTAGGAATTAAAAAGAATACTTTGGTTTACATTAAAGGTTGTCCTGCTCTTATTGATTTTGTTATTGTTGACATGCTTGAATATGCTACTGCTCCTATCATATTAGGCCGTCCTTTCTTAAGAACTATTATGGGTTTGATTAATCTGCATGAAGGGAACAATAAGCTCCAATTGCCTTCGTGGGATCCTTTTGTTATTCATTTTACCAGGAAAAAGAAAGCCAAGAAAGATGAGAAGGAGGCCATCATTTTGAAGGCCAACTATTTTCGAGTGGGTGTCCGACTTATCTGGCCTAAATAAGAAACATCAAGGTCAAGCTATTGACCATAAAAGAGCGCTGCATGGGAGGCAACCCATGTGAAATAAAGGTTTGAGTAAAGTTTTTAAGTCTTAGTTTAAGTTTTATGTTGAATAAAGAGTGCTAGAAAACTCCAGTGAGAAGGAGAGATTCAGTGGTACTAAAATTCCTGTTTTATACATGATAACATTGGTCCACAATTTAGTCTATCATTTTTCTGTCAAAACATGGTCTTTCGCTAAGTTTCAGTCTAAAAAGAAATTCTTGAAGTAATAGATTTTTTTGATGCAAACAGTACCTTTAACAACCAACTATACGGCGGGAATAAAAATTCCAGCCGTATAGTTATTTGAGCCATCGACAAATTTTTCTTCTCCGATACAGAAGGTTTAACGGTCAACTATACGGCGGGACCATTTTAATCCAGCCATATAGATACAGCCACCGGGAACGAAAACCTATTTTTTGCCATCAGACCAACTATACGGCGGGAAGAAATTGTTCCGACCGTATATTTGCGACCGTATAGTTTCGTCCGACCACTTAAACGCATGGGAAGGTACCCAAAACACCAAAACTTCAATCCTTTCTCTCTCTTCTACCTCCAAAATCTCTCAAAACCTTAAGGGATCTTCACCCCTACTCAATTTCGTTCGATTTCCTCGCACACAAGTGATCTAAGGTATGTTTCTCCTCCGATCCTCCAGTTACTTTTTGCAAATTCATCTCTGATCTATTGTCATTATCAATCTAGGGTGAGACCTACTTTGAACTAATTGCCATGATTATCTTGCCTAGATTATTATGTTGAGGGGATTTTTTAGTGTGCTATGATGAGGAATATGCTATGCTTATCATTGTTGGATCAAAAAGTTTTATTTTTGTCTTTCTTATTTATTTTTAGAAGATGAACACAAGGGGCTAAACGCGTGCTGGTGCAATGCTTTATTCTTGTACCCCCTACACCTCACCCATGCCATGCTATGTTATATCATGTAATTGTACATCATTCCATCATGGCATACCTTGTTTTCTTGTTGCATATGATTTATATGATTGCACAAATGTATTTATTTTGTCCCTTGTGTGTTTGGTTTTTATCCAGATAGATGTCGAGCAAGGAGAATATTAGGAGCATCGGGAGTTTTACCTGGATCCCAACTATTCTGCAACTACATATAGTACCTATTGAATATGTATTATTCTTGCATCATGAATCGTTCCTCGAATTAAAAATTGCAATCCCAAGTACTGCGTAGCCTTTACTTTTAAACCCCACCAAAGCTTGTTCCCTCAATCCTATGAGCCATTACTATAGGAGTTATTTGAGCCATGTAAGTCATAGAATTGCATCTGTAGGGTTTGTGAGTGTCTTTGAATAACGAGGTACCTAAACAACTAAATTGCATAGTAATGGGATAACTAAAGAAAGAGGCATCAGTGGGCAATATTTGGGATTTAGTTTTTATCCGCTCACTTGTGCCCCGTAGGACCCGAGTACTTGATTCTTGTTCCATGACTATCGCACTATCCATATGTGTGACCATGAATCCCCTTATTCTTATCTTGAGTCACATTTAATTTCTTGGGGCCACAACTAGTTTGGGGAGTAATTACTATCATGTACTTATGTCATGCTTTACTGTTTTATTTACTATTGTTGCTCGAGGAGCGTTTACTACTGTCTGGTTTTGGAAAAAATGCGGAATGTTTACGCGGTATCGACAAGTCCAGTCACACTTTTGGGTTCCAGGTCATTTACAGCTATTGTCGCGAACCCCTTGGTCCGTCATGGAACCCAGCCACTTCGTAGCGGGTAGCTTAGTGGGGTGGCCCTTGAAATCATCTTTAAATCTTGTGAATGCTTTGTCGTGTTGTCTCGTTGCTTTTTATTTGGTTCTTCCCGAGGTAACGCATGCGTGTGTTGATATTTTTGCACCCCTGTAGGGTAAATCTTTCTGAAAGCCGTGTCTGTGGTTATGGATGACTTGGAATATAATTTGTCGATCATAGACAAGTATAACTAAAGTACCGCTTTTAATATGATTAAAACTTGTCTAGTAATTGTGCAATATTCATGGAATGGTTAATAAAACTACCAACGGATGGAATGTTATTTATGTTGATATATATCTGTTGGGTAATTAACTGTTGTTTACTTAACGAACGTCCGTATATCTTTGGTTAGGTGGAGATTGTAGCTTGTTTCTATAGAACTGTTGGGCTTTATTTTTGCTGCAATTGCGTCACCCCCAGGTTGTTCCCTTTAGATGAATAAAGACTTGTTGAGCCCCCTAGGGTCTCACACGATAAATATTGTTCAGATGGACATGTATACTCATAGGAAGGTTACTGGTTCGAAGAGACCGATGATTGTGGCAACGATCGTCAGGATTCCAGGGCATGGAGATGCTAGCGATCTGTGGGCGGGATGTGCTTATTTCAGGGCATCTTATGCAAATTTGCTTCTTATCTGTACTCGGATCTTGTTTTCCACTTCCACATGATACTCTGATCTGTGATGTATGAGGATGTATCCTAAAATATTAACTCTATCTAGGATATTTGGATCTTGTCGTATGGTGTTGAATATTTCTATTTATTTTAGATGGTCTGTCTCTGATGTACTGTTGTATGTCGCTGACATACACACTTATGTATGTTTTGTTCGCATGCCTGTCGACTATGCCGTTCGCACTTGATACGACATGCTTGTAAAGTGGATAGGGTGTTTGGCCGATATCATGCCCTGCTCCATTTAGACGGGGCCTACACGTGGGTGGCTCTTGGGCCTCCTCGGTAGGACACCTTATGCACTTTGGTTTCATCATAGCTTGTTGCTTAAAGCGTAGTGTCCGAGGTATTTCAATTGTAGAGGCCGCAGCCGATGGCAACGTCACGATGGAGAATCCTCGAGGTGTTGAGCACGGCGGCAATGAGGTGTTGGATCATGGACGTGTCGCGAGGGGTAGCAACAAAGTACGTCGTTATATATGTTATTTGGGATTAATTTCTTTTACCTCCTATCTAAAATACTAATTTGGGGTTTGCGTTTCCTCGATTAGGCCATCGTGCCGAGGTGGATCGATTTGAAAGTAGATGCATGGACCGACCCCTTCAAATCAAACACCAATCTACTTTGCAAGTGTGGCCTACAGACGCGTTAACTCATCACATACGAGGGTGTGAATACCAGGCGCAAGTTCCTCGGGTGTCACCACCAGCAGCTAAAGTGTGACTTCGTATTTTATGTTTATAAAGAGAACTCACCGGAGTTGCAACATGTGTTGGAGGCATTGTGGAAGGACATAATCGATGAAGAGGTCGAATTTCCCAACTTCGACTATAAGGAATTCCTGAAGGAAGTGAAGAAGAAATCAGAATAAGAGGAGGCTCCTACCATAAGTGTGATTAAGGCTACGTCCTCTGCAGTGTCCGACTCGCTGGGGCAGCTCGCATGGACTCTAGATCATCTTACTTATGAGTAATAAGGCCTTTAATTTGAGGGAGAAATATGTAAAACACGTATATGTATCTTCGGCAAGTATAATTCAGTCGTAGTCTTTCTTTTTTATCATATATTCGATTTTTTACTAATTCTAATTAGTTTAGAAACACACCCTTGATCCCCCCCCCACAATGGTTGTTGTGTCCCACCAGCAAATGAGCAACGCATTAGGATACTATGGGCCGTGACCCATAATGTTGTGCCACATGTACTAAAACCCATCAGAAACCCTAATCCTCACACCCTATCCGAGTTCCTATACAAAATATATAAAACCCTTTCCCCACCCCATACCCCCACTTCTCACTCTCCCACTACTCAGCCGCCATTCTCCTAAACCACCAACACAAACTATAAATCTCTGTTCGAAATGTCGCCACTCAATCGATATGGCGTGAAATTTCTCACTGCACCGAAGGGTAAGTAAAAGTGCAATGGACGTCGCCTAGAGGGGCGATGAATAGGCTTTTAAAATTATTATGGTTTAGGCTCAAATAAATGCGGAATAAAAACTAACGCTTAATTTATTAAGGAGAAAACCTAATCACTATGTTCACTTAAGTGCACCAACAACCTATGCTAAGAAATACAAGCAACAAGGTGATAAAAAGATGAGATACTTCAAGCATGAAGGCTATCACAATGTAAAATGCATAAGTAAAGGGCTCGGTTGAAAGATAACCGATGGACGTGGAGATGAAGATTTTTATCCCGAAGTTCACTTTCAAAGAAGTTATGTCTCTGTTGGAGAGGTGTGATGGCGCAATGCTCTCCGAACGCCACAAGTTGCTCACCTTGAGGTGTGGTGGCTCGATGCTGACCCAATGTCACACAAGGAATCACCCCAGATGGGACAACTCGTCGATGCCACAACAGGCTCACCCTATTATCCCGTGAGCTCGCCACAAAGGCCTACTCATGATCCAATAAGGAACACTTGAGTGCAGTCACCAAACCCGTACAAGGATAGGGCTATCTCCACACGTCAATTGGAGGCTACCAACAACAAAGCCACAAAAGAAAACAAAGCCACAAAAGGCTACAAAGCCACAAAATCCCCCAAGGTCACAAAAGGCCGCAATCTTGAGGCCACTCCACAATGAAGGCCTCAAGAAATCAACACACCAACCACACAACTGTCTAGGGTTCCAATAACCCAAGAGTAATAAGCCCATAAGCTTGTACTCGACGAATCTCCGTGGAGAACTCAAACGTATGCAACAAATGCAAGGGCAAGTCCTTCACTCCCAAATTCCAACAAAGCTACAAAAATCTATTGGGCGAATAAGGGAGGAAGAACACAAGAGGATAACACAAAACTCTCCAAGATCTAGATCCCAAGGATTCCTTCACAAAAAAGGGATTTGGTTTGGGGTGATTGTATATCTAGATCTCCTCTCTCAAATCCCTCAAAAAATGGAAGAATCATAGGGGAAAGGGAAAGTTCAAGATCTTCAAGTTCAACAATAGAGGAGAGAGAGAGAGAAAGCCAAGAACCAAGAAAAAACGGATACCCACGAAGGGGAGGAGGAGCCCCTTTTAAAGGGCTCCTAGATCTGCCTGTTTAGTTCAGATTCATGCATGGCCGGTAGTATCGCTGGGTGGGCGGTACTACCATCGGCACCCTTTCAACGGTCAGAAAAAAGTGAGACGAAAGACAGAAAAATGAGTCTGGCCGGTACTACCGCCTGGGACGGTACTACCGCACCAAGTTCTGACCAAAGTTCTGACAAAATAGCACTCACAAAACAGAGAGGTTACTGAATTGAAATCAGGATGAGCGGACGTAGCCCCGGTACTTCAGCCGGTACTACCAGCGGCAATTCTACCCGAGCGGTACTTCCGCCCACGGACGGTGCTACCGCCTTTACTTCCAATTGTAGTTCCGAAAAATAGAATTCATAAAACAGGGAGGTAAATGAGCCGCAACCAGGAGGAGAGGAAGAGGCTTCAGAACTTTCACCAGTACTACCAATGGCAAAGTTACCTAGCGGTACTATCGGTTGCTTGCCGGAACTACAGGCCAGGAAAAACTTCAGAACTAAAATTGTCATAGCTTTTGCATCCAAACTCCAAATGATATGAAACCAATTTTGTTGGAAAGATAATGACAAGTAGAATCCAACAGAATATTGGGTATCATATAGGGATAAAATATCATGAATATGTATGTGATTTATCTCCCAAGGTGTAGAGTCGAAAAACTCGCAAGATCGAAAACCACAATAAGATATGCAAGTGAAATCCTTATTTGATGAACTAGAGCTTGTTATGATGATAACCAAAAGCTCTAGATCCTCTCATGGAAAATATCCAAATAACAATCAAGAAAGATGAGGCTATGTATGCAAAGGTTTGAGCTCTCTCCAAAAGATGCGATCGAGTCACCCGCTTGAGAACCTCTCTTGATAGTATGACTATCTATCCTAAACCCAGTCCCTCAACTAACAACACGAGACTGGCAAAATAGAAGCCCTACCAAGAACATAACTTTTCCTTGAGCATTTCACTTGAGCTTGATGTAGACCGTCTTGCCTTCTCAAGATGGAAGACCTTTCTTGTTTGCTCTTGCTTGATGAAGACTTGCAAATTGCTCCCCCATACTCCATGGGGAAATCTCTTCTTTAGACTTGTCTTCATCACTCCATGATTACCAAGGATGGGAAGCTTTAAGCATGAGATCTTTTAGAGATGGCGTGCTTGAGCTTTCCCTTCTTCATTCCTTCTTGAGTTTGATCCAACTTGATGCACCTATTTGCACTTGTCTTGATGAACCCTCAAAAATCTTCATATTTCAACTTTGAGACCAACACATGGCCCAAGCGATGCCAATGGATAAACCTATAAGTGAAACTCAATTTACATATTATTCCATAGAGATTGTCATTAATTACCAAAACCACACATGGGAGCATACATGTCCTTTCAGTAAGGCTTCTTCCAATCTACAGATCATCTTTTGTTTCGTTGTTCTTCTCTTATTTAATCCCATATTTTTATTTTTAGATTTGTAGAAAGCTCGATGGTGGCCAGGGCCATGCAGATCCGCGGCGAGGTTAGTGGTGTATAGCGTCGTGCAGATCCGCTACGAGGTCGGTGCCGATATCGTGCAGATCCACCACACAGAAGTAGATGGCCAGCGTCATGCAGATACACCACACGGAAGTTGGTGACCAGCATTGTGTAGATACACCGCGCAGAAGTTGGTGCCCAGTTTCACCGCGCTAGCGGTCATCAGCGACCTGCAGAACGAATAGATGCTCAAAATCTCTTCCACCGTCAACATACCAAATTAAAAAATCAGTGGGCTTATTACGTTAGCTGAATGAACACAGGCTCAAACCCCTCTTCTAAATATTACACTCTTCTAATGGTCCGAATTTTAAATTCAGACCATTAGAAGAGTGCAATAATTATCAAAGATTAATGTAATGAGTTTTATGTGTAATGTAATGGGTTTTATTTTTTGAAATATAATGGAATTTTCTATCTTAAACAACTTTATATTCCAATCTATTTATGTCGAAAACGAATTGAATCGTTAATTGTCATTAGCTTTAATGCCATAAAAGGTGGACCAAACATGGCAGAATTATGCACTCCACTAACAATTACACAACATTAAAGTTACGTTGTATTCTGTAGAGTACTATGGCACATCCTTGCCCGCGTCACGAAAGCGCTAGATCGGCAGATACTGATGTGCTGAGCCAAAAAGTGTCGTCTAAAATTTTTTACTGACGCAGTTATCCTTATCGGGTTTTTGCTGCGCCAGCGCGAGCGCAACGACTATGTGTGTGCCTCAGTGTTTATAAGTGCCAGGGAACGCGATGCGTGTTGTAGTGACTCTTGATGAACAAGGAATAAAATGACTATAAATCACTTTGCTACAAAGAGGGAAACATGTATGGGATATATATACTAGCTAGAGGCTCACACATACTTTTGTTCTTACTAACAACAGAAAAAGGCCTATTGCTATACCTAGGAGCTCTTTATGCCTTTGTAACCTACAAAGTTAATAGGTAAACATTTGTCATGATATGTGCATTTGGTAAACCTCGAAGCCAAGAGTCGATATTCACGTACATTTACAAATGACCAAGAAATGCTGACATGAAGAGCTTGGCCCAACTTTTGAACCTTTTAGACTGGCCTAGGCAGTGGTAGATGCTTTTCTATTACACCTGAGTTGCGCAGTTAGTCGAACTCAAAGACTTGAGAACTTCCTCTTCATGTTGGTCCTCCAACTATAAATGTGTAGAGATCAACAATTATAATGCATAAACACTATAATAGGATGAACAAAGTATTAAAATGTACAATGATCACCTGCGACAAGCGCATGAAAAACTGGAGGCCTAGAACGATCTCCTGATTTCTTCTTCTTGGAACTATTTCCACCAACAATTGAAACTACATATCCCTTTGAAGAAACAACAACCGTGTAGGGGATAGCCTCAACAACATCTGGAAGGGTGGTTATAGAAGCATCAACATCATCTAGAGGGGTAGTTATAGCAGTAGTACCATCTAGAGGTGTCCCAACAGCAGTAGCACCATCTGAAGTTAACACTTCAGTATCATCAACTGCTCCAGTTAGCACAACATCAATTGCAGTTGGATCAAGCTCAGCTTTCGTTGAAGGAAGCACAACATCAATAAGAGTTAACAATACAGGAGTAGGAGGAGGAGTTTGAGTTCTTCTAATAGCTACCATAGGATGAGCTAGCACAGAACGAGGAACATCTTCAAAACTTTCTGACACTTGATGCGAGAGTAATTATAGCACCACAAGGAGGTAGCATAGAGAGAGGTACCACTTCAAGAATTCTAAGAGCTATGCATCATAAAGTGCCACATATGTGATAGGCTCTAGAGCTTGAGACATTCTTCGAAGAGTTAATTGCACAATAGCTTATGGTTGACTAGTGCTCTGCCCTGCTATGCAATATTGTTTAGCAGACATTTATTGACTATCCAAGTTCTTTTGCACTGCATTCATTCTATCCTCCTAAGCATCCAACCTGGCAATAACGACGACATTCGATGCCCTAAGCTCACAGTTCTCCTATGTTATTTCAGTACACCTTGCATATGCTCTTGCAATCTCAATTGTCTTGCATGCATGAGATAACAACTTCAACCCACAAACTCTACCTCTTATATCGTTTGTAAAGACATGGGCGTACATGTCACCTTCAATATCTCTATACTCGGTCTGGATCAAGTAGTTATCTTTATATATTGGTCTAGAATATTGTTTGTACTAGCATTATCAAGCATCACATATGTATACCGTATGTTCAAAGTAAATAATAACTTATAATATTTCTCTCAACTACTTTATCAACAGGTATGGTGTCTTTGAACGTGTGTGTGTGTGACTCTGTATAGTTCGGCTCTTGTAACTGAACAGTTATGAGCTTTCTCCTAATCAAAGATATAAACATTCAGAAAGAGGATATCAAGCAAAAAAACTATGTAAAATTCATAAATGGATACCTAGTATATGTAGAAAACTTAGATGGTACCCATCCCTATGTAATTCGTCATGACAATACTCCTTGATCCAAAAGTATGATGGACATTTTTTTAATCAACACGATTTTCTATATTTTTAGATTTTTCTTTAGTGGAATGCAAACTCCAATACTCACACGATGCAGCCCAATCAGTGTGGAACATTTTATCTCCACAACCATTTGTAATGTTCTCCTCAACACTCAAGTCGGGTTTGAAATACATATTCTCTAGCGTACTTTAGAAATCACAACATTTTTTTCTAGCTGATCTCATCACCCAATATTTACACAAAGGATCAATACCAAAATATTTCTGCATTTTGAGAAACATGTGTCAATATAAATAAGACTGATGTAACATAGAAATAAGGATAACAGGAAAAAACTTGATTATTGTTTAGTACGTCCTAAAATTTCTTCTTCTAATCGACTTTTCTCTAGTCTGTAAACCGAAAGAATATGTCACCTTATTTTCAGATAGGTCATATAGTTAGAAAAATTGGCTGTAGCAAGCCCACAAGGCTAGCCTAATTTGTTAAGTTTAACGTAAATTTTAAACCTCTCATTACTCCTTGTTATTTACCTCATCTTAATAGGACCCCGGCCTACGAGTTCCTCCATTCATCACTTACACTATATGTAATGCATGCATTAAACTTAGGGTAGGAAGCTATGTTGTGTGTATGTAGCTTAGTTTATACACTAAAATTCAGTTAGCACTATACATTATAATTCAGTTAGCACTATGTACTAATTTAGTCAACACTATGCATTAAAATTCAGATTGCTCTATGGTCCTTCATTTTTCTCTTCATCTACCCATGCCTCTTCCTCTTCCTCTTCCTCATTATTAGTGTCACTTTTAGGGATTATCTGGTGCGGCGGCGTGCAAGTGATATTCAAAGGTAAATCAGTAATGACAAAAGTACATTTAAGGATAAATTAGTAATGGTAGAACTAAAATCAGGAAAGTATCACTGGTAGAAAACGTGCCATGCGTCCCGGTTGGTAAGGGGCTTTAGTCCCGGTTGCCCAACCGGGACGGGGCAATCGAGACTAAAGCCCGAACCTTTAGTCCCGGTTGCCCCACCAACCGGGACAAAAGGCCACACACGTGGCATCTGCTCCGTGCGAGGGGGGGGGGCTTTAGTCCCGGTTCGTAACACGAACCGGGACTAATAACCTGCTGCCGCGGCAGAGATTTGGCCCATTTCTCTGCCGCGGCAGAGAATTCATTTTGGCACATTTTGTTGCCGCGGCAGCATTTTCGCCACTTTTTGTGCCGGGCAGAGAATTCATTTAGGTTGTTTTATTGTTTATTTAGTGTTTTGCACTTATCAATGAAGGAACCTTATATTACACAAGATCATCATGACAACATTTTACATTCAATACACGAATCGAGTTCATGCACTACATACAAAAGTTGCTATTCGATGCTACCGGCCAATTTCTTGAAAGTTGCTATTTTTACAATTCCTATTGTCTATACACAGCCGAGTAGTATTCCCCTTTTGGGTCTAGGACTTCTGCATCCAAGAATCCCGCCAATTCCTCCTGTATTGCTCGTATGCGATCCTTTGGCAGAAGACCGTCCCGTAGACGTTCGATCTGATTTAAAAAAGGAGTCAGCCTATATGAATATGAAACTAAACACAATTTGATTGTAATTAAAAACTATAGAAATTGTTTACGTACGTGGAGTTGCTCTAAATTTCTGTCCTTCTCATCGCACGTCTGCCGGATGAACTCGCATACATAGTATCCACATAGATTGTTACCTGGTCCCTGCGTCAGGCACTTTACGACAACAGAGTTCAATCAAAATAATAATCAAGCATGATAATAACTGTATCAAAACTAGAATCAAAGAGATGCGCGGATATAGCTAGTGGTGCTTACATCTAGTGGTTGAAATGTAAGCTCCTCTTTCCAAACACCCCTAGCCTTCTTGGTGAACCGTTTCCAAGCGCTGCCCGGCGTAGAAAACGAATAAAATAAGTTATTAAGTACTTGATATCATAAAATTCACGAACGTTGCCGATATAGTGTCGTAATGATTAGAATTACCGCTGAAGAAGTATCTGCATGTCCTTCCACGTCTCAAGGGGTTTATGTTTCGAGTCCATGACTAGTACACGCCCTTTGTCAAGTTGAATGATTAACAGAATATAGTGGTACCTGCGAATGCAGAACTTATCAATTATATACTTAACATCGAGTAAGCGAAATAGAAAGTGTATACAAGACAATAACACTCACTGGAAGTTGTAAGGAAATAGTATTTCCCTTTTGGTTTCTTGAAACCTTAACGCGTGTACTATATTATCCTCCGTATCCTGGGGGCTTATTTTGAGATTAGCTTCATGAACCCAATATGGGTCAATGAAGCCAATGTCATAGATTTGTCCTCTGCTGCATTCGAGAATCTTCATTCTGCATATTAAAGTATGATTATGTACATGCAATAAACAAAATAATATAGATGGAGACTAAATTAATTACAGAATTAGTACTTACAGACAATAGGCACTCATGATCGATTTGTCCAAGGCGTCTTGATTGAATAATTGAAATAGTTCATCAAATTCAATGGATATCATGTCATCCTTATCGTTCCCATGATGCTTTTTTGTAACCCTCAGCACTATCCAGTTAGCCCCGGCCCTTGTGGCATGCATGTACCAGTTATGCAATCTTCGCATTTTTGTTGAAAGATTGTTTACCTCCTCAGGTTTGACGAGAGGTTTTCCGTACTGGTATTGGTATGCTACTTCACTCACGGGGAAGAACTCTAACTGAGATAAGTACTGGGCAATACTCATACCTTGAGCAGCGGCAGCTTCTCCGTATTGTGCAACTACCTCTGGATCATACTGCTCTTCGGCCCCATATTTGCTCAACCCCACATTGGTTTGAGAAATCACCTTGAGAGGGGCGCAAGTCTGTTTTGCTTGTTCTCCGAGCTGGGCAACAGATTTCCCGCTTGCATCAGTACTGCTCTTCGAGGCTTTTTGTGCTGCATGTGACTTGAGAATAGAACGCTCATAGTCTGATGACAGCTTTGGCTCGGGTTGATGAAGAGTCTTTAGCATTTTCAACACTTTGGCTTTTTCTTCTTTGGTGATGGGGAACTCTGGCTCTTTCGGCCGCCTCAGCTTAGCGAAAAACGCTGTCGTTTCCGCATCAACGATCGCCGCAGTCTCCTCTTCAGTACAGTCATAAGCTCTCTTGGGAGGAACCGTTGGTACTTTTGTAAGAGGCTCTTGTTTACGTTTCGGCGATCGCTTACGACGCACAGTAGCGGTACGCTTACGCTTTTTATCCTGAGGCGCCGGCGATGGCTCCCGCGGCGATGGCTGCACCGGAGATTGGTGAGGCGACGGAGCCGGGTGAGGCGACGGAGCCGGGTGAGGCGACGGAGCCGGGTGAGGCGACGAAGACGGCTGCCGCGGCGGCGACGACCTCGCTGGAGACGGGTGAGGCGGCGGCGAAGATGGCCTTGGCGTGTGATTTCGAAGCACGATACAATCCTTCGGCCATAGAATGGTGACGTTTTTTGCGTCACCCAGCACAGTCACATCCCCTTCACCAGCAGGGTAGTGAAGATCCAAAACCTCAAAGGTGGGCATGATTTCATCCACGCCGACAACAGCGTAGCCCTCTGGAACCGGACGACTGTGGTAAGTTGGTGTGGGTCCAATTGGTAAGGCATAGCCGACCGCCACCTTCATTGATATGTTCACAACTTTGACATGTAGCTCGCAGTGTGTCATCTCTGTGATATCATCCACTGGGTAGCCAACAGGAGCCCTCGTCGGTGCATCATCGGCATCGCCATTGTCATCACCCGGGACCTCGGTGGAAGCCACACTGCTTTTTCGATTATTCGATAGGCCGGTAGCATCGAATGCAGTGTGCTGCTGAGATGGGCCGGTAGTACTTTGCTCTTTAAGTGAGTTAATTTCATATTGTTGTTGCTTTAATCGTTCTTCAATTAAACGCATTCGCTCTTTCTGACTTTCTGCTTCAACTGCCGCCCTGTCCTTACTCCTCTGACGGCTTCTATCAGGATATTTCTTCCTCTCTTCGGGAAACCCAGTCCTCCATGATTGGGAGCCTATTGTGCCTCGTGTTCGTCCATCATGTTCCTTATTTCCAAGGGCGAGTGTGAGCTCATCATTCTCTCTATCGGGAATGAAGTCCCCATCTTTAACAGCCTTTACTGCTTTTCTCATCCTCTCGATTGGCAAGGGGTCTTATTTATGTCGTATGTTATATATGCACCTCCCTTCCGAGTCCAACGTGCCCCCATGCCCGTAAAACCAATTCCTTGCACGTTCTAGCCAATCGTCTGTCTCTGGGGTGATATTTTTATCACGCAGTTCCTGCTCAAGTTTCTCCCACTTAGGAATGCCAACCTTGTAGCCACCTTGCCCCATAGTATGGTGATACTTCTTCTTAGCAGCATTCAGCTTATTCGTTTCAGACATTTTCTTAGCTTTTTCTGATTTCTTGTATTCCACAAACTCATCCCAAAATGGTTTTATCTTCTCAAACTGAATATTCTTGAAATCGGGAGTCTTCTCTTTCACGACATAGTCAAGGTGCAATCTTTTCTTCCAGTTGGTGAAACACTGGGCCATCTTCTTCAAAGCCCACTCCCTGACCTTAGCCTCCATGGCTCTCCCATGTTGTAAGGCGTCCTCAACTGGATCCTCCGCATTTGGATCCAGCTCTATCTTCGGTAGTTTGAAATTAACCATGAGCCTCTTCCACAGTAAATCTTTGGCGTGGTTAGGGACAAATAAACATGTTCCCTCTTCATCCGCTTTAGCAGGCCTATTCCAATTTCTAATGGTGATCGGGATTAAGTCCCTAACGATTACTCCGCATTGTGCCACAAATTTGGTTGCGACAACTTCGGGAGCTGTCGGTCTGCCGTCTTCAGCGACATCTTCGATCCTAAACCTCTCATGGTCTTGCAAATTTTTGGTTGGGCCTCGTCTGCTCTTTTCAGTAGATTCCTTCGATCCGGAGGGCTAAAAGAAGAAAGATCATCGTTACTATTTCTATATAGATAGCAAATGATTAATTAATGAATTGATTTATATTACATGCACCTCACCGGAGCGGTCGTCTTCTCGATTACACAAGGCATCGCCTTCTCCCTCGCGGAAGGCAACACCTTCAACCTCAAACAAGTTGTCTACTCCGGTAAAAAGAGGATCACCCTCACCGGAGTTGTTCAGAAACGTTGATACGTCTAAATTATCTTCCCCACGGATCACACCTTGGATCAACTCTTCCTTTTCTTCGTCTCTGACGTGTGGGTCCATATTTTCTGCATAGGTGGAAAAACGAATAAGTCAAAGCGGCTAAAGGAGAAAGTTAAGGAGAAACCCTAATATATACATACACAATAATAAAAATGAAGAGAAACCCTAAACCTAGCTACAAAAAGGAAACCGTGTAGTAGATAGGTAACTCTAGCTAAAATCAACTAAAATCAATATTCTGGAGTTCCGAGGGGTGTAACCTAGTTCGGAGAAACCTCCGATGCATATGAGAGGGGAACATGAGTATAAGGCTACAAAAGGGAAACTATCCAGCAGATAGGTAACACTAGATACTAACAAAATACCATATTGGAATCGATTTAAGAGGGTTCAGAATGCCCTGGCGAAGGCACATCGTCGAACCCACATGCACCTAAGGGGTATTAATGATTCCTTATCTAACCACAGTGACTGACAATGTGAATCGGGTCTGGGGCTACCCACATTGACTGACCAGTGGGGTTGAAGACCAATAATACCAAACTAATTAATAAACCTAATAATACCTAACTAATAATAAACCTAATAATCGAAACACCGAAAAGAAAGGGAAACAATCAACACATGGCATCGATGCAATGCTCAAGCAAGTATGATGATATGACAAGTTAATTTGCATTGGAATGTAACCCTAAGACATGCTCGACGATTTAATCGGGGTTCCGACGGGTGAAAACCCTAACTCGGGGAAACTCCGGAACATATGAGAGGGGTGCATTTGTTCTTCTAATTATACTTGTCATTTAAATTGTTGAACAATGCATGATTATAGGTTAAATAGATAGGTTTCATTTTTCTGAACAATTTGATATATTATTTGTATTTTTCTGACTTATAAATAAAAAGATATTGAATTTACAAGTTTATATCAATTTCTGGAATTATTAAATCATTTAAAATTGAATTACTGTGTCAATATGACATCAGCAAAGGGTTGGGTTTTTTTTTACCAAGACCGAACCTAGCCACTGTCACTGAGTGCTGGGCCCTAGGCCACATCAGCAAGCCACCGTGGGCCACGTCAGCGGGCCCGTGGCCACGTCAGCGTGACGCCGTGGACAAGGACGACGTGGCGGTGGAGGAAACGGCGCCGGCGACGATGCACCACCCGATTGAAGCCGCCGCGCCCACCACCAGCAGCAGAGGGAGGGGGAGGACAGAGAGGCAGGGAGGGGCGGCGCCGTACCTGACGCGCGGCGGTGGGGGAAGGGCACGGTCGTCGACGGGAAGCAGAGAAGCGGGCGGCCGGCGGTCGTCGGGGGAAGGAGACGCGCGGGCGGCGCGGTCGTCGGCGCGCGGGAAGAGACGCAGGTGGCGGCCGGAGGCGGAGGCGTTGACGACGGAGCCGCTACGGGGAGCGCGCGACGGTGGCGGGGGCAGCCTGGCGGCGTCGTCGTCGGCGAGGGCGCGGGCAGAGGCAGAGAAGTGAGTGGGGAAGGGAAGAAGAAGAGGAGGCACGCGCTGTTATAACTAAAGGGCCTTTAGTCCCGGTTCGTGGCTCCAACCGGGACTAAAGGTGCATACGTCCCGGTTGGAGCCACCAACCGGGACCTATACTCCAAAATTTTCAGCAGACCAAGGGTTGGCGCGCAGTGGGTCTTTAGTCCCGGTTGGTGGCTCCAACCGGGACATATTCCCCTGTTTTCAAAAAATTTCAGGTATTTTCTCTCTGTTCCCGCCTTATTTTTTATTTTGGGGTTTAAATTTGTATTGTTTTTTAAATGATAATTAATTTGGAATTTAGAAAAACTTTAAACATAAAAAGTGCTTGGATTTGAATAAATAATTCAAAACCATTTTCTGTTTTAAAAAATAATTAATGTAACCATTTAAAATATGAACCATTTACAATTAAACATGAATCAACTTATATTTTTTTAATATAATTTTGGAATTTAGAAAAACTTTAAACATAAGAAGTGTATGGATTTGAATAAATAATTCAAAAACGTATTCTATTTTTAAAAAATAATTAATGTAACCTTTTAAAATGAATTAACTTATATTTTTGAATATTAATTTGGAATTTAGAAAAACTTTAAACATAAAAAGTGTTTGGATTTGAATAAATAATTCAAAACCATTTTCTGTTTTAAAAAATAATTAATGTAACCATTTAAAATATGAACCATTTACAATTAAAAATGAATTAACTTATATTTTTTTAATATCAATTTGGAATTTAGAAAAACTTTAAACATAAGAAGTGTATGGATTTGAATAAATAATTCAAAAACATATTCTATTTTTAAAAAATAATTAATGTAACCTTTTAAAATGAATTAACTTATATTTTTGAATATTAATTTGGAATTTAGAAAAACTTTAAACATAAAAAGTGTTTGGATTTGAATAAATAATTCAAAACCATTTTCTGTTTTAAAAAATAATTAATGTAACCATTTAAAATATGAACCATTTACAATTAAAAATGAATTAACTTATATTTTTTTAATATCAATGTGGAATTTAGAAAAACTTTAAACATAAGAAGTGTATGGATTTGAATAAATAATTCAAAAACATATTCTATTTTTAAAAAATAATTAATGTAACCTTTTAAAATGAATTAACTTATATTTTTGAATATTAATTTGGAATTTAGAAAAACTTTAAACATAAAAAGTGTTTGGATTTAAATAAATAATTCAAAAACATTTTCTGTTTTAAAAAATAATTAATGTAACCATTTAAAATATGAACCATTTACAATTAAAAATGAATTAACTTATATTTTTTAATATCAATTTGGAATTTAGAAAAACTTTAAACATAAGAAGTGTATGGATTTGAATAAATAATTCAAAAACATATTCTATTTTTAAAAAATAATTAATGTAACCTTTTAAAATGAATTAACTTATATTTTTGAATATTAATTTGAAATTTAGAAAAACTTTAAACATAAAAAGTGTTTGGATTTTTAACTTATATGCCCGTTTTTTTTAATTTATTATGCCCGTTTTGAATTATCTGAATTTCTAACTATGGTCGAACCGGTGTGCATGAAGATAGGGGACGGGCATCGTTAGAACTTGCATTGGATCTCTGAAGAAACCACATATTGCGAGTCTAAAAATGATTTTTTCAAAAAATCACGGGCGATAGATCATGTACCTGTAGTACAAACCGGACCCACTTCCTGCCGATTCGGCAGACATTTGTCCTTTTTACCTGGGATGGACGAAAAGGTTTGAGATGTACCGGTTGGGATATAGTCCATGTAAGGTGGTCTAGTATTTTAGGAAAATAGGACGGTAGCATTCTGAAACGGCATTTTGGTGGTTACTTCAAAAAACGACCCATTTTTTGCGCTCGGAAAATGGAAAAGGGATTTTCCGTGCGACAAAAAGGAAAACTTCCTCCTGCAACATTGTTCTACATACCAATGTCCACACACATGCATAATATGGGCACAACATCACAAACTATGCCGTGATTCAGCACATAACATCGGTCATTTGGACCGAAAGCCATGAAACCTCGAACATGATAGGTCATTTTGTGAAGGTTTTTTCGAAACATGATCAATATACCAAGTCTGGTATTTTTCCTTTCAACTATGTAACACAATATGACACCACGCGAAGGATTTTCATTGTTCGGATTTTTTTTTAATTTATTATGCCCGTTTTGAATTATCTGAATTTCTAACTATGGTCGAACCGGTGTGCATGAAGATAGGGGACGGGCATCGTTAGAACTTGCATTGGATCTCTGAAGAAACCACATATTGCGAGTCTAAAAATGATTTTTTCAAAAAATCACGGGCGATAGATCATGTACCTGTAGTACAAACCGGACCCACTTCCTACCGATTCGGCAGACATTTGTCCTTTTTACCTGGGATGGACGAAAAGGTTTGAGATGTACCGGTTGGGATATAGTCCATGTAAGGTGGTCTAGTACTTTAGGAAAATAGAACGGTAGCATTCTGAAACGGCATTTTGGTGGTTACTTCACAAAACGACCCGTTTTTTGCGCTCGGAAAATGGAAAAGGGATTTTCCGTGCGACAAAAAGGAAAACTTCCTCCTGCAACATTGTTCTACATACCAATGTCCACACACATGCATAATATGGGCACAACATCACAAACTATGCCGTGATTCAGCACATAACATCGGTCATTTGGACCGAAAGCCATGAAACCTCGAACATGATAGGTCATTTTGTGAAGGTTTTTTCGAAACATGATCAATATACCAAGTCTGGTATTTTTCCTTTCAACTATGTAACATAATATGACACCACGCGAAGGATTTTCATTGTTCGGATTTTTTTTGAATTTATTATGCCCGTTTTGAATTATCTGAATTTCTAACTATGGTCGAACCGGTGTGCATGAAGATAGGGGACGGGCATCGTTAGAACTTGCATTGGATCTCTGAAGAAACCACATATTGCGAGTCTAAAAATGATTTTTTCAAAAAATCACGGGCGATAGATCATGTACCTGTAGTACAAACCGGACCCACTTCCTACCGATTCGGCAGACATTTGTCCTTTTTACCTGGGATGGACGAAAAGGTTTGAGATGTACCGGTTGGGATATAGTCCATGTAAGGTGGTCTAGTATTTTAGGAAAATAGGACGGTAGCATTCTGAAACGGCATTTTGGTGGTTACTTCACAAAACGACCCGTTTTTTGCGCTCGGAAAATGGAAAAGGGATTTTCCGTGCGACAAAAAGGAAAACTTCCTCCTGCAACATTGTTCTACATACCAATGTCCACACACATGCATAATATGGGCACAACATCACAAACTATGCCGTGATTCAGTACATAACATCGGTCATTTGGACCGAAAGCCATGAAACCTCGAACATGATAGGTCATTTTGTGAAGGTTTTTTCGAAACATGATCAATATACCAAGTCTGGTATTTTTCCTTTCAACTATGTAACACAATATGACACCACGCGAAGGATTTTCATTGTTCGGATTTTTTTTGAATTTATTATGCCCGTTTTGAATTATCTGAATTTCTAACTATGGTCGAACCGGTGTGCATGAAGATAGGGGACGGGCATCGTTAGAACTTGCATTGGATCTCTGAAGAAACCACATATTGCGAGTATAAAAATGATTTTTTCAAAAAATCACGGGCGATAGATCATGTACCTGTAGTACAAACCGGACCCACTTCTTACCGATTCGGCAGACATTTGTCCTTTTTACCGGGATGGACGAAAAGGTTTGAGATGTACCGGTTGGGATATAGTCCATGTAAGGTGGTCTAGTATTTTAGGAAAATAGGACGGTAGCATTCTGAAACGGCATTTTGGTGGTTACTTCAAAAAACGACCCGTTTTTTGCGCTCGGAAAATGGAAAAGGGATTTTCCGTGCGACAAAAAGGAAAACTTCCTCCTGCAACATTGTTCTACATACCAATGTCCACACACATGCATAATATGGGCACAGCATCACAAACTATGCCGTGATTCAGCACATAACATCGGTCATTTGGACCGAAAGCCATGAAACCTCGAACATGATAGGTCATTTTGTGAAGGTTTTTTCGAAACATGATCAATATACCAAGTCTGGTATTTTTCCTTTCAACTATGTAACATAATATGACACCACGCGAAGGATTTTCATTGTTCGGATTTTTTTTGAATTTATTATGCCCGTTTTGAATTATCTGAATTTCTAACTATGGTCGAACCGGTGTGCATGAAGATAGGGGACGGGCATCGTTAGAACTTGCATTGGATCTCTGAAGAAACCACATATTGCGAGTCTAAAAATGATTTTTTCAAAAAATCACGGGCGATAGATCATGTACCTGTAGTACAAAGCGGACCCACTTCCTGCCGATTCGGCAGACATTTGTCCTTTTTACCCGGGATGGACATTTGTCCTTTCCAATATGGCAGCTCCCAAAATATAGATTTCTTCTTCCACATGGGTGCGTGTCCTGTAGCGACGTCGTTCGGAACTGATTGACCGCCGGGACCCTTTCCAAAGATTACTTCTATGTCCTTGATCATACCAAATACATCATCACCAGCAGGGAGTTCAGGCTTCTTCCGGTGATCTGCCTCACCTTTAAAATGCTTGCCTTTCTTTCTTACGGGATGATTGGTCGGAAGAAATCGTCGATTCGCTAGGTACACAACCTTCTTGCATTTATGCAAATATGTACCTTCGGTCTTATCTAAACAGTGGGTGCATGCCTTATATCCTTTGTTTGTCTGTCCTGAAAGGTTACTAAGAGCAGGCCAATCATTGATGGTTACGAATAACAACCCTCGTAGATTAAATGGCTCCTGTTTGTTCTCATCCCACGCACGTACACCTGGTTTGCCCCACAACTGTAAGAGTTCTTCAACTAATGGCCTAAGGTACACATCAATGTCGTTGCCCGGTTGCTTCGGGCCTTGGATGAGCACTGGCATCATAATGAACTTACGCTTCATGCACAACCAAGGAGGCAGGTTGTAGATACATAGAGTCACGGGCCAGGTGCTGTGACTGCATCTCTGCTCCCCAAAAGGATTCATGCCATCCGTACTTAGACCAAACCATAAGTTCCTTGCGTCACCTGCAAAGTCTGGGAAGTCTCTCTCGATTTTTCTCCACTGTGACCCATCAGCAGGGTGTCTCAACTCCCCGTCTTTCTTACGGTCTTCTTTGTGCCATCGCAACAACCTGGCATGCTCTTTGTTTCTGAACATGCGTTTCAACCTTGGTATTATAGGAGCATACCACATAACCTTAGCAGGAACCCTCTTCCGGAGGGGCTCTCCCTCAACATCATCAGGGTCATCTCGTCTGATCTTATACCGCAACGCGTTGCATACCGGGCATTTATCTAAATTCTCATACTCCTTACCGCGGTAGAGGATGCAGTCATTAATGCATGCATGTATCTTTTGCACATCTAATCCCAGAGGACAGAGAGTCTTCTTTGCTTCGTAGGTACTCTCGGGAAGTTCGTTATGTTTTGGAAACTTCGGCTTCATTATTTTCAGCATCTTTTCAAATGAGGAGTCAGTTAGACCACACTCTGTCTTCCATCGCAACAATTTCAGTGTGGTACCGAGCTTTGTGCTGCCATCTTTACAATTTGGGTACAACAATTTCTTGTGATCTTCTAACATGCCCTCTAACTTCAACTTCTCATTTTCTGTTTCACAGTCTCGCTTTGCATCAGAAATGACCCTACCAAGTTCATCAGCCGGCTCATCTGATGCCCGTTCTTCACCTTTTTCCTCTCCATTGTCTTCCATTGCAGTATCACTGTATTCAGGAAACATATGATGATAGTTGTTATCATCATCTTCTTCTTCACCATCTTCCATCATAACCCCTCTTTCCCCGTGCTTGGTCCAGCAATTATAGTTGGGCATGAAACCTTTCATAATCAGGTGGCCACGAATGATTTTCGAGGAAGAGTACTCCTTGTTGTTCCGACATTGAACACATGGACAACGTATAAATCCATTCTCTTTGTTTGCCGTAGCCACATCGATAAATGTATCCACGCCTTTGATATACCCGGCTACCCGCCGGTCACCGTACATCCATTCCCGACCGTTCATCTGCATCATATAAGTAAGTTTATCAAAAAACAGGACATCATAAATAGTGAAATAACCAATTCACACCGACACATGAATTGTATCAATGACCTAGAAAAGATAAGATTGCTAACCTCGATCGAGGGAAATAAAGAGGAGAAAGCTCAAGTGCGTCTCGGACACCTTCTATATTTTTGTTCTATGAGAAATTCAACTGGATTTTTCACTCAAACATTTCAACAAACACCTTCAATGCATGCATGAGAAAAAACTAGCACACACCCTCACACCTTACACCATTAGAAAAAACAGAGTGGAGGCAGAGGGGGCTGGGGCGTTGCATTTATAGAGGGCAAGGGGTCTTTAGTCCCGGTTGGAGCCAGCAACCGGGACTAAAGGTGCGTGCGACGCCACGTGGCTGTGGCCAAACCTTTAGTCCCGGTTGGTGGCTCCAACCGGGACGCATGCCCCCTTACCAACCGGGACCCATGCCCCCTGGCCCCGTGCCCGCTCCAACCGGGACGCGTGCCAGCATTAGTCCCGGTTGCACCAACCGGGACTAATGCTCCCAGGGGTCGCGAACGGATGGCCCTTTTCCCTCTAGTGTATACACACCTTATCTCTAACATTAGAAGGACGGCCTTATAAGGAACATGTGTGCAAAATTCTTTTTCCTGATTTTTGCATTGTTCGCTTATATGATTTCCAATCTTCGTTTTCATAATTTGGTATTATATCAGGGGCTTCTTGTTGCTTTGAAAAAGCCCCTTTCTTACCTTCTCGTGCCATCTAACACATGAAAAAAATATGGGAACAGAGTCATGCCTAAGACACATATGGTGGTACTAAACAAGGGGGGGGCGATAGAAACAAAGCAGAGTATGCACCAAACACTTACTAATGACCTAGGTGACGTCGGCGATGCATGGCGGAAGGGCGAAGGCCGACGGTGATTGGCGGCGGAAGGGAGTCACTTCAGCCCGTCATCGACTGGCCTTGACGATGTAATGAATGGGTGGCAACGACGTTGAGGGTCTAGTAAGAGAAAATAAGAATGATACGCCTCTATGGTGTTGCATTGTGTTGTTAAGCTCTACATGTTTGTACATACTTCTCAACATAAATTTTTGATCAGGTAAAAAATAAAATTAGTACTATCATGAGTCATATGTATTATAGACACCACACCAAGCAATGGTTTATCCAAACATAAAAAACTATTTTTTAATCTATTTGTGAGAAAGCGTGAAACACCTTACACTCTTTTGGAGTGAGTGAACATGAGCGGTAACAACCACAAACAGAATTGATGGATACAACACATGTTAGACTGTCCTGTCATGGATATGAAACATGTTGGGCCGGACTTACATAGGAGATATATTGAACTACGACTATTTTTATGCAGGCAATACCGGAGCTGATTTATTTATTCGGGAAATCTCAGATGGGTCGCTAGTTGTGCAAACCTAGAGGAAAGTGTGAACACGCGCTGTCAGCCAGCTTAGAATAAAACTGGAAATTTAAAATGTCTTGTAGATTAAACCATTTGTTCGATTTAAAATTTATTTTCACTATTGGACTAGTCATGACGAGATCTTAAAAAGTAGATCCATGTTGATATGTTTCGATGAAAAAAATTCTGGATCAAAAGTTATCCACCTCTAACATGTAAGTTTTCCATGTCATAATATGTAAGTTAACCATCCGGTGATACATAAGTTATTCAACATATAAACTTGTTGGGTAGAGGCGTTCTCGTATAGACGTTGAGCAAGTTTAATTGAAACGCGATAGCTTAGGTGTTAGAGTATCAAGATTTTATCGCCAACGATGTGTGGTGGTGGTAGGGCATAATACCCCATTTATTATATTGAATGCAAAAGAACTTAGATTTAATTTTTAAAAAAAATTATGCTTGATATTTGGCGCGTTAGTGTTTTAAGATTGAGTCGCGCATATGCCGCGAGAGTGGCGACGGGCGACGAAGTCGAACTGCTATAATAACTTTTATATTTTATCTGTGGGTAAATTTTTATAGTGATGGATAACTTAATTTTATTTGATGTGTAACTTATATACTAAAGCCTATATAACTCTCGTATTATTAGTGGGTAACTTTTGCGGAAACGAAGTCGTGTTATCCACTCTTAACACGTGACTTATCCATGTCATAATAGTTAAGTGATCTATCCTCAAACATATAAGTTACTCACCATATAAATGGGTTGTATTGGGATGTTCTCGCATTTCTCATATGGGTAACTTTATATTCTTGTTTTCGTATCAAAATATCTTGATTGTCCCATGTATTTTAGTTTAATTAATTAAATATAAGCTATAAACTAGTTTAATTGAAACACGGTAGGGCACCAAGACCTCGTCGCCGTTAGCATCGACGAGCGATGAACACTCAGTACGCTAACAACCTTCGAGGCTTCATCACCCATACGCCGTGGTAGCGACGACGGTTGATGAAGCCGGGTCGCTAGACTACTGATTGCACGTTATGTTTATTTAATTGGACTTAGAATGGTGGGTGGATGGCTATAATACCCCATTTATTATATCTTATGCAAAATAAACTTAGATTTAGTTTCAGAAAGAAATTATGCTGGATGTTTAATGCAATAGCCTTTCGAGATTGAGTAGCCTGTACGCCACGAGATAATGACTGACGATGAAGTCGAGCCATAGAATAACTTTTATATTCTATCAATGGGTAAATTTTTATAATGATGGATAATTTACATGTTATTGGGTGGGTAACTTACAAGTGAAGTCTGGATAACTCTCGTGTTACTGGTGGGTAACTTTTGGGACAAAAAATCATGTTATTTAGCTAGATCATACATCCGGGATATCACTCGTGTAGATTGTCGGAACGTCCACTGAGTTATGTAATTCTTAGGGTGGTCACTGTGTATTTTTACTGTATGCATGCAAAAGATTCTCCACACAACATGTTTTATAGGATGGGCAACTTATATAATATGGCCTGAATAACTCCACTAGTAGAAAACAGGCCATCCGTTCGCGCCCCCTCAGAGCATTAGTTCCGGTTGCGCCACCAACCGGGAGTAATGCTGGCACGCGTCCCGGAACGAGCGGGCACGGAACCCGGAGGCATGCGTCCCGATTGGTAACGGGACATACGTCTCGGTTGGAGCCAACAACCGGGACTAAATGTGTGTGCTACACGGTTGGAGCCAGCAACCGGGACTAAAGGTTTGCCACAGCTACGTGGCGTAGCACACACCTTTAGTCCCGGTTGCTGGCTCCAACCGGGACGTATGCTCCCGCCCTCTATAAATGCAACGCCCCAGCCCCCTCTGTCTCCACTCTGTTTTTTCTCTTGGTGGAAGGTGTGAGGGGTGTGCTAGTTTTTTCTCTCCTATGCATGCATTGAAGGTGTTTGATGAAATGTTTGAGTGAATAATCCCGTTCAATTTCTCATAGAACAAAAATATAGAAGGTGTCCGAGACGCACTTGAGCTTTCTCCTCTTTATTTTCCTCGATCGAGGTTAGCAATCTTATCTTTTCTCTGTCATTGATACAATGCATGTGTCGATGTGAATTGGTCATTTCACTATTTATGATGTCCTATTTTTTGATAAACTTACTTATATAATGCAGATAAACGGTCGGGAATGGATGTACGGTGACCGGCGCGTAGCCGGGTATATGAAAGGCGTGGATAAATTTATCGATGTGGCTACGGCAAACAAAGAGAATGGTTTTATACGTTGTCCATGTGTTCAATGTCGGAACAACAAGAGTACTCTTCCGCGCATCTCTTTGATTCTAGTTTTCATACAATTATTATCATGCTTGATTATTATTTTGATTGAATTATGTTCTCGTAAAGTGCCTGACGACGCAGGGACCAGGTAACAATCTATGTGGATATTATGTTTGCGAGTTCATCCGGCAGACGTGCGATGAGAAGGGCAGAAATTTAGAGCAACTCCACGTACGTAAACAATTTCCATAGTTTTTAATTATAATCAAATTGTGTTTAGTTTCATTCATATAAGCTGACTTCTTTTTTAAATCAGATCGAACGTCTACGGGGTGGTCTTCTGCCAAAGGATCGCGAGTGCAAAACACTAAATAAACAATAAATCAACCTAAATAAATTCTCTGCCGCGGCACAAAAAGTGGCGAAAATGCTGCCGCGGCAACAAAATGTGTCAAAATGAATTCTCTGCCGCGGCAGAGAAATGGGTCAAATCTCTGCCGCGGCAGAAGGTTATTTGTCCCGGTTCGTGTTACGAACCGGGACTAATGCTCCACCCCCCCCCCCCCCCCCCCCCCCCCTCGCGCTCTGACGTCGCCACGTATGCCCCCATTTGTCCCGGTTGGTGGGGCAACCGGGACTAAAGGTTGGGACTTTAGTCCCGACTACCCCGTCCCGGTTGGGCAACCGGGGCTAAAGCCTCTTACCAACCGGGACGCTTGCCACGTTTTCTACCAGTGCTCATGTGTTATGGGTGGTTAACTTTTGGCCCGAAAAAAAATTGTCAGAATATATCAATATAGGATTTAGTTTCAAAGATCTTGTCACGACTAGTCCAACTATAAAAACAGATCAAATTAAACAAACAGTTTGATCTATAAAACATTTTAAATTTTTATATATAAAATTCATCGCATGCAATAGCTGGCCTCGCACGGTAGAGCGATTACAACGGCTTTTGTCGCAATGCCCGCCAGGTTTGATTTCTTTAGACTGGTCTGAACGTAGCACGTTTCTACTCCCTCCGATTCATATTACTTGTCACTAAAATGAATATATTAATGCTAGATACATCTATTTCAATGACAAGTAATATGGATCGGAGGGAGTATTTCTTTTGCTTTGATCATTCAAAATAGAAATCCAGGACGTGTTGGATGCTCTTGTCTTGCACGTTGCAATTTTCTATGTTCGTTGCGCATATCTTAATCGATGCCTCGTAAGATCTGACTCCCACTTTTACCGTCACCCGCGTGAAGAATGAATACTTAATCACAAGCATGGGCTGCTAGCTAGACGATTTCTTGTGAGCTCACATCTCTGACCAATGTGGCAGCGACTAATTAATTCCAAGTCGCTACGTGCTCGCTAGTCACATATGGTGCCTTTAGCAGTTCACCCAATATTGTCACTCACTTGCTAGCACTCGCTTATCATGGAAACGAAGAGCGTGGCCATCATCGGCGCCGGCGTAAGCGGCCTGGCGGCCTGCAAGCACCTGCTGGAGCGCGGCTGCCGGCCGACCGTCTTCGAGGCGGACACCGTCCTCGGCGGCGTGTGGGCGCATGTTCCCGACTGCACCAGGCTCCAGTCGTCGCGGACGATGTACCAGTACTCCGATTTCCCGTGGCCGGACTCCGTCACGGAGATGAACCCAGACCACCGCCAAGTGCTCGACTACCTCGACGCCTACGCACGCCGCTTCGGCGTGCTCGAGTGCGTCAGGTTCGGCCACCGGGTGGTCGGGATGGAGTACGTCGGCGTTGACGAGGAGACGGTGGCGGCATGGGAGGACTGGGCCGGGAACGGCCACGCGTTTGGCTCCGGCGACGGGGAGTGGCGCCTCACGGTAGCCAACGCTGAGGGCCACGTTGAGGTAACTATATATTATGCTAGTAGTAGAATTTTTCATCCTCTACTCCGACATTTCATCCTATACCTGTCGTTTCATTCGTCCGTATATGGCGGAAGAAGTAAAATTAATACTCCATGCCGGTTCCACTAGCTATTGATCCATGAGAATGATTGATCATTTAGCATATATAGTATAGTATTGATTTTCATGTCTATCTCTATTGCCTATCAATTGTTAGAAATAATAATCTTGTTTCTAATAAAGTTTAGTCGGTGATTAGTCCGTGCATTAGTTATCATCTGGTCAGCTTGCACGCTGAGTAGTGATAGTGGTTGTCCTAATCAGTACGCGTAGGTTTGGAAAGTTGAGTCCAGTTTAGAAGTGTGTGTGTCTGGGTTTCGTATAAAATGAAGTGTCCAGTTTAGAAGTCCTAGCTAGTTTAGGAATCATGTGATTCGTATGGGATAGTGTCCCGTACGTGCTAATAGTATAGGCCGTATACGTAGTGGTTTAGGTTATCTAGTCCAATAGGAAGTGCTGACCGTGATTAAGTGACAACAATTTTCCCTTCCATCATAGAAATTTGCTCTTTTAACAGGAACAATTGATCTCTAATTTTTTCTTACTACTGTCCTGATGCATGAATTGCTTTTTGCTATTAAAATTGTTCATACAATTGAGAGCCATTCCCCACAACCCTGCCCCTTCCTCTCCAGACATACAAAGCAAACTTCGTGATCCTATGCATTGGGAGGTTCAGTGGTGTACCCAACATACCCACATTTCCACCAGGCGAAGGTCCAGAAGCATTTGATGGGAAGGTTATCCATTCCATGGACTACTCCGAAATGGGTAGTGCTAAAGCAAAGGAGATGATCAAGGGCAAGCGTGTGACTGTTGTTGGCTACCAGAAATCAGCAGTTGACATTGCTGATGAATGTGCACAAGTAAACGGTACATATATGAAAGCCCTTTTTATTCCTTTTTTTAAAATTTCCTACTCCCTCCGATCCTAAATAAGTGTCACGGTTTTGAACTAACTCTAGTTCAAAATGGTGACACTTATTTATGATCGGAGGTAGTACTACTTTTCATGATGTTGTGCCCCACCCGAGTAAATTTGTGTTGTACTTGTTGGGCTACATTGCCTGCTCACCATTGCCTTTGTTTTTCTATTAGCTTACTGCATTTTGGTTCTGTAGGTGTCGAGAAACCATGTACGATGTTGGTCCGAACAAAGCAGTGGATTATTCCAGACTTCAACGCTTGGGGTGTCGACATATCAAAGCTGTACCTAAATCGCTTTGCTGAACTGCTTATTCACAAGCCTGGTGAAGGGATCCTCCTTAGCCTGTTGGCCACCATATTGACTCCATTGGTAGTGCAGTAACAACATGATACTATTATTTTGATAAACATTATATATGTTTTTCTCTAAATTACTTTATACACTTTCCCTTCAGACTAAACTGACTAATGTGTTATGCCTGATTTGTATATGCGTAGAGATGGTTAGTTTTGAAGTTTGTGGAGAGCTATTTCTCCATTCCAATGAAGAAGCATGATATGGTACCCGACCATAGCTTCTTTGAGGCATTAGTGGCATGCGTGATTGAGATTGCACCCAAGGATTACTACAAGAGACTAGATGAAGGCAACATTGTTATGAAAAGGTCAAAGACATTTAGCTTCTGCAAGCAAGGTTTGATTGTTGAAGGTGAATCTTCAGTACTAAAGACTGACATAGTAATCTTCGCAACTGGATTCAAGGGGAATGAGAAGATAAAGGATATTTTCATGTCAGAATACTACCAGAGTGTTGCAATTGGGTCAACATCAACAATTGTTCCTCTCTACAGGTCAGTTCAATAGATATATTATTTTGTGTATATGCTCTTAGTTCCCTATATCTTTAATAACTTTTAATTAACACACTTTTTTTGCAGGCAGTGCATAAATCCTAAGATTCCGCAGCTTGCGGTCATGGGTTTTGCAGACAGCTTGGCAAATGCCTATTCAATTGAACTTGGGGCTATGTGGCTGGCGCATTTCATGGATGGTGGTTTCAGACTTCCAAGTGTTAAAGAAATGCTTGCGTCTGTCCTAGAGTGGGAGAAGTTCATGAAGCAGTATTCGCCCGTTTACTTCCGTAGAGCCTGCATTTCAGCCATAAACATTTGGTGCAGTGATCAATTGTGCCGAGACATGGGATGCAACCCTAGGAGGAAGAACGGATTTTTCCAAGATTTGTTTGAGGTTTATGCTCCTAGTGATTATGTTAATCTCCATACCAATAAAAAGTAAACCTGGTTCTGCCAACTCGCATAGCAGAAGTAGGTCTGCCATGCAGATTCCTGCTTGTTCACATCCTTGCAACATCTTCTGTATAACTGGTGTTGCTTGTAAGCCACAGTAGCCATATGGAATATGGGTGCTCACTTGAACACGAACCTTGCTCATGTAATCTTACATTCCAAAATAAATTTACAACTCCCTCGGTCCTCTTTTTTTTAACAAAGAAGCATATATTAATATCGCGAGATACCAATTACATTCAGCCTCTACAACTACGCGTTATCCTAGATAATAGCAATACGGATGCATACAGCCAAAAAGGAAAAAAACAATTACAGAAAAAAGAAAGTCCCGCTGGATCTATGCCTATAGCAGCGACCAAACACCACCAAGGCAGCACCAGAAATCCATCCTCTCCAAAAGCGATGGCTCCAAAAAAGGGAACAGTGCACTAGCGTCGTCATTGTCCTGAAAATCGATCATAGGTTTTCACCCCGGAGAAAGTCCGCGCTGACAAAACAATGCCTTCAATAAGGCCATTACCAGGCACAACCAATTAAGGCCAGAACTTGGATTTTTACCCTGCAACTTGAATTCTGGAATTCTCCTGTACTGTCGCCCCCACTTTCCAATGTCGCTGCTCCAAGACCTAGATCACCAAGCCAAAACATCATCGTCACCAGGATTCAAACCACCATTACCAGTCTTCAGACCTCGGTTTTCATGTCATTCTCCACTACTGACTTCACCATGGGCATAATGGCATGTCCTTGATTGCAACGGTCTGCGAAGCTTCGCAATACTCTCTCTAAAACCAAACGGTCAGATAAAAACATGGTTGCACTGAAGGTAATATGCCCGAGAGGAAATTGTTATTATCTTATTCCATGTTTATGATAAATGTTTATTTCTCATGCTATAATTGTGTTAATTAGAAACATTAATGCATGTGTGTTTAATAAACAAATAAGAGTTTCTATTTATGCCTCTCATATAAACTAGCTCGTTGATTAACAAGATGATTAAGATGTCCTAATCATGGACATTGGATGTTATTAATAACAAGATCACAACATTGGTGGAATGATGTGATAAACATTTATCTGAAGTATAGTAATACGACCTAAGTCATTATGTTTAAATTTAGTCCTTAGATCATGAGATCATATCAATCACTAACACCATAAGAGTAACTTGATAACATCAAACGTCACACTGTAACAAGGCGAAAATAAAGGTGGGTTCAGGTACTCTGAAAGTGTTATGTAGAGGCTGATGGATCAAGAGTGGGATTTGTCCATCCCAATGACGGAGAGATATACTCTGGGACCTCTCGGTGATATCACATTGACATAGCTTGTAAGTAAGTGATAAGATCACTAGATTGTTATATCATGGAAACGAGAAAAGAGTACTTGTCGGCAACGATATTAAACTAGGTATGAAGATACCGATGATCGAATCTCGAACATGTAATATATCGCGAGACAAAGGGATTTAGTTACGACGTCAAAGGTTCTCACGATCACTAAGTCATCGTTGAATTATTGGAGTTAGTATGGATCTTCAGCTCCCGCTACTGATTATTGGTCATAGAGGGGTCTCAATCATGTCTGCATTATTCGCGAACCGTAGGGTGACACATTTAAAGTATAACGATGCCAATTGGGGTAGATATAATATAAGAGAAAGTTTTTGAAAGCGCTAGAATTATTTTAATAGACACCGGAATTGTTTTGGGTCAAAATGCTGAAATTGGATTTGCATGTGATATCGAAATGTTGGAAGGGATTTATGTGAATGTTTTTAAATTAAAGTAGTTAACAAAACTATAATAAAATAAATATGGTTTTTATTAATGAGAGATTGCATTTATTTTGGTGGGAAATTAATGCAACTTTGGGTGGAGTTGGAATTAATGGTAATGGGCTTAGTGGAAGCTCCACTCACCATTATGGAGGGAGGGGTGAGGGCACCACCATGCCATGCGCAAGGACCCTTGGGGGCTTTCCCTCCTCCTATAAAAGGATCTCTCCTCCACTCTCACACCTTCTCGTGAAGGATCTTTGTCCCTCTCTAGTAAATTCCTCATAACTTCGGATCAGTGAAGTACATGTTCTCGGTGGTTTCTCTGAAAGGATCGGTTGCTTCCGCTGCTTTGCTAGAGCGAGGGACAAAGGTTGTTAGGGTACTGGACATATGTGTGATCACGGATGCGCGGTTGGTTTGCGGTGCTAGACTTGCTGGTGTTGTACCTGCTGGACTTGCTGGACTTTATCACGATCTTGAGATTGACAAGTGTACGACTACATCATCAATGAGAACCAATCTCGTGACGCTTTGTCGATCTTCGATAGTAAGTTTTCTATGGATATACATCCACCCGTTGCTTGTATCTAGATAGATAGATCTTTGTGCTTATTTGTTCATATCTTAGTAAAAATGTTTTCTATGTTGCGAACTCAACAGTGGTATCAATGTTGGATCTATGCATAGATACGTGTATGCGTAGAACACATAGGAGTATGTGGGCGCTGATGATCATATTATTGCATCCTCTTATGTACTTTGGATATTAGTGGCATAGTGGGATGAAGCGGCCCGGACTAACTTTACATGTCCTTGCACATGAGACCTTTTCCACACTTGACATGCAACTAGTTTAGCATAAGTGGCTAGCGGGTGTCTGTCTCACCCACAATAGTTAATATCTGATTTACAATGGGTTGCTAATACTTTTATTATTTCGGGTTCCATATTCGTTGGTAAGAACGGTTTCAGCTTCGAAAGACCTAAACCACGTAAAACATGCAAGAATAAATTAGAAGCGTCTATTTTAGTTGTTGTTGGGCAAGTGTTATGATATGGTAATTGATACGTCGGAAACGTATCTATAATTTTTGATGTTCCATGCTTGTTTAGTATCTACTTTGCTTTGATTTGTCTATACTTTGAGGTGTTTTTATATCTTTTCTGGAACTAACCTATTAACAAGTTGCCACAGTGCCAATTGCCTGTTTTCTTCTGTTTTTGGTTCCAGAAAGGCAGAAAATCAATATTCTCGGAATTGGACGGGACAAAAGCCAAAGTCAATATCTTTCCATGGGGAACACGGAGTCCAGAGGAGATACAGAGGAGGGCCTCGAGGGGTCCACACACCCTGGCCGTGCGGGTGGGCCCACCCCACGCCTAGGAGGTCAACCGCCTTGGGCACCCCCTCGGCCTCCCTCTTCGCCTATAATAAGCCCCTAATGCAGAAACCCTAAGGACCCGATCAATATTCCACGAAACCTTCTGTAGCCGCCGCCACCATCGTCCCTAGATCGGGGGATCTGAAGTTCTTCCCGGCACCCTGCCGGAGGGGAGATCATCGCGGAGGCCTTCTCTCTGGTATGATGCGTGAGTAGTTCCATCTTGGACTATGGGTCCATGTAGTAGCTAGATGGTTGTATCCCCTCCTTGTGATTTCATGTATAGATCTTGTGAGCTCCGTTCATGATCAAGATCTAATCTGTTTTTAATCATGCATGTTGTGTTTGCGGGGATCCGATGGATATTGAGATTATTATGTCGGTTTGGTTAATGGTATTGTCTTTATGATTCTATCATGTCTGTGTTGTTTGTGATCTTGCATGCTCTCCATTGTTAGTAGCTATCTTGGCCAAGTAGTTGCTAGTGACTCCAAGAGGGGGTATTTATGCTCGATAGTGGGTTCATGCCTCTAGTTTCCAAGGGAAGTGACAGAAATCTCTTCGGTTGTAAATGTGATGTTGCTACTAGGGAGAAAACAACGGTCTCTTGTTCATGGAACATGTGGACTGTTTACCTTACACACTTTGCTTAAAGCAGTTGTCTATTGCTTGCAACTTAATACTGGAGGGGGTTCGGATGATAACTTGAAGGTGCACTTCTAGTCATAGATGCAGTTGGATGGCGGTCTATGTATCTTGTTGTATTGCCCAATCGAATCTCATAGGATCTTTCTGACTAGTATTGCATTGTTATGCCTTGCTCAGTTCATGTCAATTGCCCTGCTGTAATTTGTTTACCCTTCATGCCATGTTGTTTATCTAAGGAGAGCACCTCTAGTGAACTATGGACCCCGGTACAATCTTTGCCATTGATACTGTAAGGTTTCGTAGCATGGAAAACAAAAAAAATTCTACCGCATACAAACAAACAAGCCAAGATCTATCTACTAGATTGTAGCAACGAGTCGATGGAATAACTCACCCTCGAAGATTCCAAAGTGTTTAACGAGAGCGGATTCTCATGGGTGATGTAGTCGTACTCTTGCCGATCTCAAGATCGCGTGGACGATCCTTCCGGCGCTGCGTTTCGGCAGTGCTTCCGCAGTCGGTCACACGTTCGGTACTCGACGAAGACCTTCCTCTCCCTTGTTCCAGCAGGCAGCGGAGGTTGTAGCACTCTCCTCGCGATTCCGGCAGCACAATGGCGTGGTACCGGAAGTAGAGGGTAGATCTCGCAGGGCTTCGCCTTAAGCCGGAGCGAGTATGGTGGACTATGAGAGAGATCCTCGGCGATCTAGGGTTTAGACGCACCAAGGAGGAGGGTCTAGGGCCGGCGGCTAGGGCTTGGAGCTGCCCAAGTCGGCGGCTAGGGCTTCCCTAGGCGGCGGCAGCAGGAGGTGGCGGCGCCGGCGGCTGGGAGCTATTGTTTGCGGGGGGAAACTTGTGCGCTTGGAGGGGCAGCCCTGCCCCTCCTTATATAGGTGGAGGGGGCACGCTAGGGGAGGGGAGTACCTCCCCAAATCGGTTTCCCAAGTGGGCCGGCGGTGGAGGGGAGGAACTCCTCCCCAAGTAGGTTTCCTACTTCCCCTCCACCTTCCAAAATAGCCGTTTGACTTTTCAAATTGGCGTTTGACTTTTCAAACTAGGATTTGATTAAACTCTTTATTTTGTTCAGTGATGACACCTAGTACATGATGCAATCATTCCAACTTGATATGACACATTCAAGTACCCTTCCCCTCCGGAGTGCCGGATATTCCGGAACCTTCTAGAACATTCCCGATGAAAACACCGGAACCATTCTCCAACCCCGAAACAGGACTTTCCTTATATGAATCTTATTCTCCGGACCATTCCGGATCTCCTCGTGATATCCCGGATCCCATCCGAGACTCCAAAAAACATTCGGTCTCTTACTCATCATTCCATAACTACTCAAACAACGTCGAATCCTTAAGTGTGTCTCCCTACGGTTCGTGAATTATGCAGACATGATCGAGACACTTCTCCGAACAATAACCAATAGAGGAATCTAGAAATTCATATGGCTCCCACATATTTCAACAATTACTTTGCGATCGAATGAACCACTTACATACGATACCAATTTCCCTTTGTCTCACGATAGTTTACTTATCCGAGGTTATGATCGTCGGTATCTCTGCATACCTAGTTCAACCTCGTTACTGATAAGTACTCTTTTCTCGTTCCCGTGATATATGATCCCTTGTGAGCCAGTAACATGCTTGCAAGCTAATTGGATGACATTCCACCGAGAAGGCCCAGAGTATATCTATCTGTCATATGGATGGACAAATCCCACTCTTGATCCATGTGTCTCAACCAATACTTTCCGAACACTCAATGCCACCTTTATAGCCACCCAGTTACGGCGTGGTGTTTGATGTCATCAAAGCATCCTTCCGGTGAAGATGATATGCATGATCTCATGGTCGAAGGAATCAGGTTACTATGTATCAAAAAGCATATAGCAATTGAACTATTAAAATGACTTGATCTTTATTCTACGCTTATCTATAGGAGTATGTCCACCATATCATTCTCCTAACGATATGATATTGTTGTTAATAACATCTCAATGTTCATGATAGGGAAACCACAATCATTTATTAACCAACAAGCTAGTATTATAAAGAGGCTTTACTAGGGACTCTACTTTAGTTTACAAATCACACAATTATTAATGTTTCCTTGTTAATACTATTATAGCATGAATGTAAACATTTATCATAAACACAAAGATATAATAATAACTACATTTATTATTGCCTCTAGGGCATATCTCCAATAGTCTCCCACTTGCACTAGAGTCATCTAATCTATATTACATGGTAATATACCGAACACCCATGGCAGTTTGGTGTTGGTCATATTTTGCCCTCGGGAGAGGTTTAGTCAACGGATCCACCACATTCAGATCTGTGTGTACTTTGCAAATCTTTTATGTCCCCATCTTGGACATGTTCTCGAATAGCGTGAAAACGTAGCTTGATGTGCTTCAGCTTCTTGTGTGACCTTAGTTCTTGCGCATTGGCTATGGCGCCCATGTTATCACAGTAGATAGACATTGGGTCCAGCGCACTTGGAACCACACCCAGCTCTGTAATGAACTCTTTCATCCATATCGCTTCTTGTGAAGCCTCCGAAGAAGCCATGTATTCCGATTCAGTTGAAGATCTCGCCACAACGCTTTGCTTTGCACTCCTCCAGCTAACTGCTGCACCATTCAAAGTAAATACGTATCCAGATTGTGATTTAGAATCATCCGGATCGGTGTTCCAACTAGCATCGGTGTAACCATTAAAAACGAGCTGTTCATCACCTCCATAAGAAAGAACCATATCCTTAGTTCTTCTCAAGTACTTAAGGATGTTTTTGACCGCTGTCCAATGATCCACTCCTGGATCACTTTGATATCTGCTAGTTAAACTAACAACATATGCAATGTCGGGTCTAGTACATAGCATGGCATACATTAGAGATCCTATGGCTGAGGCATAGGGAGTCTTACTCATCCTTTCTCTATCTTCTGTCGTTGTCGGACTTTGAGTTTTACTCAAGGTCGTATTGGGCAACATGGGCAAGAACCCTTTCTTGCTATCTTCCATTTCAAACCTCTTCAGAACTTTGTCCAAATATGTACTTTGTGACAATGATATTAGGCGTCTTGATATATCTCTATAAATCTTTATGCCTAATATGTAAGCTGCTTCGCCAAGATCTTTCATTGAAAAACTATTATTCAAATATTCCTTGACACTATTAAGAAGGTCTACATCATTCCCAATCAACAATATGTCATCTACATATAGTATTAAGAATGCTACAGAGCTCCCACTCACTTTCTTGTAAATACAAGCTTCTCCATAAGTTTGTATAAAACCAAAACTTTTGATCACCTTATCAAAACGTTGATTCCAACTTCGGGATGCTTGCTTCAATCCATAGATGGACCGTTGAAGTTTGCATACCTTGTTAGCATCTTTAGGATCGACAAAACCTTTGGGTTGCATCATATACAACTCTTCATCAATGTCTCCATTGAGGAATGCTGTTTTGACATCCATCTGCCATATCTCATAATCATAATATGCAACGATTGCTAACATAATCCTCACAGACTTTAGCTTCGCTAATGGTGAGAAAGTCTCATCGTAGTCAACTCCTTGAATTTGTCGAAACCCTTTTGCGACAAGTCGAGCTTTATATACAGTAACATTACCATCAGCATCTGTTTTCTTCTTGAAAATCCATTTGTTCTCGACAGCCTTCCGGCCATCCGGTAAGTCCACCAAAGTCCATACTTGGTTTCCGTACATGGATCCAATCTCGGATTTCATGGCTTCTTGCCATTTATTGGAATCTGGGCTCATCATCGCTTCCTCATATGTCGCAGGGTCATCGGTGTTGTCCACCAACATGACACTCATGACGGGATCATACCAATCAGGAGTGGTACGAGTTCTCGTTGACCTGCGAGGCTCTGTAGCAACTACAACCGAAGTTTCATGATCATCATCATTAGCTTCCTCTCTTATTGGTGCAGGCACCACAGGAACTTCTTCCGGTGCTGTGCTACTCGCAAGTTCGAGAGAAGGTTCGACAACCTCGTCGAGTTCTACTTTCCTTCCAGTCACTTCTTTCGAGAGAAATTCCTTCTAGAAAGGATCCATTCTTGGCAATGAAGATTTTGCCTTCGGATCTATGATAGAAGGTATACCCAATAGTTTCCTTCGGGTATCCTATGAAGACGCATTTTTCCGCTTTGGGTTCAAGCTTGTCCGGCTGTAACTTCTTTACATAGGCTTCGCAACCCCAAACTTTAAGGAACGACAATTTAGGTTTCTTCCCAAACCATAATTCATACGATGTCGTTTCAACGGATTTAGATGGTTCCCTATTTAAAGTGAATGCGGCTGTTTCTAATGCATAACCCCAAAATGATAGCGGTAAATCTGTAAGTGACATCATAGAACGAACCATATCTAAGAGAGTTCGATTACGACGTTCGGACACACCATTACGTTGTGGTGTTCCCGGCGGTGTCAATTGTGAAAGTATTCCACATTTCTTCAAATGCTCGCCAAACTCGTAACTTAGATATTCACCTCCACGATCAGAACGTAGAAATGTAATCTTCTTGTTACGTTGATTCTCTACCTCACTTTGAAACTCCTTAAACTTCTCGAAAGTTTCGGACTTATGTTTCATGAAATAGATATACCCATATCTACTAAAGTCATCCGTGAAGGTAAGAACATAACGATAACCACCGCGTGATGCTACACTCATTGGACCACACACATCGGTATGTATGATTTCCAATAAGTCCGTAGCTCGCTCCATCATACCAGAAAATGGAGTCATAGTCATTTTACCCATTAGACATGCTTCGCATCTTTCAAGTGATTCGAAATCAAGTGATTCAAGAAGTCCATCGGAATGGAGTTTCTTCATACGCTTCACTCCAATGTGACCAAGACGACAGTGCCACATATAGGTCGAGTTATCGCTCGATTTCAAACGTTTAGCCTCAATGTTATTAATATGTGTATTTCCACTATCGAGATTCAATAAGAATAGACCATCTATCAAAGGTGCATGTGCATAAAACATATTACTCATATAAATCGAACAACCATTATTCTCGGACTTAAACAAGTAACCGTCTCGCAATAAACAAGATCTCGATATAATGTTCATGCTTAACACAGGCACCAAATAAAAATTATTTAAGTATAAAACTAATCCCGATGGTAGATGAAGAGGTAGCGTGCCAACCGCGATCACATCAACCTTTGATCTGTTTCCCACGCGCATCGTCACCTCGTTCTTCGCTAGCTTCCGTTTATTCTGCAACACCTGTTTCGAGTTACAAATATGAGCAACTGAACCAGTATCAAATACCCAGGCACTACTATGAGTACTAGTGAGATACACATCAATAACATGTATATCGGATATACCTTTCTTCTTGATGTTTCCGTTCTTCAAATCCGCCAAGTACTTTGGGCAATTCCGCTTCCAGTGACCTTCTCCCTTGCAGTAAAAGCACTCAGTATCAGGCTTAGGTCCAGCCTTGGTCTTCTTCGTCGGCGCGGTAACTTTCTTACCACCCTTCTTGAAGTGTCCCTTTTGCTTAGACTTGCCTTTCTTGAATTTGGTGGTCTTATTGACCATCAACACTTGGTGCTCTTTCTTGATCTCCACTTCTGCAGATTTCAACATGGCAAAGAGTTCTGGCAACTGCTTGTTCATGTTTTGCATATTGTAGTTCATCACAAAGTTCTTGTAAGTTGGTGGTAGTGATTGGAGGACACGATAAATCCCCAAAGCATTAGGAATCACTATACCCAAGCTTTGAAGTTTGTTTGCGTGCCCAGACATCTTAAGCACATGCTCACTGACGGAGCTGCCCTCTTCCATCTTGTAGTTAAAGAACTTTTCAGAAGCCTCATAGCTCTCAATTGCCGCATGAGTCTCAAAGATCAATTTGAGATCACGGACAATATCATGTGGGTCTGAATTCTCAAACCTTTTCTCTAGCTCCGATTCTAAACCATACAAGATAGCACACTGAACCGTGGAGCACTGAGTCTTCCAAGCGAGGTAAACATTCTTTACTTCATCGGTAGCAGTAGCTGCAGGTGGGTCACCCAGCGGTGCATCCAGCACATAGGTCAAATTACCAGGTGTGAGGACAATCCTCAAATTGCGGAACCAATCCGCGAAGTTGCTTCCATTGTTTTTCAACTTTTCTTTCTCTAGGAACGCATTAAAATTGATGGTAGGGGCCGCCATTGATCTACAACATATTTGCAATAGTTTAGACTAAGTTTATGACAATGAGTTCTAATTAATAGTTAAATTAATCTAGGTGAACTCCCACTCAAAACAATATCCCTCACATTGTTTTAGTGATCTCACGAACCAAATCCACCACATCAACACCGATCATCACGAGAGTTGATATAGCTTCAATGGCGAACAATCGACATGTTCATCATATCTACTATATGATTCATGCTTTACCTTTCGGTGATCCGTGTTCCAAGACCATGTCTGTACATGCTAGGCTCGTCAAGATCAAACCTTAGTTTCCGCATGAGCAAATCTGGCTTGCTCACATTGTATACACTTGCGGAATCTAACACACCCGATCATCACGTGGTGCTTCGAAACAACAAGCTTTAGCAACGGTGCTTACTAAGGGTGAACACTTTAGAACTTGAAATTCATGTGCATGAGGGATCATTTCATAATGCTACCGTCGTTAACTAAGCAATACAAGATGCATAAAGGATTAACATCACATGCAATTCATAATATGTGATATGATATGGCCTTTCTTCTTTCTGCTTCCGATCTCCATCTTCAAGAACGAACATGATCTCCATCATCACCGGCATTGCATCAAGGTCAATGATGCCGCTCCATGGTTGTCGTCCACCAGCTTCAACTATTACAACTACTTTGAATAGACATGCGGGTCTTAACAGAAATTAAAGACAACCATATGGCTCCTTCCGGTTGCCAACTTACAATAAGGAACATTGCATACATCAAATATAATCACAATCATGGCCATATCACATCACAGCACACCCCTGCAAAACAAAGTTAGACGCCTCTACTTTCTTTGCATGTTTTACGTGGTTTGGGGCTTTCAATAAGTGTCGTTCTAACTTACGAACAAGAACCACAACATTGATACTAGCATTGTCAATCACCCGTTGTAAATTGAATCTTAACTATGTTGGGAGAAACAGGCACCCGCAAAGCCACTTATGCAATACAAGTTGCATGTCAAGCGTGGAGCAAGCCTCATGAACGATGTCATGTAAGGTTAGCCCGGGCCGCTTCATCCCACCATCCCGCAAGATGCAAAGTACACAAGAAACAATCAACAACAAAAGCATCAACGCCCACAATGACCATTGTGTTCTACTCGTGCAACAGATCTACATATAGACACGGCTCTGATACCACTATAGGGTTTCGTAGCATGGAAAACATAAAATTTCTACCGCATACAAACAAACAAGCCAAGATCTATCTACTAGATTGTAGCAACGAGTCGATGGAATAACTCACCCTCGAAGATTCCAAAGTGTTTAACAAGAGCGGATTCTCGTGGGTGATGTAGTCATACTCTTGCCGATCTCAAGATCGCGTGGACGATCCTTCCGGCGCTGCGTTCCGGCAGCGCTTCCGCAGTCGGTCACACGTTCGGTACTCAACGAAGACCTTCCTCTCCCTTGTTCCAGCAGGCAGCGGAGGTTGTAGCACTCTCCTCGTGATTCCGGCAGCACAACGGCGTGGTACCGGAAGTAGAGGGGAGATCTCGCAGGGCTTCGCCTTAAGCCGGAGCGAGTATGGTGGACTATGAGAGAGATCCTCGGCGATCTAGGGTTTAGACGCACCAAGGAGGAGGGTCTAGGGCCGGCGGATAGGGCTTGGAGCTGCCCAAGTTGGCGACTAGGGCTTCCCTTGGCGGGTGCGGCGGTAGCAGGACGTGGCGGCGCCGGCGGCTAGGAGCTAGGGTTTGCGGGGGCAACTTGTGTGCTTGGAGGGGCAGCCCTGCCCCTCCTTATATAGGTGGAGGGGGCGCTCTAGGGGAGGGGAGTCCCTCCCCAACTCGGTTTCCCAAGTGGGCCGACGGTGGAGGGGAGGAACTCCTCACCAAGTAGGTTTCCTACTTACCCTCCACCTTCCAAAATAGCCGTTTGACTTTTCAAATTGGTGTTTGACTTTTCAAACTAGGATTTGATTAAACCCTTTATTTTGTTCAGCGATGACACCTAGTACATGATGCAATAATTCCAACTTGATATGACACATTCAAGTACCCTTCACCTCCGGAGTGCCGGACATTCCGGAACCTTCTAGAACATTCCCGATGAAAACACCGGAACCATTCTCCAACCCCGAAACAGGACTTTCCTTATATGAATCTTATTCTCCGGACCATTCCAGATCTCCTCGAGATATCCCGGATCCCATACGAGACTCCGAACAACATTCGGTCTCTTACTCATCATTCCATAACTACTCAAACAACATCGAATCCTTAAGTGTGTCTCCCTACGGTTCGTGAATTATGCAGACATGATCGATACACTTCTCCGAACAATAACCAATAGAGGAATCTGGAAATTCATATCGCTCCCACATATTTCAACGATTACTTTGCGATCGAATGAACCACTTACATATGATACCAATTTCCCTTTGTCTCACGATAGTGTACTTATCCGAGGTGATGATCGTCGGTATCTCTGCATACCTAGTTCAACCTCGTTACTGATAAGTACTCTTTTCTCGTTCCCGTGATATGTGATTCCTTGTGAGCCAGTCACATGCTTGCAAGCTAATTGGATGACATTCCACCGAGAGGGCCCAGAGTATATCTATTCGTCATATGGATGGACAAATCCCACTCTTGATCCATGTGTCTCAACCAATACTTTCCGAACACTCAATGCCACCTTTATAGCCACCCAGTTACGGTGTGGTGTTTGATGTCATCAAAGCATCCTTCCGGTGAAGGTGATATGCATGATCTCATGGTCGAAGGAATCAGGTTACTATGTATCAGAAAGCATATAGCAATTGAACTATTAAAATGACTTGATCTTTATGCTACGCTTATCTATAGGAGTATGTCCACCATATCATTCTCCTAACGATATGATCTTGTTGTTAATAACATCTCAATGTTCATGATAGGGAAACCACAATCATTTATTAACCAACAAGCTAGTATTATAAAGAGGCTTTACTAGGGACTCTACTTTAGTTTACAAATCACACAAGTATTAATGTTTCCTTGTTAATACTATTATAGCATGAATGTAAACATTTATCATAAACACAAAGATATAATAATAACTACGTTTATTATTGCCTCTAGGGCATATCTCCAACAGATACATCTTCCACTGTTACTTGTTTACTTGTTGCAAACCATTACCTTCCACACCATACTTTTAATCCTTTGTTACAGCAAACCGGTGAGCTTGACAACCTCACTGATTCATTGGGGGCAAAGTCTTGAGTTTGTGTTGTGTAGGTCTCCGCGTTGCTTGCAATACCTGTGTGACATTTCATTCATCCTTCTATTTCTATAACCTCGGTATCTACTGAGGGAAGAATTGTTGATGTGATCATCACACCTTGCTCTTGGGGTTTCCAACGAAGTGCTCAACGTCAAGCACCATGAAAAAGTTTTCTGGCGCCGTTTCCGTGGAGGCCAAGGACGTCTTCACAAGGGGAGTCCTCCACTTCCTTTCTCTTTACTTTGTTTTTAGTTTGCTTAGTTTCTTTTGCTTGGTTTTCTTTGCCTCTTTTCAAAAAACTCAAAAAAAATAGTCTAGTTTGGTTTGCTTTCTTTGTTCAAAAACACAAGAAAAAAATAGTTCCTGCTCTAGCTGCTGTTGTTTTTGGCTTGCCCACCTTTGCCAAAATGAACTCTGCTGAGAACACCAAGTTGTGTGACTTCACTAGCACCAACAACAATGATTTCCTTAGCACTCCTATTGCTCCACCTGCTCCTTATCCTACCTTTTATGAAATTAAGCCTGCTTTGTTGAATCTTGTGATGAGAGAGCAATTTTTTGGAGCTAGTTCTGATGATGCTGATGCCCATCTCAATAACTTTGTTGAACTTTGTGAGATGCAGAAGTATAAGGATGTAGATGGAGATATTATTAAGCTCAAGCTTTTTCCTTTCTCCTTGAGAGGAAAAGCTAAAGAATGGTTGTTATCTTTGCCTAAAAATAGTATTGATTCTTGGAATAAGTGCAAATATGCTTTTATTGGAAAGTACTATCCTCCTGCTAAGATTATATCTATGAGAAGTGACATTATGAAATTTAAACAACTTGATAGTGAACATGTTGCTCAAGCTTGGGAAAGAATGAAATCTTTGGTTAAGAATTGTCCCACTCATGGACTCACTACTTGGATGATTATACAGACTTTTTATGCAGGTTTGAAATTCTCCTCAAGAAACCTATTGGATTCAGCTGCTGGAGGTACCTTTATGAGCATCACTTTGGGTGCTGCAACTAGACTCCTTGATAATATGATGGTTAACTACTCTGAATGGCACACTGTGAGAGCTCCACATGGTAAGAAGGTAAATTCTGTTGAGGAAACTTCCTCTTTGAGTGATAAGATTGATGTCATTATGGCTATGCTTGTTAATGGGAAAGCTCCTTTAGATCCTAATAGTGTTCCCTTAGCCTTTTTGGTTGCTCAAGAAGAGAAAGTTGATGTGAACTTCATTAGAAACAACAATTTCAACAACAATGCCTATAGGAATAATTTTGGTGGTAACAACAACTATAGGACTTATCCTCCTAATAATGGCAATTCCTATGGAAACTCCTACAACAATGCTAGAAGTGCTCCCTATGAACTTGAAGTCATGCTCAAAGACTTTATTAGTAAACAAACCACTTTCAATAAGGCTATAGAGGAAAAGCTTCTAAATGTTGAGAAAAATATATCCTCTTTGTCTGAAGCTCAGTCCTCTTTGATTAATAAAATGACTGCTAAACCTGAAACCATGGAAAGTACCTTTGCTGCTTCTCATGCCATATAAGTTACTATTGATAAAAATGTTAGTCTGTTAGCTCAACTTCATGCTAGGTGGGAAAGGGAAGCTGAAATTGATAGAAACAATAGCGTGTGCACCATCACCACTAAACCACAAGTAGTCCCGGTTCCTCCTCCTACTATGCCTAAGCCTATTGAGCCTACTATTGGTGATGCTAAGTTTGATATTGATGGTTGCAATATTTCTGAAGTAATTGTGTTCTTGCAAAAGCTTGCTAGAAGTCCTAATGGTAGTGATATGCATGTTGCTTTCACCAGACACATTACAGATGCTCTTGTGAAAATTAAGGAAGAGAAGCTAAAACACAAAGCTTCTATTCCTACGAAAGTAGAAGATATTTGGGAACCCATTATTAATATGCATGTGAATGACTTTGATCTCAAAGCTTCATGTGATCTTGGTTCTAGTGTCTCTATTATGCCTAGGAAGGTCTATAAAATGCTTGATTTGCCACCTTTGGAAGATTGTTATTTGGATGTCCCACTTAATGATAATGCTAAGAGGAAACTCATGGGGAGTATTAATGATGTTCTCATTATGGTTAATAATGCTTATGTCCCTGTTGATTTCTATGTTTTGGATGTTGAATACAATGCTTCTTGTCATATTACTTTGGGAAGACCTTTTCTTAGAACAGTTGGTGCCATCATTGATATGAAAGAAGGCACCATTAAATATCATTTTACATTAAAGAAAGGTATTGAACACTTCCCTATGAGGATAGAGAAGTTTCTTTTTTATCCTCCCTTGAAAGCAAGATTTGATGTTAATGCTTCCTCATTTTAAAATACTTGATTCTTCTTGCTTCTTGTGCCTAACTTAAAGGCGTTAAAGAAAAGTACTTGTTGGGAGATAACCCAAGAGTTTCCTTGAGTCTTGGAAGTTATTACTTTAGTAATGACCTCTCCTTATCCTTTTTGTTTGCTTTTTGTGCCAAGAATAACCACTAATGAGAGAGAAGTAAGATTTGGGGAGTTGCTGTCCCGAAACAGATTTCTGTCCTCCACCAAAAAAATCATGAGGAGTCTCTGTAACTCGGATTGAGCTCACAATTTACGAATAAATCCCACAATTTACGAATAAAGTGTGTAAGGTAAACAATCCACTTGTTCCATGAACAAGAGACCGTTGTTTTCTCCCTAGTGGCAATAGCACATCTACAACCGTATAGATTTCTGTCACTTCCCTTGATTAAGTAGAGGCATGAACCCACTATCGAGCATAAATACCCCTTCTTGGAATCACTAGCAACTACTTGGCCACGATAGCTACTAACAACGGAGAGCATGCAAGATCACAAACAACACAGACATGATAGAATCAATAAGACAAAACCATTAATCAATCTGATATAGTAATCTCAATATCCATCGGATCCCCACAAACACAACATGCATGATTACAAATAGATTAGATCTTGATCAGGAACGGAGCTCACCAGATCTAGACATGAAAGTACAATGAGGAGATACAACCATCTAGAAACTACATGGACCAGTAGTCCAAGGTGTAACTACTCATGCTTCATACCGAAGGCTGGCATGATGAAGAAGAAGGCCTCCGGGATGATCTCCCCTCCGGCAGGGTGCCGGGAAGAGCTTCAGACCCCCCCGATCTAGGGACGATGGTGGCATCGGCTACAGACGGTTTTGTGGAATTTTGATTGGGTCCCTAGGGTTTCTGCATCGGGGGCTTCTTATAGGCAAAGAGGCGAGGTAGGGGCCACTAGGGCGGCTGCACCCCCCCAGGCGCGGGGTGGGCCCACACGCGTGGCCAGGGGGTATGGCCCCCTGGTGTGTGTGTCCTCCGTCTCGTACTCCGGCTTCGTGTTCCCCACGATAAAATATTGACTTTGGCTTTTGTCCCATCCAATTCCGAGAATATTGATTTTCTGCCTTTCTGGAACCAAAAACGGAAGAAAATAGGCAACTGGCACTGTGGCAACTTGTTAATAGCTTAGTACCAGAAAACATATAAAAACACCTCAAAGTGTGGAGAAAGTAAAGCAAAGTAGATAGTAAACAAGCATGGAGCATCAAAAATTATAGATACGTTTCCGACGTATCAAGCATCCCCAAGATTAACTCCTGCTCGTCCTCGAGTAGGTAAGTGATAAAAGAATAATTTTTGAGGTGACATGCACCATCAATACCAAGATCAAACCATTTGCAAGCATTGAAAGCTGGGAACAAAGAACTCTAAACATGTGCATGAAAGATGGAGTTCTAACAATAAGACAAATTAACTATGCATGCAACATGAAAGGCTACAAACAAAGATCATGAATAACATGCATTGAAAATCGTTTGTTTGTTTCACATACAGAAAACATAGCATAGTGGAAATCAACTTGTCCCTCATAGAGTAGCAAATAGATGCATAGGACACCTTCAAAGTTCATAAGAGTGACTAGATACAAATAGCACAAGAACAAGAAATATCAACAATATGCATCAATCAATAAGTTTTGGGACACTACAGATAGAACTAGGAATGGCAACTATGCTCTCTTACTGGTGCCTAAAGGAAGAAGGTGGAGACTCAATAATGGGGGAAGAAAGGGCCCTTCATAAAGGGAAGCAGGGATTTCAGGTTTCAAAAAGAGCTTCCAAAAATTATGGTACTTGTTATATTCCATCCCTCATTGCCCCTAGAATAAGCATCTTGAAGTGATTAAGGTTTAAAGTGAACAAACTATGGAGTATATGCCTAACAAAGTATAAGTTGGAAATCTCATGTCCCTTGAATACGAGGGTCGCACCGCATGCTACTCAACTCTGGTCACCTGTAAGTTCTTGTCATAGTAAGTACATGTGTATCATAGAGAACTGCCAATGGGGTACCCCTTGCATATGGTATAGGAGCTATCGCATAACCAAAATGACAAGGCAAGCAGAAAATGAGCATCTCAGCGATCTTTTTATTTACTATTTGTATAGATTTTTATTGAGGATGCTTCACAGATTGCTCATTATGGTGATGCTACAAGTTTCCACCATGATTAGGCATGGCTTAGGCTAGCGGCCCAGGCGTTTCTCTAACACAAAATACATAACTCCATGGACTTACAATGTAAGGTTCCCAACCTTTAATAAGGTAGATATCCCTGTGTTTACAATGCTAGTCCCTGGATCAATAGCTAGCATCCACAGTTAAGATGTAATGTCAAGAAACAAAGGTCATAATACAACTTTATAACTAGGAATAAAATAATTTATTACATCTTACATAGCTCATTTGGCTATCTCATTACAATGCAGCAGAATATAACAATAGCATGGGGTCCTTCATCTTCAAAGTTCCACAAGCAGACATGTTGGTTGTAGACTTGTAATCCTAAATCAATAACAATAGCATGGGGTCCTTCATCTTCAAAGTTCCACAAGGGTCAATACATTTGAATTGTATTGGCAAGTGATACTATGGTAGTATAGTGGAGTCTATCATCTATATGCATTTGGCTATGTGGAGCTTAGGCTTGCTTTGCTCAAAATAGATTTTCCTTATCATTTGAAAACACTAAGTTTTTGCTTGACAAAATCTTTCCCAAGGCATCTCCCAATAGAAATTGGTGATCCTTTAATCCCTTGTTCACCCACAAGTTTTTAACTTAGAAATTGGGATGATGAGATTCTTGATAGCTTCCATGTCTTGATGCTCAAATTGTCCTTTGCCAGGGACATGGCTAAGTACTTAGATTTTACACTCTGCAGAGGTGGTGCACTTTCCCCACAAGACTTGGTTTCACCAAGACAAGATCTTTCAGAAGCCTTCCCTTAGACCAGAATGGACGCGCTCCAACCTATCAATCCCCTACCACCAACTGTCCATTTGGCTAAGTTATTGCAACCTATATGATCCAGGCAGAGCCCATAATGCCAAGTGGCTGCACTTGAAGCTTCTCAACATTTGACATCTCAAATCTCTTTGTTCCTGGGTGGCCATCCACAAGTGAGATACACAAGGTAAACCATAGAAATGGGCCTTATGAACCACTCAACACAAACCATTCCTTCCATTCCACCCAGGTGATTCATTCACTTAGTTGTTTTATTAAACAAAACATAAGTCTACAGACTTAGAAATATTTCCATAGTATGAATATATATTCCACCCCTGTTTTCTATTAGCTAAGCTAAGCATGATAGTAGTAGGAATCTTAACTTAGGAAATTCTACTAAGGTTTCATCTACTAGCTAGGAATCCCATGGCATAGTTTATAATTAGCAAAAATTCCATGCAAGTCCTACTTAGAAATATCACTAATGCATAGTGAAAATAATGGGACAAAAGTATGAAGCATCACTTGCCTTTTTGGTAGAGAATATAGATTTACTTCTTGATCTTTTGCAATGTTCACACACTTCAAATCACTACAATTCAATCAAGTAAACAATATTTCAATCTACCATTCAAGCAATTCATCACATAAAATGATAGAAACAAAAAAATGCATGCAAACATGCAAAAGATTGTTTTATTTGTAAAAGTGGTTTATAATGGGTCATAAACATTTGAAAACACCTGATGGTCATTTTATAAAGTGGCAAAACCATTTGCAAAAGGTTTTACTTCATAAACCATTTTTAAACCAAATCATTATTTTATGTGGTGAAGAAATGCTTTTAATAAGGCAACATTCTATAGGTTTCACAAAATATGTTTTCAAACCATAAAACCTTGTGTTTAGGGTCAGAGAGTTTATTTCAAAACATTTCCCAAAGATTTTCTCCCAAAAGCATTTTTAATATATAAACATTACTTTTATTTGACTAGAAATGGTTTAAATCAAAGATTCATTCTTTTGCTTCACCAAATACATTTTCGAAACCACCAATTGATTCCTAGGGTCAGTAGGTTCAAAACAAACCATTTGCCAAAGATTTTATCCGCAAAATCATTTTAGAACAATTTTTATATCCTAAACATGCATACACAAGTTTCTGCAAAAACAGTAAATTTAACAGAAGCAACTTACTAAAAAAAGTGCATGGTTGGATAGGGTTTGTTTTGCTGAATCCATTGATATAAAATTTGCAAAATTTGGATGTGTGGTTTGAAAGTTATGAATTTTACAAATTTGAACATCTAATAGGAAAGTTTCTCGTTTTTAAAACAGTCACATGCCACGCGACTTGTTCCTATTCGCCGGTACCGCTTCGGCTGGATCGTGCTCTCTGGTGCGTTGGATCTAATTTAGATCGAGTGGCACAGGTGGCTCCATACCGCTTCAGTTAAGTTTCTATCGCACACGTCGGATCCAAATCGAACGGTGCACAAGTGTTAGTCAAAGATGGGCGGCGCTGGCGGCGGCTGGTGGCGGCGCTGGCTCTGGCTACGGCGGGGCTGGTGATAGAGGAAGCGAGGGAGGAAGGGGAGTGTCCCACCAGGTTTGCGGAGTGACGCTGAAGCTCAACGTGGTGATATCTCGTCGAGGGGCGCACGGTGGTGACGGCAATCGCTCGTCGGAGCTAGGGGTGGCGCCAGGAGCTTCTGCTTGTCGACGGGGACGGGGATGCAGTCCACCAGAAAGTAGGAAAAAGGTACGGTCAGATGCGGGCGAGTGCATAGATCACAGAAGCTTCAACGGAAGAGCTTGGGGTGGTCTGTTCTCACCGGAAAAGGTTGACGGAGTGAAGGCAGACGGCGGCGAGGTGCAGTGGTCGTCGTTATCGAGGTTCTGGGTGCACGGGGGCAAGCTGGTGCTACGAGGAGGTTTGCCGGGAGATGGGGAGCAAGTGAGCATGCAGTGGGAGGCGAGGGTGGAGGAGGCTGGTCGGAATTGCCGTTGGAGCTCGTCGGAGGCAGTGGGGTTCGGGAGAGAAATTTGTGCAGCCTGGTGGCGAGGAGGGCGTGGCGACGGAGGGGAAAGAGAGAGAGCATCGAGGTGCTTAAGATAGCAAGGTCGAGGGGTGGTTTTACTGCGGCGTTATCGCGGATTAAATCGATCTTTAATCGCCTGCAACGGCCGGCGAGGTGAGGGGCGGGGTCAGCGCGCGCGGGTGAAGACGATGCTGACGGGGCTGTGGGGTCGCATGGCAGCAAGAGAGAAGGAGGAGGTGGGGTATGGTCGTCAGCGGTGCTGGGGTAAGTTTGCGAGTGGAAAACGTTTCACTGCGGGAGGAGGGGTTAGTTGGGCTGCTGCTAGGTCAGTTGGGCCGGCTGGGCTGGGCTGAGGTCCTTTTTATATTTTTTTGTTCCTATTTCTTTTTCTTTTTCCATTTCTTTTATTCTATTTTGATTTTGTTTAAACTTTTCAAACCTCTATTTGAATTCAAACTTCTCTCAACTTTTTTGTATATTCAAACACCGATTGCTAACACAATCTGAAGTCAAAATTTAGAATAAATCTTTTATTCCTTTAGTGCATTTTTAATTATTTAAAGTAGGTCCTTGTATTAATTTATTTAAGATTTAATAATGTTTTTAATTTCCATTTTAATTCTAAATCCTTCCAAAACCTTTCAATAAGTTTTATTTGATTATTTGGGTGTCAAATAATTTATCTTGAATTATTTGGAGAATATTTAATATGATTCATAAATCATTTGAATTGGGTATTTGTTTTAATTCCAATGGAATTAAATATAGTTTTAATTCCCTAAATTTTATTTGGAAGATTTCTTTGATCTTATTTAAGTTGAATTAAACAACTTTTATTTCATTTGGGTAAATTCCAAAATACTATTTTCTCATGAATTATATAATTTATTCATATTAGAGATTTGTCTTTATTAAAATAGGGATAGAATGGTTAGTGCCATTTTATTTTATTTTGGAATTTCTTTATCCTTTTATTTTATTTGGATTTGGATTGTATTCATTCTATTAGGGTTTAGGGTTTGGATTTATTTTCTAGTGTTTAAATTTCCAGATGCATTTATGGAGAATGCATTCCACTTGATTTGGATTTAGTTGGATTCAAATATTAACCAAAGTTTGTTCCAGATGCGATTTTAAAGTTTCCATTTAAAAACAAAAGTTTCTTTTCACCCTAAATTTCAACAATAGTTTATTTTGTTTATTTATTTTTCACATTACAAGATTTGGAAAATCTTGGGATGTGACAGGCTACCACCCTTAAAATAAATCTCGTCCCGAGATTTGGGGAGGCTAGGGGTTACAAGTTGGCTCAAAGCAACTAGGGTACTACCACCCTTAAAAATTTTCCAACTAAATTACATCCTGGTTTTCTTGGGATCTTATTGAAACTTCTCTGGGCAAACATCTGCATAGTGTCCTTTGTTTCCACACTTGAAACATGTGACAAGGCTGAGATTCTTCATAGGCTTTATCTTGTGCTTCATCTTTTCTGGACACTTGCTTGCATAATGTCCTTGGTTACCACAATTGTAACATGTGATAAGATTGAGTTCTTCACGTATCTTCTGTGGACAAGTTGACACATAATGGCCTAGCTCTTTGCAGTTGTTGCACCACACTTGGTTAATTTCCTTATACTTCTTCTTCTTGGGTTTCTCCAAAGTTAGGAATGCTTCTAGTTCATGTTCTTCATATGTTATCTCAAAGGTAGGAATATTTCCTGGTCTCCTTGACCTTTTCTTATTCCTTGGATAATACATATGTCTCCTCTTTGGTCCTTTAAATTGAGTCATATTGCATGGAGGTGCAAGCTGAGATTTTCCTTTGTGTTCATCCTTCTTGGTAGAATTGGATTTCTCATGGTAGTCTGCAATCAGTTGTTGCACTCCACCTTGTTTCCTTTGTTGAACTGTGGAATAGATGGGGCATTGGATAGGGACATGATTATTTCCTTCACATAGGTAACAAGTAGCTTGAGATGTGGGGCATTGGTCAATTGGATGTTTCTCTTCACAATTGGGGCATTGATCTTCATGCTCTTTGGAAGTGTGATCCTTGTCTCCACAAATATTGCAAGCTTGGGTTCCTTCTAGAATATCATCTTTGTCATCCTTGTTGTCACAACTCCTTTGGAAGAGTTGTTTCCCATGTTGATCATTTGATCTGTCACCTTATGCAACAATTGAGTTTGGGTTTCCAAAAACCTTTGCATGGTTGGATCTAACTCACTAGTGTTGGCTAAAAATTGAGTTGTCACTTGGTTCAACTGGGTTTGGGTTACTATGAGTTCTCTCATGCTGGTCTCTTGGTTGTTGTTGTTGTCACCATCCTTGATATTGATGTTTCTTGGAGTAGTCATCTGTTTGGGTTGGATTGGGATTAGAATAGGCAAAAGATTTCTAAGGAATCAATTGTAATCACACACATCACAATTCACTCAAGTAATGTGCAAGCAATCACAAACAAGCATTCCACTCAAACAACAAGTTTCAAGCATATTTTTAGGCAACCAAAATATTTCTGTTACACCACATAAGTTGGTGGGTTTGACTTAAACTAAATATGGTGGTCCATCTATATGGTTCACTTGAGATCATTCCTTCCTTCTTGGTTGATTCTTCTTGAACAAGATCATGGTTTCCTTGGGAAAATTCTTGGTCACAAACTTCAAAGGTGATGATGATTCCCAAGTTGTGTTTCCTTAGTCTTCAAGTCTTGAGCAATATTTCTTATCTCACTTGTAGTCCTTAGTGAAATCCAAGTTGAAGTCCTTGTTGAGAATAAGGTTGAAATCACTTGAAGATGTTGAAGTCATTAGAGTTGATGAAGTCCTTTGCTCATGGTGAAGTCTTTGCTCATGGGGTAGGCTTGTCCATCAAGTTTGAAATAGAAGAGATGTAGAATCAAAACCAAAATGGTTGAGGAAAGAGTTTACAAGATTGTTTGTAAATAAGTTTTGGAACAAATACAACTCCTATTTTTCTAAGGGGTTTTGTCCAATCCTAGGGTTACAATCGTACAGGCAACACAGTGCTCTGATACCATCTGTAAGGTTCCCGACCTTTAATAAGGTAGAGATCCCTGTGTTTACAATGCTAGTCCCTAGATCAATAGCTAGCATCCACAATTAAGATGTAATATCAAGAAACAAAGGTCATAATACAACTTTATAACCAGGAATAAAATAATTTATTACATCTTACATAGCTCATTTGGCTATCTCATTACAATGCAGCAGAATATAACAATAGCATGAGGTCCTTCATCTTCAAAGTGCCACAGGCAGACATGTTGGTTCTAGACTTGTAATCCTAAATCAATAACTTCTCTAACATCTAACAAACCTGCAACATAATAAGTTACAGCCACAAGGGTCAATACATTTGAATTGTATTGGCAAGTGATACTATGGTAGTATAGTGGAGTCTATCATCTATATGCATTTGGATATGTGGAGCTTAGGCTTGCTTTGCTCAAAATAGATTTTCCTTATCATTTGAAAACACTAAGTTTTTGCTTGACAAAATCTTTCCCAAGGCATCTCCCAATAGAAATTGGTGATCCTTTAATCCCTTGTTCACCCACAAGTTCTTAATTTAGAAATTGGGATGATGAGATTCTTGATAGCTTCCATGTCTTGATGCTCAAATTGTCCTTTGCCAGGGACATGGCTAAGTACTTAGATTTTACACTCTACATAGGTGGTGCACTTTCCCCACAAGACTTGGTTTCACCAAGACAAGATCTTTCAGAAGCCTTCCCTTAGACCAGAATGGACGCGCTCCAACCTATCAATCCCCTACCACCAACTGTCCATTTTTCTAAGTTATTGCAACCTATATGATCCAGGCAGAGCCATAATGCCAAGTGGCTGCACTTGAAGCTTCTCAACATTTGACATCTCAAATCTCTTTGTTCCTGGGTGGCCATCCACAAGTGAGATACACAAGGTAAACCATAGAAATGGGCCTTGTGAACCACTCAACACAAACCATTCCTTCCATTCCACCCAGGTGATTCATTCACTTAGTTGTTTTATTAAACAAAACATAAGTCCACAGACTTAGAAATATTTACATAGTATGAATATATATTCCACCCTTGTTTTCTATTAGCTAAGCTAAGCATGATAGTATTAGTAATCTTAACTTAGGAAATTCTACTAAGGTTTCATCTACTAGGTTTCCCATGGCATAGTTTATACTTAGCAAAAATTCCATGCAAGTCCTACTTAGAAATATCACTAATGCATAGTGAAAATAATGGGACAAAAGCATGAAGCATCACTTGCCTTTTTGGTAGAGAATATAGGTTTACTTCTTGATCTTTTGCAGTGTTCACACACTTCAAATCACTACAATTCAATCAAGTAAACAATATTTCAATCTACCATTCAAGTAATTCATCACATAAAATGATAGGAACAAAACAATGCATGCAAACATGCAAAGATTTTTTTATTTGTAAAAGTGGTTTCTAATGGGTCATAAACATTTGAAAACACCTAATGGTCATTTTATAAAGTGGCAAAACCATTTGCAAAAGGTTTTACTTCATAAACCATTTTTAAACCAAATCATTATTTTATGTGGTGAAGAAATGCTTTTAATAAGGCAACATTATATAGGTTTCACAAAATATGTTTTCAAACCATAAAACCTTGTGTTTAGGGTCAGAGAGTTTATTTCAAAACATTTCCCAAAGATTTTCTCCCAAAAGCATTTTTAATAAATAAACATTACTTTTATTTGACTAGAAATGGTTTAAATCAAAGATTCATTCTTTTGCTTCACCAAATACATTTTTGAAACCACCAATTGATTCCTAGGGTCAGTAGGTTCAAAACAAACCATTTTCCAAAGATTTTATCCCCAAAATCATTTTAGAACAATTTTTAAATCCTAAACATGCATACACAAGTTTCTGCAAAAACAGTAAATTTAACATAAGCAACTTACTAAACAAAGTGCATGGTTGGACAGGGTTTGTTTTGCTGAATCCATTGATAACAAATTTGAAAAATTTGGACGTGTGGCTTGAAAGTTATGAATTTTACAAATTTGAACATCTAATAGGAAAGTTTCTGGTTTTTAAAATAGTCACAGGCCACGTGGCTTGTTCCTATTCGTCGGTACCTCTTCGGCTGGATCGCTCTCTCTGGTGCGTTGTATCTAATTTAGATCGAGTGGCACAGGTGGCTCCATACCACTTCAGTTAAGTTTCTATCGCACACGTTGGATCCAAATCGAACGGTGCACAAGTGTTAGTCAAATATGGGCGGCGCTGGCGGCGGCTGGTGGCGGCGCTGGCTCTGGCTACGGCGGGGCTGGTGATAGAGAAAGCGAGGGAGGAAGGGGAGTGTCTCACCAGGTTCGCGGAGTGACGTTGAAGCTCAACGTGGTGATATCTCGTCGAGGGGCGCATGGTGGTGACGGCAATCGCTTGCCGGAGCTAGGGGTGGCGCCAGGAGCTTCATCTTGTCGACGGGGACGGGGCTGCAGTCCACCAGAAAGCAGGAAAAAGGTACGGTCAGATGCGGGCGAGTGCATAGATCACAGAAGCTTCAATGGAAGAGCTTGGGGTGGTCTGTTCTCACCGGAAAAGGTTGACGGAGCGGAGGCAGACGGCGATGAGGTGAAGTGGTCGTCGTTGTCGAGGTTCTGGGGGGCGAGGGGGCGAGCTGGTGCTACGAGGAGGTTCGCCGGGAGATGGGGAGCAAGTGAGCATGCAGTGGGAGGCGAGGGGTGGAGGAGGCTGGCCGGAATTGCCATTGGAGCTCGTCGGAGGCCGTGGGGTTCGGGAGAGAAATTTGTGCAGCCTGGTGGCGAGGAGGGCGTGGCGACGGAGGGGAAAGAGAGAGAGCGTCGAGGCGCTTAAGATAGCAAGGTCGAGGGGTGGATTTACTACGGTGTTAATGCGGATTAAATCGATCTTTAATCGCCTGCAACGGCCGGCGAGGTGAGGGGCGGGGTCAGCGCGCGCGGGTGAAGACGATGCTGACGGGGTTGTGGGGTCGCATGGCAGCGAGAGAGAGAAGGTGGAGGTGGGGTCTGGTCGTCAGCGGCGCTGGGGTAAGTCTGCGAGTGGAAAACGTTTCAATGTGGGAGGAGGGGTTAGTTGGGCTGCTGCTGGGTCAGTTGGGCCGGCTGGGCTGGGATGAGGTCCTTTTTATATTTTTTTTGTTCCTGTTCTTTTTTCTTTTTCCATTTCTTTTATTCTGTTTTTATTTTGTTTAAACTTTTCAAACCTCTATTTGAATTCAAACTTCTCTCAACTTTTTTGTATATTCAAACACTGATTGCTAACACAATCTGAAGTCAAAATTTAGAATAAATCCTTTATTCGTTTAGTGCATTTTTAATTATTTAAAGTAGGTCCTTGTATTAATTTATTTAAGATTTAATAATGTTTTTAATTTCCATTTGAATTCTAAATCCTTCCAAAACCTTTCAGTAAGCTTTATTTGATTATTTGGGTGTCAATATTTATCTTGAATTATTTGGAGAATATTTAATATGATTCATAAATCATTTGAATTGGGTATTTGTTTTAATTCCAATGGAATAAAATATAGTTTTAATTCCCTAAATTTTATTTGGAAGATTTCTTTGATCTTATTTAAGTTGAATTAAAAAACTTTTATTTCATTTGGGTAAATTCCAAAATACTATTTTCTCATGAATTATATAATTTATTCTTATTAGAGATTTGTCTTTATTAAAATAGGGATAGAATGGTTAGTGCCATTTTATTTTATTTTGGAATTTCTTTATCCTTTTATTTTATTTGGATTTGGATTGTATTCATTCCATTAGAGTTTAGGGTTTGGATTTATTTTCTAGTGTTTAAATTTCCAGATGCATTTATGGAGAATGCATTCCACTTGATTTGGATTTAGTTGGATTCAAATATTAACCAAAGTTTGTTCCAGATGCGATTTTAAAGTTTCCATTTAAAAACAAAAGTTTCTTTTCACCCTAAATTTCAACAATAGTTTATTTTGTTTATTTATTTTTCACATTACAAGATTTGGAAAATCTTGGGATGTGACATACAAGCTCCCTTTTTATTTCACACCGGCGACATCCATAGACAAAAGAGCATGATATCAACTATGCACAAAGTACAAGTGCAATGTTGAAAACGTTCCCCATGACAGCATGGTTCTGCTAATTCCAACGTATAAGTGCAAGCATATACAACATAGATGACACAATGGTTCAAGTTTATTAGGGGCAAGGAATATAAAGTGTGACATCAAGTTTGTGAGGCTTTCATCACTAAGTTTTCACATAACAAAATACTTTTTAATTGGAAGATAGATGAAAACAAGAATATACTTGGAATGGTGTAACACACCATGCATATGAATTTATAGTGGACACTTTGGAATAACTTGGTTTGTTGGGAGTTGGAAGCATGAGTAGATCTTACTCATACAAGTGGAGGCTAGCAAAAGACTAGGACCAACCAACTAAGAGAGCAATAAGGGCCATAATCATGCATAACGACAAAACATTACTAATAAAAGCATAGAGTGGTACTACAAGTCAAGGACTAAATGATCATAGAGGCTATGATGAATTGTTCATAGTCGTAACATGGTGTGAGCATGTGCCAAGTCAACCCAAACAAAGCATCAAAGGAGAATACCACAATACTATGCTTTTGTATGCTAAAACAACGCATGATTCTTTCAAGGCATACTAAGCAATCACAATTGTTTGGAACAAGTCATGCTACAACAATAATCACTAAGCATAAGGTCAAAACAACACCTAGCATGTCATGCTAAAGTCTAAGTCATAGTCAATGCAAGCTCCTCTTGCACTTTCAAGCAAGAACCTTCTACTCCTTTCCAACACCAATCCACTTATTTGAAACAACACAGCGAGAACGGGGGTCCAAACTACTTTATTCAAGCAAACTAAGCAAACCAAACGAAAACTAAGACGCTCCAAGAACAACACAACAGTGCATGAAATAATAAAAACGAAGTGTCTAGAAAGACCTGAGCTTTTTATTGATGAAGAAGGGGATGCCTTGGGAATTCCAAGCGTTGACGCTTGTACCTCTTGGATATTTCTTGGGGTGACACCGGGGTGGCATCCCCAAGCTTAAGCTTTTGTCCATTCTTCATCTCATTACATCATTCTCTCTCTACACCTGAAATGTTTCCTTCATACAAAACTTCACACAATCTTCATTAGCAACATTAGTGTATTCAAAAGATAATAGACCTTCGGGTTTAGCTTTAGAACAGCAAAACTTTTCACTAAAAACACAAGATAATGTAGAAACTCCTTCAAAAAGCTCAATTTCTCCAAAAAGAACCCAAAAAGGAATCAATAAGAAGCAAATGCAAATAATGGAAGAAATCTCAAAACAGACCAGCGGGTAGAAACCGATTTTTTTGAAAATCTTCTATTGCTCAAATAAAAAAGTGTTGAACTAACGAAAGTTAGCTAACATACTGGGGGATTATTCGTACATTTTCACCTCAATCCGACTTACAGAGACTCCTCGCGAATTTTTATGGTGGAGGACAGAAATCTGTTTCGGGACAACAACTCCCAAATCTTACTTCCCTCTCATTAGAGGTTATTACTAAAAGGATAAGGAGAGGTCATTACTAAAGTAATAACCTATAAAAGGAGCCCCTCCTCTCACTTGTCTCTCACACCTCCTCATGAAGGATCCCTCTCCCCCTCTAGAATTTATCCCCCATGGTCTTGGACTAGCGAGATACATGTTCCCGGTGGCTATTCTGCAAGAAAGGGTTGTGCTTCCGCTGCATCGCTGGAGCGAGGAGGCGGAGGTTGCCCGGTGTCTTGTACGTGTGTGCGAGCACGGATGCGCTTCTGCTTTGCGGCGCTAGGACTTCCTCTCGATCTTGAGATCGGCAAGAGATCGTCTACATCAACCACGAGTTGAACTCGTTAAGCTTTGTCGTTCTTAAAGGGTATGTTCTCTACGGATATGCATCCTCCCGTTGTTTGTATCTAGTAGATAGATCTTGGTACGTAGTTCCCATCGTAGGAAAATTTTTGTTTTCTATGCTGCGAACCCTACAGTGGTATCAGAGCCGGATCTATGCGTAGATGCTTTACACAGGTAGTACACATATGAGTATGTGGGCGATGATGATCATGTTGTTGCTCCTTTGCTGTAATTTTGGATATTGGTGGCATAGTGGGATGAAGCGGCCCGGACAAACTTTACATGTCCTCGCACATGAGACCTGTTCCACGCTTGACATGCAACTAGTTTGCATAAGTGGCTAGCGGGTGTCTGTCTCTCCTACTATAGTCAATATCTACTTTGCAAGCGAGTTGTCAATAATTTGGTTATCCTCGTTGTGGTTCATGTTCGTAGGTAATAACGGTTCTATCTCGAAAGCCCTAAGCCACGTAAAACTTGCAATGGATAAATTAGAGGCGTCTAGTTTAGATTGTTGCTGGGCTAGTGTTATGATATGGTGATGTTGTAAGTAGAAGTATGAGATGATACTCTTACAACATACATAACGTGTAATCTCCATAGACCTTGAACTTACACATATAGGTATGATAGTGATCATACCACGGTGCACATGATAGAGATCATATGCGGGAACCATATCATTTCACTAATAAACAGGTGATGTTTGATAGCATCTTATATTGCTTGTTTAGCGTTTTGTTAGCATAATAAGATGATCCCTCATTTAAATATCAAGATAAGAATGTGTTCTTCCTTTAGTATGCACCGATTATGTTTTCGTCGCTCCAAGACATCACGTGATGATCGGGTGTTCTTGGATCCACGACCATATTTCGGGTGTAAAACAGTTACACACGCGAATACTAAGGTTCTAACTTGGCGAGCCTAGCATGTACAGACATGGCCTCGGAACACGGACCGAAAGGTTAAGCATGAGTCATATAGTTGATATGATGCCCATTTGATGCTCGCCTTTGAAGCTAGACCGACTCACGTGATGATCGGACTTGGTGTAGTGGATTTGGTTCATGTAATCACCAAAAAGGCACGAGGGATGTCGTTTTTGAGTGGGAGTTCATTCGTAATATGGATTAGTTGAACTCAATCTATCATACACTTAGTCTAAACTTTACAAATTCTGTTGTAGATGGCACCACCTGCTTTTAATTTCAATGTGTTCATGGAGAAAGAGAAACTTGCAACGAACGGTAGCAACTTTACCGAATGGGCCATGAATTTGAGGATTCTCCTCTCTGCTGCACAAAAGCAATATGTGCTAGAAGCGCCGTTAGGCCCCCCACCTTTTGATGATGCCCCTGACGAGGAGAAGAATGTCTATCAGACTCGTCAGGAGGACCACAACTTAGTTCATTGCGGCATATTGTATGGGCTAGAGCCGGACTTCGAAAGCGTTTCGAAAATGGCAATGCTTTTGATAAAATGGGTGAGTTGAAAATGATTTTCGACACACATGCTGCTGTAGAGAGCTACAACGCTTCAGAGAAGTTCTTTAGCTGCATGATGGAAGAGCACAGCTCCGTTAGTGAGCATGTACTCAAGATGTCGGGTTACGCCGATAAGCTTATGTCCTTGGGAATATCAATTCCCATTGACTTAGGCATCCATCGTGTTTTGCAGTCTCTGCCACCTAGCTATAAGAGCTTCGTGATGAACTATAATATGCAAGGCATGAAGAAGTCTCTCCTCGATCTTCTGTCAATGCTTAAAACTGCAGAAGTGGAGATAAAAAAGGAACATCAAGTGTTGATGATCAATAGGAACACTGGTTTCAAGAAAGACAAGAAGGGAAAACGGAAGGGAAGTAAGGGCGGCAATCCTGTTGCCGTGCCTGAAAAGAAACCCCGAGTTGGACCTAAGTCTGATACCGAGTGCTACTATTGTAAGGGGACTGGCCACTGGAAGCGCAACTGCCCCAAGTATTTGGCAGACAAGAAAGCCGGCAAGGCAAACAAAGGTATATATGATATACATGTTATTGATGTGTACTTGACTAGTGCTCGCAGTAGCACCTGGGTATTTGATACCGGTTCAGTTGCTAATATTTGTAACTCGAATCAGGGGCTACGGAACAAGCGACCGCTAGCAAGGGGTGAGGTCAAGATGCGTGTCGGCAATGGATCAAGCGTTGATGTGATCGCCGTCGGAACGCTGCCTCTCCACTTGCCGTCGGGATTAGTAATAAACTTGAATTATTGTTATCTGGTGCCTGCACTGAGCATGAACATTGTATCTGGATCGTGTTTGATGCGAAGTGGTTATTCATTTAAATCCGAGAACAATGGTTGTTCCATTTATATGAATGAAATCTTTTATGGTCATGCACCGATGATGAATGGTTTATTTCTTTTAGATCTCGATAATAATGTTACACATATTCATTATGTTGATGCTAAAAGTATTAAACTAAATGATGATATATCCGCATATATGTGGCACTGCCGTCTAGGTCATATTGGCGTTAAACGCATGAAGAAGCTCCATTCGGATGGACTTTTGGAATCACTTGATTATGAATCATTTGATACATGTGAGCCATGCCTTATGGGCAAGATGACTAGAACGCCGTTTTCCGGTTCAATGGAACGGGCGACAGATTTATTGGAAATCATACATTCTGATGTATGTGGTCCAATGAGTGTGTCGGCGCGAGGTGGATATCGTTATTTTGTTACTTTCACGGATGATTTGCGTAGATACGGTTATATCTATTTGATAAAACACAAGTCTGAAACCTTTGAAAAGTTCAAGGAATTTCAGAATGAAGTGGAAAATCATCGTAATAGAAAGATCAAATTTCTACGGTCCGACCGTGGAGGTGAGTATCTAAGTTACGAGTTTAGCACTCACATGAAAGAGTGTGGAATTGTTTCACAACTCACACCTGCCGGAACACCACAGCGAAATGGTGTGTCGGAACGTCGTAATTGTACTTTATTAGATATGGTTCGATCTATGATGTCTCTGACGGACTTGGCGTTGTCATTTTGGGGCTATGCACTAGAAACTGTTGCATTCACTTTAAATCGGGCACCATCTAAATCCGTTGAAAAGACACCGTATGAATTGTGGTTTGGAAACAAACCTAAGCTGTCATTTCTTAAAGTTTGGGGATGCGATGTTTATGTTAAGAAACTTCAACCGGATAAACTCGAACCCAAAGCGGAAAAATGCGTCTTCATAGGATACCCTAAGGAAACTATTGGGTATTCCTTCTATCACAGATCCGAGGGCAAGGTTTTTGTTGCCAAGAATGGATCCTTTCTAAAGAAAGAGTTTCTTGCGAAAGGTGTGAGTAGTCTGAAGGTAGAACTCGAAGAGGTTATTGAACCTTCTCTTCAAAGTATGGCGAGTAGCGCAGCGCCGGAAGTTGTTCCGGAGTTGGCTCCACCTGTTGAAGAGGGAACTAATGATAATGATCATGAAACTCCGAAAGAGAGTACTACCGAACCTCGCAGGTCAAGCAGGACGCATGCAGCTCCCGAGCTGTACGAAAATCCTGTCATGAATTTCATGGTTGATGAAAATAATGACCCTGCGACGTATGAAGAAGCGATGATGAGCCCGGATTCCAACAAATGGTTAGAAGCCATGAAATCCGAGATGGAATCCATGTATGAAAATCAAGTTTGGAACTTGGTGGACTTACCTCACGACCGAAAGGTCGTGGAGAACAAATGGATTTTCAAAAGGAAAACTGATGCTGATGGTAATGTAACCGTCTATAAAGCTCGACTTGTTGCAAAGGGGTTTCAACAAATTCAAGGAGTTGACTATGATGAGACATTCTCTCCCGTTGCGATGCTAAAGTCAGTTAGGATTATGTTAGCAATTGCTGCATATTTCGATTATGAGATATGGCAGATGGATGTCAAAACCGCGTTTCTCAATGGTAATATTGATGAAGAGTTGTATATGATACAACCAAAGGGTTTTGTCGATCCTAAGGATGTTAACAAGGTGTGCAAGCTTCAGCGATCCATCTATGGATTGAAGCAAGCATCACGAAGTTGGAATCTCTGCTTTGATGAGGTGATCAAAGAGTTTGGATTTGTCCAAACTTATGGAGAAGCTTGTATTTACAAGAAAGTGAGTGGGAGCAATGTGGAATTTCTAATATTATATGTGGATGACATATTATTGATCGGAAATGATATAGATCTTTTAAATGGTGTTAAAAGTTATCTAAACAGCAAATTTTCAATGAAGGACCTAGGTGAAGCGTCATACATATTAGGCATAAAGATCTATAGAGATAGATCTAGGCGCCTAATAGGGCTATCGCAAAGTACATACCTTTAAAATATTTTAAAGAAGTTTAAAATGGAAAATAGTAAGAAGGGGTTCTTACCTATGACACAAGGCACGACATTGAGTAAGACTCAAAGTCCGGCTTCAGCGGAAGAAAGAGAGATAATGGACAAGGTCCCCTATGCTTCAGCCATAGGCTCTATAATGTACGCCATGCTATGTACAAGACCGGATGTGGCACATGCTATTAGTTTGACTAGTAGGTACCAATCGGATCCAGGTTTAGAACACTGGAAAGCGGTCAAGAATATCCTTAAGTACTTGCGAAGAACTAAGGATATGTTTCTTGTATACGGAGGTGAAGAAGAGCTTGTCGCTAAGTGTTATGTCGACGCTAGCTTTGACACCGATCTGGATGACTAAGTCAATCCGGATACGTATTTCTCATGAATGGCGGAGCGGTTAGTTGGAGGAGCTCCAAACAACCTGTGGTGGCGGGATCAACAACGGAGGCCGAATATGTTGCTGCTTCAGAGGCGGCTCAGGAAGCAGTTTGGATGAAGGAGTTCATATCCGAACTAGGTGTGGTTGCAAACGCGTTGGACCCAATGGTGATCTATTGTGACAACAATGGTGCCATTGCCAATGCCAAAGATCCAAGGTCTCACAAGCATTCCAAGCATATTAAGCGCCGGTTTCACTCCATCCGTGAGTATGTTAAGGATGGAGATATAAAGATTTGTAAAGTATATACGGATCTCAATGTAGCAGATCCGTTGACTAAAACTCTCCCTAGATCAAAACATGATCTACACCAGAACTCCATGGATGTTAGATACATCACAATGTAACTAGATTATTGTCTCTAGTGCAAGTGGGAGACTGAAGGGAATATGCCCTGAGAGGCAATAATAAAATGTTTATTATGTGTATTCCAAGTATATGATAGATGTTTATTTTGCATGCTATAATTTTATTAATACAGAAACGTTAATACATGTGTGTTTAATAAACAAACAGAAAGTTCCTAGTTATGCCTCTCTCATAAATTATTTCGTTGATTAACAAGATGATCACGGTTTCCTGATCATAGACATTGGATGTTGTTAATAACGAGATCACAACACTAGTGTAATGGTGTGATGAACATTCATCCGAAGTATAGCATTACGATCAAATTCATTGAGTTTATATTGCTATAAACAAACTACAAAGTAGTCCTAATCCTTAGACCATGAGATCATGCCAATCACTAACACCGGAAGAGTTTCTTGTTGACATCAAACGTCACTCCGTAACTGGGTGATTATAAAGATGGCTTCAAAGCTACTAAAGTGTTATGTTGAGAATCATGGATCAAGAGTGGAATTTGTTCATCCCGATGACGGATAGATATGCTCTGGGACCTCTCGGTGATATCACATTGGTTAGCTTGCAAGAAAGTGATTTGATCACTAGAATGTTATATCACGGGAACGAGAAAAGAGTGCATGTCAGTAACGAGATCAAACTAGGTATCGAGATATCGATGATCGAATCTCAGACATGTAATATATCGTGAAACAAAGGGATTAAGATACAAGCGTAAAAGGTTCCGACGATCACAGAAAAAGTCATCGTTGAAAGTGTGGGAGTCAGTATGGATCTCCAGGTCCCGCTACTGATTATTGATCGGAGAAGGGTCTCGATCATGTCCGCATTATTCGTGAACCATAGGGTGACACACTTAAGGGACACTGGCATCCAGTTGGAGCAAATGTTTCATGCCGAAAGAATAAACAAGCGCAGGAATTTATTTCACTAGATACCGAAACAGGTTTTCGGGTGAAATTGCATAAAGTGGTTATGCATGTGAAATGGAATTCTAGCAAGGGTTTATTTGTGAATGTTTGTCATTAAAGTAATTGACAAAATTCTGAATAAAATAAAAGAGTTTTATTTAATGAGAGTTTGCATTAAATTTGGTGGAAATCTAATGGGAATTTGAGTGGACTTTTGAGTGGAGAAAATTGAAGGGACATTTTGTGAGTGGAGTGTCCACCCACATGAATGAAGGAGGGGAGGGGGCAGCCCCCATGTCCGGCGGCCACCCCCTTGGGTGCCCCCCTCCTCCTATAAAAGGAGCCCCTCCTCTCACTTGTCTCTCACACCTCCTTGTGAAGGATCTCTCTCCCCCTCTAGAATTTATCCCCCATGGTCTCGGACTAGCGAGATACATGTTCCCGGTGGCTATTCGGCAAGAAAGGGTTGTGCTTCCGCTGCATCGCTGGAGCGAGGAGGTGGAGGTTGCCCGGTGTCTTGTACGTGTGTGCGAGCACGGATGCGCTGCTGCTTTGCGGCGCTAGGACTTCCTCTCGATCTTGAGATCGGTAAGAAAACGTCTACATCAACCACGAGTTGAACTCGTTAAGCTTTGTCGGTCTTCAAGGGTATGTTCTCTACGGATATACATCTGCCCGTTGTTTGTATCTAGTAGATAGATCTTGGTACGTAGTTCCCATCGTAGGAAAATTTTTGTTTTCTATTCTGCGAACCCTACAAGAGAAAGGTTCAGAAGGACTCCCCTTGTGAAGATGTCCTTAGCCTCCCCGGCAACGGCGCTAGAAAACTTGTTGATACCGCCTGAGAGTGCTACGTTCGGAAACCCCAAGAGCAAGGTGCGAAGAGCACTGATACGTCGGAAATGTATCTATAATTTTTGATGCTTCATGCTTGTTTAGTATCTACTTTGCTTTGATTTTTCTACGCTTTTAGGTGTTTTTTACATGTTTTCTGGTACTAACCTATTAACAAGTTGCCACAGTGCCAGTTGCCCGTTTTCTATTGTTTTTGGTTCCAGAAAAGTTAGTAAAGAAATATTCTCGGAATTGGACGGGAGAAACGTCAAAGTCAATAACTTTCCATGGGGAACAAGAAGTCCAGAGGGGAGTCAGAGAGGCGGGCAAGGGCACCCAGACCCCCCTAGGCGCGGGTGGGCCCTTCCCCGCGCCTAGGCAGGGTGTGGGGCCCCTGGCCGCCGCCTCAGCCTCCCCCTTTGCCTATAAGAAGCCCCCGATGCAGAAACCCTAAGTACCCGATCAAATATCCACAAAACCTTTTGTAGTCGCCGCCACCGTCGTCCCTAGATCGGGGGGATCTGAAGTTCTTCCCGGCACCCTGTCGGAGGGGGATCATCCTAGAGTCCTTCTCTCTGGTATGATGCGTGAGTAGTTCCACCATGGACTATGGGTCCATGTAGTAGCTATATGGTTGTATCTCCTCCTTTGTGCTTTCATGTATAGATCTTGTGAGCTCCGTTCATGATCAAGATCTAATCTATTTGTAATCATGCATGTTGTGTTTGCGGGGATCCGATGGATATTGAGATTATCATGTTGGTATGATTAATGGTTTTGTCTTTATCATTCTATCATGTCTGTGTTGTTTGTGATCTTGCATGCTCTGCGTTGTTAGTAGCTATCTTGGCCGAGTAGTTGCTAGTGACTCCAAGAGGGGGTATTTATGCTCGATAGTGGGTTCATGCCTCTAGTTTCCAAGGGAAGTGACAATAATATCTTCGGTTGTAGATGTGTTGTTGCTACTAGGGTGAAACCAACAGTCTCTTGTTAGTAGTTATATGTTGCTTGCAACTTAATACTGGAGGGAGGTCGGATGATAACCTGAAGGTGGATTTCTAGTCATAGATGCAGTTGGATGGCGGTCTATGTATCTTGTTGTATTTCCCAATCGAATCTCATAGGATCTTTTTAACTAGTAATTGCATTGTTATGCCTTGCTCAGTTCTTGTCAATTGCCCCGCTGTAATTTGTTTACCCTTCATGCCATATTGTTTATCTAAGGAGAGCACCTCTAGTGAACTATGGACCCCGGTCCATTCATTATCATTGATACATCTTCCACTGTTACTTGTCTACTTGATGCAAACCACCATTACCTTCCACACCATACGTTTAACACTTTGTTACAGCAAACCGGTGAGCTTGACAACCTCACTGATTCGTTGGGGCAAAGTCTTGAGTTTGTGTTGTGCAGGTCTCCGTGTTTCTTGCAACACCTGTGTGACGTTTCCTTCCTCCTACTAGTTCGATAACCTCAGTTTCTTACTGAGGGAAAACTTGCTGGTGTGCTGCTTCACACCTTGCTCTTGGGGTTCCCAACGAAGTGCTCCTACATCAACTCAGCGCTGCATCAAGATTTTCTGGCGTTGTTGTCGGGGAATAAAGGGACATCAAACTTCTTCCTCCCCGTCAAACACCAAGCTTTTCTGGCGCCATTGCTGAGGAGGCTAAGGACGTCTTCACAAGGGGAGTCCTTCACTTCCTTTATCTTTACTTCGTTTTTAGTTTGCTTTGTTTCTTTTTCTTGGTTTTGTTTGCCTCTTTTAAAAAAACCCAAAAAAGTTAGTCTAGTTTGGTTTGCTTGCCTTATACAAAAACACACAAAAAATTAGTTCCTGCTCTAGCTGCTATTGCTGTTTTGCTTGCCCACCTTTGCCAAAATGAACTCTGCTGAGAACACCAAGTTGTGTGACTTCATTAGCACCAACAACAATGATTTCCTAATGTAGAGGTCCCAATCTTAGATAAGATAGAGCCTCCTGTGTTTTACAATGCTAGTCCCTGGATCAATAGCTAGCATCCACAGTAAGATGTAGTATCAAGAAACAAGGTCAAAATATAACTTTATAACCAGGAATAATATAATTTTATTACATCATACATAGCTCATATGGCTATTACATTACATTGCAGCGGAATAATATAGTCATGGGTCCTTCATCTTCAAAGTGCCACAGGCAGATGTTGGTTGTAGACTTTGTAGTCCTAGTCAATCAAACAATCTTCATATAACAAAACAATCAACCTGCAACATTACAAGTTACAGCCACAAGGGTCAATACATTTTGAATTGTATTGGCAAGCTTCACTTTTATGTAAATATGAGTGGATCCTATCAATACATGCATATTTGGCTAAGTAGAGTTTAGGGCTTATTTGCATAAAGCAACATTTATCCTATCTTTTCAAAATGGTTTTGGTTCTTTGTCAAATCTCTTTTCCAAGTTCCTTGAACTCCTTGGTAGAAACTCAAGTGTTCAAGTCCTTGTCAAAATCCCTTGAGCTACTTGGTAACCCCAAGTGTTTCAAGTTTTATCAAATCTCATGAGTCCCTTGGTAACCCCAAGTACATCATGCTCTTGAGCCCCTTGGTAGCCCCAAGTGCATCAAGCTTAACAAAATCTCTTTGAATTCCTTGGTACCCCCAAGTGCATCAAGTTTTTATATTAGAAATTAGAATGTCGAGATCTCCCATGATTCAAACTTTAGTTGCTCAGTATTGTCCATAACCGGGGACACGGCTAAGTACTTAGATTTTATTAACTTCTGCAGAAGGAGTACACTTTACCCACATGACACAATCCCATCTTGTTGCCACCAGTGGCCTACTGGATTAGTGCTCACCATGATGGAGTACTGGCAGACTGAGAATGTGACGAAGTCTTTCCAAAAGGTCCTCCCATACATCATTGCTAGCTTGTCTTCAGCCCCCATGAAGCATTCCAGATCCCCATGTCCGGTAACTAAAGACAATGTATAGGTCTTCCTAATGTAGTTGACTAAGCCAGAGCCATAATAGCATGTGGTTGCACACGAAAGCCACAATTGGAGAAACATGTTCCATCTCTAAGTTTCCTAGGTGGTTTTCATTTGGAGCACAACACAAAGTGATTGCCATAGACATGGTTCCCTTTTATTGCCACCTTCTCCAAAACATAAAGTGTCCACCACCTAGGTGGTTCATTGAGTCCTTGTTTTATTATGTAAAACACAGGTCCTTTTCTCAACCTTTGTAAAATCTCAACATGTATCTCTTTTCAAAACATAGCATGGCTAAGCATGTACAACTTCAATATTTTTACTAAGGAGTGTATAGGGAATCCTATTAGGATTAGCATAGCATAAGTATAAAATATTTTCATGCATGTTTACAAAATCCACTAAGTATAATGAAAATAGTAGGTCTTTTGTATGATAGTGTAACTTGCCTTTTTGGTAGGGAATGAGGGTTTACTCCTTGATCTTGCTAGTCTCACACTTTGCTAATTCCACTACAATCATTCAAACAAGCATAGTATCAAGTAGCATTCCAAACCAATATTCAACCAATATTTCACACACACAAAGCAATGGATTCTAAGTCATGCATGGAAACATGCTTAAGATGGTTTTATTCACAAGGGAGGTATCCACTAGGCTTTTAACTTTGTAAGGTCCACATTGGTCATTTACCAAGATGGCAAAGTCATTAGTTAGAGGGTTTTGCTCAAAATCTATTTTAAAATCCATTCAACATTTTATGTGGTGAAAATTATTCTTTTCAAAGCAACACTTTATATTTTTCAACAAGTGAGTTGCCCTTGGCAAGGCTTGGTGTTTTGGGTTAGTAAGTTTGGTTCATAACATTTTTCCAAAGTTTTTCTTGCAAAAATATTTCCATAATAAAATCAATGATTTTATTTGGCTAGAAAATGGCTAAGTTAAATAATTCAACTTAAATTTCACAAAAATCATTTTTAACACTATGGGTTGGTTCCTAGGGTCAGTAAGGTCACAAAACTCCATTTTGCAAAAGATTTAATCCTAGAATCAATTTTAAACAATTTTTATACCCTAAATAAGTACACAAATGTTTCTGTAAATTCAGACAAGCTAACAGATACTATTTTCAAAACTAAGGCCATGGTTAGCTAGGGCTTGTTCTCCTGATTTCTTTGATATAAAATTTGCCAAATTTGGACGTGTGGATCAAAAGTTATAAGGGTTTGAAAATTCTATCTAAATCAGATTTCAATCTGTTTTTAAATCAAAAAAGGTGACACGCGGCGTGTTCTTACTGGTCGATACCGGTTCGGACGGATCGGCTCTGTGGAACGTTAGATCTAGTTAGATCGACTGGCCCAGAGGACATACCCCTTCGACGATAAGTGGTCTAATCGTGGCCGCTAAATCTGGATCGAACGGTACTGGCGACTCTGACCTAAAGTGGGCGGCGCTGACGGCGGCTAGCGGCGGCGCACGGCCAGGCGAGGGGTTCGCGGTGGTTCTAGGAAGCGAGAGAGTAGGAGAAGAAGCTCACCGGGTTCAGGAGGTCACGGTGGTGCTCGAGGAGGTGTTGGTCTGGCGAGGGGCGCTCTGGTCTTGGCAGGATTTCTCGCCGGAGTGGAGGACGGCGTCGGGTGGTCTCAGTCATGGTCGAAGACGACGTTGTAGATCGTCCTAGGACAAAACAGGGGCATGGTTAAGTGCGGGAGGTCACGGAGAGGTCACGTGCATGAACGAGAAGGTACGGGGCGGTCGAGGTTTACCGGGGAACGTCTTCGGAGAAGAAGCAGACACGGCGGCGCTCTGTGCTTGACGAAGGCGAAGATTGGAGGCGCCCTAAGACAAACGGAAAATGCCGTTAGGTTCGTCTGAGCTTGGAGATCATCATCGTGTCCTCGGGAAGGAGAGGGGTGACCGGAATCTACCTGTGGGGTTCGTCGGAGAAAGAGGCAGACGGTGGTCGAGGTGGTTGCTGACGCTTTGGGTCGCTCGGGGGCAAGCTGGTGCTACGGGGATGATCGCCAGGAGGTGTGGATCACGAGAGCATGGTCGAGGAGGCAAGGGGCGGCGAGGGGCTGCCGGAATTGCTGCGACAGCTCGTCGGAGACGGCGGCGGTGCAGAGAGAAATTGGGGCGGCCTGGAGGCAGAGAGGGTGTGGCGACTGAGGGGAAAGGAGGGGAAGGCGCTGGCGCTTAAGTACGCAAGGTCAGAGGCGAGATTAACGCAGCCATTACTCGTGAATTGAACGGGCGGTTGAATGACAAAGAACGGCAGCGCGGTTTGGGGAGGAAGGGGTCGCGCGGGTGTGGACGATGAACAGTGGCGGTGGGTCTACATGTCAGTGGGAAACGAAATGAGGGAAGGGTCCACTGGTCATACACTGCGCGGTTCTGAAACGGGGTGCGAATCGTTTTCTTTCCGGTGAGGAGCTGGGCTGGTCTGATGGGCCTTAGTGGGCTGCTGGGTTGGGTCGATCCAATTCCATTTTTTTATTCTGTGTTCTTTTCTTTTCTATTTCTAAATTTCTGTTTGAATTCTTTATCAAACAAATATGGTTCAAATAAATTCAAACAACACTCAAACTTTGTAAATTTGACTTAGTTCTGTTCAGTAGTCTGAACCTAAATCTAAACTCCATAATTTTTAAATAATAAAATCCATTATTAATTAAATAAAAAGCTATTGCTAATTATCAAATTAGGGTTTGATTTATTTCAAACACAATTTTAAATCCATATATTTTCCAAAATCAAAATAGTGGGTTGTATTTGAAATAAGGTATATTTTTAAAAGCCTGTTTTAATATAAACACTAATTTGTTAAAGGTTCCATTTATAATTTAGATAAATGGTTCATGGTTTATTAATCAAATAGGTTTTATTTTATTGAAACATTTATTTTGAATCTAAAATAAAACCAAAACATTTTAGCAGATTTTATTTGTGAATTTCAATTTAATTGGGAAAACCTATTTAAAATAATTTAACAAGTTTTGATGTTTCAAATTAAATTGGTAAAACCTCTTATTTAAATAAAGTTTGATATTAAATCCCTATTAATCTATTTAATTAAATCTTTGCTAATTTTATTTAAAATAAAATGTTTTAATACAAAAGTTTGGACAAGGTTTTAATTTGGCTTAATATAATATTCTTTATTTATAAACTCATCTTTTCTTTTGAATACCAAATCTTTTATTTTTCCAAAAGATTTTATTTTTCCTTTCATTAAAGGTTTATCTTTCTAAATCCCTTTAGGTTTTATTTAATTCAAATGGGTTTGAAGTTCCAATTCAAAAAGTTTCTTCTGGCTCTGAAAATCAAACAAAGTTTTATTTTATTCATTTATTTTCACATTACAAGATTTGGAAAATCTTGGGATGTGACACCTAAGCACTCATGTTGCTCCTGATGCTACCTTTTATGAAATTACGCCTGCTTTGTTGAATCTTGTGATGAGAGAGCAATTTTCTGGTGCTAGTTCTGATGATCCTGCTGCCCATCTCAATAGCTTTGTTGAAATTTGTGAGATGCAAAAGTATAAGGATGTAGATGGAGATATTATTAAGATCAAGATTTTTCCTTTCTCTTTGAGAGGAAAATCTAAAGAATGGTTGTTATCCTTGCCTAAAAATAGTATTGATTCCTGGACTAAGTGCAAAGATGCTTTTATTGGAAAGTACTATCCTCCTGCTATGATTATATCTATGAGAAGTGACATTATGAAATTTAAACAACTTGATAGTGAACATGTTGCTTCAGCTTGGGAAAGAATGAAATCTTTATTTAAGAATTTCCCTACTCATGGACTCACTGCTTGGATGATTATCCAGACTTTTTATGCAGGTTTGAACTTCTCCTCAAGAAATCTGTTGGATTCCGCTGCTAGAGGTACCTTCATGGGCCTCACTTTGGGTGCTGCAACAAGGCTCCTTGATAATATGATGGTTAACTACTCTAAATGGCATGTTGAGAGAGCTCCACATGGTAAGAAGCTATGTTGAGGAAACATCCTCTTTGAGTGAAAAGATTGATGTTATTATGGCTATGCTTGTTAATGGGAAAGCTCATCTAGATCCAAATAGTGTTCCCTTAGCCTCTTTGGTTGCTCAAGATGTCGTGGTATTGCCGACGAGTACGCCATGGAGGGGTCCTCACAGTGCATGTTTAGAGACGTGGGGTAAGGCGGACGGTTGACGGGTACGAGGTAACACAGCTTACCCAGGTTCAGATCCCACAACGGTGGCAGAATCCTACTCCTGCTATAAATCACTATAATGGCAATACGCCGAGTTACAGAGATAGGTTCGCTGTGCGAGGTGTGTGTAAAACGATACTAGGACGTATGAATCGATGCCCTAAAGGCTCCCATAGGCCCGACTTATATAGTCGCCAGGTCCTAGGGTTACAGGGAAAAGTCCTAGCCGGACAGGTTACAAAGTTCTACACCGTCTTTTACTAGTCTTGTGTATCTTACACTCCAAGGCTCCGGGTAAGCTGGTGACTCCATCGTAGCCTTCCTTTATCTGGAATGGGCCTCCCTTCTGGATCCACCTAACTGGGCCGCCCAGCAGGCCATAGGCCATGCTACCGACTATGGGCCACCCGGGTTAGTCGGATAGGAAACATGCTATGAGGATACCCATATAGCATATCCCCAACAGTAGCCCCCGGAGAACTCCGAGATCTTGCGCCGTCTTGCCTCTTCCCGTGGAATGATCTGTCTAGATGGATGTCGGCAAATCGTCAAGCAACATCTTGTAGTCCTCCCAAAGAACCCTGCAAAGGTTTTCTCCGTCTTCTATGAGTAAGTCGGAGAAACGCTGAATCTTCCATCGTACGCTCCCGTTTTCGGATTAAATCCGTCCATGCTGGAATCTTCGATGGGACGGCTCATCTACCATGTCAGTTATGACGACGTAGGCTGTAGGTCAGCGATGCCTCGTAACTCACACATGCAGAGAATGTAATCATATCCGTTTTTCCCGCGCGAGCGATATGAACCATTGGCGGCGGCGGTTGGAGACGTGGCGAAATTACCGCGCACGTTCACGAACACGTCGTCTATGCGGCAACCGTCCGATTAGCTGCATGAATCTTGATGCAGAGTAAGATAAATAGTAACCGTGGGACACTTGCCACTTTTTCACCCCATTCTCTCGCATCATCGTCTTCTTCCTCTAGCCGCGTGCCTCCTCGAGCTCTCCGCGAAAACCTCGAGAAACCCTAGCCTTTCACTCTGCACCAGTCGCGTCCTCTCCCTCCTCCATGGCTAGCAGCAGCTCATCCCCATCAACGGCGGCGTCGAGCGAAGCCACGGCGAAGCCGGCGAGCTCTGACGTCGTTCCCCCAAAGGGCCTGGTCATCCCTGCATCGGCGGTGATAGAAACCACCGGCGGCGACCATAACCTGGCGGCGCTGGAGCCCCTGGAAGAGGAGCCAGACTCGCACAAAGGCGACTGGCGCGGCTCGGACATCACCGGCCGCGACATCCAAGAGATGGTCGTTGAGGGTTACCTTCCTGCGACGGAGGGGCTTTCCTGGCGGGCGGCGCTGGCCGGTGAGGTGACCCCCTCTCCCCAAGCCGGAGACAAAGTATACCTCAAGGCGCAATTGGTACGCGGCGTTTCTCTGCCCATCTCCCACTTCTTCCTGTCCGTCTTGAATCACTTCAAGGTCCAACCCCACAACCTCTCCCCCAATAGCATCTTAGTGCTTAGCAATTTCGCGGCACTTTGTGAGGGTTACCTAGGGATTAGGCCTAGGTTAGACTTGTTTGTCTACTTCTTCACCGTCAAACGTGAAGACGGACACAGTAGGGAGGAGCTTAGAAACTGCGGCACCATAAGCTTCAAGATCCGTCCTGGCCGGCGGTTCCCCGACATCGTTGGCCACGAGTCATGCAAAAATTGGCAGCAGACGTACTTCTACGGCCCCGACATTCCTTTGACGGGCTGAGAAGTAACGTACCCGGACTTCGTGGATGGAGCCGCCGCCGAAATTCCCACATGGCGGTCTCATGCCTCTCTTCCCTCTGACCTCAACGCTTCTCGCGTAATAAGGCGGGTCGAGTGGATCGTAGAGATGGGTCTAACCGGCTTGGACCTAGCCATGTGCTGGTTCATCAAGCGGATCCAACCTCTGCAGCACCGTACGAAGCTTATGCACGAGTACACCGGCGACCGAAGGGATACCCTCCGGATCTCCGAGGACAACTTCGCGAGCGACTCCGTCAAGTTCCGCCTTAAGGACATCGTCAAGGTGAAGGACAAGAAGCGTGGCTTCACCCTCACCTACGACATGTTCGTAGACAGAAAGTGCCCAAAGGTAGGTATTTATTTTCCGTGTATGACATCGCCCCAGTTTTTCCGTCTTGCCAATATCATATTGTCTAACACGATGATTTCTCACTAATAGCTTAGCGATCTAGAGGAGGGCAACCTGACCGCCCAAATCTACGGTCCCAAGATGAAGGAAGTCACGGTCGTGTCCGACGATGATGCCCCGTTGGCGCGAAAGCGGAAGAGCTCCACCTCTGACGCTGCCGACGGAGGCAAGAAAAAGAAGACGAAGGGTGGAGCCTCCAAAAAGAGTAATGCCGCCCTGGAGGCGGAAAAGAAGAAAGCCACCGGGATGTTTGCCAAAGCGCCCCCCTAGTGTAAGCTTCTTATTCTCCGACATTGTCTTATTTATCTGTCTTATTCCTGTACTTATGCGTTTTGCGCGTTTCAGGAAGAAAGACACAACCAGCCTCAAGAAGTCCTCCAAGACTCTTGGGGATTCTAGAAATATTAAAGATATGCTGCATCGCGACTCTTCCCCCGCCATCGCCCCTGCTACTCCTGCCGTCAAGCCCTCCTCCGCTCCGACAAGCTCCCAAGTCCAGGAGGCACCAGGCCCTTCCGCCATGGAAGTGGATTCTGGCGCCTCTACCGAACTCGCAATTGTCGGTGAGCAGGCGACGCAGGAGAGCGCTGCTCTTCAAATGGCTGAAGCTCCGGCTAAGGATGACATCGGTAGCGGCAAGGCGGTGGTGGGTGCTGGTACCTCTGCCGAAGGCAGCGCCTCTACTCCCCAGAAACCCCTCGAGCTGCCGAAGATTATTTTCCCGGTGCTTACGCCGGGTAGCACAACTATGGTTCCTGGAGGAGTGCTGTCATCTCCGACGTGCGTCCTTGAGGAGCTACTCCGTCAAGCAGACATCTTGCAAAGTAACAGCGTTTCTTTTGGCAAGTTGCTGGCCGAGAGTGCTACAAACCTCAAGATCATCGCACTTGTAAGTTTTACTTTACCTTTTGCATTTCATATGCGTATCCCACTGTAGCCCCCGAGGATGTAGACGGAAAACCATTGGTTTTACATCCATATGCTCTAAGAGTGACTAAGTTAGAAAAAACTCTCACTATAGCCCCCAAGCATTTAGATGGAATGAATTATTCCGACTAGATGCTTTAAGAGTAGCATACACAGTTTTCATAATTTTAAGTGATGTAGCCCCCAAGCCTCTAGTTGTAACTGAATTAGTTCCGACTAGATACTTAAAGAAAAGCTAAGCATTTTCCAAGTTAAAACTTTATACTGTAGCCCCCAAGCTTCTAGTTGAGAACTGAATTAGCTCCGACTAGATACTTAAAGAAAATCTAAGCATATTGCTAAGTTAAAAACTCTCGTTGTAGCCCCCGAGCATCTAAGTGGGAAATTTCCGACTAGAGGCTCTAAGAGGACTAAACAACGTTTTGACTTTGAGTTTGTTTCCATAGAACAAGAATGCTCAGAGAGGCATGGCCAATGATAAGTACCAGAAGATGCGCGCGGACCTTGAAGCTGAAAAGGGTAAAACCGCCATCTTGAAGGAACATATCATCAAAAACAAGAGTCTGTTTTCTTTTTGCGCATTTCCGTCTTACTTTTGTGCCTTCCTTCTTCGAGTACTTACTGTGTACTTTGTTTTCTCCGACTTGCAGAGCATGTAGCCAAGGCCAAGGATATTGTCGAGCAGTCCAAGCACATCCAGCAGCTGGACAGCGAGAACAAGATCCTTAAGAAGGAGAGGGAAGAAATGCTGAAGATGCACGAGGATTCCATGAAAGCCCTACAGGACTCCGCCTCCACTAAGATCAATCGCTTGAAGGAGGAGCTTGCGATCCTAAAGGATCAGAAGCAAGCTGCCGATGAGCAAAACCTTCGCCATAGCGAGGCGTTTAAGATCCTCCAACAAGATAAGAAATCTTTGGCGGACGTCGTCTGGCAAGCTAAGGCCAGCATCTTCAGTAAGTGTCCTCCACCTTGTAGCTCTGTAGTCTGGATACTTAGAATTTATTGAACTCATGCAATTCTTGTCGGAATTTTCAGCTCCTATGGGCTTAACCCGCTCGCCTCCTTCGGACAAGGAATGCATGATTCTTGCCGGCAACTTCATCAATACCGCCATCACCCAAGCCAAGGAGATTGCCAAGCCCCTCCAAATTTATATCAAGGCCTCCGACTCCGTGGTGAAGTACTCGGAGATTCTACGCCGAGCCCCCGAGCGTGTCGCGAGCTGGAAAGCTTCATGTGCACAGGTTGGCACTAGGATGGCGTTGTCCATGGTGAAGGCACACTATGAAGGTGCCGACATCGACACGGTGACATCTGGTATCCCCGACATGGATGATGACGGCAAGGAGATCGATCACGAAGCCATCATGTCATCACTCGCGGGCTATGACACCAGGGTTGCCGAGTTGGTGGACGTCGACGTATTCGTGCCCAGGAACTTTCTTGACAACGCCGACCCTGAATCCTCCGAGTCTCCTCACAGTGGTGACGTTGAAGGTGAATCTCCGGCTGGTGATGATGCGGCCTCCAAGTCCTGTTAAACCCCTCCTTTAGAGAGGAAAGGATCCCTGTGATTGCAATGCTAGTCCCTGGATCAATGCTAGCATCCACAGTTTAAGATGAAGTACACAGATACAAAGGTCGTTTATTACATTCATTCTAGAGATAAAATATAGTCTTTTACAACTCATGGCCATAGGCCTAATACAAGAGTTTTAAGGAACAAGTAAATAAACATAAGTCTTCATCTTCATGTGCCACAGGCAAGCATGTTGAGTGTAGACTCATGACTCCTAATCATCATCGGAGTAACCTGCAACATCACAAGTTACAGCCACAGAGGGTCAATACTTTGGAATAGTATTGGCAAGTGATACCTTAGTATATTTTAAGCGGACTATATAACTATATGCATTTTGGCTAAGTGTAGCTTGGCTTGCTTTTGCTTGAAAATAGATTTTTCCTATTAGTTGAAACTGCTAAGTCTTTCTTTGTCAAAAACATTCCCAAGGAAACCACCAATAGACATTGGGGTCCTTCTCCCTTGTTCACCCACAAATTTTTATTGTAGAAGTTGGAGTGATGAGATTCTTGTAGCTTCCATGTCTTGATGCTCAAAGTGTCCATTTCCTTGGACTAGGCTAAGTACTTAGTTTTTCCATCTGCAGAGGTTGTGCACTTTCCCCACCAGACTTGGTTTCCCAAGACAGGACCTTTCAGAAGCTTTTCCTTAGCCAAAATGAACGCGCTCCAACCTATCAACCCAACTACCACCATATGTCCAAAATGACTAAGTTCTAGCAACCTATATGATCATGGCAGAGCCCATATTGCCAAGTGGTTGCACTGTAAGCTTTCTCAACACTTGGCCTCCAAATCCCTTTGTGCCTGGGTGGCATTCCACAAGTGAGATACACAACCCAAATCCATGGCCTTGTGTAACCACTCAACATAACCCAATCTTTCCATTCCACCCAGGAGGTTCATTTGACTTAGTTGTTTTATTAAGAAAATATAAGTCCCTTTGACTTAGAATATTTTTATCATAAAGTAAATAGATGTTCACCACCCTTGTTTACTATAGGCTAGGCTAAGCAAAGTATGGTACCTTATCTTAGGAGAAAATTTCCCTAGCAATTCTACTATTTCACTCTACTTAGGATTTCCCATCTTAATACTAAGCAAAATATCATGCATTTTACTTTTAGCAAAATATCTAATGCAAGTATAGAATCTAAAATAGGAATTTCATGAAAATATCACTTTCCTTGGTAGTGGGGAGAGTAGCACTCTTCACAATCACAATCACTAGCAAACTCTACACAAGAAACAATAACACACAATTACACACAATTATATACAATCAAAAATAATATGAATGCATGCATGCAAGAATTTACTATGTGGTGATTTTGAAAATTATACCAAGTATGTTCATGAGTTCAGAAACTTAATATGTCACAAGTTTGCCAATTACACTTATTTGGTTTCAAAATAATAAACAAGAATAAAACTATATCTAAACTAGTCCCAAACTTGTTCCACAAATAAAATCACTTTTACTGTTACTATATGTTAAATAAAGTGGATATTCAGAAAGGCCTTGTTTCACTGAATTCAACGGTATAAAGTTTGTAAAAATCCAACGTGGGATTCAAAAGTTATAAGCATTTGAAGTTTGAATCTAAATCAGGTTTTAAATTCTGTTTTTAATCCAACCTTGCCACGCGTCGCGTTATTACTGGCGCATACCGGTTCGCACCGGATCACCCTTCTGTGCCGTAGGATCTAACTAACGCTGCACGGCTCAGATCGCGTACCTTTTCGGTTTAAGTGAATCTATCCTAGCGCTGCGATGTAGATCCAACGGTCCACATCATCAAACCAGAAACGGGCGGCGCTGGCGATGCTAACTGGCGGCGGCGCGTCTGACTACGGCGGCGCCGGCGTTCTACATCGTCCGCGAGAGGGAGAGGGGTATTACTAGGTTCGCCGGAGGCTGCTGAAGCTCGTCGTGGTACTGGCTTGTGGAGGGGCGTTCGGAGATGGGCTCTAGACCTCGTTGGAGTTGCGTCTGGCGTCAAGTGGGGGTTGTCGGAGTCGCTGCCGATGTTTTGCGTCGCCTGAGCACGAACCAATGGGTTTAGAAGATGCGCAGGACAACTACGAACACGCTCGGGTGAACAAGAAAGCAAGGGGCGCTCGAAACTTACTGGGATTGCTCGCCGGAGTTCGCGAAAACGTCAGCCACGGTCAGTTGTCGACGTTGGCGAGGTTCCTCGTCGTGCTAGGCAAAAATAGGGACACTGTCAGATGCGCACGATGATGAGGATTCTATGCGTATCAACCAGAGGGCAAGGGGCGGTGGCTACTTACGGAGAGAGGTCGCCGGAGTTCGTGAAGAAGACGGTGGCGGCCAGTCGTCGACGTTGCCAAAGCTAGGGGTCATGCGAAGGCAAACGGCGAGTGTCAGAAGATGCGTATGAGTTCACTGAACAAGATAGTGTGAATGAGAGATAGAGGGGAACTCGAGGCTCACCGGAATTGGTCGCCGGAGGGGCTCTGTCAGCGGCGATTCGCGGAGGATTGAGGGCAGCTTGGGGGCGTGAGTGTGCGATTGACTGGGGGAAAATGATCGTGGGGAGGTGGGGGTCTTATAGCTGGTGCCTCGACAGGAAACGCCTGCGTTTAATTGCCCAATTAAACCGCGCCATCACCGGCAGTCACTGCAGCTGCGACGTGGTCGCGGGCGAGTTTTTGGGGAAGACGATGACAGCGTGTCCAGGGTCCACTCATCAGTGATGTGCGCGAGGTGGGTGTGGGGTCTGGTCGTCAGTGGCTCAGTGTGTGTGCTCGCGCATGAGAGGAGAGAAAGAATTCCCCGGGTGGGCTTGCTGGGCTCGATCGGTTGCTGGGCCAGATTCTGGCCGCGTGGCCCTTTTCTATTCAGATGCTCTTTTCTTTTTCTATTTCCATTTTCTGGTATGAACTTAGTATGAATTCAAATCTTTTTGGAGTTCAATTGTTTTGGGGACTTTTTGCAAGGTTTTATGGGTTCAAAAACATTTATTCTCACTAAGTGTTTATCCTGCAAGGCTGGGTCAAACTTGGTTTTTCAAAATAAACTGGGAGTTGTTCTAGTTTGCAAAAATTTGAATTATGGTTTTGAAATCATCTCTAAACTTTTAAATCCTGTTTAAAAGCTTCACCTAACCTTTCCAACAATGAAGTCAAGCAATCATGTACTTAAGCTCTCAAAATCCAAAGGGTGATGGTTATTTGAGGATTAATTGCCCACATGAAATCATAGCCCCAATTTCTGTTTCTAAGTGATTTTTGAGAAAACCCTAAATGAATGAATGATGTAAAGATGATATGAATGAGTTTTGAAACCATGATTTTTGGGATGTTACAAATCTAACCCCCTTAAGATGAATCTCGCCCTCGAGATTCGGTTTGGCTAGCAAATAGGTGAGGGTGGTCTTTCCGAAGATCATCTTCTCTTTCCCATGTTGCTTCTTCTTCGGAGTGATGGTTCCATTGTACTTTACAAAACTTGATAGTCTTGGTCCTGGTGAATCTCTCTGCGGTCTCTAAAATCTTGACAGGCTTTTCTTCATAAGTGAGATCACTTTCTAGTTGAACCTCTTCCAAAGGTATGGTATCCTTCAAAGAAGACTCTTCCATTTCTGGGTGACATTTCTTAAGCTGACTCACATGAAATACGTTATGGACTGCTGATAGAGATTCTGGCAATTCAACTTCATATGCAACTTCTCCTTTGCGGCTCAGAATTTTGAATGGCCCAACATATCTTGGGGCCAACTTTCCTTTGACTCCAAATCTTTTCACTCCACGAAGTGGTGATACTCTGAGATAAGCTCTATCCCCAGCTTCGTAGGTGACTTCTCTACGCTTAGAATCCGCGTAGCTTTTCTGTCGGGATTGTGCTATCTTCAACCTGTCCTTAACCAATTTAACTTTCTCTTCGGCGTCCTTGATAAGATCAGGTCCAAATAAGTTTCTTTCTCCCACATCATTCCATAATAATGGGGTGGTACACTTTCTTCCATAGAGTAACTCAAACGGTGCCATTCCAATACTTGATTGATGGCTGTAATTGTAAGAGAACTCCGCGTAGGGCAAACTTTCATCCCAACTTGCTCCATAATCTAATGCACAGGCTCTCAACATGTCCTCAAGAATTTGATTGGTCCTTTCTGTTTGTCCATCCGTTTGAGGATGAAAAGCAGTGCTAAATTCCAATCTCGTTCCTAAGGATTCATGAAGTTGTCTCCAAAAGTGAGATGTGAACTGAGTTCCTCTATCAGACACAATACTCTTTGGCACACCATGAAGGCATACAATTCTGCTCATGTAAATTTTTGCTAACTTGGCACTTGTATAGGTGGTCTTCACAGGTATGAAATGAGCCACCTTGGTTAGGCGATCCACCACTACCCATATGGAATCATACCCTGATCTGGTCCTTGGTAATCCGGTAATGAAATCCATACCAATATTTTCCCACTTCCATTCAGGAATAGGCAGTGGTTGAAGCAGACCTGCTGGTTTCTGGTGCTCCGCTTTGACTCTGCTACACACATCACACAAAGCGATATGTTCGGCGATGTCTCTTTTGAGATTGTTCCACCAAAATCTTTCTTTCATATCCATGTACATCTTGGTGTTTCCTGGGTGAATAGAATATGGAGAGTTGTGACCTTCTTGTAAGATCAGTTTCCGTAACTCCGGGTCTTGTGGAACACATATACGTTTCCCGTGCCACAAAGTACCTTGTTCATCTATATGGAAATTCTTAGCCTTCCCTAGACTAATATTTACCTTAATCTTTTCAATTTCCTCATCAGTCTTCTGGACTTCTCGGATCTTGTCCAACAGAGTGGGTTGAACATCTAAGGACATGAGATGCCCTTCTGGTACAATCTCCAATCTGAGTTCTTTGAATTGCTCACACAAGTCATCTGGCAATTCCCCTTTTGTAAGGCCATTTACAAATGTCTTACGACTTAGAGCATCTGCTACTACATTTGCTTTACCGGGATGGTATTGCAAACTTAAGTCGTAATCCTTGATAAGTTCTAGCCATCTTCTTTGTCTCATGTTGATTTCCTTCTGGGTAAAGATATACTTCAAGCTCTTGTGATCGGTGAATACTTCACAGCGCTTTCCCAAAAGGTAATGTCTCCATGTTTTGAGTGCATGGACGACAGAAGCTAACTCCAAATCATGAGTAGGATAGTTTACTTCATGAGTTTTGAGTTGTCTCGAAGCATAAGCTACGACTTTACCATCTTGCATAAGTACGGCACCCAAACCTTGATGAGAAGCATCACAATACACTTGGAAATCCTTTTCCAAATCTGGCAGACATAGAACTGGTGCTGTTACAAGTCTCTTCTTCAATTCTTGGAAACTGACTTCGTAACCTTCAGTCCAAGCAAACTTCTTGTCCTTCTTTAGTAATTCTGTCATAGGCTTAGCAACTTTCGAGAAATTTTCTATGAACCTTCTGTAGTAACCTGCTAAGCCAAGGAAACTACGAACTTCCTTCACATTCTTGGGTGATTCCCAATCTGTCACAGCTGATACTTTGGCAGGATCAACTGCCACACCATCCTTTGTCATAACATGACCAAGAAATCCAACTTTCTCTAACCAGAACTCACATTTGCTGAATTTGGCATAAAGTTTATGCTCTCTTAACTTTTCAAGTATCAGGCGCAAGTGTCTTTCATGTTCTTCCTTGCTCTTGGAGTAGACTAGGATATCGTCGATGAAAACGACCACAAACTTGTCAAGAAATTCCATGAACACTTTGTTCATCATATTCATGAAGTATGCTGGAGCGTTGGTTAATCCAAAAGGCATCACAGTATACTCATACAATCCATATCTTGTGGTGAATGCTGTTTTTGATATGTCTTGTTCTCGTATCTTGAGTTGAAAGTATCCTGACCGGAGATCAATCTTCGAGAATACACATGCTCCTTCTAGCTGGTCAAATAAGTCATTGATTCTTGGCAGAGGATATTTGTTCTTGATGGTAACCTCGTTGAGAGAACGGTAGTCAATACATAACCTTTGTGTTCTATCCTTCTTTTCCACGAACAACATTGGGGCTCCCCAAGATGAAGAACTTGGTTGAATAAACCCTTTTTGTAATTGTTCTCCTAGCTGTTTCTTGAGCTCTTTCAATTCATCAACAGACATTTTGTACGGTCTCTTAGCTATTGGTCCAGATCCTGGCACCAAATCTATCAGAAACTCCACATCTCTATCTGGTGGCATTCCTGGTAGCTCTTCCGGAAATACATCCGGATAATCACTTACTATTGGTACACCATCCATGCTAACCCCCTTAAGAGAATTCAGCTTACTTCCTTTGGATTCAAAGTTTGACTTAAATTTTATTCTTTTTCCTTCGGCGGTTGTGAGTGTAACGGTACGATTGGCACAATCTAATACTCCTTCATACTTAGCCATCCAGTCCATTCCCAAAATTACGTCTAATCCTTGGGAATCTAGGATTATCAGGCTTACTGGAAATTTATGTTTTCCAAACTCTATGGTGAGATCCCGGCATCCAAGGCTTACTATCATGTCTCCCCCCGGAGAACTAACTTTTATTGGACACCCAATGTTTTCTGATGCAAACCCATTTCTATCAACAAATGCCTTTGATACGAATGAATGAGATGCACCGGTATCAAAGAGTACAAATGCTAAAATTGAATTGAGTCTGAACTTACCAGCCACGGCATCAGGCTCCTCATAGACCTCCTCCACATTTATGTGGTTAACCTGTCCTTTCTGGAAAGGATTTGGCTTGTTAGGTCCTTCAACTTTCTTTTCAGGGCACTCATTAGCATAATGCCCTAGCTTTTTGCATTTGAAGCACTCAACCTGACTGATGTCCCTTTTAGGAGGTTGGCCTCCACTACCACTAACATTTCCACCATAGTGGCTCTTATGTCCACCCTTGTGGTTCTTGTACTTGTCCTTGTCATGACTGCGGTGATGTTTGTTGTCATGACGGTTGTGGTTGTGCTTGCTGAATTTCCCATTTTTATGGGATCCTGAACTGCCACTGTCATCATAGTGAGATCGTTTGTGAGATGTTCCCGAGCTGTGTTTGTCGGAGTGTTTCCTCTTCCTACTCTCGACTTGCTTCATTTTACTTTCCAAAATAGCAGCCTTGTCACACAAAGACTGATAAGTTGGAACATATGCTACAGATAACTGTAGGTTCAGCTCATCATTCAAACCTTCCAAGAATTTTTCCTTTCTCTTGGCATCTGTATCAACCTCATCCGGTGCGTAGCGCGCCAGATTGTTAAACTCTTCTATGTATTCTGCCACGCTGCGGTGGCGCTGTTTCAGGTTGTGAAACTCCTTCTTTTTCAGACTCATCATTCCTGATGAGATATGAGCGGTGCGAAAGCCATCTTCAAAGATAGCCCAAGTCACCTCATCAATAGGAGTGGTGATTTGGAAGTTGTCCCACCATGTGGCGGCTGGTCCTTCCAACAGATGTGCTGCAAACCTGACCTTTTCAGCATCCGTGCAGCCCACGGTCACTAAGTCTTTGTTCACAGAACGTAACCAGTCATTGGCTACCATGGGATCAGTTGTTCCCGAAAACTTTGCTAGCCTCAAACGCAGAAATCTGGTGAGCATATCGAAACCCGGAGGGTTGTTGTTGTTGTTGTTGTTGTTGTTGGGGTCGTTGTTGTTGTTATTGTTGTTATTCTGGTTTTGGATGAACGTTGTCATCATTTGCATCAGCTGGGTTTGCGCATTCATCATTTGTTGCATTTCCGGGGTGATGTTGTTGGGGTTGAGGTTTGCGCGACGGGGAGGCATCTGTGGTTTGTTCAAATAGATAAGAATGAGATACCCATAGATGTTTTATGCACAATACAACATGAGCAACCACATAACAAGCAACATAAGAATAAAAATTCAACAACCACATAGCAAGCTCATGAAGTGATACACACAAGTGGCAAGCCATCCACATGTCGGATGGTCCAATAACAAGTTCACAAAAAAAAACAAGTATGAATAAAAAGATAAACGAGTAGTCAAGTCTACTCATCAGCGTCAATCTCCTCCTCGACGAAGGTAAGACCTGCGTTCTCCATCGCGGTCTTGTTCTCCTCGATCGTAGTGGTCAAAGAATCAACTTTGGTCTTGAGAGCCCTCTTCTGGGAGCGAAGCCTCTCAATAACCATCTGCTGCTGCTCAAGCTCGAAGTCCTTGGACTTCAGTTCCTCGGTCATGTCCCGGATCCTCTTGTTCCTATCCTGGACGCGTTTCTCTTGACTCTTGAACTTGCGGTCCTGAGCCTCGAACTTTGTCTCCATTTCCTTGATCATCTCATCCTGCTGCGCAAAAAGCTTGTCCTTCTCGCGAAGCTGCACCTGAAGCTCGTCATTTCCTAGCATGACGTTCGTCCTGTCCGTATCTACGTGCCTGAGAAGAGTCTCTAAGTCCTGAAGATAAAGGCGTATCGGCTCTGCGGTGCTCCTCGAGTCGTCCTCGAAGTCGATGGACTCTCCGTCAACATCACGTCTTCCGAAGACGTGAAAGTGAGTACCTCTAACCTGTCGGGAGTGACGGCCTAACAGTCGTCCTATCAGGTCCTGCATGACTACCTCCATCCCTCTCTCCCTGTCATCGTGCATCAACTTGAAGACGATGGTCTCTGTGGTAGGCTCAGTCTGGCGTCCGGGCTGATTCACTTTGAAGCCCCAGAGGTCCTTCCTCTCGAACTTGGTGAGTGGGTACACCGTAATGGTAGGAAGAGGGAGATCAAGCAGAGTGGTAAGCTCAATGATACGGGAACCAAAACGAGTAACCCGAAACTCCTCAATAGTGCTGATGGCAATAGGCATCTATTTATAAGAATGAAAAAGTTAGAACAACACAAATCAAGGTAATTCGAGACAAACATTCATACATATCCATGGAATACAGTCATCATACAAATCATGCATACAAAAGTCTATTACATTAATCAAAGGTCCAACACTTAATTAGAATATGTTTTGGAAATAAGGTGATAGGTGGTGGTCCAACTAACGTAGTTTCTTACAGTCCAATCTCACGGGATCTATTATTAAACACAATGTTCCTAGAGGCAATCCACCAATCTTGCTCTCTGGACTCAATCACTAAATCTATCACATCTCCCCTTATTTCTTGGTTGTTGTCTTCCAATTCTTGAGTAAGCTCCTTCTCTTTCTCTAAGTCCTTTTGGAGGTTGAGTATTCTGCATTTGACTCTAGCACTTAGTTCCTTGATAGTCCTCCAAGCTGCATCCCTGGCTGACTCAAAGAACGTGGTGTGCATTGTTGTGTTGGTGTACATGCAGAATCCCTTTTCTTTGTGGTTGTCTTCCTTGTTTTTGTACAAGTGAAGTTGCACCCACCAATACTCCACTCCTTCATCCATCACTGGAAAGCCCTTGTACACGGCTTCACCATGTGCATCCATTGCCTCCATGAGGTCCTTGAGAATGTTGGGAAACTCAGTCTCACACTCCAAGGTCATGGTCATGAGTGGTCCCTTCTTCACGGCTTCGTTGATGGAGTTCATCTACAAAGGAAGTTGAAAGAGATTAGAAAAGTTTTACGAGAAGAATAGACAAGTGTAGAAGTAGTTGAAAAACTTTTTCCTTAGTGGTTTTCCAATCCTAGGGTCATAATCCTACAGGCAACACAGTGCTCTGATACCATCTGTTAAACCCCTCCTTTAGAGAGGAAAGGATCCCTGTGATTGCAATGCTAGTCCCTGGATCAATGCTAGCATCCACAGTTTAAGATGAAGTACACAGATACAAAGGTCGTTTATCACATTCATTCCAGAGATAAAATATAGTCTTTTACAACTCATGGCCATAGGCCTAATACAAGAGTTTTAAGGAACAAGTAAATAAACATAAGTCTTCATCTTCATGTGCCACAGGCAAGCATGTTGAGTGTAGACTCATGACTCCTAATCATCATCGGAGTAACCTGCAACATCACAAGTTACAGCCACAGAGGGTCAATACTTTGGAATAGTATTGGCAAGTGATACCTTAGTATATTTTAAGCGGACTATATAACTATATGCATTTTGGCTAAGTGTAGCTTGGCTTGCTTTTGCTTGAAAATAGATTTTTCCTATTAGTTGAAACTGCTAAGTCTTTCTTTGTCAAAAACATTCCCAAGGAAACCACCAATAGACATTGGGGTCCTTCTCCCTTGTTCACCCACAAATTTTTATTGTAGAAGTTGGAGTGATGAGATTCTTGTAGCTTCCATGTCTTGATGCTCAAAGTGTCCATTTCCTTGGACTAGGCTAAGTACTTAGTTTTTCCATCTGCAGAGGTTGTGCACTTTCCCCACCAGACTTGGTTTCCCAAGACAGGACCTTTCAGAAGCTTTTCCTTAGCCAAAATGGACGCGCTCCAACCTATCAACCCAACTACCACCATCTGTCCAAAATGACTAAGTTCTAGCAACCTATATGATCATGGCAGAGCCCATATTGCCAAGTGGTTGCACTGTAAGCTTTCTCAACACTTGGCCTCCAAATCCCTTTATGCCTGGGTGGCATTCCACAAGTGAGATACACAACCCAAATCCATGGCCTTGTGTAACCACTCAACATAACCCAATCTTTCCATTCCACCCAGGAGATTCATTTGACTTAGTTGTTTTATTAAGAAAATATAAGTCCCTTTGACTTAGAATATTTTTATCATAAAGTAAATAGATGTTCACCACCCTTGTTTACTATAGGCTAGGCTAAGCAAAGTATGGTACCTTATCTTAGGAGAAAATTTCCCTAGCAATTCTACTATTTCACTCTACTTAGGATTTCCCATCTTAATACTAAGCAAAATATCATGCATTTTACTTTTAGCAAAATATCTAATGCAAGTATAGAATCTAAAATAGGAATTTCATGAAAATATCACTTGCCTTGGTAGTGGGGAGAGTAGCACTCTTCACAATCACAATCACTAGCAAACTCTACACAAGAAACAATAACACACAATTACACACAATTATATACAATCAAAAATAATATGAATGCATGCATGCAAGAATTTACTATGTGGTGATTTTGAAAATTATACCAAGTATGTTCATGAGTTCAGAAACTTAATATGTCACAAGTTTGCCAATTACACTTATTTGGTTTCAAAATAATAAACAAGAATAAAACTATATCTAAACTAGTCCCAAACTTGTTCCACAAATAAAATCACTTTTACTGTTACTATATGTTAAATAAAGTGGATATTCAGAAAGGCCTTGTTTCACTGAATTCAACGGTATAAAGTTTGTAAAAATCCAACGTGGGATTCAAAAGTTATAAGCATTTGAAGTTTGAATCTAAATCAGGTTTTAAATTCTGTTTTTAATCCAACCTTGCCACGCGTCGCGTTATTACTGGCGCATACCGGTTCGCACCGGATCACCCTTCTGTGCCGTAGGATCTAACTAACGCTGCACGGCTCAGATCGCGTACCTTTTCGGTTTAAGTGAATCTATCCTAGCGCTGCGATGTAGATCCAACGGTCCACATCATCAAACCAGAAACGGGCGGCGCTGGCGATGCTAACTGGCGGCGGCGCGTCTGACTATGGCGGCGCCGGCGTTCTACATCGTCCGCGAGAGGGAGAGGGGTATTACTAGGTTCGCCGGAGGCTGCTGAAGCTCGTCGTGGTACTGGCTTGTGGAGGGGCGTTCGGAGATGGGCTCTAGACCTCGTCGGAGTTGCGTCTGGCATCAAGTGGGGGTTGTCGGAGTCGCTGCCGATGTTCTGCGTCGCCTGAGCACGAACCAATGGGTTTAGAAGATGCGCAGGACAACTACGAACACGCTCGGGTGAACAAGAAAGCAAGGGGCGCTCGAAACTTACTGGGATTGCTCGCCGGAGTTCGCGAAAACGTCAGCCACGGTCAGTGGTCGACGTTGGCGAGGTTCCTCGTCGTTCTAGGCAAAAATAGGGACACTGTCAGATGCGCACGATGATGAGGATTCTATGCGTATCAACCAGAGGGCAAGGGGCGGTGGCTACTTACGGAGAGAGGTCGCCGGAGTTCGTGAAGAAGACGGTGGCGGCCAGTCGTCGACGTTGCCAAAGCTAGGGGTCATGCGAAGGCAAACGGCGAGTGTCAGAAGATGCGTATGAGTTCACTGAACAAGATAGTGTGAATGAGAGACAGAGGGGAACTCGAGGCTCACCGGAATTGGTCGCCGGAGGGGCTCTGTCAGCGGCGATTCGCGGAGGATTGAGGGCAGCCTGGGGGCGTGAGTGTGCGATTGACTGGGGGGAAAATGATCGTGGGGAGGTGGGGGTCTTATAGCTGGTGCCTCGACAGGAAACGCCTGCGTTTAATTGCCCAATTAAACTGCGCCATCACCGGCAGTCACTGCAGTTGCGACGTGGTCGCGGGCGAGTTTTTGGGGAAGACGATGACAGCGTGTCCAGGGTCCACTCGTCAGTGATGTGCGCGAGGTGGGTGTGGGGTCTGGTCGTCAGTGGCTCAGTGTGTGTGCTCGCGCGTGAGAGGAGAGAAAGAATTCCCCGGGTGGGCTTGCTGGGCTCGATCGGTTGCTGGGCCAGATTCTAGCCGCGTGGCCCTTTTCTATTCAGATGCTCTTTTCTTTTTCTATTTCCATTTTCTGGTATGAACTTAGTATGAATTCAAATCTTTTTGGAGTTCAATTGTTTTGGGGACTTTTTGCAAGGTTTTATGGGTTCAAAAACATTTATTCTCACTAAGTGTTTATCCTGCAAGGCTGGGTCAAACTTGGTTTTTCAAAATAAACTGGGAGTTGTTCTAGTTTGCAAAAATTTGAATTATGGTTTTGAAATCATCTCTAAACTTTTAAATCCTGTTTAAAAGCTTCACCTAACCTTTCCAACAATGAAGTCAAGCAATCATGTACTTAAGCTCTCAAAATCCAAAGGGTGATGGTTATTTGAGGATTAATTGCCCACATGAAATCATAGCCCCAATTTCTGTTTCTAAGTGATTTTTGAGAAAACCCTAAATGAATGAATGATGTAAATATGATATGAATGAGTTTTGAAACCATGATTTTTGGGATGTTACAAGTCCCCTGCACCCAATAAGTGAAAAACACTTTGTAATTCTTGTTTCACCTCTGGAGTGTGCATTGAAAAAACTTGGTGATGTAATCTTAAGGCGGAAAACAATGGTTGTCTTATCCTGCTACTTAAGAATTAATGCCCAGTATGTATATACTTTTTAAGCAAGTGCTAGCTTATCCATTACTTTGGTTTTTATGCTTGACTTTTCGTGAGTCAGAAGACTCGTTGTCGGAACCATGCGCTTAGGTGATCATGCCCAATGGCACCGTCAATAACCTGAGCACAAAATCGCCGACAATAAGTGCCGAAAGTCACTACTCCAGAATCCACATAAAAACAACAAAGAACGTGTAGACCAGAAAACTTAAGCTAACGCCCGTAGGCGGAATTTTCACAAGTGCAATCGCAAAGCTTGTGCATAAAGGTTTATATGATCCAAAAATGAACACTAAAGGAGGTAAAAGACTCAGCAATATGAGTGAACCAAAGAGCTTTATTTCATTGATCATATAAGAGGTACACGATTAGATAAAAAATGCTAAGTGTAGAAAGGACGTAGCTGTGCTATGTTCCATGGCCGATCAAGCTCCGGGTAGTCATCATCCGGGTCACGTCGCTTACGCTTATGATCCTCGTTGGGTCTATCCTTGAGCTCACGATTGTCGACAAGGTAGTAAGATCCATTGATCAGCGCCTTGCTTATGATGAACGGTCCTTCCCATGGCGGGGATAATTTGTGTGACTTCTTCTGCTTAAGTCGGAGTACTAAATCCCCCTCTTTAAACGAGCGATGCTGAACGCGGCGACTATGGTAGTTGCGTAGCTTCTGCTGGTAGATGGCAGATCTTTGGCATGCCAAAACGCGCTCCTCCTCGAGAAGGTCCACATCAAGGCGTCTGGATTCTTCAGCGTCATCTTCGTCGTAGGCGGCAACTCTTGGTGCATCGTGGAGGATGTCGGAAGGTAGGATAGCTTCTGCTCCATATACCATGAAGTAAGGGGTGTAGCCGGTGGATCTGTTGGGTGTAGTTCGTAAACTCCACAGCACAGATGGCAATTCTTCCGCCCAGGCTCCAGCTGCTCTATGTAGCGGTGCCTTAAGACGTGGCTTGATTCCCTGCAGAATTAATCAATTGGCTCGCTCAACTTGACCATTAGATTGTGGGTGTGCCACAGACGCAAGGTCAAGTCGGATGCCTTTGTCCCAACAGTAGGCCTCCACTTCTCCGAGCGACAAGTTGCTTCCATTGTCGGTGATGATGTTATGTGGAAGACCAAATATCACCACTAGATCCCGGACAAACCTGAGGGCAGTTGCCCCATCGAGCTTTCTAATGGGTTTAGCTTCTATCCATTTGGTGAATTTGTCAATTGCTACAAGTAGATGCGTAAATCCAGACGGTGCCGTTTGTAACGGTCCCACCATGTCTAGCCCCCAGATGCAAACGGCCAAGTTATAGGTATTGTTCGCAATTCTTCAGCAGGGACATGTGGTTGTCGGGCATAGTACTGGCATCCTGTGCATGTTTCAACCAGCTTGTCGGCGTCCGCCTTCGCGGTCAGCCAGTAGAATCCTTGCCGGAAGGCTTTCACGACCAACGATCGAGGAGCGACGTGATGCCCGCAATCTCCAAGATGGATTTCACGTAGGATTTCCATACCTTCTAGCTGGGAAACACACTTTAGGTATACACCAGTAGTGCTCCTTTTGTAGAGTTGTCCATTGATTATGGTATAACCCTTTGCTCGTCGTACTATCTGCCGTCTTTCGACCTCGTGGTCGGGCAAAGTTCCGTGTTCGAGATATTCCATGAACGGTTTTGTTCAAGCCGGAGGGGTCTTTGTCACCATGTTGATGAAAGAATCAGCTCTATCCGGGTTGTCGATGTCGGCGCCCTTCACGGACGGTGTGCGTAGATGCTCTAGGAAAACTCCTGGCGGAATTTGCTTGCGCCCTGATCCAAGTTTAGACAATAGATCATCTGCCTCATTTTGCTCCCTAGGCACATACTTGACTTTGTAGCCCAAGAAGCTCTTGGCTATCTCGTCCACTTCGTCGCGATATGCCGCCATCATAGGGTTCCGCGCATTCCAGGTGCCAGCCACCTGCTGGGCAACCAAGTTGGAATCTCCACAGCAAACTATGCGCTTGATGCCAATATCCTTGGCTACACGCAACCGTGAATGAGTGCTTCATACTCCGCCATGTTGTTTGTAGCCTCGAAGTGGATCTGCAGAACGTAGTGTAGCTTGTATCCTTTTGGTGACTGTAGCAATACACTAGCCCCCGAGCCGTTGAGCAGCTTTGATCCGTCAAAGTGCATCACCCAGTACTCTGGTTCCAGCAACGGAGTGGCATTCGACATCTCCGTCCAATCTGCAATAAAATCCGCCAAGGCTTGTGACTTGATAGCGTTGCGTATTTTGTAGGTGATCTTGAAGGAGGCAAGTTCAATGCCCCACTTCGCGACCCTCCCTGTAGCGTCTCTGTTGTTGATAATGTCGAACAGTGGATTCTTGCTCACTACTGTGATTGGGTGCTCCTGAAAGTAATGCCTCAGCTTCCGTGAAGCAAGGACTACTCCATAAGCTATCTTTTGGTAGTGCGGGTAACGCTTCTTGGACTCCGTCAAGACCTCGCTTACATAGTAAACTGGTCGTTGAACTCCGTGCTCATGGCCTGGTTCCTTCCGCTCTACCACGACGACGATGCTGATAACCCGGTTAGTTGTCGCCATGTAAATTAACAGGGGCTCACCAGGCTCGGGTGCTGCAAGAATGGGCGCTGAGGAAAGAATCTCCTTGAGCTGTTTCAATGTTGCATCTGCCTCGTCCGTCCACGTGAATTTGTCTGCCTTCTTCAGCAACTTGTACAGCGGCAGAGCCTTCTCTCCAAGTCGGCTGATGAACCGACTAACTGTTGCGACACAACCTGTTAGTCATTGGATGTCCTTTAGGCATGTCGGACGGTTTATGTTTAAGATGGCCTTGATTTTCTCCGGGTTGACCTCGATTCCGCGCTAGGAAACGATGAAGCCCAACAGTTTGCCGGCTGGAACCCCGAAGACGCACTTCTTAGGGTTGAGCATCATGTTGTATTTCCGGAGATTATCAAAGGTTTCTTTTAACTCGGAGATTAAGTCATTTGACTTTTTAGACATCACCACGATGTCGTCCACATAGGCGTGAACGTTCCGACCAATTTGGTCATGAAGCCAATGTTGCATTGTCCGCTGGTAGGTAGCACCTGCGTTTTTTAACCCAAAGGGCATCGTGACATAGCAAAACGTGCCGTACGGGGTAGTGAACGAAGTGGCCAATTGGTCCGACTTCCTCATCTTGATCTGGTGGTATCCTGAGTATGCATCGAGAAAACACAAAATTTCCGAGCCAGCCGTCGAATCAATTACTTGGTCGATGCGAGGCAAAGCAAACGGATCTTTGGGACATGCTTTCTTCAAGCCGGTGTAATCAACGCACATTCTTAATTCATTGGTTCCCTTTTTGGGGACAAGTACAGGATTGGCCACCCATCGGGTGTGAAGGACTTCTCAGATAAACTCAGCCTTAAGTAACCTAGCTATCTCTTTGCCAATGGCGCATCTCTTCTCATCTCCGAAGCGTCGTAGAGGTTGTTTCACTGGTTTACAATTTGGATCTATGTTAAAGCTGTGCTCGGCAAGTTCCCTAGGTACACCTTTCATGTCGGCAGGTTGCCAGGCAAAGATGTCCCTATTCTCACGGAGGAACTCGACGAGCGCGCTTTCCTATTTGGGATCCAGGTTCGTCCCAATGGCAACGGTCTTGGAGGCATCGCCTACCGCAAGTTCCACCGGCTTGGTCTCGATGGCGGCCTTGAACACAGGAGCGGAGTCGGAGATCTGCTTCTTCGACACGGGCATCTCTGAGTCATTGACCTTGCTCTGGATCTCCTTGAATTCTTCGCTGTAGAGGACAGCTTTCTGCAATGGCTGCTTCATTGATCTCGCAGTCCCTTGCCTTTGTAAAGCTTCCGGATACGGTGATGACACCGTTTGGTCCGGGTATCTTGATTTTGTTGTAGATGAAGCATGGCTTGGCCATGAACGTGTGGAATATGTCGCGGCCGAATATGACGTGTTACACACTCTTGAAGGGGACCACCTCAAAGGTCATGCGCTCTTAGCGGTAATTATTAACATCGCCAAAGGATACCTGAAGTGTAATGCACCCAAGGGACCGAGCCTCCCGTCCAGGGACTACGCCATGGAACACGGTGTTGGTCCGCCTTAGGTTTGCCTCCGTCAAGTTCATTTTCTGCAGTGTACCCAGGTACATGATGTTGATGCTGCTTCCACTATCCACCATGCACTTGGTCAACTCCACGCCGTCAATCAATGGGTTGATGACCATGGCGTATTGGTTCTCCGTGGGCACGAGGTCTGGGTGATCCGTCCTGTCCCAAGTGATTGGAACCTCCGACCAGCGCAGGTATTGGGGAACTGGGGGGAGAGTGGCCATCAGGATCCTTAGAGAGGTCTTCTGTTGTCGGACGGTGGGGGTGCCAAGGAAAGTGTGGTAGACTGGGGCCTTCTTGGCGAAGGGGTTCTTTCCCTTATCGTCGCTCTTGGCGGCGTGCTTGGGGTCAACGTCCTCGTCCATGTCACTTGAATCCTGGGACTCCTCCTCCTTCTTCTTCCCCTTGCCCTTGCCTCGCGGTCTGTTCTTCCGAATTCGCTTTAGCCGGACTCCGGGTCTTCCTTGAGGTCGTTGACGAACTTGCAGTGTCGATTGGTATGGGTGGCCTTGCCGTTGACATCGAGGTGTATGAGGCACGGCATATCACGGTACTCGTCGTACGTTTGGGGGATGCGGAGCGGCGCCGAGTTGGTTTCACTTCCTCGTTGCTGCCCACGGCCTGCTCCCCTTCCTCGGCCATGTTGTCCGCCTTCTCCTCGTCCTGCAAAAGTCATGGCGACCATGTCGGTAGATTTCTTTTCTTCTGGAGCGGTTTTCCGCTTTGTATTGCTGTTCCTCCGAGCTTGGGTTGGAACGGCCATTGCTGGCAAAGACCCATGAGCATCGTCTTCGGCAGCTGCGAACTCACTAGCTAACTGAATCATCTGATTTAAGTCAAGCTGATGATTGTCCTGCAAGCGCTTTAGCTTATGTCGGAGTAACGTGCCCCTTTCCAATCCGTCGATGAAGGCGGCCATGGCAGTCTGGGTATGCACTCCTACGCAGGAATTCTTCATATCCAGCCAGCGGGAGAGGTAGGCGCGAGATGTCTCGTCTTTCTCTTGCACGCACCGCTGTAGATCGCCCACAGTGCAGGGACGCTTGTATGTACCCTCAAAGTTTTTGGTGAACGCTTCTTGCATGTCCAACCAGTTGTCGATAGATTTCTCTGGCAAGTCGTCGATCCATTGACGGGCCGTACCTGCCAACATTAATGGGAGGTACTTGACGGCGACGTTGGGGTTGCCTCCTGCAATCTCCACCGCATTGCCGTAGTCCTGCAACCATGTGGCAGGCTTGGCGGTGCCGCCATAGGGCTTGATGGTCTTGTTAATCCGGAAACCTTTGGGGTAAGTTGCGGACCGTATTGCAGGTCCAAAGCAACGTGGTCCCAAGTATGGTCCTTCCCGGGCCTCGTGGATCTTATCGATCCGTGAACGTTCATCGTATGGCTCCGGGTTCTTCTTCTTGTTGTCAACAGGGGATGGGCTGCGTGAACGACGCGGGCCTCTTTCGTCATGGTGACTGCTTGGCGGTGACAGAGGCGGAGGTGGCGGTGGGTTAGCCTTCTTGCTGTTACCCTCCTGCGACGCCCCACGCCTGTCACGGTTGCTTGACGGACGTGGAGGGTCATGGTGTGACCTGCTCTTATGTCCTTGGTGGCGCTCTCCATCATGACGGGTCTATGCTGCGTTGTCGCGGATGACGATGCCGCACTGCTTTGGAGGGGGCTGTAAGGTTCCCAACCTTTAATAAGGTAGAGATCCCTGTGTTTACAATGCTAGTCCCTGGATCAATATCTAGCATCCACAGTTAAGATGTAATATCAAGAAACAAAGGTCATAATACAACTTTATAACCAGGAATAACATAATTTATTACATCTTACATAGCTCATTTGGCTATTACATTACATTGCAGCAGAATATCTTTAAGCATGGGGTCCTTCATCTTCAAAGTGCCACAGGCAGACATGTTGGTTGTAGACTTGTAATCCTAATCATTAAACTTCACTAATATCAAACAAACCTGCAACATAACAAGTTACAGCCACAAGGATCAATACATTTGAATTGTATTGGCAAGTGATACTATGGTAGTATAGTGGAGTCTATCATCTATATGCATTTGGCTCAGTGGATCTTAGGCTTGCTTTGCTCAAAATAGATTTTCCTTATCATTTGAAAACACTAAGTTTTTGTTTGGCAAAAATCACCCAAGGCATCTACCAATCAAAGATTGAAGATCCTTTAACCCTTGTTCAACCACAAGTTTTTTTAACTTAGAAATTTGGATGATGAGATTCTTGATAGCTTCCATGTCTTGATGCTCAAATTGTCCTTTACCAGGGACATGGCTAAGTACTTAGATACACTCTGCAGAGGTGGTGCACTTTCCCCACAAGACTTGGTTTCACCAAGACAAGATCTTTCAGAAGCCTTCCCTTAGACCAAAATGGACGCGCTCCAACCTATCAAACCCCTACCACCAACTGTCCATTTGGCTAAGTTATTGCAACCTATATGATCTAGGCAGAGCCCATAATGCCAAGTGGTTGCACTTGAAGCTTCTCAACATTTGACACCTCAAATCTCTTTGTTCCTGGGTGGCCATCCACAAGTGAGATACACAAGGTAAACCATAAAAATGGGCCTTGTGAACCACTCAACACAAACCTTTCCTTCCATTCCACCTAGGTGATTCATTCACTTAGTTGTTTTATTAAACAAAACACAAGTCCTCAAACTTAAAAAATTTTCCATAGTGTGAATATATATTCCACCCTTGTTTTCTATTAGCTAAGCTAAGCATGATAGAATTATGAATCCTAACTTAGGAATATTCTACTAAGGTTTCATCTACTAGGATTTCCCATAGCATGGTTTATACTTAGCAAAAATTCCATGCAAGTTTTACTTAGAAAAATCACTAATGCATAGTGAAAGTAATGGGACAAAAGTATGAAGCATCACTTGCCTTTTTGGTAGAGGGTATAAGTTCACTCCTTGATCTTTGCAATGTTCACACACTTCAAGTCACTACAATTCAATCAAGCAAACAATATTTCAATCTACCATTCAAACATTTCATCACATAAAATAATAAACAAAACAATACATGCAAGCATGCAAAAGGGTTGTTTTATTTGTAAAAGTGGTTTCTAATGGGTCATAAACATTTGGATAAACATAATGGTCAAGCTATAAAGTGGCAAAGTCATTTGCAAAATATTTCATTTTATAAACCATTTTCTAAACCAAGTCATTATTTTATGTGGTTTGAAAATGTCTTCAGTAAAGTAGTAGTTCTATAGGGTTCACCAAATACATTTTCAAATCATAAAACTTGGTTTTTGGGGTCAGAGAGTTTGAAACAAAACATTTCCCAAAGGTTTTCTTCCAAAACTATTTTTAATAAATAAACCATATTTTTATTTGACTAGAATTGGTTTTAAATCCAAGATTCACTATTTTGCATCACCAAATATATTTTTGAAACCACAAAGTGATTCCTAGGGTCAGTAGGTTCAAAACACAGCATTTGCAAAAGATTTTATCCCCAAAATCATTTTTGAACAATTTTTACATCCTAAACAAGCATACATATGTTTCTGCAAAAACAAACATTTTAACAGAATATTTTTACTAAACAAATGGCATGGTTGGCTAGGGCTTGATTTTCTGAATCCATTTATATAAAGTTTGCAAAATTTGGACGTGTAGATTTAAAGTTATGGAATTTACAAAATCACATATCTAATAGATCAAATTCTGTTTTTAAAACAAACTCTGGGACACGCGTCTTCTTCTGATTGGACAAACACGGTTCGACTGGATCGCGTGCTGTGAGGCGTTGGATCAAAATGAAATCGTGCGGCACAGTTAGCTCCATACTGCTTCGGTTAGTCATTCTATCTCAACCTTACGATCTAGATCTGACGGTGCTAAGCTTACTAGCCAAAGATGGCCGGCGCTGCGGTGGCTACTAGCGGCGGAGCTGTCGGACAACGATGGTGCCGATGCTACAGGAGGCGAGGGGGAAAGGGGAGATGCTCACCACGTTCGCAACATCATGGGGAAGCTCAAGGTGCTCTCGAGGAGGAAAGGGGCGCACGGAGTTCACAGCTATTGCTCACCGGAGTTCTTGTCCGCGTCGGGTGTGCTAAGTCGACGTTCGAGGCGAGGCTACGGGTCACGAGGAAACAAACGGGAAGCACGGTTAGACGCGCAAGGTCATGGTGATGATGTGTGCGTGAAGGAGAAGGAGAGGGGCGGTCAGGTGCTTACCAGAAGAGTCGCCGGAGTAGCAAATAGACGGTGGCGCTACCGTTCGTCGATGTTGTCGACGCTGCAGAGCACGCGTGGGCGAGATAACGTTACGGGAAGATTCGCCAGGATGTGGGGATCATGTGAGGATGGTCGAGGGGCAAAGGGGCGGTGTCTACTAGCCGGAATCGATGGAGAATCTCGCCGGAGACAGTGGAGGTGAAGGGCAAAATTCAGCAGCCTGGGGGCGCGCTTGGGTGAGGATACAGAGGGGAAAGAGAGAGGAGATGCTGGCGTTTAAATGGGCGTGGTCACGGCGGGGTATAACAGTGGCAGTAACGCGAATTTAACTCACGAAATCAACGCAGAGAACGTTCGGATGAACTGGTCGTGGGGAGGAAGAAGATGAGCTGGCGGTGGGGCCGTCTAGCAGCGAGAGAGGGAAAAGGGAAATGGGGTCCACCTGTCTGTCGCTCTGCGGGTGCGTGTTTAGGTGAAAAACGCTTCACGCGTGGGGGGAAAAGTTGGGTTGGAGCTGGGCTTGCTGGGCCAGATGGGTTGGGCTGTTGTTTGGTTCATTTTTTTTGTACTGAAAGCTTTTCTTTTTCTTTTTGATTTTCTGTTTTGAAATTCAAACAACAAATCAAACACTCAAATGATTTCAAATCTTTGCCAAACTTTGCATTGATTTTAGTTCTGTTTAACAACACAAATCAAGGTCCAAAATAGAATAATATTTTTATTCTTTTTAGGATCTATTTAATAATTAAATAACATAGTCCTTAGTTATTAATTCAAATAGGTTTTGATTTATTAAAATCTCCATTTGAAATCTAAATATTATCAAAACCAAATCAGTAAGTTTTATTTGAAAATATAAAATACTTGGAAAACTTGTTTGAAATAAATTAACAACTTTTAGTGTTTTATTAAAATGGAAAAGCCTTTACTTTAACAAAATTGGGTATTAACAAATCCCCATTATTTTATTTAAATAAACCTTTACTATTTTTATCAAATAGAAATATTTTATTTCAAGGCTTGGCCAAGTTTTAATTTGGCTTATAAAATAATCCTTATTTATATTTCTACCTTTTCATTTGAAAACCAAATCTTTTTATTAAAAGATCCAAAAATAGTAATTCTACTTATTTAATATTTTCTTTATTAATTGTTTATATTTTCAAATCCCTTTAGGATTTGTTTGATCAAATAGGTTTGAAGGTTTCCAATTGGAATCAAAAAGTTTCTTCTCACCCTGAAAATCAACAAAGTTTTATTTTATTCATTTATTTTTCACATAACAAGATTTGGAAAATCTTGGGATGTGACAGGGGCATATCCGTACGATGGTGAGTCTTGTAATCTTCCTGACGTCGGGGGGATCGGGGCGATGGAGATGGGTGGCGAGGTTGGGCTCTTTCTCCGTGGTCGGAGGATATGGGGATAGCATCCTTCCTGTCGCGCGCATCCCTTCGTCTTCGTTTTGATGAACCCGTCCACGATCCGACATCCTGAGGAGATCTGTCCCTTGGCGGGTTCTACTGGCTAGATCGGCAGAGCGTGGGTTAGACTCAAGCCTCTGAGAGGTGTCCTTTTCCTGCTGCTTTACTGCTTTGGCCACTAGGTCATAGACCTGCTCGACTACCTCTGGCGATCTATCTGAAGGGTTTCGCGGCATAGTAAATCAAAATTTTCTACGGATGCGACCAGAGGGAAGCCAAGATCTAATCTAGGAGATGCAAACAACGAGAGAGATTGGATTAGATCTTCATACCCTTGAAGATTCGCACAGCGGAACGTTCGTCGGAACGTGGGTGATGTAGTCGTACTCGCTTCTCCTCCTCGCGATCCGATCCGATCTAGCACCACGAGTGGCGATGCCTCCGTGAGATGCACACGTGCAGCACCTTGACGTCTCCTCCTTCCTCGGTCCAGCAAGTATGGTGGAGAGACGGATTGGATCTACAATGCGACGGCGCGGTGCAATTGGTGGAGAGTTTCTGCAGCAGGGCTTCGCCTACACGCAGTCGGGAGGGAGAGAGAGAGGAGGGCAGCAGGGCGACTAGGCTTGAGGGGAAGGTGTGGGGGGTGGTGCGCCCCATCCCTCTATATATAGAGGGGTGGGCGCCAGCCCTAACCCCTCCCCCAAGCCCAAGGCCGGCGGCCAAGGAGGGAGGAGTGGGGGGCAAGGAAACACCCCCTTCTAGAAGCTCCAATTAGGGTTTATCCCTTGTTTGGCCGGCTGGGCCCTATGGGGCCTTGTGCCCCTGGCCCAAAGCGGCCAGGGCACTCCCTCATAGGCCCATGCCCTCTCCCGGAAGGTGGGGCCATGTTGGTCCCCTTCCGGAAGGTTCTAGAAGCTTCCGGTATTATACCGATTAACCCGGAACAATTCCGAACTCCAAAAACTGCACTGCCTTATATGAATCTTATTCTCCGGACCATTCCGGAACCTCTCGTGATGTCTCGGATCCCATCCGAGACTCCGAACAAAAACTCATAAACCAATTATCCAATCTATCCTAGCGTCGAGACACGTTAAGTGTGTGACCCTTCGGGTTCGAGAATATGCGGACATGATCTTCTATCAATAATCAACAGCGGGGTCTGGAAACCCATATTGACTCCCACACATTCATCGATGATCATATCGGATGAACCACGATGCCAGGATTCAATCAATACCATATATATATTCCCTTCGTCTCGCGATATTTTACTTGCCCGAGATTTGATCGTCGGTACCGTCATACCTAGTTCAATCTCGTTCACAGCAAGTACTTTACTCGTTCCGTAATCCGATATCACTTTGTGATTAACTCCTTAACCACATGCTTGCAAGCGGTGTTGATATCATTTACCGAGTGGGACCGAAGTATATCTCTCCGACTTGGGAGGGACAAATCCCATCTCGATACATACAACCCAACAGATACTTTCCGATCACCTGAGAGACACCTTTATGATCACCCTCTCATAGGATGACGTTTGATGACCTCAAAGCTTTCTTCCGATACCAGGGAGTTGCATTATCTCATGGTCTAAGGAATACAATATTTGACATAAGAAAAGCTTCGCAAAGATGAACACGATGACACGATCTAATTGCTTTGCTTAGTTTGGGTATGTCCATCATATCATTCTCCCAATGATATGATCTCATTATTAATCGACAACTCATGTCTATGGTTAGGAAACCTTAACCATCATTAATCAATGAGCTAGTCCATAGAGGCATACTAGGGACACGGTGTTGTTCACAAACCACACAAGTATTAAAGTTTTCGCTTAATAAAATTCTAGCATGGAATATAAACATTACATGATTATAATAATAACATCTTTATTATTTCCTCTAGGGAATAATTCCAACAGTCTCCCACTTGCACTAGAGTCAATAATCTAGTTTACATTTGGCAACAATCTCACACCCATGGCACTAAGGTGCTGATCATGTTTTACACGTGGAAGAGGTTTAGTCAATGGATCTGTGACATTCAGATCTGTATGTACTTTGCTAATCTTCAGATCTCCATCTGCTATATAATCTCGGATTATATGAAACTTGCGGTTGATATGCTTGGTCTTTGGATGATATCTTGGTTCCTTAGCGAGTGTTATGGCGCCAGTGTTGTCACACAATATCTCCAGTGGGTCCAATGCACTTGGAACCACGCCAAGCTCAATGATGAAGTTCCTGATCCAAACTCCTTCACTTGATGCTTCTGCAGCAGCCATGTATTCCGCTTCTACTGTAGATCCCGCGATCACGCTTTGCCTGCAGCTTCTCCATCTCATAGCTCCTCCATTCAAAATATACACGTATCCTGTCTGAGATTTAGAATCATCCTTGTCGGTGTCGAAACTAGCGTCGACGTAACCTTTTACGACGAGCTGTTCATCACCCCCATAGACTAAGAACATTTCTTTAGTCCTATTTAGGTACTTTAGGATGTTCTTCACGGCTGTCCAGTGTTCCACTCCTGGATCACTTTGATATCTGCTCATCAAACTAAGAGCATTGGACACATCCGGTCTAGTACACAGCATGGCATACATGATAGAACCTATGGCCGAGGCATAAGGCACTTTGCTCATAGTTTCTCTATCATTTACCGTAGCTGGACACTGAGACTTGCTCAATATCTTACCTGACAACATAGGCACTGAACCTTTCTTTGCCTTATCCATTCTGAACCTTTTCAGAACTTTGTCTAGGTATGTACTCTGGCTTAAAGCTATCAGGCGTCTTTTTCTATCTCTATAGATTTTGATGCCAATATATAAGCAGCTTCACCTAGGTCTTTCATTGAAAAACACTTGTTCAAATAACTCTCACATCGTTAAGCATGTTGATGTCATTTCCAATAATCAATATGTCATCCACATATAGTACCAGAAATGTCACCGAGCTCCCACTCACTTTCTTGTAGATGCAAGCTTCGTAACAATTTGGAACAAATTCAAAGCTCTTGATCACTTGATCAAAATGAAGGTTCCAACTCCGAGATGCTTGCTTCAGTCCATAAATGGAACGCTGAAGTTTGCATACTTTATCAGCATCCTTAGGATCGACAAAACCTTCGGGTTGCATCATATACAACTCTTCATCAATGTTGCCATTGAGGAACGCAGTCTTGACATCCATCTGCCATATTTCATAATCATGAAACGCAGCAATTGCTAATAAAATCCGAATGGACTTAAACATCGCTACGGGAGAGAAAGTCTCATCGTAGTCAACACCTTGAACTTGTCGAAAACCTTTCGCGACAAGCCGTGCTTTATAGACGGTAACATTACCATCCGCGTCCGTTTTCTTCTTGAAAATCCATTTGCACTCAATGGCCTTTCGATCGCTAGGAGGGTCCACCAAAGTCCATACTTGGTTGGGCTTCTAGCCATTTCTCAGAGTCTGGGCTCATCATCGCTTCCTCATAGTGCGTAGGTTCACTATCTTCTACTAACAAGACAGTCAAGACAGGGTTGCCGTACCACTCAGGAGGGGCACGCGACCTTGTCGACCTGCGACGTTCAGTAGCAGCATCGTCCGAAGCTTCATGATCCTTGTCATTAGCTTCCTCTATCGTTGGTGCAGGCGGCACTGGAACAATTTCAGGTGCTGCGCTACTCTCCAATTCAAGAGAAGGTTCAATAACCTCGTCTAGCTCTACTTTCCTCCCACTCACTTCTTTCGAGAGAAACTCCTTCTCAAGAAAGGAATCGTTCTTTGCGACAAACACTTTGCCTTCGGTTCTGTGATAGAAGGTATACCCAATAGTTTCCTTAGGGTATCCTATGAAGACGCATTTCTCCGCTTTGGGTTCGAGCTTGTCCGGCATCAACTTCTTGACATAAGCTTCGCATCCCCAAACTTTAAGAAACGACAACTTAGGCTTAGCACCAAACCATAGTTCATACGGTGTCGTCTCAACGGATTTAGATGGTGCCCTATTTAAAGTGAATGCAGCGGTTTCTAATGCATAACCCCAAAATGATAACAGCAAATCAGTAAGAGACATCATCGATCGGACCATATCTAATAGGGTTCGATTCCGGCGTTCAGACACACCATTGCGCTGTGGTGTTCCGGGTGGCGTGAGTTGCGAAACGATTCCGCTTGCTTTAAGATGCGTGAGAAAATCATAACTCAAATATTCACCTCCACGATCGGATCATAGAAACTTAATCTTTCTGTTACGATGGTTCTCCACTTTATTCTGAAATTCCTTGAACTTTTCAAATGTTTCAGATTTATGTTTCATTAAATAGATATACCCATATCTACTTAAGTCATCGGTAAAAGTGAGAAAATAGCAATATCCACCGCGCGTCGAAACACTCATCGGTCCGCATACATCGGTATGTATGATTTCCAACAAGTCCGTTGCTCGCTCCATCATACCGGAGAACGGGGTTTTGATCATCTTGCCCATGAGGCATGGTTCACATGTGTCAAATGATTCAAAATCAAGAGACTCCAAAAGTCCATCAGAATGGAGTTTCTTCATGCGTTTTACACCAATATGACCTAGACGACAGTGCCACAAATAAGTAGTATTATCACTATCTACTTTGCATCTCTTAGCCTCAATGTTATGGATGTGTGTTTCATCCCTTTCAAGATTTAGAAGAAATAAACCATTCACAATAGGTGCATGACCATAAAAGATGTTACTCATATAAATAGAACAACCATTATTCTTCGATTTAAATGAATAACCGTCTTGCAATAAACAAGATCCAAAAATAATGTTCATGCTCAACGCAGGCACATAATAACATTTATTGAGGTTTAAAACTAATCCCGAAGGTAAAACTAAGGAGAGAGTGCCGACGGCCATCACATCAACTCTTGATCCGTTGCCAACGCGCATCGTCACCTCATCACTCGCAAGCCGCCGTCTATTCCGTAGCTCCTGTTTCGAGTTACAAATATTAGCAACTGAACCAGTATCAAATACCCAGGCACTACAACGAGTGCTAGTAAGGAAAACATCAATAACATGTATATCAAATATACCTTTGATGGTGCCAGCCTTCTTTTCCGCTAAGTACTTCGGACAGTTGCGCTTCCAGTGACCCTTGTCCTTGCAATAGAAGCACTCAGTGTCCGGCTTGGGACCAGACCTGAGCTTCTTCTCAGCAGGGGCAACGCGCTTGCCGCCGCCTTTCTTGAAGGGCTTCTTTGCACCCTTACCTTTCTTGAAGGTGGGGGGCTTGTTGACCATCAACACATGATTATCCTTTTTGATGTCCACCTTCGTAGCCTTTAGCTTTGCGAAGAGCTTGGTGATCGTACAGTGGAACCAATCTGATTGTGAGTCACTACAAAACTTTTCTAGCTGGGAGGGAGTGATTGCAGAACCCTGTCAATCTTGAGCTCCTCTGGAATCTTGTAGTCCAGTTGCTCAAGGCGTTGAGTGTAGCCCGACATCTTAATGGCGTGCTCACTAACGGAACTCCCTTCCTCCATCTTGCAGTTAAAGAACTTCTCAGAGATCTCATATCTCTCAGAACGGGCCTGAGTCTGAAACATGGTTTTCAGCTCCTCGAGAATCTCAAAGGGCCCAGGATAGTCTTCAAAACGATTTTGAAGGTCTGATTCCATAGCAAACAACATGGTGCTCTTAATCACACCATAATCATCTCTGCGCGACTGATAGACAGCTTTCTCATCAGCCGACGCAGTAGCAGCAGGGGCGTCACCTAACGCATTCTCAAGGACATAGTCCTTTTGACCGCCAGAGAGAATGATTCTCAGATTGCGGAACCAGTTGGTGAAGTTAGACCCATTGTTTTTAAGCTTTTCCTTCTCAGCAAAAACGTTGAACTTGAAGTTGGACTTAGCCATTTGATCTACAATGTTTGCAAGTACAAATTAGACTATGTTCATGATAACTAGTTCAACTTTTAATCAAATTACTAGATGAACTCCCACTAAATTCAACATCCCTCAAGTTGTTTAGTGAACACGATCCAAATTCACCACACCTGATCCGATATTCACGAGAAGAGATGTGGATTCAATGGTGGACAACGAAGTGTCGATCATATCATTCATATGACTCATGCTTAACCTTTCGGTTCATGTGTTCCGAGGCCATGTCTGTACATGCTAGGCTCGTCAAGTCAAACCTAAGTATTTCCGCGTGTGCAAAACTGGCTTGCACCCGTTGTATGTGAACGTAGAGTCTATAGCACCCGATCATCACGTGATGCTTGGACACGACGAACTTTCGCGACGGTGCATACTTGGGGAGAACACAGTTTTTATCTTGATCTTTAAGTGAGGAATCATCTTATAATGCTACCGTCGCGATCTAAGCATAATAAGATACATAAAAGGATAAACATCACATGCATATAACTTTATGTGACATGGTATAGCCAATCTTCGCGCAATGATCTCCATCTTGTGCGTGCCGGCATGATCTCCATCACTCCACCATGATTTCCTCCACCACGAATAGCAACTACAACTATTGCTAACTACTTAGCGATAAAGTGAAACTATTACATGGCATATAAGAAGTTGACACACAGGTCATACACAATTATAAAGACAACCATATGGCTCCTGCCGGTTGTGTACTCATCGACATGCAAGTCGTGAAACATTACAAAACATGATCATCGCATACATTATACACATCACATCTTGGGCCATACCATATCACAGAAAACACTCCCTGCAAAAACAAGTTAGACGCCTATACTTTGTTGTTGCATGTTTTACGTGGCTTATGGGAGTAGCATGCTAAGAACGATTCTTACCTACGGAAAGCCACAACGGTGATATTATGGTTGCCAAACTCCGGTGTAAATCCCATGACAACTATAGTGAGAGAAACTGGCATCCACCAGCCGCATGTGTGGAACAAGCCACACGTCAAGTGCGGAGCCGGTCTCGCGAACGACGTCGCGTAAGGTTGGCCTGGACCGCTTCAATCTCACTATCCCGCGTCATAAGAAGAACACAAACAAGAGGCTTGCAACAGAAAACATCAACGCCCGCAACAACCATGTTGCGTTCTACTCGTGAAACACATCTACGCATAGATCTAGCTCTGATACCACTGAAGGGTTTCGCGGCATAGTAAATCAAAAATTTCTACGGATGCGAACAGAGGGAAGCCAAGATCTAATCTAGGAGATGCAAACAACAAGAGAGATTGGATTAGATCTTCATACAGTTGAAGATTCGCACAGCGGAACGTTCGTCGGAACGTGGGTGATGTAGTCGTACTCGCTTCTCCTCCTCGTGATCTGATCCGATCTAGCACCACAAGTGGTGATGCCTCCGTGAGATGCACATGTGCAGCACCTCGACGTCTCCTCCTTCCTCGGTCCAGCAAGTATGGTGGAGAGACGGATTGGATCTACAATGCGACGGCGCGGTGCAATTGGTGGAGAGTTTCTGCAGCAGGGCTTCGCCTACACGCAGTCGGGAGGGAGAGAGAGAGTTGGGCAGCAGGGCGACTAGGCTTGAGGGGAAGGTGTGGGGGGGTGGTGCGCCCCAGCCCTCTATATATAGAGGGGTGGGCTCCAGCCCTAACCCCTCCCCCAAGCCCAAGGCCGGCGGCCAAGGAGGGAGGAGTGGGGGCAAGGAAACCCCCCCCCCCCCTTCTAGAAGCTCCAATTAGGGTTTATCCCTTGTTTGGCCGGCTGGGCCCTATGGGGCCTTGTGCCCCTGGCCCAAAGCGGCCAGGGCACTCCCTCATAGGCCCATGCCCTCTCCCGGAAGGTGGGGCCACGTTGGTCCCCTTCCGGAAGGTTCTAGAAGCTTTCGGTACTATACCGATTAACCCGGAACAATTCCGAACTCCAAAAACTGCACTGCCTTATATGAATCTTATTCTCTGGACCATTACGGAACCTCTCGTGATGTCTTGGATCGCATCCGAGACTCCGAACAAAAACTCATAAAACAATTATCCAATCTATCCTAGCGTCGAGACACGTTAACTATGTGACCCTTCGGGTTCAAGAATATGCGGACATGATCTTCTATCAATAATCAACAGCGGGGTCTGGAAACCCATATTGACTCCCAGACATTCATCGATGATCATATAGGATGAAACACGATGCCAGGATTCAATCAATCCCATATATATATTCCCTTCGTCTCGCGATATTTTACTTGCCCGAGATTTGATCGTCGGTACTGTCATACCTAGTTCAATCTCGTTCACAGCAAGTACTTTACTCGTTCCGTAATCTGATATCACTTTGTGATTAACTCCTTAACCACATGCTTGCAAGCGGTGTTGATATCGATTACCGAGTGGGCCCGAAGTATATCTCTCCGACTTGGGAGGGACAAATCCCATCTCGATACATACAACCCAACAGATACTTTCCGATCACCTGAGAGACACCTTTATGATCACCCTCTCATAGGATGACGTTTGATGACCTCAAAGCTTTCTTCTGATACCAGGGAGTTGCATTATATCATGGTGTAAGGAATACAATATTTGACATAAGAAAAGCTTCGCAAAGATGAACACGATGACACGATCTAATTGCTTTGCTTAGTTTGGGTCTATCCATAATATCATTCTCCCAATGATATGATCTCATTATTAATCGACAACTCATGTCTATGGTTAGGAAACCTTAACCATCATTAATCAATGAGCTAGTCCATAGAGGCATACTAGGGACACGGTGTTGTTCACAAACCACACAAGTATTAAAGTTTCTGCATAATACAATTCTAGCATGGAATATAAACATTATCATGAACAAGAATTGTAATAATAACATCTTTATTATTGCCTCTAGGGCATAATTCCAACACTATCCTGCTCCAAAAGGGTCTTGGCGACGGCGAGGTTAAGGAGTGGGGTGGGCATCACCTGCTTGCCTTCACTATCAATGTATGGCTTGGCTTGTGCCGGCTTCGAGGGAGCCCATCCTAGGTTGCGCCGTACACCAGGATCATTGATGACGCGAGCCGGAGCTTTCTTAGCCTTCTGCTGCTGCTGCAGAGTCTTGTACTCGGCCTCCATTGCTCTTGCTTTCTCTATGGACTTCTGCGCATTGACCAGATCTCGATCTAGTTTAGCACCTTGCTCCGCGATGGCTTGCGCCTCCTCCAGTAGCTGCTGGCGCTTCTCGTCAAGCTGAGTCACGTTCCGGATATGATCAACGGTTAGTGGCTCAACGAGGAGATTGCCGTACATCACTCTATCAGCTGGAGTAACATGGGCTGCTGCCGACGTGGATGCTGGAGGCGGCAGGTTCGCGGTGTTGTTGTTGCTCGGACCGGTGCCGAGTTCCTGCGGCTGCTGCACTGGGTTAGGCGGAAGCGGCATGACCTTTGCGCAATCAATGTCGTCAGCAATTAGTGGCCCCTTCCCCTTATCCAGTGCCGTAGGCAGAGCTTGCCCGGGCTGGTCTTCATCCATCGCTGTCCCAATGGTGACGAACACCCCTCGAGACATGACGGTGTTATTAGCTTGCTCGTCGCGCGAGTACTCCTCCATCTCCTGCATGGCGGAGTCTAGCTCTTTTGGACTGAAGTCTATTTCCTCTGAATCTGCACTGAAATCAGCATAAAGATCGTCAATGACAGAGTCGGAGGGTGCCAGGACTTCCTCGATGACGGGCGGTGGAGGTGCAACGGACTCGACGATGACTGGAAGTGGTGGTGCTGCTGCGACGATGGTGGCCGGAGGCAGTGGTGGCGGTGGCTGAATCGAAGGGGCTCTGTCAATGAGCGCAAGCGCTGTCTGAGCTGCCGCTTCAGCCTCCGCATAGTTGTTGACGGTGTTCACCACGCCTTCGAAGGTGAGGCGTCCTGACGCCTGTTGCCGTCTTAGAGAATGTCGGAGAAGCGTGCCATGGTCCAGTCCTTCCACAAAGTGATAAATTGCATCATCATTGGGGTAGTTGGCCAGGTCGGCCCGTATACGGAGCCACCTGGCGAGGTAGTCGCGGGGGTTTTCGCCCTCTCTCTGAATGCAGCGCGCCAGATCGAAGATGGTAACCACGCCGACGAACTTGGATCTCTGTTGTCCAGACGCACGGGCGAAGCTGGCGGATTTGTAGTGATCTTCCACCTTTATATCCTGCACAGGGGCGGTTTGGGTGGGTCTTGAATTTTTCCGATCTTTGCCGGCAAGCTCCAAGGAGAGATCCGACATTGATCCTTCCATGAACGTATCCTGCACGTAGGCGGTCCGTGCGGGTCTTGATGCTCCTCCGACTCCCATGGAACTAGTGCCCGAGTCGGTTTCGCCAATGAAGAGGTGGATGTCTCCGATAGGAACGATCGAACACCGCGGAGGGTTCGTCTTCGCCGGGATCCAGAACTCGTCGGGTGGGACGATCGGAACGTTGCCGGAGAAGAGAATGCGGCCGATGGCCACGGTTTCGCCAATTCCCGCGAAGATCTTGGTCCTCGCCCGCTGAAGAGCCTGAAGCGCCTCTTGCCCCACGGTGGGCACCAATTGTCGTGGTATTGCCGACGAGTACGCCATGGAGGGGTCCTCATAGTGCGTGTTTAGAGACGTGGGGTAAGGCAGACGGTTGACGGGTACGAGGTAACACAGCTTACCCAGGTTCAGATCCCACAACGGTGGCGGAATCCTACTCCTACTATAAATCACTATAATGGAAATACGCCGAGTTACAGAGATAGGTTCGCTGTGCGAGGTGTGTGTAAAACGATACTAGGTCGTATGAATCGATGCCCTAAAGGCTCCCATAGGCCCGACTTATATAGTCGCCAGGTCCTAGGGTTACAGGGAAAAGTCCTAGCCGGACAGGTTACAGAGTTCTACACCGTCTATTACTAGTCTTGTGTATCTTGCACTCCAAGGCTCCGGGTACGCTGGTGACTCCACCGTAGCCTTCCTTTATCCGGCATGGGCCTCCCTTCTGGATCCACCTAACTGGGCCGCCCAGCATGCCATAGGCCATGCTACTGAATATGGGCCACCCGGGTTAGTCGGATAGGAAACATGCTATGAGGATACCCATATAGCATATCCCCAACACAAGAAGAGCAAGTTGATGTGAAATTCATTAGAAACAACAATTTCAACAACAATGCTTATAGGAGTAATTTTGGTGGTAACAATTATAGACCTTATCCTCCTAGTGGAAATGCTTATCAGGGTAGATCTGGAATGCCTAATGAAGAGAGAATTCTAGAAGTTGAGAGATCCACTAAAAAATTTATGCAAATGCAATATGAGCAAAACAAGATTTTCACTAAAACTATGGAGGAACAATCTATCATTTTGAAAAATATTAGGCATCATCTTGAGAATCTGAATAGAGAAATTCCTAGTTTACAGTCAAAAAATTTGAGTGCTAAAAAGAATATTTCCTCTTTGTCTGAAGCACAAACTTCCTTGGTTAATAAAATGGCTGCCAAACCTCAAACTATAGAAAATACCTTTGCTACTGCTTATGCCATACAAGTTACTATTGGTGAAAATGTTAGGCCGTTAGCTCAACTTCATGCTAAGTGGGAAAGGGAAGCTGAAATTGATAGAAAAAATAATGTGTGCACCATCACCACTAAACCACAAGTAGTTACTATTCCTACTCCTACTATGCCTACCACTAGTGGTGCTAAGTTTGACTTTGATATTGATGGTTGCAATATTTCTGAAGTGATTATGTTCCTACAAAAGCTTGTTAGAAGTCCTGATGCTAGTGATATGCATGTTGCTTTCACTAAACACATTACAGATGCTCTTGTTAAGATTAAGGAAGAGAAGCTAAAACACAAAGCTTATATTCCTAGGAAGGTAGAAGATAGTTGGGAACCCATTATAAATATGCAAGTGAATGACTTTGATCTCAAAGCTTCATGTGATCTTGATTCTAGTGTATCTATTATGCCTAGGAAGATTTATGAAATGCTTGATTTGCCACCTTTGGAAGATTGTTTATTTGGATATCCCACTCAATGATAATGGTAAGAAGAAACTCATGGGGAGTATTAATGATGTTCTAATTATGGTTAACAATGCTTATGTCCCTGTTGATTTCTATGTTTTGGATGTTGAATACAATGCTTCTTGTCATATTACTTTGGGAAGACCTTTTCTTAGAACAGTTGGTGCCATCATTGATATGAAAAAGGCACCATCAAATATCATTTTTCATTCAAGAAAGATATTGAACACTTACCTATGAGGCGAGAGAAGTTTCTTTTTCCTCCTCCTTTCAAAGCAAGGTTTGATGTAAATTCTTCTTCATTTGAAAATACTTGATTCTTCTTGCTTCTTGTGCCTAACTTAAAGGCATTAAAGAAAATTACTTGTTGGGAGATAACCCAAGATTTTCCTTGAGTCTTGGAAGTTATTACTTAATTAATGACCTCTCCTTATCCTTTTTGTTTGCTTTTTGTGCCAAGAATGACCTCTAATGAGAGGGAAGTAAGATTTGGGGAGTTTCTGTCCCGAAATAGATTTCTGTCCTCCACCAAAAAAATTCGTGAGGAGTCTCTGTAACTCGGATTGACCTGAAAATTTGCAAATAAATCCCCCAGTATGTTAGATAACTTTCGTTAGTTCAACACTTTTTTATTTGAGCAACAGAAGATGTTCGAAAAATTGGTTTCTACCTGCTGGTCTGTTTTGACAGATTTCTGCCATTATTTGCATTTGCTTCTTATTGATTCCTTTTTGAGTTATCTTTTGGGAAATTGAGATTTTTTGAACTAATTACTACAGTAGCTTGTGTTAGTGAAAAGTATTGCTATTCCAAAGCTTTGCCAGATGTCTAATATCTTTTGAATACACTAATGTTGCTAATGAAGATTGTGTGAAGTTTTGTATGAAGGAAAAATTTCAGGTGTAGAGAGAGAATGATGTAATGAGATGAAGAATGGAAAAAATCTCAAGATTGGGGATGCCACCATGGTGTCACCCCAAGAAATATCCAATAGGTACAAGCATCAAAGCTTGGGGATGCCCAAGGCATCCCCTTCTTCATCAATAAAAAGCTCGGGTCTGTCTAGACACTTCATTTTTTATTGTTTCATGCACAGCTGTGTTGTTCTTGGAGCGTCTTAGTTTTAGTTTGCTTTGCTTAGGTTGTTTAGTTTGCTTGAATAAAGTAGTTTGGACCCCCGTTCTCACTATGTTGTTTTATAAATAAGTTGCTTGGTGTTGGAAAGGAGTAGGAAGTTCATGCTTGAAAGTGCAAGAGGAGCTTGCATTGACTCTGAATTAGACTTTAGCATGACATTCTAGGTGTTTTTTTGACCTTATGCTTAGTGATTATTGTTGTAGAATGTCTTGTTCCAAACAATTTGGATTGCTTAGTGTGCCTTGAAGAAATTAATGTGTTGTTTTAGCATGCAAAAGCATAGTATTGTGGTATTCTCCTTTGATGCTTTCTTTGGGTTGACTTGGCACATGCTCACACCATGTTATGACTATGAACAAGTAACCATAGCCTCTATGATCATTTAGTCCTTGACTTGTAGTACCACTCTATGCTTTGATTAGTAATGCTTTGTTGCTCTGCATGATTAGGGCCATTATGCTCTCTTATTTAGTTGCTCCCAGTCTTTTGCTAGCCTCCACTTGTATGAGTAAGCTATACTCATGCTTCCAACTCCCAAGAAACCAAGTTATTCCAAAGTGTCCACTATAAACTCCTATGCATGGTGTGTTACACCATTCCAAATATATTCTTGTTTTCAGCTATCTTCCAATTAAAAACTATTTTTCTATGTGAAAACTTAGTGATTAAAGCCCTCACAAACTTGATGGCACACTTTATATTCTTTGCCTCTAATAAACTTGAACCATTGTGTCGTCTATGTTGTATATGCTTGCACTTATACGTTGGAATTAGCAGAACCATGTTGTCATGGGGAACGTTTTCAACATTGCATTTGTACTTTGTACTCAGTTGATATCATGATCTTTTGTCTATGGATGTCACCGGTGTGAAATAAAGAGGGAACTTGTATGTCCATGGAGTTTGTATCTTGTGTTAGAGAAACGCCTGGGCCGCTAGCCTAAGCCATGCCTAATCATGGTGGAAACTTGCAGCATCACCATAGTGAGCTATCTATGAAACATCCTCAATAAAAATCTATGCATATAGTAAATAAAAAAGATCATTGAGATGTTCATTGTTTGCTTTCCTTGTTATTTTGGTTATGGGATAACTCCTGTACCATGTGCAAGGGGTACCCCGTTGGCGGTTCTCTATGATATGCAAATACTTACAATGACAAGAACTTACAGGTGACTAAAGTTGAGTATCATGAGGTGTGGCCCTCGTATTCAAGGGACTTGAGGCAATGAGGGCTGAAACCTAACAAGTACCATAATTTTTGGAAGCTCTTTTTAAAACTTGAAATCCCTGCTTACTTTATAAAAGGCCTTTCTTCCGCCACTATTGAGTCTCCACCTTCTACATTTAGGCACCATTAAGAGAGCATAGTTGTCATTCTGTGTGCAGTGTCCCAAAGCTTATTGACTGATGCATATTGTGATATTAATTTTTCTTGTGCTACTTGTTTCTAGTCACCCTTGTGAACTTTGAAGGTGTCCTATGCATCTATTTTCTACTCTATGAGGGACAAGCTGATTGCCACTATGCCATGTTTTCCGTATGTGAAACAAACAAACAGTTTTCAATGCATGTTATTCATGATATTTTTTTGTAGCCTTTCATGTTGCATTCATAGTTACTTTTTCCTATTGTTAGAACTTCATCTTTCATGCACATGTTTAGAGTTCTTTGATCCCAGCTTTCAATTCTTGCAAATGGTTTGATATTTATTGTGAAGGTGCATGTCACCTTAAAAAATATTATTTTATCACTTACCTACTCGAGGACAAGCAGGAGTTAAGCTTGGGGATGCTTGATACGTAGGAAACGTATCTATAATTTTTATATGTTCCATGCTTGTTTAGTATCTACTTTGCTTTGCTTTGTCTACACTTTGAGGTGTTTTTATATCTTTTCTGGAACTAACCTATTAACATGCCACAGTGCCAGTTGCCTATTTTCTTCTATTTTTGGTTCCAGAAAGGAACAAAATCAATATTCTCGAAATTGGACGGGACAAAACCCAAAGTCAATATCTTTCTGTGGGGAACACGAAGTCCAGAGGAGAGACCGAGGATGGCCTCGAGGGGGCCACACCCCTTGGCCACGCGGGTGGGCCCACCCCGCGCCTAGGGGGTTGCAACCGCCTCGGGCACCCCCTCGGCCTCCCTCTTCGCCTATAAGAAGCCCCGGACGCAGAAACCCTAAGGACCCAATCAATATTCCACAAAACCTTCTATAGCCGCCGCCACCGTCGTCCCTAGATCGGGGGAATCTGAAGTTCTTCCCGGCACCCTGCGGGAGGGGAGATCATCACGGAGGCCTTCTCTCCGGTATGATGTGTGAGTAGTTCCACCTTGGACTATGGGTCCATGTAGTAGCTAGATGGTTGTATCTCCTCCTTGTTCTTTCATGTATAGATCTTGTGAGCTCCGTTAATGATCAAGATCTAATCTATTTGTAATCATGCATGTTGTGTTTGTGGGGATCCGATGGATATTAAGATTATTATATCGGTTTGGTTAATGGTATTGTATTTATGATTCTATCATGTCTATGTTGTTTGTGATATTGCATGATCTCCGTTGTTAGTAGCTATCTTGGCGAAGTAGTTGCTAGTGACTCCAAGAGGGGGTATTTATGCTCGATAGTGGGTTCATGCCTCTAGTTTCCAAGGGAAGTGATAGAAATCTCTTCGGTTGTAGATGTGATGTTGCTACTAGGGAGAAAACAACGGTCTCTTGTTCATGGAACAAGTGGATTATTTACCTTACACACTTTGCTTAAAGCAGTTGTCTGTTGCTTGCAACTTAATACTGGAGGGGGTTCGGATGATAACCTGAAGGTGGAGTTCTAGTCATAGATGCAGTTGGATGGCGGTCTATGTATCTTGTTGTATTGCACAATCGAATCTCATAGGATCTTTCTGACTAGTATTTCATTGTTATGCCTTGTTCAGTTCCTGTCAATTGCCCTGCTGTAATTTGTTTACCCTTCATGCCATGTTGTTTATCTAAGGAGAGCACCTCTAGTGAACTATGTACCCCGGTTCAATCTTTACCATTGATACATATTCCACTGTTACTTGTTTACTTGCTGCAAACCATTACCTTCCACACCATGCGTTTAATCCTTTGTTACAGCAAACTGGTGAGCTTGACAACCTCACTGATTCGTTGGTGTAAAGTCTTGAGTTTGTTTTGTGCAGGTCTCCGTGTTGCTTGCAACACTTGTGTGACATTTCCTTCCTCCTTCTGGTTTGATAACCTCGGTCTCTACCGAGGGAAGACTTGTCGTTGTGCTCATCACACCTTGCTCTCGGGGTTTCCAACGAAGTGCTCCACGTCAAGCACCATCAGTAATGTTATGATTTGAAGTATGGTTTGATACTGTTGTAAATTATAACATGCCAAAGTGTAAGTTTCATAGACCCTGGCCTTACACATATAGGAATGATAAATATAATACCACGATACACAAGATAGTGATCAAGTGCAAGAGCCATATCATATCATTTTAGCATATGATATTTGTTTGCACCTTATTTTGCTTGTATGGTGCTTTACTAGCATTATAAGATGATACCTCATTTAAAATATCAAGAAAAGATGTGTTCTTCCTTTAGTAAGCACCGTTAAGAAATTTCATCGTTTCGTGACACCACGTGATGATCGGGTGTGATATACTCTATGTTCGCATACAACAGGTGTAAGACAGTTTTACACACGTGGGTATTAGGTTCTTACTTAGCGAGTATAGCATGTACAAACATGACCTTGGAACACGAACTGAAAGGTAAAGCATGAGTCATATAGTTATATGATGACATATATATATATATGCTTGCCTTTAAAGGTGCACCAATTCACGTGATGATCGGTCTTGATGTAGTGGATCTTGTTCATGTAATCACCAAACGACTTGAGGGATGTTAGTTTTGAGTGGGAGTTCAAATAGTAATATGATTACAGTTGAACTCAATTTTATCATAAATAAATCAAAGTGAATCTGCATAGTTTTTTGTAGTCAATGGCATATGTTTACTACCTTGTGCTTAGTTATAACTGAGATAATGGAACTATATAATTATGGATATTTACTTTATCAACTGGTATCATATTGTTTTTAGTGTCAATCTAAAGTTTAAAAGTTCTATTACAAATTTTTAGCAAACTCCATTCACTCCATGAAGCTTAATAAGTAGTATTAAATCAAGAGTAACAATTTCAGTGTTAGTATCTATGTATCATGTTTGCCTCCATGATCCTTGATATTCAGAAGTTGTTTTACTATCAACGTAATCTAGGAGCTAAAAGAATTGATTCAAAAACCATCATATGTGGAATATATTGCGCTATCTGAAACAATATTTAGGTTGCAATATGATAGAGTATATTTAGCAAAATACATGTTCTCATATTGTATGAGAATTTACAAAGGTTGGAGACGCTAGGCATCCTAATCCTCCAAAAAGGTTTTGGGAAGTAACATTATACTCGCGATTCACCTTTAGATGCTATAGTAGTTTGATCATGAAAATTGTCATGATAAGAATGAATAGAAGATGTAGGTAAAATGTTTACTAGACTGATTACTAAATAATGGATTTTGAAAAAATGCTAAACATTTGATGATGGTGATCCACTTCAAAGTGCAAGTCCAAGGAGGTATTTACCCTCCGAGGGGCCGAACCTGGGTAAACCTCGTGTCTTGCCCAATCTCGATCCGCGGATGGAGACTTGCTCTTGCCCTTCTTTGACTCAATCGCTACCCCTGGTAGTGACTGTCGTGGACATTCCGACGATAGTGGCGCCCACCTTGGGGATTGGTGAGTCAAGCCTTAGATCTGTGGTGATACCCTTCACTCCAACTTGCTGATCCTCCGTTGTCGGCCGCATAATCGCCACCGTCAGAAGCCACTCGGCCATGCATGCCAGCTCCACCAACTTTTTCGTCGGCTTCATGATGAGTTCATATTTGCATCATGTTTTATGTTATTATTTTGCATTATAGTGGTAGGATCTTGGTATTTTACGACGTTCGTGTGCATATTTTATGTTTATTTTCATCAAGATTAGATCAGATGATGGATACGATGGCCACAATTCTTGGACCAGTTATATTGGAGTGAAATGAAGCAAAAAACAACGCAAATTGCTTATTTAGGAAATATTAATAACACCAGAAGAAAACCCGAAGTAATTGGAGGTATAGAAGGTATAACGACCAACTATACGGCGGGAATAAATATTCCGGCCATATAGTTCCCGCCGTATAGTTGGCGTCGACCCCACCTCCTCAAATAGTTTTACCCTGTGCAACTGGATCAGAGATACGACATACAGAACACCCAGAAATCGCTGAAACCTCACCTCCGGAAGGCATCTGGAGGGGGAACTCATCCACCCGGGATCTATCTTCCACTACTAGAAAAACTTCTATTCGTGGCGCACCTGAAAAGTCCTTCTGTGGCGCACTAGCAGTGCGCCACGGGCCTCACGCTACGGCTATCTCGTAGCCGTGGCACACTGCATGGTGCGCCACGGTTGTGTCGAGATAGGCGTGGCGCACCTGGTAGTGCGCCACAGAAGGCCTTTTCAGGTGCGCAACGGATGTGTTTTTCAAAAAAAAAAAAAAATGCAAAAAACACCCTCGTTTTGAATTGCAAAAGCAATCGGGTCCGTGCATCGCCGCCGTATAAACCATAACTTTTTACTCTTTTCGAATTTTGAAAATCTAAAAATCGCTAAATGACCAGAGGTGGTTGCGAGCAGATGCGAAATCTCGTTCTCGTCATTTTGGTATATTATACGATTTTTTTCGACATCGTATGCAACAGTTACGGCCATTTTTTCGTGGCATGATTTTTTTTTGCAGAAAAAGTCAAAACTCATGTTTGTTAATTTTCCTAGAAACTATACCACATTATCTTCCAAAATATGAAAGGATTTAATTTTTTGAAGTGTTTATAATTTTCTTTTATTTTTTGCAAAGCCTAAAAAGGCGATCCACGGGGGGGGGTGGAGTTGGTGCAGGATAGTTAGGCGTAGGGCACTAGGGCAAGGTGCCCTGCTATTAAGTTTATACATCCGTGGCGCACATGGCATAGTGCGCCACAGAACTTGCCACAACCGTGGTGCACATGGCATAGTGCGCCACAGAACTTGCCACAACCGTAGCGCACCTACCCCATGTGCGCTACGGGTACGTGGCATGCGGCTGGCAGGCCCTTGGCCCATACATATCTGTGGCACACATACCCCATGTGCGCCACGGTTGTTCTAGTTACTAGAAGGGCACTACCCACAGGTGAGCCACGCCTATTTTACCCGTGGGGCACTTCAACCATGTGAGCCACGGATGTGCGGATTACCTATAGCCCTTTTCCTAGTAGTGTTCGCCCTACGCATATCCAGGAGGCTAAGGCATCGATCATCATCAATCACTGCATCATGATCATCTCCATCCCCATCCCATCTACATCTTGTCTAGATCTTGTTCTAATTTCCATACATGTTGTGGATTTATACAAGTACTATTCATCTATGATAGATTCCATTACTTTTGTCATGATATTGATTGCCTCCATGTCTGAGTAGATCATTAGTTCTTAGGGAGATGGAGAAACTCTAGTATAAGTTTGAAATAAGATAAAGTTTATTATGATATTCATTGTTGTGACCATGTGTTAGATGATGGCTATGAAATACCACCTCTTTTAGCCATATAAAATGTGCCATTTATCTCTCATATCATGTTTCTTCTAGCTATAGCTATGCCTTATATGCATGACTTCTAGTTTTCATTCTACTTTCATATGAGCTTTGCACATTTAGTAGTTTAGGTAGAATTTTATCACCTTCTTTGTCTATGAAATGTGTGTAGGTGTTTATGATGATTATTGATAAAGTAGAGGCGAAAGGAATAAAGAGAGCATAGTATGGAGGAGCTGTAGGGGCCAGACTTAGCCATTTGAGAGGTTGAAAAAGTGATTTTTTTTCAAACTTCTAAAATAAATATCCAAGTCCATGGGGTTGTATCCCTCGTCAATACAAATCCAACGAGCCGAAGAACACCCAAAACAGAGTTCGTATGAAGAAATGACGACCAAAATACGAAAGGATGCTGAAGGTATGACGACCAACTATACGGACGGAGGCCATATAGCTCCAGCGGTATAGTTGCCAAAAAGGTCGGGAACAACGGGATTTGGCCCTAGAAAAGCTCCAGAAGCTTTCCAAAGTCATATGACGGTATTATGGGTACCCTAGGGCACCCCTAAGGCCTATATAAGGAGGGGAGGAGCCAAGAAAAAGCCACCAATCCATATCCTCCACCACGGCGGTGCCCTGCCGTTGCGCTACCACCATAGACGCCTCCAATCAGATCTACACCATCACCACTACATAAGAGGAGCAGGTACTAGGATCTTGAAGGCCTCCACATCGATCTACATCACCATGTTCACCAACAACGTCTCCATCACCGATCCCCTTTGGTTACTTTTTGTAATTCTAGATTGAATCTTGGGTTTGCACTTGTCTTCAATTGTATCACCATACTTCATCCATATTCTATCCATGATGTTGATTGCCTTCATGTGTGAGTAGTTTCCTTTGTTCTTGGAGAGATGGAGAAACCCTTGTATGTGATTGAATTGAGATAGAGATTATTATGTGATATTATTCATTATGTGTCTGTGTTAATTGTCTTCATCTTGATGTTGGGAGTTGTTCACCTCCTTAATATTTGCCACTTGCGGGGACTTGATGAAGTGGATTACTTGTTGGTAGACGGAAGGATGATAGAACTTATTGTGACTATAAAGTAGTTGTCATTATTTATGTACTAACTTGGAGAATTAAGGAGAACTCATCAAGCCATGTCCATGCCACGGATAAAACCTTAATAGCGCAGTATCATGATGGTTGTCGGTTATTGTCTGCTGTGGTTATGACAGATGATGTGAGCGGTGGTTGCTGCCTATTCGTCCATATATGGAGCTCCTCCCACACATATCATCACTGGTCTTATTAATTATAATAATTTTGATCACTTTTTCTAATAACTAGGGGTGGATCCACTACTCCCTAAGAACTCTTTCCATCATCTGCAAACCTTCATAATCATATGCTCTTGTTTACTTACAGCTTTAGTTTACTCATTGTTCCCCTATTTTAAAACCCAAAAATATCTTTTACACAGAACTCGCATTTTATCTTGTTACTTAGAATGTTATTTAGCATTACTATTTCAGTATTTAGTTCAAAAGTTATTTAGACTTCAGACTCATGCTCCCTGTGGGACCCATATCTTTATTTCGAAACTAGCTACAAATGATCTGTGCACTTGCAGTCATCAAGCTATTTTTTGGCGCCGTTGAGCGAAGCGTTGTAGGTCTTTTAGCTTTTGTTTATTTATTTTAGTTTTGCTAGATTTTGTTTTAAGCTTTCTTTATTTGCTGCATTTGTCTTTTTTTGCATTTGTTTACAAACCAAAAAACCCATAAAAAATATTTGTTACTAATCATGTCTTCTGAGATGACTACCTTTGAACAGGAAAATCTCGCAAGGGAGGAGGAGTATCTATTAAAGAAGCAAAAAAAACACTGAATCAATGGATGATAAGGGTGAATGATTATTCATCCATACTATGTGATCCATACAAGCATTTTGTTTGTAGATTCTGCGGATCCAAAGTTCATATCGCTTACCAATGTAAGTATAACATTGATCCCGCATTAGAATCTTACAATAGAGAAAAGTTTAAAAGCTTAGTTGATATGAATGTTCTAGAATTTGTGGTTTATACTGGTTGTGTATAGTTGCTTTTTGCTATGAAAAATATTCGAAAAAGATGCCAGAAGCATGATGACATCTATAAATATGTTCATCTCATGTTTTCATTATGTTAAACAAATTTATGGATAATGATTTATTGATCGCTGTTCATGAGCGGATTTCGGAAATTTAAAGAGAAGGAAACATCATATGAAGAACCTCCACCAAAACCGCATGAACATATTGGTAATGAAGAGGTGACACTTGATGTTGCACCCTCTCAACTAGTGGAAGGTAAGCCCGAAGGTAAGACTATCGTTGAGATACTCCCGAATTATCTTAGTACGAATGAAGAGGAGTAACTTGATCAACCACTTGAATCTCCTACTTCTGAAAATAATTTTCCACACACAAATAGTATGCATGCGATCTCATTATATAGTAATGATTTCTATTAGTCCCAAACTTATGATGATTGTTCTGAGGAGGATTCGTGCCTGGACAGTGATTTTGGGGACTTTGGTGAGGGACTAGTAGATGAATCTTTTTATGAACATTGTGATGCTATTAACATGGGTCAGGAATCCTCATTGGAAGAGGTAGATGAGTATTTTCAAGAACAAGTGAGAAATATGACGGTAAGATAAATGTATTCCCAAATAGTAGAATATGCTAAAAAGTTAATTTCTTCGAATACGATAGACGATACAATAATATGTCCTCAATGTATGAAATTTGGGAACTACTTTCATTCTCAATGCTCTGATACCTTTAATCAATCTTTAGTATCTTATAAAAATGGTAATACCACTAGTGAAGTATTAGAGTATGTTATCTTTGAAGGTGCCCATGAGCTGATAATACATGTCATATCACGTATTCATAGTGAAGATAGTGTTCACAAAAACAGCTTATGAAATCTTGCAACGTATTTCTTGGTATTCTCATGAATGTTTTAGTGAGAATACACTTATTATGAGGAGTAAGGCACATAGTAGAGCCATAGCGCCCTATGTTAATCGTTTGCAGGAAATCTCATTGGAGAAGGACGAAGTTCCTTCCCAAGAAGAGGATGAACACGGAGAAGAATTGCAAATCCCCTTGGAGGAGGATGAAGTTCCTTCCCAAGAAGAGGATAAACACGAAGAGGAACCACTAATCCTTGAGGATATGCAACTAATGGACATGTGGAAGCAGGTGGATAACTATTCTGGTGATTTGTTTAGTTTATTCGAAGGGATGTTGCAATATAATGGTAAGACTAACAAGCTTTATGATTATGAATGCATTCCTCTCTATATATAATTTTTATCAACCAATAATCACATATACTGTAATAATGTAGAACTCTTGGAATATATAGTTTATGAAGGGTCTCATGAGCTGCTTAGAAAAATTGGTATTTTTATTATGAAAAGTAGCGATAATGAGGATTTAGCATGTTATCATGGTATTATGGATTATATTGTCAATTATTGTCAAGAACATTTTAGTGGGAATGCACTTGTGATAAAGAGTAAAGAGCTATGTAAAATAATAGTTCCCAAAACTAACATTTTGCAAGAACCACAAGATAACAAGGAGGAACACCAAAAAGGTGAGGTTGAATACAAACATCATTCTACTAATAATAAGTTTGTTTATGATGCCTCAGTCTCTAGTAATGATTATTATTGTGTCGAAAATGAAGATAATTTATCTTCGGGGGCTTTATGCCTAGATACTCATTTGGAGAACACTAATAATGATGAATTGGAGGAGATTTCGGGAGAGCACATCTTCGATGAAATATTTGTTGATGATGCTTCTTTTTGTGACTGGATTGATAACTCAAAAACTTATGAACTTGTTAGCAAGGGTGATGAACTAGAGAACAGAGACACTTTTGAATTTTTCCCTACTGTTAAAGATGAGTATTATGAAGTGTTCCCTCGTGATAGTGTAGCCCAAGAAGAGTACTATGAATTGTATCCCAATGATGCTATCAAAGGTAAAAGGTTTGAATTTATATGTTATTATCTAATCCTTTTGTTGAAGCTATCTAATGAGGTATGCTCACCACACATGGCGCATCAATCATCATTTGTGAGCAATAACACATTTATGTACATGACTCTGATGCACAGCAAGCGGGTGAGACTTCGACTAGGCTATAATAGTAAGTGCTTCAAACCTCTTTTGGAGGTAAGAATAAATAATTCTCTGGCTCCTATCTATTGAAATAATAATGGAGAAAGGCATGGCTACTTGGTTATAAGAAAGCCCTTCCCGGGAGGCAACCCGGAAGTCATTAGGTGTCTTTCTTAGTTTTGTGTCTTGAGTCTAGATGCATTCATGTTGTATTGGCATTTTTATTCTTTGCATGATTTGTTATTAGAGTTATCTTGTTATAGTTTTCAAAAGGTAGAATTTATTGTTACTATGTGTTGCATAACTCGGTGGTACTAAATTTTCAGTTTTATACATGTCGTTGTTGGTCGAAAATTTAGACTATCATTTTTCTATCAAAACATGGTGTTTCGCTAAGTTCCAGGTTAAGAAAGAATTCTCGAAGAAACAGAAAATTTTTGGTGAGTACTGAAGGTTTAACGATCAACTATACGGTGGGAATAAAAATTTCAGTTGTATAGTTGCGGCTGTATAGTTACCTATGCCTTCGTCGATCTTTTTGTGAAAGATACAAAAGGTTTAACGACCAACTATACAGCGGGAATAAAAATTCTGGTTGTATAGTTCCGGCCATATAGTTATCGGTGGCTTTGTAAAATTTTATTTTCAAAGTACATAAGTTTTAAGGACCAACTATACGGCCGTATAGATATAAACACCTGCTTCGAATTTTATTTCAGTTTACTTCACGTTTGACGACCAACTATACGGCGGGAAATATTTTTCTGGCCGTATGGTTGCTCGAACACGATTCCAAGGTCTGGGTGAGGTAACTAAAGGTCAGAGATTCTTATATTTTTATTTTTCCTTCCTCTAAAACCTCGAAACACCACTTAGGAGCTTCTCTTATGTTCTAGAGAAGCCGAGCATATGTAAACAATAAATTTCTACCTCAGAAACTTACTAAACTGTAATTCTCTATAGAAGTTCATGTTTTATTTTTACTTTCTTTTTGTCGGTTGGGTGAACGAAATTTGTCCGTATACCAAACCGATGTCTTTTATTTTGTGTGTTATTTTCACATGGACTTGAACCTTATGTGACGATATGTACGGTAGTGCCAACCGTGCAAACAACCGCATGAGCCACTTGGTTGCTTAAATTCAACATGTCTAGCTATTAATGTCTGGTAAAACTTTCCAACTCAAACCTCTTTTAATAAGAACATAGGGGATGCACACTCGTGTTTCATATTTTGTCTCACTTGCACTTCATCAAAATCTAGGAGTATGTACAACTCTTGAACCTAGTTTGTTGACTTAAGTGTGGTGCTTAGGTTGATGAACCGACTCAGTGGACTTGTATTTTTACCACTTGTGAGCTAATCCCTAGGTTTTCAAAAACACAAAATGTTTTATTTTCTTCTTAGTTTCCAAGCAGGTTCTCAAGGAAGGCAGCCACCGGGTTATATCAAGAAATATATGTTAAAGCAAAGGTTCTTTGTCCATCAAAAGAGATATTACTTATACCTCAACGGTAAAGTGTGTCACCCTTGTTTTCAACTAAGCTTGGGGAGGTAACCACTTATCACACTCTCTTTTGGAAACTGTATTTTCTATTTTCTTTTGGTGATATACTCAAGTTTGGTTCTTGCAAAGTTCTAAGCTTGGGGAGGTTACTTCTGCATGTGTAGAGTCTTGTGCAATGTTCATATTCGATGAAGGTTTAAGGAAATCATGTATCCCGCTGTTTTTGAATGCTTGCTTAAGTGAGACTAGTTTTGTATTTATATGGGGGTACACTTGCTCATGATAAGCACCATAGGAGTTGACTTAGAGCTTGTATGCATCTTGCCAAATTGTTTATCAAGCTTGTGACAATATTTGTGATCCTCTAGAAAACACTGCCACAATCTCTACACTTGGAAAGAATGAATACATGATCAAGATCTTTTGAAATTTGTTGGATGTCACCTAATAGCTTTGTCTTAAATAAATAAGTTATGCTCGACCCCATAGTGTCAAAACAATAAACTTGATAGTTTGCTTACGGAAGGAGTTGTCAATTGGAAATGATATTTCAAAGTTTTGAGTTATATGCTAAATAAGGTGTTGTTTAATTGTCTTAAGATTTTAGCATTAAAGATACTCAACACCATAGATGTGATAATCGACTTGATAGTACTATTTTAAAGGATTTGTTTGAAGAAACAAATGTTTAGAGGTAATTGAGATGCATGCCAAATCTTTACCTATTGATTATAGTATGATATATTTTTATTCGTGTCCGCACCACTGTCGCATAACATGGGATGCTAACAACTCCGCTGGCCTTTGAACAATCCAAAAAGAGGAAATTCTTGGAGTTTGGCTATGAGTTGTCCAACATATGTAGCAGAAATGCTATATTTGGGTATGCATTGGTATTCTTATGAACCTGCATTCCAAGAAAAAGAGGGAATACTCATCTGACCATTATGAGAAATCATTATACCAAAAAGGGAAACCTTGATAATGGTCACGAGTATCCATTCTTAGCATGTACAGTCTGATTAAACAGACTAAGTTATGGCATGATCTCATTACTGATGAACTAAAGTTTTAGAAAGACAAAGAATAGAAAATGAGTGTTTGATAGCCATAATTCATTGATGTGGATGAACAAATGGGACACTCCAATTCTATGCTTCTTTTGACATGTTCTCGGATTTCCTTTTGGCATAAATCTCGTTACTAAGAGATAAACTTTCTGAAAGTTCAATAACTGATGTTTTTACTTGAGAGCCTTAAGTTTTTTTTAGCATAAATACTGTGGGGTAACACCCCCCAGCATTTTATTAAGAAAAAAGAAAAGGGTCAAGAGTTTACAATATATTTACAGAAAAAGAGAACACCAATCGGCCAACTATACAAGATATTAACAAAAGATCAGAAGCCATCAGGATAACTAAATCAGGGGAGAGTTGCAACCTAGGCCAACAACTTATCCCTATGCTTAGCTTTAATCCTATATTTCAGCATCAAGATATCATGAATGAATCTGCTTTTCCATTTTCCAAAGATGGGTTTCTCATCATTGAATATCTTCCCATTCCGCAGAATCCAAATGTTCCAACACGCCGTGATCAAAACTTCCATGAAAAAGGGATGATTAAAATTATCACGTGCATTAGACACCACCGCTTGTATATTATCATTGGATTGCCACTCAATCTGCAAGTAATTCCAAATTCTCACACTGAAATTACACTGAAAGAACAAATGTGAACGATCTTCATAGGCCTTGAGAGGACAAAGCACACATTGTGTATCATCAGAAACTTTCCAATTCTGCGTTGAAGCAAATCTCTAGTATTAAGCCTGTCCGATAGCAACAGCCAAGCAAACACCTTGAATTTCATCATACAGGCAGACTTCCATAGCCATTTGTATACACAGGGAACTAGAATATGATCATGAATTTTCCTGTAAAATTGAGTTGTCGTGTAACTATCACCCTAGCAATAAGACCAAACATCACAAAAATCATATCGTTGTGTGTCCTGCATGATAAGTTTTAACTCTTACAGTTCCTGAAATGCCAACGACGACATTGGCTGATAAAAAAGTGTAGTAATATCAAGAGAATCAAAAACTTCAGCAGCCGACAGCTTATCATCCAAGACAAACGAAAACAGGCGTGGGTATCTCCACTGCATTGCAGTTGTACGCCCATTTACAATCCAGTTATCTAGCCATAAAAGGAAAGTGTCACCTCTTCCAAGCTGAACAGTCGATACCCCTCTAAATTTATCCACTTGTTTCAAAACGTGTCTCCACCAATATGATCCACACAACTTTCCAACATGGGGGATTTTGGCAATATAATGGGAATGCCAAACAAGATTTACCCACGGAACATCCTTATGATTATAAAACTTGTCCAGAAATTTTATTAACAGGGCTGCATTTTGCTTCTGGAAATTGACAATTCCCAAACCCCCATTTCTTTTTGGTTTACACACCATATCCCAGGAAGCTAAGGATTGCTTTGGTTCATCATGTTTCTTCCTCCAGAGGCACTGCCTAAGGATCCTATCCAACTGAGCCATGATACCAGCAGGTAGACTCAAGGTATAAAGGAAATGCAACGGCATAGATGCTAAAGCCGAGTTGATGAGTTGAAGTCTAGCACCCTGAGATAGAAAACAGTAACTGGATGTTAATTTCCTCTCCAGTCTACATACCAATGGCAACAACTCGCTAATGGTAGGTCTTGTAGTCCCCAGAGGAATCCCAAGATAAATGAAAGGCATACTGCCAATTTGACAGTCAAACTCAAGTGACAACTCAGTCATGAGACCATCAGGCACATTAATGGGCACCATACTAGATTTATCATAGTTTATCTTTAGTCCAGTTGATAAAGAAAACTTATGTAACACCTCTTTAAGAGCTCTCAACTGAACAAGATCCGCTGGCACAATGAGTAAAGTGTCGTCAGCGTACTGAATGATAGGGAAGTCAGGGTCATTTGTTTCAATAGGTCTAGTAAGGATATTCTGCAGCACCAAATCATTGATCACTAATTGAAGCAGATCAGAACCAAGCGAGTATAGTAACAGTGACAAAGGGTTCCCCTGACATACACCTCTTTTACACACAAATTGTTTGCCCGGGATGCCATCCAGTACAACAGCAGATATCCCCGATGAAAGGATTGACTTTATCTAAACCAGCCACCGCTCATTAGACCCTTTATGCTTCATGATTTGAATAAGAGCCTCATGCTCAATGGTGTCAAAAGCCTTGGCAAAATCAAGCTTGAGGATAATTATAGGCTTCTTAGACAATTGAAACAAATATAAATACTCCAGCGCCCATGCAACACAGTCATGGATGGACCTAGATCTCGAAATCCCATACTGGTTCTTGTGCAGGCATTTTAGAATTTTGCACTGAAGCCTATTAGCAGCTAACTTGGTTAAAAATTTGAGGCAAACATTAGTGAGGGAAATAGGCCGAAAGTCATTCACTTCAACCGGAGCTTGCTTTTTTGGAACCAAAGTAATATATGATCCACTAATATTTCCCAAATTCAGTTTACCTTACTGAAACTCATGTGCTAGACGATAAAAATCATTTTTAACCATGGGCCAGCATTTTTTTAGGAAAATCCCATTAAAACCGTCTGGCCCAGGGGCCCTATTCGGTGGCATTTCTTTAATCACACTATCCATCTCTTCCGTGGTAAAAGGAATAGTCAAATCATCTAGATCATGAACAGTTGGCAACAAGGAGGCCAGATCGGACTACATGGAGATACCCTCAAAATGACCCAACCTTTGCTTATAACTGGTCTATAAGAGCCTAGCCATAGCATCATGATCAGAAATTTCATTTCCACTATCATCCTTTAACATAGCAATAGAATTCCGACGATATCTCTCCGAGCCCATGGCATGAATTTTTTTTGTATTGTCCTCACCCTGCTTGATCCATCTGATCGTACAACGTTTCTTCCAATAATTGCACTCCGCCAATAGTAGATCCTCCAAATGTAACTTGACAACCGCTCGGAAATTAAACTCAGTAGTGAATAAAGGTCTTTGCTCTTCCAGCGTGTCCAGGCATAGAATCACCTAATTACATTTCGAAATCAATCCCTTCAGTTTAGAGAGACTAATCTGCCACCTTTTAAGATCGTATCTAAGAGCTTTCAACTTATCTGCAACAATTGCTGAGTTGTAGCCTTTTTTCGAAGGGACGGACCAACACTTAGAAACACAATCAGCAAACCCAGGCATATCCACCCAATAATTTTCAAAACGGAACATTTTACATTTGGGTATACTTGTATTAACTGTGATCACACAGGGCACATGATCCGAGCCCATTTTAGCCATTGGTAGAACAACAGAATTTGGGTAGTTAGAGATCCAGTTTGAACTAGTGAAAAACCAATCTAATTGCTCGAGTAGGGGAATCCGCTGCATATTCGACCAAGTGAACGATCAACCCTTGAGAGGCAACTCTAACAAACCCAAATGACCAATAATTTCATTAAAAAGTAACATATCATTAACATTTCCTCCCGACAAATTACGATCATCTTGAGATCGCATGAAATTAAAATCCCCAATCATCAGCCAATTATCTGTGGGTGGGATTTGAAGGTTGTACAACCAAGAGACAAAATTATCCCTTTCCACTCCTTGACAAGGACCATAAACACTCACCAAGACCCACATAGAGTTGTTATGCACTGAGGTAAAATTAAGAATCATGAAAAATTTCTTGACTTCCACAAGCAAGCCCGAAAACACAGAAGAATTCCATAAAATTAGTATGCCACCAGAGGCACCATGAGAAGGTGAATAAGCAAAACAGTCAAAACGTTTCGGGGTAAATTTTTTGATAAATTTTCAATCAAAATTTTCACACTTCGTCTCTTGCAAACAAATAATGTCACATGCACTTTCATCGATTTTAGAGCGAACAACACGTTGCCGGTCATCAGAGTTCAGGCCTCGAACATTCCAACAGATTACACGCCAGGATCTTCGAGTAATCATACACATTGATCACCATTACATATAGCAACATATAAGTAGGGTGCATAACACCAAACAAAAGATAGATCATTACAAGGCACCAAGACGATCCACCAAAGTAACCAGTGAAAGACAACATCTGACACATAAGCATCACAGACCCTCATCCTGACCCACACCAGACATCTGACACAAAACACACCCCAGACCTTAAAACAGACACACTTAACACCCTGAGTGAATGACATGATTGGGTAGAATCGATAAACTTTATTCCTATTTATGCCTGACATCTATTTGTGACTAAGTTTTGTCTCATAAAAATAATGATATGAAAAGTTATACAAAAGGTGCAATAAGAGGATCACAAGTTTGTTTACAAGTTAGATTCACTATTGACATGGAGAATATAAGTTTTGATGAATCTTTAGTGGTATTAATAACTGAGCTTGTGTTACCTTGTATGAATACATGTTTTTGTTGGGCCACACGGAGATAAAACAAAATTTTCCTCTAACGTGGTGATCCCAAGATCCAGCTGAGGTACAAGGCCACGAGGTTTACCACTAGACGCGCAGTTGCGGATTACTGATGAAGCGCGTCAGTTGATGCAGTGCAGTCCTCACGATCCGATCGTCCTGGTGCTGATCGCACAGCGCCTCTGCTGGTATCCACACGTACAAGGAGGAGCACCGGCGGCGAACTGCTAGGTTCGTTTCGTCGGAAGGACTGTTGTGGAGCTAGGGTTTCCAACACATGGAATGACCTAACCGAACAACGATTAACCTTTCTGGATTACGGTGCTCCGCTATATATAGGGAGTGAACATGGGTTCTGCTCGCGCGACCCATTCACTAAAGCCCATATAACACTAGTCACTGTGAGTCCAACTCACTAACTCAGTCATAATCCGGTTTAGGTCCAACCCAACCAGATTACTGGTTCAGATCCAATCCGAATATGCTCCCGCTCTTAAGTGTGTGACCCCGCAGGCTCATGGCTACTTGGACACGATTGGAGTCCGACTCTCAATCGATCAGTCGGTAGCGGCTCCTAGCAGAACGTGCCGACTCCCAAGTACCAAAGAGTCATGATGACTTGCCTTTCCAATGCGACTTACGTCCGAGTCCCTTTTGCCTCACGATATACCTTGTCAGACTATAGGCGAATAATTGCCATCCCTTAAATAGTCTGACTCTCTTCTTGATCCGAGATAAGTGATTCACACGACTAACTCTTAGTCGATCGCCTCGGTTAACACTTAACTGAGTCGTGCATGGCCATGCTTTCCGAATCAAATCTCACAAGAGGGCCCAGAGAATATCTCTCCAAGTGGAGGGGCAAAATCACATCTTGGTTATTCACATCACGCAGCTTGATTCTCAGTCGACCCGAACTCTGCCTTTATAACTGCCCAGTTACGGATCAGCGTTTGACAGAACCTAAGTCGGTGATCCTCAACTCGGACTATGCAATAACCTCAGGTCAAAGGATTACATTGATTGAGATATACAAATGACAACTTGTTCGTTGTACCTCAATATGGGTCAATCCGACTCGCTAAACTCTTTAGCTGAATCTGTGTAAGTTGGAATAGCATATCCATGCTCATGACAAGTGGAACCGAGTCATCAAGCCAACTTTCACATTGGTCTAAGTTGTGTGTCCAGCACAACCTCAATGACCAAGTATATTTAGTACAAACAACATGAATGCATAGTTCCACAACCGAATCACATATTCAATGATACACATCAGATGTTTATACAAGGACTACTTAATATCTTTATGAATACAATGGGAAATATCATCATACATGATTGCCTCTAGGGCATATTCCCAACAGTCTCCCACTTGCACTAGAGTCAATCTTCCGACATCACATGTCTAAGCATCTAATTCCCATGGCTCTCAGGTGCACCTCATGCTTCTGCTGTGGTAATGGCTTTGTCAACGGATCCACAATATTTGCATCCGTCTGTACCTTGCATAAATTGATATCACCCTGATCCACGAACTGGCGAATCAGGTGGTACCGCATGAGTATGTTCTTGTTGTTCTGGTGTTGTCTAGGTTCCTTGGCTTGTGCAATAGCACCATTGTTGTCACAATACACGTCCAACGGATTGGACGAGCCCTGAACCATACCAAGATCCATGAGGAAATTCCTCATCCAAACAACTTCCTTTGCTGCCTCCGAGGCGGCAATATACTCAGCCTCTATTGTAGATGCAGACACGGTCTCTTGCTTGGAACTCGTCCAGCTCACAACACCTCCGTTTATAATAAACACGTATCCGGATTGCGAACGAGAATCATCAGAGTCGGTAAGATAACTCGCATCCGTGTAACCCTTTACACTGAGTTCATCTTCACTACCATAAACCAAGAACATATCCTTAGTCCTTCTCAAGTACTTTAGGATATTTTTAGCCGTTGTCCAGTGGATCTCTCCAGGATCATCCTGGTATCTGCTCACAACACTTAGAGCATAGGAAACATCCGACCTAGTACAAATCATGGCGTACATGATGGATCCAACTGCAGAAGCATATGGAATCGCACTCATCCGACTTTGCTCATCAGTAGTCGAAGGACACTGAGTCTTGCTAAGTTTTACACCATGGGACATCGGTAAGAACCCCTTCTTAGACGATTCCATGTTGAACTTCTTCAACACTTTGTACAAATAAGTACTCTGACTCAATCCAATGAGCCTCCTTGATCTATCTCTATAGATCCGGATTCCGAGGATGTATGTTGCCTCACCCAAGTCTTTCATTGAGAAAATCCTTTCCAATGATTCCTTGGTTTCTTGCAACATCTGGACATCATTTCCAATCAGTAATGTGTCATCCACATATAAGATTAGAAAGTTTACTTTGCTCCCACTAAACTTCTTGTATAAACAAGAATCATGATCACTCTTGATGAAGCCAAACAATTTGACTACCTCATCAAAGCGAATATTCCAACTCCGAGATGCTTGCTTCAACCCATAAATGGATTTCTGAAGTTTGCACACCTTGTCAGCATTAGCCGGATCGACAAAACCCTCGGGATGTATCATATACACGTCCTCGGTTAAATTTCTGTTAAGGAAAGCCGTTTTTGACATCCATCTGCCATATCTCGTAGTCGAAATAGGCCGCTATAGCTAACATGATCCGAACTGATTTAAGCATCGCTACGGGCAAGAAAGTATCGTCGTAATCAACTCCTTGAACTTGTCGGAACCCCTTCGCGACAAGGCGTGCTTTATAGATTGAAACATTTCCATCCATATCAGTTTTCTTCTTAAAGACCCATTTGCACTCGACGGGTCTTGCACCGTCTGGCAGATCAACCAAGTTCCAAACTTGATTTTCATCCATGGACTTTATCTCGGATTTCATGGCTCCAAGCCATGACTCGGAATCAGATCCCACCAACGCTTCCGAATAATTTGTCGGCTCATCACTGTCTAACAGTAACACATCACGAACACTTCGTAATCTTGCCGATCTTCGTAGTACAGGTGCTTCCGCCGGCTCAGCTACCATGACCGGCTCAACCTCCAAGGTTTTTGCCGACTTGCTACTAGCCGGTTCCTCTTGAATTTCTTCGAGCTGCACCGTGCTCCCACTTACTCCCCGACTGAGAAACTCTTTCTCAAGGAAGACACCGTTCCGAGCGACAAACACTTTGCCCTCTTCTCGGTTGTAGAAGTATTAACCCAAGGTTTCCCTCAGATACCCCACGAAAATATACTTATCCGACTTGGCTGTAAGCTTGTCCGACTGAAGTCGCTTGACAAATGCTTCACAACCCCAAATCTCAAGAAAAGACAAACTCGGCTTTTTGCATGTCCACATCTCATGCGGTGTCTTCTCTACCAATTTTGATGGTACTCTGTTTAGTGTGAACGCCGCTGTTTCTAGACAATAACCCCAAAATGATAAAGGCAGATCTGTCTGACTCATCATTGATCGTACCATGTCCAACAAGGTCCGATTCCGCCTTTCCGAAACACCATTCCTTTGTGGCGTTCCTGGTGGAGTAAGTTGAGGAACTATTCCACAACTTTTCAGATGGTCATCAAACTCATGGCTCATGTACTCGCCTCCTCGGTCCGACCGAAGAAACTTTATTTTCTTGCCGAGTTGATTATGTGCTTCATTCTGGAATTCTTTGAACTTTTCAAAGGCTTCTGACTTATGTTTCATCAAGTAGATATATCCATACCTACTCAAATCATCAGTGAAGGTAATGAGGTACTCGTAACCACCTCTGGCTGTCATGCTCATTGGTCCACATACATCACAATGTACTAGTCCCAACAAGTCGGACGCCCTTTCGCAACTCTTTGCAAAAGGTGTCTTGGTCATTTTGCCGAGTAGGCAAGATTCGCATGTCTCGAACGACTCCAAGTCAAACGAAGTTAGGAGTCCATCATCATGGAGCTTCTTCATGCGTTTCCAACTTATATGACCAAGTCGACAGTGCCAAAAGTAAGTCATATTCAGATCATTTGGTTTCAACCTTTTAACATTTATGTTATAAACCGACTCACCATCAAGATTCAAAATAAATAACCCGTCCTGGACGGGTGCAAAGCCGTGAAACATATCATTCAAATACAAAGAACAACCATTATTCTTGATATTTGACTCATAGCCTTGCCTCATCAAACATGAAGCAGAAATAATGTTTCGACTGAGCACTGGAACATAATAACAATTATTCAGTTCCATAATGAATCCGGAAGGTAAATGAAGTTGCATCGTGCCGACTTCCAACGCAGCAACTCTTGCTTTGTTGCCGACTCGAATATCAACCTTGCCTCTTGCTACGCTCCTAGTTCTTACCAGTCCCTGCAACGAGTTGCAGATGTGAATAACTGATCCGGTATCATATACCCAAGAACTATTAGGTGCATCAGCAAGATACATGTCTATAACATTGCAAACAAGTGTACCTGAGTTGGAAGTCATACCTCCACTCTTGGCTTTGTCGGCCAAGTACTTGCTGCAGTTCCTCTTCCAGTGGCCATCCGCCTTGCAATAGAAGCAAGTGGATCCGGCTCAAGGATATGGCTTAGTCCCCGAGGAAGTGCTTGGGACCGGGTCTTGAGCCTGCTTTCCTCCTGACTTAGCCTTCTTCTTAGTCCAAGAACTCTTCTTGAACTTATCCTTATTCTGCACCATCAACACTTGACTGGTGCCCTTCTTGAGATCCGCCTCTGCCTGCTTGAGCATACCATGCAATTCAGTGAGCTTCTTATCCATACCATGCATGTGGTAGTTCGAAATGAACTGCCCATATGCACTAGGAAGAGAGTTCAGAATTATATCCGTAGTGAACTCTTCGCTTATGGGGTAGCCAAGCCTCTCCGGAGACTGCACGTAACCAACCATTTTGATCACATGCGGACTTAGTGGATCACCATCCTTAAGCTTGCAACTCAGCAAAGCCTGAGAGACTTGATACCTCTCAGTCTTCGCCTGAGCCTGGAACATACTTTTGAGGCTTTCGATCATATCGTAGGCCTCAACATGCTCGAACTGCTTTTGCAAGTCCGGTTCCATGTGGGCAAGCATAAGACATCTAATATCCGTGGACTCATCCTTAGCCCGACGGTAGGCATTGGTGGCAGCGACAGTTGCATTCTCATTCGGCTCATCTGGAAGTGGGTTGTCTAGGACATGGTCCTTCTTTTCTTGTTTGAGAACAATTCTCAGATTTCGATACCAGTGTAAAATTAGTGTCGTTCAGTTTATCTTTCTCAAGAATAGTTCTCAACGCAAAACCGGATATCTGAGAGTGACTGCTACTTGGTGCCATGATCTACAACAGAAAATATGCAAAACACTTAAGACATGTATTCATAAAAGAGCAAGCATATTAAATACTTTAATATTTTATGCTCCCACTAGAACCAACGCCCCTCCGATGGTTATTTAGTGATTCAGGATCCTAAATAAGCAAGTCGGCTAGTGAGCTTTAGCATCACCGCTAGCCGCCAAGTGATCGAGGTAGACAACTCCTTGTCAATCGCATATCATGCGACTCATGTTGGACGGTTGGCATCACATGCCCCGGCTCCCATATAATTTTTCCCCGAGCCCCACAACCGTTATGATAGACCCGTCTAGCTTACCGAGTGTTTCCGCAGTAAGAGTTCGACTCGAACCCACCTAGTCGGAAAGAATTGGCAGCACCTCAATTTTATAAGCCCACTACCAAAAATGTCCGACTTGTGATGGTGCAAACACTGGCGGGAAAACCGACTAGACCTTCTTTGAGGGATTAAATTTTACCGACTATCTAATAGAGGTAAAACTGAGACATAACAATAACACAAAATAAAGCATCTATAATGTGAAATGGTATGGCTCTCTTCATGACGATCTCCATCTCCACAAAGCTTGTAATCCGACTCGTGCCAACTCTTGTCACTTGTCGTCTTACTCCATGTCGCCGACATGTACAACGCCTTGCATGCCTTCCGAGTTCTCCAAACAGCTACACTAGCTTAGTAAAGTAAATTACATAGAGAATCCGACACGCAGGTCGTTATACAATAAAACGACAGCACCTAGGCTCCAGCCGGCTGACAAAAACCGTGATTCGCAGATCACGTATGGATTACACACATACATCACATGCACATGAACCATACCATTCACAACTTCCTACAAAAACAAGTTATGCATAGATACAATATCTACTGGCGTTGTGAAACTCGCAACGACATCTAAGGCGCTACGACAGGGCGAAGCCGGCGGTCCCACTAGCCGGATAGCGGGCGGGGATCGAAGGGGCAGCGCCCCTCGCGGGTGCGGGCAGCGCCCGACGATTTTTCCGAAAACGTAGATCTCATCTACGATCCGGACATGGATTCCGACCATTGTTCCGATTCGATAAAACTTTTTGATCTTCGATCATCGCCTCTGGATTTACGTGTAATAGTCTACCCCGATGGCGGAAGCCGACCGGTAGGGGTATGTCGTTCCACGACCTCAGCAGTATGATCACAGAAATCAGATCTACCATTCCCCGAGTACAGTTGATCCAATCAACCTCGTACAAAACCGATCTATCTCATAGATCGACCACCAAAACAGCATATAGATCTCATCTACAGCCTACCGCATATCACATATGCGAGATCTCGAGCCTAAAACCAAAAGCTATCACTATGATACCACTGTTGGGCCACGCGGAGATAAAACAAAATTTTCCTCTAACGTGGTGATCCCAAGATCCAGCTGAGGTAGAAGGCCACGAGGTTTACCACTAGACGCGCAGTTGCGGATTACTGATGAAGCGCGTCAGTTTATGCAGTGCAGTCCTCACGATCCGATCGTCATGGTGCTGACCGCACAACACCTCTGCTGGTATCCACACGTACAAGGAGGAGCATCGGCAGTGAACTGCTAGGTTCGTTTTGTCGGCAGGACTGCTGTGGAGTTAGGGTTTCCAACACATGGAATGATCTAACCGAACAACGATTAACCTTTCTGGGTTACGGTGCTCCACTATATATAGGGAGTGAACGTGGGCTCTGCTCGCGCGACCCATTCACTAAAGCCCATATAACACTAGTCACTGTGAGTCCAACTCACTAACTCGGTCCTAATCCGGTTTAGGTCCAACCCAACCAGATTACTGGTTCAGATCCAATCCGAACATGCTCCCGCTCTTAAGTGTGTGACCCCGCAGGCTCATGGATACTTGGACATGATTGGAGTCCGACTCTCAATCGATCAGTCGGTAGCGGCTCCTAGCAGAACGTGCCGACTCCCAAGTACCAAAGAGTCATGATGACTTTCCTTTCCAATGTGACTTACGTCCGAGTCCCTTTTGCCTCACGATATACCTTGTCAGACTATAGGCGAATAATTGTCATCCCTTAAATAGTCTGACTCTCTTCTTGATCCGAGATAAGTGATTCACACGACTAACTCTTAGTCGATCGCCTCGGTTAACACTTAACCGAGTCGTGCATGGTCATGCTTTCCGAATCATATCTCACAAGAGGACCCAGAGAATATCTCTCCAAGTGGAGGGGCAAAATCCCATCTTGGTTATTCACATCACGTAGCTTGATTCTCAGTCGACCCGAACTCTGCCTTTATAACTGCCCAGTTACGGATCCACGTTTGACAGAACCTAAGTCGGTGATCCTCAACTCGGACTATGCAATAACCTCAGGTCAAAGGATTACATTGATTGAGATATACAAATGAAAACTTGTTCGTTGTACCTCAATATGGGTCAATCTGACTCGCTAAACTCTTTAGCTGAATCTGTGTAAGTTGGAATAGCATCTCCATGCTCATGACAAGTGGAACCGAGTCATCAAGCCAACTTTCACATTGGTCTAAGTTGTGTGTCCAGCACAACCTCAATGACCAAGGATATTTAGTACAAACAACATGAATGCATAGTTCCACAACCGAATCACATATTCAATGATACACATCAAATGTTTATACAAGGACTACTTAGACCAACAGTTTTCTCTCTCTTCAAGCTTGTAGAAGAAATAAGGATGCAAGGCATTGATTTCCAATGATAAGCTATTTCGCAACCATTAATTTATTATCGACCTTTCTTGCTCGAGGATGAGCAAGGTCTAGCTTGGGGAAGTTGATGGCTGTGAAATACCACCTCTTTTAGCCATATAAAATGTTCCATTTATCTCTCATATCATGTTTCTTCTAGATATATCTATGCCTTATATGCATGGCTTGTAGTTTTCATTCTACTTTCATATGAGCTTTGCACATTTAGTAGTTTAGGTAGAATTTTATCACTTTCCTTGTCAATGACATGTGTATACGTGTTGATTATGATTATGGATAAAGTAGAGGCAAAAGGAATAAAGAGAGCATAGTATGAAGGAGCTGCAGGGGCCAGACTTAGCCATTTGAGAGGTTGAAAAAGTTATTTTTTCAAACTTATTAAAATAAATATCCAATACCATGGGGTTTTAGTCCTCGGCAATACAAATCCAACGAGCTGAAGAACACCCAAAATGGAGTTCATATGAAGAAATGGCGACCAAAATACGAAAGGGTGCTGAAGGTATGACGACCAACTATACGGCCGGAGGCCGTGTAGCTCCAGCCGTATAGTTGCCAAAAAGGTCGAGAACGACGAGATTTGGCCCCAGAAAAGCTCCAGAAGCTTCCCAAAGTCATATTATGGTATTATGGGTACCCTAGGGCACCCCCAAGGCCTATATAAGGAGGGTAGGAGCCAAGAGAGAGCCACCAATACATATCCTCCACCACGGCGGTGTCCTGCCGCCGTGCTACCGCCATAGTTGCTTCCAATCAGATCTACACCATCACCACCACATAAGAGGAGAAGGGACTAGGATCTTGAAGGCCTCCACATCTATCTACATTGCCATATTCATCAACAATGTCTCCATCACCGATCCCCTTTGGTTACTTGTTGTAATTCTAGATTGAATCTTGGATTTGCACTTGTCTTCAATTGTATCACCATACTTCATCCATATTATATCCATGATGTTGACTGCTTTCATGTGTGAGTAGTTTCCTTTGTTATTGGTGAGATGGAGAAACCCTAGTATGTGATTGAATTGAGATAGATATTATTATGTGATATTATTCATTATGTGTTTGTGTTAATTATCTTCATCTTGATGTTGGGAGTTGTGCACCTCCTTAATATTTGCCTCTTGCGGGGACTTGATGAAGTGGATTACTTGTTTATAAACGGAAGGATGATAGCACTTATTGTGACTATAAAGTAGTTGTCATTCTTTACGTACTAACTTGGGGATTCAAGGAGAACTCATCAAGCCATGTCCATGCCACGGAAGAAATCCCTTAATAGCGCAGTATCACGATGGTTGTCGATTATTGTCTGTTGTGGTTATGATGGATGATGTGAGCAGTGGTTGATGCCTATTCGTCCATATATGGAGCTCCTCCCACACATATCATAACTGGTCTTATTCATTATAAAAAAAATGATCACTCTTTCTAATAACTAGCGGTGGATCCACTACTCCCTGAGAACTCTTTCCATCATCTGCAAACCTTCATAATCATAATTGCATGCTCTTTTTTACTTACAGCTTTAGTTTAATTATTGTTCCCCTATTTGAAAATCCAAAAATATCTTTTACACAAAACTCGCATTTTATCTTGTTACTTAGAACATTATTTAGCATTACTATTTCAGTATTTAGTCAAGAGTTATTTAGACTTCAGACTCCTGCTCCTTGTGGGATCGATATCTTTATTTCGAAACTAGCTACAAACGATCTGTGCACTTGCAGTCATCATTAGATTGTCTTCATCTTGATGTTGGGAGAAGTCGACCTCTCAATATTTGCCTCTTGTGGGGACTTGATGGAGGGAACTACTTATTGGTAGATGGAGGTGTGTTAGCACTTCAGTGACTATAAAGTTGTTGGCACTCCTTACGTATCAACTTGGGAATCGAGGAAACTCATGAAACACTATCCATGCCATGGGATACGTCCTGTGGGATTAAGTCCCTTAATAGCGCAGTAATTTAATTGATGTTGATTGTTGTCTGCTGTGGTTATGAAGATGATGTGAGCAGTGAGGTCTGCCTATTTGTGCAAATACGGAGTTCCTCCCACACATACATAGTTTAGAATGTTCATGATAATAATCTTTACCTTAGCCCTTTATAATACTAGTGGTGTATCCGCTAATACCTGAGAACGCTTTTCCCCTCTGAAGTTTCAAATATCTTTTACATACGCGATACTTACTTTCTGTATTCAGTTTTGTTTACTTTACTTATTGTTCTCTTATACCAAAAACCCCCAAAACACCTTTTTACACAATACTCGCATTTTATCTTGTTACTTAGAACCTTATTTATCATTTCTATTTTTAGTATTTAATTCAAGAATTCTTAGACTTCGGATTCCTGCTCCCTGTGGGATCGATATCTTTATTTTGAAACTAGCTACAAACGATCTGTACACTTGCATTCATCATGCTATTTTCTGGCACCGTTGCCAGGGAGCTAGTAGGTATTTTAGTTTTTGCTTATTTATTTTAGTCTTTCTATGTTTTGTTTTGAGTTACAGGTTCCCATCAACATGATGGAGTTTGAGCATATGACTAGGCTAACCCACTTAGCCACTTTGGGAAGACCTATGATATTTATAAAAGAGACAACTCCAACAAAAAGACAAGATGGTTTGAAATAAATCCTATACTACTTGGTATTCTACACAAGAAGTAATTTACTGGAGATGAAGAAGATCATGATCCATATGATCATATTGCATGCTTAAAAGATATATGTGGTACTTTCCAATTACCGGGGTTTACTGCTAATGAGGTAAGGCTAAAACTCTTTAGTCAAACTTTGACAAGTATAGCTCTCTCATGGTAGATCTTTACCCTCAGAAGCCACTACTACCTGGGATAATTTAGCTTGTGAATTTCTATCCAAATATTATCCATTATCAAAATCTTTTGGAATCCGGCGTCTTATAATGACTTGGAGGAACCGTCCTAATGGAGGAATAGTAAGAGATTATATAAGATTTAAAGATTTACTTAATCAATGTCCTCATCATGATTTGCCTGAATTGTATTTATTGCATATCTTTTATGTTGGTTTAATTAAACCTACTAAAATTGAACTAGACTCTTGCGCGAGAGGAGATTTTATGGATTTGCCTATAACTAAAGCTTGGGATTTACTTAATAGAATTCGTGATCATAGAGTTTCATGGAATATGGTCTAGGAAGTGAATGAGGCATACAAATAGATTATGATTGTATTCATGACTATAATAAGAAGGGCAATGTTAATGAATTATCTAAAGAGCTTTATTTAGATTCAGATCTTGTGTTGTAGGTTGTTAAAGCTTTTACAGAACACATCAAATCTCCAAAAGAGGGTTCGACCAAGTATGATCCACCACCCGAACCTGAGAAGAAAAGAGAAGTTAAAGCAACATTGGCCTCCCTAGAACCAATGTATGAGATACCTTTCCCTAACACTGCACAAAAGCATATTTTGGAATATGAACAGGTTAAAGCAGTACAGGAGAATAAAGAAGAGGAAAGTGTGCCAGAAATTTAAGAACATCTGGATGAAACCAAAGATGAAGAGGTAACCAAGGAAGCAATTATGTATATGTATGCACATTGTAACATAGTTTAACTTGATGAAGAGACTTTTATATTGGTTGAAGGTAAAACTAAGGTAAAAGATGTGGGTAAGCCTATTCTTCCCTGCATATTTAAAGAAATCTCGCATTACGGTTTATGTGATCTTGACACCGAAGTTAATGTTATATCTTATGATTTTTATTTAGAAATAAAAGAAGAGATAGCACCGACTACAATATAAAATACTAATATGAAAATCATGTTAGCCAATAAAAAATCTTAGAATTCCAATGGGAGTAGTTGAAGATGAAACTGTCACAATTGGCAATAAAAATTTCCCTATCGATTTTGTAGTTGTTGATATGCCAGCTAACACTCTTTGCCCAATTATATTTGGAAGAAACATTTTGAGAGATATAGGTGCCACAGTCAACTTCAAGGAGGTTGTATCCCTTAAGCTTGGGAAAGCGGAAAAAGAATTCCACTTTTCCAAATTTAAAGACAAACCTCTACTTATACAAGAAGAAGAGAAACAAAAAAACTATTGAGGAGATGGCAGCTCTTTTCTTAAGTAATCAAGAAGAAGAAATAAATGAAGACTCAAATTGCGAAGAAATAATTATGGAGGACAGGGCTCTAGAAGAATTAGAAAGTGAATTTTGATTCACTTCCCATCTTAGAACCTCCAACTAACGAAGCTTTTGAAGATCTAGAAAAGAGGGGGATGAAGAATTACCACCCCTAGAATTAAAAACTTTACCGGATAATCTTAAATATAGATTCTTGGATAATTATAATAAATTCCCTGTTATTATAAGTGCTAAACTTTCAGGGGATGAAGAAGAAGAACTCCTGAAGGTACTTAAGGAGCATCGCAAGGACTTTGGGTACTCAATGGAAGATTTGAAGGGCATTAGTCCCATGATAACCGTCCATCGAATATTCATGGAGGAAGGTGCTAAAACAGTTGCAGAATAGAAGGCTAAAGCCTAAAATGAAGGAAGTGGTAAGAAAAGAAATAGTACGCCTACTGGATGTAGGTATAATATATCTTGTAAAAGAAAGTGAATGGGTAATTCATGTTCATTGTGTTCTTAAGAAAGACAGCTTTACTATTGTTCCTAATGAAAACAATGAATTGATACCTACTAGAACTATTGTTGTACATAGGATGTGCATAGATTTCAGGAAATTGAATAAGGAAACTAAGAAAGATCACTATCCTCTACCGTTCATAGATCAAACTTTAGAGAGTTTAGCAAACCACGCTCATTTTTTCTACTTGGACGGATACTTTGGTTTTTCCCAAATAGTTTTTCATATTGATGACCAACTTAAAACAACTTTCATTAGTCCTTATGGTTTATATGCTTACCAACGCATGCCTTTAGTCTATGTAATGCTCCAGCTACTTTTCAAAGATGCATGGCTGCTATTTTCGCAGATTTTATAGAACTTATAATGGAAGTATTTATGGATGATTTTTCTGTCTATGGAACCTCATTTACTAGTTGCTTGGATAATCTCAAAAGAATTTTGCAGCGTTGCGAAGAAACCAATCTTGTTCTAAATTGGGAGAAGTGCCATTTTATGGTCAAAGAAGGCATAGTCCTTGGACATAAGGTATCAGGTAAGGGTATTGAAGTATATAGGGCTAAAGTTGAAGCAATAGCGAGAATGCCACAACCAAGGGACATAAAAGGTATAACAAGTTTTCCTGGTTATGTAGGCTTTTATAGAAGGTTCATTAGGATTTTTTCTGGAATTTCTAAACCTTTGACTAACCTGTTGCAAAAGGGAGTGAGATTCAATTTTGATGATAAATGCCTTGTAGCCTTTGATAAACTTAAATATGCTTTATCTCATGCTCCTATCATTAAACCACCTATTTGGGATATGACTTTTGATTTAATATGTGAAGCTAGTGATGATGTTGTAGGAGTAACTCTGAGAAAACACATAGGTCGCGGATTTAATATTATACATCACGCTAGTAGAACTCTCAATAGTGCTCAAAATAATTATCCTAAGGAAGAAAGGGAACTCTTTGCTGTATTTTTCTCTTGCGATAAATTTCATTCTTATATAGTTGATGCAAAAGTAAGAGTTCATACAAATCGTGATGGTTTAAAAGAACTCCTCGAGAGGAAGATTCATAAACCAAGACAGATTCTTTGGATCCTTTTACTTCAAGAATTTGAGTTGCAGATTATGCAGAGACAAGAAGCAAAGGTAGTGGATGCAGCATCTATATCTGCCCAGCAAGACACCAATATTATTGATAGGAGCTTTAGTCCTGGTGATTTTTGTTCAAGAATTATTAGATGAACTAAGGTCAATTCCTCCCAAAAAGAAGAATCCCTTGTTGTTGGAAGAGCTTGTCACTCTTGACTAAATAAACGGTAAGTGAAAGGTAAGTGTTCTTACTCTAATAAGTGTTTTGTCTTCACAGTTTTACTTCTAAGAATTTTACCATTGAATTTCTCTTGTTTTTCTGAAGTTTTTGAGGGTGTTTTGTAACTATACGGGCGCAACTATACGGCCGGAGAAAAATCTCCTGTCGTATAGTTGGTCGTTAAAGGTACTGTATCCCCTTCGTGAAATAATTTTCGGTGTGCAGTATCTATACGGGTGCAACTATACGGCCAGAGAAAAATCTTCCGTCGTATAGTTGGTCGTTAAGGCTTCTGTATCATCCATCGATCCTTTTCTGTTCTTATTTTTATTCATCTAAAAAATGTTTTGTCAGTTCCTAGTCGGTAATCTAACCGACCTGGACTCGAGATTTTTGGAAATACCTGCCCGAAACTAACTATACGACCAGAGCTATACATGTCGCGATCGTATAGTTGGTCGTTACGCGGCGGGACTCCTCCGAAATCGTGATTTCTTTTCCTATTCTGTTTGGATTCTTTTCTTGGGCATGAATTTGGTGTTTCTTGCGAGTTTTACCCGCCTCTGACCCCTCTTATGTATTGTCATTGTGCCTCTTTCTAATCACAATCACCAGGAACTAATCCACCTCTTGTTCTCACGTGAGGAAAGCGCCAGTAAGCCAAGGAGAGGAGTCCCTATGGAGGTTGGGAGCAATAGCAAGCAGGACAAGGAGATCAAGGGCGTCCCTATGGAGCTTTTTGACGCCGACCATGAATGCCGGAAGAGGGAGTTGAAAGCTCTAGAGTTGAAGGTCGCAGTAATGGAGAAGGAGGCGCCAGAGATGCCCAGGCATCTTCAGTGCCTGCAATTTTGTCTTGATAAATTCGATAAAGATATCAAGCAGACCATTGAAGCAATATTTTCTATGAGTCTTATGGCGATACAAACCCTCCAAAGCAACAATGAGCTCATTAAAGAACAAGTGAAAGTGCTAGAGCGGAATAATCTTCTCTACAAGCTATGTATTAAAGAACTGGAAGCTGTCAATCAATCCCTCTGTCTCAAGCTGGTCGTGTAGAAAAGATACAATGTATCATGGCGCCACAGTTATTTGCAAATAAATCACGATATCAAATAATCGCGAGGGATTATTTGATCCCGTCTGGCTTGATTACAAGCTTGGGGAGATCTTTAAGACCTTGTAATTTATCATATAAGTTTTTATTACTATTCTAGTTTTATATTAGTTCAAGCTCATAAATAAAGTTTGCATCATTAGAATTCCCATGAGGAATAGTTGATCCCTTTTATGAAATTCTGAGTTTATTATAATATATGGAGTATTATTGAGTTTGATTTTGTCTTATTGGATATATGAATGGCTTGAGTATAATTTTACTTGCACTTGATGATAGCGATAGAAGTCTTCCACACCATTGGTATTAATGGAACATACAAAGATAATTTAATCAATATGTTGTAGGTCAATGGTTTGATTTACAAAAAGGAGAAATTATATAATTAGTTCAGTTGAAAAATAAAAACCTTGAACAAAGGAGAAATCAAAAGTGCTATCAAATAGAGTGAGAACAAGTTGATTTAAAATATTCCTCCAAGCCTTTGTGAAAATATAATGGTTGACCAAGAACATGAGATAGATATCAATCTTGTTATAAAATTAATGTTGAATTTCTATCAAGACTTCCTATTTTCCAGACTTCATAAGCCTTGTCTTCTAACTCTAGAATTCCTTTCCTAGATATACTACTTCTATAACTCAATGTTGCTCTAGTATGAACTTGGGCATACTATCTTAAATTTAGTTACCTCTAGTAACTCACACTCCAACTTCATCTTATACCACTATAATTTGTTATAACTAATCTTAAATAATATATCTATACTAGGGTTTAATAATGTTCTATCCACCAATGTCACTTATGCATCATATAATCAATCACTCTTAGTGACTTAAGCATGATCATTATAATCCTTTTATCATTTATGGCTTAGGTTTCCAGTTGGCTAATCAAGGCATTCATCAATACAACAATACAGTTGTATTATAATTATCTTCTCAATATTTCCATTCAACTAAGAGATATTATTCATTGACTATGCCTACTTGATCCAATAAGATTACTCCTTGGTAACTATCTTCAGAATTCATCCTTATAATTCACGTGTTACCAACATATACCTTTATTTAAGATAACTCTTCTATTCTATTCAGGAGTGAGTCAACTCCATCAATTATCATATTGATTTGATTCTCTTCAAACACTCTCATCCTGTAGATGATATCTAAAACTAGCATAACTACTTATCTCTTCTTACCTTTTCCTTTAAAGACTTTTGAAATGAATGCTATGATAAGACAAGAGTTAATAGATCAAGGATTTATAGGTTAAGAATTGATAGATCAAGGATTTATCACTGATCATTGATGAACAACAGATATTAGAACATGGTTCAAAAGGTATGATAAAAATTGATATGGAAATAAAGATATATGGTGAAGGGTCTTGACTTGGTTTCCTTCCTCCTCAATAAGTGATAAGGAATTAGTGTTTAAGAACTACCATGATGCTCATGGTAGGAATAGATAAGAATAAGATAGATAAAGATTTAGTTTATTGAATTCTTATTACTTGAGTTGTATTCTCAACTTGGTATCCAACGTGTTCATTGTAATGAATACCATGATATGATCTCTAAAAGATCTGGTATCAACCATTAAGTAATGTGTTATGGTTTAGTTTTATTACATTTGATCTACCCTTAAATCAAATCACCTTTACCCAAAATATGGTTTTAGCAAAGGTCATATTGAAACTTATCGCAGTCAACTTGATGATCTACTTCGGTTCCACCAAGTTAAGAGAAGCTTCAATCATTTTGACAAGTTTTTTTCAAAAGCACGAAAATTATTCAGATTTTCTATGCATGAATGCAATGCACATATCTCGGCTCAGCTTATTTTTAAGCTCTGATGTTGGGATGTTACACGGTGCCAATTAAGGAAGAGGTATGCCTCACACATAGCGACACAACACAACTGATGTGTCATACAACCCAGCAACCTCGAGATCTACCCACCATATATAGGCACAAGGAACCACCGTCGTTCTCTATGTTGTTTACCACTCCTTTCTTTACCCCATCCCCTCGAAGCGTTCGACTCCATCGATAAATCCCCCTATCCCTCTCCCTCTCCACAGCCATGGATCCTAATGCACCTAAAAACAACATGATGAAACAAACCAGAATCATTCCCCATAATTGTAGTGGCTCCACCATCTACGAGGCGACACCATGGCAGTATGCCTTCACCGGACCACTGCCGGAAAAAAGGCAACTGCCAATTATGGGCACCTCAGAAAGAAGAACATCCAACTCCAGAAGACGACGAATCTGTCTTTTTGACCTTTTTCCTCGATCGCGTGTTTCACGCCGCTAGGATCGACGTTCTTCAAGGAGCTGCCGAGACACTACGGGTTATGCTCTCACGATATGAGCCCCAACTCACTCATGTACGTGTCCATGTATATAAGCGCGACAAGAAGAAGAACGAAAAGAAAGTCACAAAACGGGGACACAGATTTAATATGGAAAAACCTCTCCAATGAAGAGAGGAAAAAACCACGGGCGTCAGCCAGCAAAACTTCACTATAAAGGGAAGTGTTTACACAACACCAAGGATTTTTACAGTTGCAACTTATCCCAACCGGCAACTTACAAGAGATATATATAGCGGTGAAAAACTAGGTCTTCAACTTCAGCCCAAGCCTCCGGCGACAGGTCTCGCTCCGCTCGTCAGAAGTTGGACTTTTTAATGAATTTGGATCATACTTCAACACATCCCCCATCCCTCGAACTCTGGGTCCACCTCTTACACTTCAACAAGCAAATGGAGTACAAGGGCGGCAATTTTCTCATGCTCATCATCACGTTTCAGCCCGGACATGACGTCGAGTACCCTCAACTCCACTTACCTTCAAAAATTAAAGAGTAGCCATTCCTGCCATGCCCCAACATCTCCACCAAACATGTATGTCACATTCTATCTCTACGAGCACCTCCAAAAGACTGAATTTAAGAGACTGATTTTGATCTGATATGTACAAGTAACACTTTTTTCGAGAATATGCAAAAAGACGTACCATAATTTTATAGAAGACAGGGGTTTGAGTACAAGAACGCTACCACTCACTGCAAGCAATGAGCACATCACGAACTCCACATCTGCATGTCCGAAGACAGCCACCACAGACAAAACAACATGAAAGAAAGAGCCTATCCTAAGCTAAGCAACAAAGCCGCATCTCGACCGACGTCGAACGCCTCCAAAGAACAGCGTCTCCAAAAAAGACCCTTCTTGTCAATGCACCATCTAAAGAGAAAGATGGCGAAACTCGATCGAATCCCAAGAGAGCGTCGTCTTGGACTTGCTAGCGACAACATGCATAGCGCCCTTCACGATCAGCTCGAATCGTGGCAAGCATCGGAGGAATGCAACATGGATCCCTACGCCTACGCCAAGTCTCCAAACGCGATGCTCCCAAGAGAGTGACGACGTTGAGCACGCCGCCATCGCGCCGATCCACTCCGGACCTAGGATTTCGCCCGAAAACTTCTACCCTGCCCAATATACAGCGAATAGCTAATGCTAACCCGTGCAATTTTCCCTCTCCCCCTTAGCCCTACTTAGCAGCAGCATCAAGCGACAGGTGTGAACTCGTTTTTTTTTTACGGTGCAGGTGTGAACTCGTTACGCCGTTTCTGTGATGGCTGCAACGTGGTATGCACATACTGTATTCTATGATAAAAACGTGTACGTATACCGTATCGCAATTAGCGGGCACACAAAAACACAGAGAAGGGGTCACTTTAGCATCGCTTTCTGCATTCTCCTCTTTTTCCTAACCATCAGTGGCAGCACTCTGTACTTCCGGGGTTATCTATTGTTCCCGTTGTTCTCTTCGTTGTCATAACTTTGGTATCCATCTGCTTTCCGCACATCAAACTTCCCATCGCACCTACCGCCGACACGGTGATGGGCTGATCTGATCATACACGCTGACGGTAGTTCATGCAGGCGATGCCTAAAAGCCATCCATAACTCGTGACTAACTTGGTGGCCCTCTAAAAACTTCTAAATGTGGTTCAGAAATAAATATTGTGTGCTAATAACTGCATAAGAAAAACAGTGAGCTCCTTCTGACAGATCTTAATACTGTGAGCTGAACAGATTTCCTTTTTCCAGTATACCACAGAACCAAGAAAAATTGTCTTTATACAGCTATACTTTTAACCTTTGTAGACACCTAGCATATTACACAGTAATGTCCTTTTCTGAGTCTGAGAGTGATGATTACACATGATCAACCCTCCAAGAATCACTGCCCTCAGATCTAAAACTACTATCCTGTGCACCCAAAAAGAGGTTCCTGAGCTATTCTACGACGACGAACTGTCTTCGTCCGAGGAGCTAAGCTCTCTCCGCGGTTCATACCGTCGTGGTGGCTCTGACGTGCCAGCGGTGACGCGGAATGACTTACCTGACCCCATCATCACCCTCTCCGGCGTTCTGCCGACGTCCCTGCACACGCGGTCCAGGATCAAGAGGAATTCACTCACCACCATGAATACCCTCAGAGGGTGAGGTTCCTCTATGGTGGCATCACCGTGGAAGTACTGCGTGGTCTCCTTTACGCGCTGCAGTGCGCTCCTCTCTGCTATTTTCATGTTCTCGATCTCCGTTTGCGCTCTTCTAAGAAACACATCCATTGCATCGAAGAACTTCGCGCTTGACCCTTGATCGGCGCATGTCTCCTTAAGTTGCAAGACCAGTTTTACCTTCTCAAGGTCGTCTGCGAGCCTCGAGACAGTACCACTTAACGTCTCCATCTCCAATGTGGCTGCCTTTTTCACATTTGAAAGCTCAATGCTGAGCCCTGCAAATACTTTCAGGCCATCCTTCTTGAACTGTTCTTTGCTAGCGCTTCCAGGATTCATTGCTGCCTGATCAGAATCAAAACCTTCTGATCGAATGATCTCTTGAACCACGAAGTGGAGCAATGTTGTTTTACCATCTGCTGACTTGATGTCTGCGAGCTTTAGAAGAGTATCGAGTTTGAAGGCCCTTGCCTCGCCCCGATTAGTACCATCGTTCATGCGGTTCCCAGTCTTGAGAACAGCATCGAGCAACTTCAAGAATAGATTGCTGCTTCTTAGGTCTGAACAAGCTGCCTGAAAAAGTTCCGAAGGAATATTATATTTTGACAGTTAGCCTGAATATGTGTAGGGCCTCTCACAAATTGATGGAATTTATTAAAGAACTGGCACAAAATCCATAGTGAAGTACTTCCAGACCCAAATTGTACAGATACAAATAAACATAAGCTAACAGAAGGAAGAACTTCGAAAAATGACTAACATCACATGCAACATATACTTCAATATCAACTCTTCTGTGAAGCATGGAAGCGCTTATAGTAAATTTTACAAGAAACTGAATGGCTTTCTAGAGGATATAGTCCATTGCTAGTTTATACAAGAGTAAGTGTTGTAAAATGCAAATGAAAAGATTGAATCAACGTAGCTGTTTACCTCCAAAGTTCCAAAAGACTTTCTTAAATAATTCACTTCAGTGTCAAAGTTTGCTCTGTAAAGCATTGCATCCACTCTCTTGAAGGCAAAAGGAACATCAAGTACACCTTTCAGAAAGCGCTCAGCTGGATCAATTTTTGATAAGTCACCACTATAATGTTTTAGCTTCAACTCTTCTTCTTTTGTTGGTGCCATCTTAGCTAGTGTTTCATAGAACTCGGGCTTATCTTCCAGGTTTCCTGTTTATTCATGTATTCGAAGTGTCAGAACTAAAATAGCTAAAAGGTCGATTATACAAATACCAAACTGTAAAAGTAGTCCAATCCACCAATCTACAACAAATACAAAAGAAAACACTTTCAGGTGGACCGGACTACCTTATTAAAAAACATGTTGGACAAAAGAAAGAATTGAACCACTTGTGTCAGCAGCTATAACGGGAAAAAACAAATCTATGTTCAGACCTGCTGCATAACGTAAAATCATGAATGCAGTCTGAAGTATGAACATGACTGCGCATTTCATTTCAGTCTGATGGAAAGACACACCTTTAACAGAGCACTGAAATGTCATAGCATTCACTGAGTGTGGACAAATGATGTATCCAACAAGCATGCAAAATATCAATGTGAAATTTTTTATATTCTAGGATAAAAAAAATGAAAAAATCTGAAAAAAAAATATAGTTTTGAAATGTGCACTATTCACTATACTCAGATCCGCACTTTTGTCATTTTTGTGTAGCCTAAAATAAAACTTATTTTCTATTGAGGTTTTGCACATTTGTAGCACTACATCATTGGCTGCATCCAGGATTTTTTTTCAGAAATGTTTGAATCTTTAAAATATGATTTTCGAATTTTTGAATATAAAGGGCTACATGTAGCTTGGCCTCCATTTGAAGTTTTCTAGAATCCACCATATTACAAAATAAGTACGGAACCTTTTATTTTGTAATTCATGTAACATATAAGCTATATATCTATACAGTAATGTAAAGTGTGAACAGTATTATTGCAAGCTGAATTTATACCAAATGTATAGATGATATTTGTTGGTTCGGGACAATAAACAAGGAGTAGAAAAAAGTTGGCTAGATCCAGCATCCATAGCTAATGTCACCGCCAAAATAATAGCTCATGAATGTTTCCATGTAACCTCATAAGAGAAAAAAACATAACAATAGGTACACTAGATGTCACCCACAGGCATTATACTTTTCTACAGAAGGTACTCGGTAACAGAATAAGCTAGCAGCTCATAACAGTGATTTTCTAATCATTCTAGTTGATGTAAGGGAACATTCGGAAGACAGCTCTTAACAATAATATGCACATTTTGGGCATAGCTCAGACACAACAGTCACTTTCATAACTAGTTATGGGGCTAATCATGTCTGAGGGTGTGCATGGCTAAAGGTCCACTAAAATCCAAGAAAATGTATGTTACTTCTACCAGACGATAAACTGAGTGGTGATCATATCCCTGACAACTCATATGTACTATTATCCAGAGAAATAATCTCAGATTATTTATAACTCATCAAACTAAATGTAATCCATAGATATAAAGGCAAGGCCATCATATGAAACTGTACCAAGACATCAATAATGCATGTCTATCGCTTAGAGAACTCGATTGTTACAGAATTTATGCCAATAACAGTTCAATATAATTTAGTGACAGTTGGCGTTTCTTTATCCGCCTTGTGATCTCTGAGAGCTTGAGAGCGGATTTTTCAGTGCGGAATGTTAGACATACAGTTTTATAGAAGAAATGTTATTAACAGAACACATCAACTATTTAGATCAGGCAATTGAACAAACACATTTGTTTGGTAAAGGATGACCTGTGAGAACAATGCATTAATGAAATTACACCTAACGAGAGCTACTTCTATGATACATACCGGCTTCTCTTTTGGTGTATAATAATTTCAAATATCATTTTCAAGCATTGAAGAATCTGTTTAATGTTCACCAAGTTAATTTGTGTGGCATGACTACCAACTACTTTCCTACAAGATTGGTAAGTTTTCAATTCTATTAATGAGACTTGAAAAACTACATCAGAAAAGTTCGAGAATATTTGTTATCAAATTGCATAACTGACTAATGGAAGTTTTACCACTACCTACGTGTACCGCCAACAGATTCCATATCCTGTGATACCCCAAGAAATTTCGTATTCATAATGGAAATGATACCCTTCCTAAATAGTACAAGAAGATGCTTTACCCAGAGAGAAAATTGAAGAGAAGTTGACAAGCAATGATGAATTAGATGAGGAAAAAAATAGCCTTATATGAAGGGGCAAGTCCTTCCATGCCTACATGGAAGGACTTCAAAATTTACTACGTTTACAAAAGAAGAGTACGGTAATTCAAAAGCAACTGGCATCTTATTCATAGGAATAAATTAATACTGGTAACTATATGTGATACCATACCGAGAATATAGACCCATAACATTGTCACATGATAAAGCAGAAGCACCAAAAGATAAAGCACTTCAATCTTTGTGAAAGATGCAGATCGCCTCTCTAATCCGTGTTGTAATCTACCTCCCAATCTCACTATGCTTAACTTGACATGACCAATGATGCTATATCACTGATGGTTCTCGAAAACATCAGCACCAGCAGTTAATCAAGACTTAACCACGGAACATATACTAGTATAAGTTTCACTGGAGGCATAATGGAAGTTTAGTTAGATGGGTCCTAAGGTCCAGACCCTCATATCTGGAAACTCAACTATCCACCAACAGAAGCTTATAATTATCCTTGTTGGAACACACTGCCTCCAGACGATTTGATCTGATCGTGAAAGCAACCTCCCACCCCAAAAAAATCTTGAATGTGACAATTGAGGTCAAAAGGCAGGGCCAGTATAGGAGCCTTCACTGTCGGCTCACCTCAAAATAAAAGAAAAGGTGTGTAGGGAAGTGGAAGAGATTCCCTGGTATGGTAGGCATGTGTATTAGTTAGGTGAGCAATACGACAGTTGCTGAGTTGCTCATGGCTGACAATCTATGGGTCTTAACTCTTAAGTATAGTATGTGTGTATTTGGTGAACAGGGTGACGTGTTTAGTCAATTCAGACTACTAGTTACAGAAATTAGCAAAAAAATAATGTGTGAAACACATGACTAGAAAACGGTTTGATGAAGCACGTCGAGCGTGACGCGGACCCATGAACACAAGATTGGCTCAAGTACTATTGCAGTAATTCTCTGATCACCATATCAGGAGCGTTTTAAAACACATGACCAGTTTAATAGTCATAATGAGTATATTCTGGTTACCAAACTTTTACCAAATTAAGTAAATTTGCCAGTTCGGATCCAATCAATCCCCTCCAATTTCTTATGTAATGGTGGCGTGGGACTTCACAGTGGGGACCAACCAATAGTAGTCTCCAATCGATTGTCAAGTTGCTGAATGTACTCGGTTCAGCAATAACTAGATTGTGCACTCATGCATTGTCATGGGCATGTGGCCACCGGAATTGCACAAGAATAGAACAGAGCACACAATTGGCTTATTGCAACCAGGACAGCGGGAGTAGGGGACCGTACGGGGAGTAAGAAACCCAGGGTACATACAAACTCACCGTGCATGAGTGCGCCGATCACCTCGTCCGCGGTCACATTGAGCGCCTTGAGCATGATCGCCACGTTCTGCAGCCTCTTCGGGTCGAGCAACCGGCTATGCTGCTGCTTCCAGGGGCCTCTGCTCGACGGCCCCTGATCGGAATTCCCCGGGAACAAGCTCTCCATCGCGGCCTCGTCCACGCTGCACACGACACCTCGGACGATTGACAGTAGCTCGGGAAAAATAACAGCGAGAGGAGGTAATATGGAATCGTGGAGACGGGGATGGGAGAGGCAGGGCACTCACCGGAACGAGTCGGAGGTCTTGACCTGGTCCCAGACGGTGGTGCGGCCGGAGATAGCCCGGAGCTTGTCCCAGTGCAGCGGCTTCAGGCTCGGCGGCCGCGTTCTCCCGTCTAGGACGTCGGAATTCTCTGCTCCTCTGTCTTGGACAGAGGCGCCAGGGGGACTGGTGAGCGCTAAATTGGCCAGGGCGGCAGGCGGCGGCGACTCGGAGGGCATCGGCCGCAGCAGCCTCTGCCTCGGCAACGGCGGCGGCGCAGGCGGACGAGGAGGCCGCAGGTGATTCGCGTGCGGTGGCGGTGGCGGCGCCGCGGGCGCGGGGACAGGTGGCGGCGGTGCCACCGACACGGGAGCGGGGGGCGGCGCTGCTTGCTCCAGGGTGCTGCGCTGGCTGGTGCTCCGGCTGAACGAAGACATGGCGGTCTTTCGCGCGGTGTAGAACGTTGCCTGGTCCTCGTCGTCGGAGGAATACTCCGTTCCGGTCATAGGCGGCGGCGGTGGCTGCGCGCCCGCCCGCTTCAGCGGCGGCAGCGGGCGGAGGTCAGGGCTCGCCTGCTTCGTCAGCTGGAGCGGGCGGAGGTCCGGGCTCGATCGGTGCTGGCGCACCTCCATCGCCGCCGTGAGCGGGTCGAGATAAATCGCGTCTGACGCCGTAGAGCTCGGCGGCGGCGACCTGTGTTGCCGGGAACTGCTTCCGACATCACTCGGGACCCTCGCGGGAACGGCTCCCGCGGGCTTCGGCCCGGCACGCTCGTCGTCCCCGCCTTCAGAGACGCGGCGCCACAGGAGGACGCAGGAGTAGGACAGCACCGCCAGCGCGACGAGACCCCCCGTGAGCGCGATCGCGATGATATTGGTGAGGTTGGGCGAGGACCGCCCCGAACCAGTGGACACGGCCGCAGCGGCAGCCGGCGGCGGCGGCACGGGGGCATCCCCAGACACCGGCGGCGGCGGGGACCAGTCGATGGGGAAGAAGGGCTGGTGGAGCGACCGTCGCGGGACACTGCCCCCGTCGGTATACTCCGCCGCCACCGCCGCCGCCGTGGACGAGAGCAGCCCACATAGACATAGTACCAGAGCGAACACTGCGCCCGCGACAACTCTCGCCCCCATGGCGCAGCGGAGGAGAGAATTCGAAATCCTCTAAATTCCCATCGATTTCTTTTTCGCTACTCCTACTTTTACGCGTCCGTTTCCTCTTCGTGGCGTCGTCTCCGGCAAGGGAAGTGCGTGTGATATAGGGAAGGTGCGGTTTCTTCCAGATGATGTCACGCTGACCTCCGGGTCCCAGGATGACGTACTGTCCCAGAGGTCAGCCAGAAGGCTTAACTCATACTACATTCTCGTCTGAGGAAGACATCGTCGGCCTCAATCAGGTGTGGATTGTGGAAGGAGCGAGCGACCCGCCATTTCGGCGTGTTCAACCGGGGTGGTCACGACGAAAGGGGCAGCGGACGACGGGCAATAATGCGGAGCCGTTGACGTGTGGGCCAGCAACTACGCGGGTCCCATGCGTCAGCATCCAGGCTGCCAGTCGTCGTGATCGAGTAGAAACTTCAGAGAGTAAATGAAGCGGTACTCCAGTCCAGAAGGTACCGAGCGTGGAGGACCGATGAAAGACTTGCAGCTGCCAGCGTATAGCATGTCCGTACATGCGGGGGCTCCAGCTCTCTCGTGTCAAAAAGACAAAAATAAACTCAGACCGAAAGAAACTTGAACAATATAAACCTCGAGCGATTCCTTTTAGGGCAGTGCTAGGCGTCGTCTGGATGGAAACTCAGCCATCCGATCGACATTTAGATCTCTTTTCCGGATACAGTCGCCGAAGACCTCGTAGCAAAAAAATTACGTTATTATAGCAAAATCACAAATGCAAAAAAAATTATGCTAATGTAGCAAGTACTGAAACCTCGTCGGAGATCTCTACAAAAACGTTTATAACAAAAAAATTATAGCAAAATCTAAAGCTGCACGAAGAACCGTCAGAGGTCTCGTAGCACCATTGTCGGCTGCACATAGCAAACCTAACGTCTGCTTGTAGCACCAACACAGGTCGCACGTAGCAAACCACGACATGGCTCATGGCACCGCTATCGGGCACACGTAGCGCCACCATTGGCCCCATGTAGAAACCTTTGACGTCGTACGTAGCAACGTCGTCAGCTACATGTAGCAAATCTTGACTCAGAGTTGTAGCAGCTCCATCCAAATCATCGAGGAGGGAGCTCCAGCACCGGAGCCTCGCAGCACCATCCTCCGGCCGCCTCACCGAAGAAGCTCGTTGGTCACCGAGAGGGCCCATGGACGCCACGGAAGGTAACTCTAGGTAGAGGACGCTATGGACACACTTGTAGGGTTTGTTGCATCGAAAACAAAACAAAATCTATCGCAAGAACATATAAAACCAAGATCCAATCTATGGCAAAGCCAAGATCTAATCTACGAGATCGGTGCAACGATATTGTACAGAACTAACTCTCGTAGATCCAAAGCGTTTAACGAGATTCGGATCTCGTGGTTGATGTAGTCGATCAATTGCCGATCTCAAGATCGCGTAGGCGATCCTTCCGGCACTGCATTCCGGCAGCGCTTCCACAGTCGGTCACACGTACGGTAGTCGATGAAGATCTCCCTCTACCTTTTTCCAGCAGAGCAGCGGAGGTAGTAGATCTCCTCGGAATCCCAACAGCATGACGGTATGGTGGTGGTGGAGGAGGAGGAGCGATTTCTGCAGGGCTTCACCTAAGCCGGAGCAGGACGGTGGAGAAGAGAGAGGGGAAGCGGCGGCTAGGGTTAGGCGCCAAGGACAAGGGGTGTGGTGGGTGCGCCCCTACCCCTCATTATATAGGTGGGGGCAGCCGGGCAAGGGTTCCTAGCCCAAGTCGTGCCCCCCCCCCAATTTGGCCACCAAGGGGAGAGTTGGAACTTTTTCCATCTAGTCTCCCCTCTTACAAAAAACTAGAGTTTGAATATTCAAACTAGGGTTTGACCCTTTTACTAGTGTTGGCCGAATTGGCTCTTTAGGGTTTGGTGCGGCTAGCCCCTAGGGCATGCCACTGTCGAATTGACCCCCTTCCGGGGTGGTGGAACCACTGGTGGTTCCTCTAGAACATTCTAGAAGTATCCGGTCAAAATACGAAACTTTTCTAAACCCGGAAAACCACTTTCCTTATATGAATCGTATTCTCCGGACCATTCTGAATCTCCTCGTGATGTCCTGGATCCAATCCGAGACTCCGAACAACATTTAGTCTCCAACTCATATTCCATATCTAGTTAAACAACATTGAATCCTTAAGTGTGTCTCCCTACAATTCGTGAACCATGCAGACATGATCGAGACACTTCTCCGCTCAATAACCAATAGAGGGATATGGAAATCCATATGGCTCCCACATATTTCAACGATGACTTCATGATCAAATGAACCCTTTACATACGATACCAATTCCCTTTGTCACCCGATACTTTACTTATCTGAGGTTCGATCATCGGTATCTCTATACCTAGTTCAACGTCGTTACCGATAAGTACTCTTTACTCATACTGTGATGTAACATCCCTTGTGACCTTTTCATATGCTTGCAAGCTAATTGGATGACACTCCACCGAGAGGGCCCAAAGTATATCTATCTTTCATATGGATGGACAAATCCCACTCTTGATCCATGCGCTTCGATCCATACTTTCAGAATACATAATTCCACCTTTATAATCGCCCAATTACGAAGTGGTGTTTGATGTCATCAAAGCATCCATCTGGTGATGGTGATTAACATGATCTCATGGTCAAAGGATTAGGTTACTATGTATTTAAAAGCTTATAGCAAACGAACTCTAAATGACTTGATCTTATGCTATGCTAACTATAGGAGTATGTCCATCACATCATTCTCCTAATGATATGATCTTATTATTAATAACATCCAATGTCCATGATCAGGAAACCATGATCATTTATTAATCAACAAGCTAGTTTAACAAGAGGCTTACTAGGGACCCTTTTATGTTTACAAAACACACAAGTATTAATGTTTCTGGTTAATACAATTATAGCATGGGATGTAAGCATTTATCATAAACATAAAAATATGATAATAACTACTTTATTATTTCCTCTTGGGCATATATCCAACAGTCTCCCACTTGCACTAGAGTCAATAATCTAGTTTGGAAAAACTTTGTGCATTCAACACCTATGGCTTTCTGGTGTTGTATATACATGATTGGAAGCAGTAAACATAATCTTCGTGTGTGTATTTGCATGTCTTTGCCTCTCTACGCATCACTCATTCTCCAATGATATGGCATTGTATAAATTTGGTTCTTTGGTGAGACTTTTAGTTCCTTGGGGTTAAAACATGTTGATACAATTGTCGTACAATATATATTCATAGTACTAGTCCGCTGTGAACCACACCTAGTTTGATAACAAACTACTTGACACAAATTCTCTCTTTTGCTGCTACAATAGCAGTCATATACTTAGCCTTCTGTTGTAGTATCTATCACAATGTCTTAACTTTGGAACTCATCCAAATCTGTTATGGAATCTCCTTTCCATTAAATTGTGCCACCCATAGTTTAAATTGAGATAAACTTAATTTGTATTTTTATTACAAAATTAGTATCATTGTAACACTTTACAATGAACTATCTATCTATTAGTCACCTCTACATAAATAACATATTCTTAGTTCTCCCAAAGATCATAAGAATATCCTTACTATCGTCCAATGATCATCTTATGAGTCATTCTGGTATATGCTCATGAAATGTATACCACAGGACATATCTGGATGTGTACATATCACGGTATGATTGAACAGAATACTCTTTGTGATTTCTTTCACCAAGTATCAAAAGCACTTGGATCTCACCTCACTTACCAAGTGTCAATACACTTGAATCTTGATGTAAACCTTTCTGTGTGGCAAGAATCTTTCTTGTCATTTCCATATTGAACTCATTCAATATCTCATCTATGTACATTTGGCACAACCATATTAGCATATCAATATATCCATATAGACATTGATGCCAAATATCTGGGTTTTGCCTAAGTCTTTCATCGAGATGAAATTATTAACTTATGTCAATAAAAGATACATCATCTCCAATCAACAATATGTATTTCACATAATGTATTAGAAATATGTCTCAGCGCTCCCACTTAATTTTTTGTAAATGCAAGTATCTTCATCATCTCCGATGAAATTAAACTCTTTTAACAGTTTCATCATGGTGAAGATTCCAAGTCCGGCGAAGCTTACTTCAACCATTGAAGTTTGCATGCCCTTTTAGCACCCTTTGAATTAACAAAAACCTTTGGATCATGTCATGTACATGTCCTAGGTAACCATTCTATTAGAAGAACTTTGTTTTGTTTGTTCAACTAGCATATACCAAAATTATATGTTTGACTATTGAACATTCTAGGTAACCATTCTATTGGACATTTTCGTAAACTATTTTTCAACATGTTTACTATTTCATAGATGTAAAACATCCATGTCTATTTATAAATCCAAATATGAATGATATATTTTACACCTTTCCGGAGGGTCTTCCAAGTTCAAAGCTTGATTTCTCGTGTATGGAATTATCACGGATTTTATGGCTTCAAGAAATTTGACAGACTCAGGGCCCATCATCTCTTCTTTGCATGTAGTTGGTTCATCATTGTCAAATAATAATGATTTAACTCTCAAATCTTGGTATTTTATTGTTTACCCGACCTACTTGGTTTAATAATAACTTAGACCTCTGTGACCACAACCTTTGAGGCACGTGAGCCATGAGCATTGTTGTTGCCTCCAGGACAATTTCCGATGCTGCGCAACTCAACACATATAGCTAAGGTTCAATAACCTTATCAAATTTCTATTGTCCTCCCAATTAACTTTTCATGAAAAAATTCCTTCTCAAGAAACTTGACGTTCTAAGCGACAAACACTTTTGTATTCAGTGTTATGGAGGAATACTCAACGGTTATTCGAAATAACATACAAATACATGCTCATCCGATTTGGGTTGTAAACATTTTACTTATGCCTAGCATACCAATGTTTAAGAAAGGACAACTTGGGTTTTACCCCAAATCATAAGTTATATGGTGTCATTTCAATGGATCACGATGGTTCTATTTTTAGTGTAAAAGCGGTAGTCTCTAAAGCTTTAATCTTTAAAATGTAATGATAGTTTTATAAATGACACCTTTGATCTTACCATGTCAAACAAGGTTTCATTACATATCTCAAACACTTCATATTACTATGGTGTTTCAGGAAATGCAAATCTGTGGAACGATTCCTCAAATCTTAGGTGTTTTGCTAAACTTATAACTCAAATATCTTCCTTTATGATCCAATCATAAACTCTTTATTTTCTTGTTAGAATGATTTTCCACTTCATCTTGAAAGTCTTTGAACATTTTCAAATGTTTCATACTTCTTCCTTATTAAGTAAATATACACATATATTCACTCCAATTTTTGGAAAAGCATATGAAGTTGAAATCCATCCCTCATTACTATACATAATGGACTACATACATAAATATGTACAAATTCCAATAAGTTAGTCATCCGTTCCCCTTTGGCCTATGAACGAAGTTTCAATTATTTCTATGAAAGTCTCATAAGTGTCATTTGATCAAAATCAAAAGACTAAAAAATTCATCAACATGGAGTTTCTTCATGGTTTCTTTCCAATATAATTTAAATGGAAATGTCACTTCTTAAGTGATATTTCAATCATTTTTCTTGCGACATTTTTAGCATTAGTTTTATGGATGTGATTTCTCCAACTAGACTTTTATATCATCCATCTATTATGGAATACGGAAATTATTTGAACAAACTTTTGTTCTCATCATACTTGATCAAAATAATAATCATTAAAACAAATCTTGATGCCAAACTTTGATGTCAAAGAGAAACACAATAACACTTTATTTGTTATCGATGAACATCATCACGTATTCTCTTGCTTGTTACTTAGGCCATTGTAGTTCATGAATTGTATTGTTCTGTATGAAAATTCACACCAACAAATTCGGTATCCAATACCAAAGAACCACATTGTTTAAAAAGAAAAGAATACAACCATAACATGTCTATCATCTATATACCTAAACTAAACAATTCTAGCCTTTTTCTTTTTCTGCCAAATATTTCTGAGATTCTCTTTCAGCATTTCCTTTTTTTTAAGAATCTATTAACACCAACAATGGAGCCATACACATGACACATAGTCAAAAGCGTGTATAGTCAAATACTAATATCTTTGGACTTGCACTTTGAAGTAGATCACCGTCATCAAATGTTTGGCGTTCTTTCGAATTCCATTCTTTAGTAATATTTTAGTGTAGTAAACATGTTACCTACATCTTATATTCATACTTATCATGAAAAATTTCATGATCAAGCTATTATAGCTTATCATAGCGAATCGCGAGTATAATGTTGCTCTCCAACACCTTTTGGAGGATTAGGACGAGTAGCGTCTCCAACCTCTGCAAATTCTCATCAAATATGAGAACATAAATTTGTCCATATTACACTCTATCACGTTGCAACAAAAACATTGTTTCATATATCTCAATATCTTCCACACATGATGGTCCTTGAAACATTTCTTTCATCTCTTAGATAACCTTGATACTAAATCAACCTTTTGAATATCAAGGATCATGAAGGCAAACATGATACTTAGATACTAACACTGAAATTGTTACTCTTGATTTAATACTAATTATTAAACTTCACGGAGTAAATGGAGTTTGCTGAAAGTTTGCAATAGTACTTTAAAACTTTAGATTGACACTCAAAACAATATGATACAAATTCATAAAGTAACTATCCAGAATTCTATAGTTCTATTATCTCAATTAAAACTAAGGTGGTGAACGGATGCCAATGACTATAACAATTCTGAAAATCACTTTGATTTAATTTATAATAAAATGTGTTCAACTTTAATCATATTACTTTTGAACTCCCACTCAAAATAACATCCCTCGAGTCGTTTTGGTGATCACACTGATGTCTACGTGCGCTTCTATTCTTGTAGACAATGTTGGGCCTCCAAGTGCAGAGGTTTATAGAATAGCAACAAGTTTCCTTTAAGTGGATTACCCGAGGTTTATCGAACTCAGGGAGGAAGTGGTCAAAGGTATCCCTCTCAAGCAACCCTGCAATCAAGATACAAGAAGTCTCTTGTGTCCCCAACACACTCAATACACTTGTCAGGTGTATAGGTGCACTAGTTCGGCGAAGAGATAGTGAAATACAAGTAGTATGGGTGATTATAAGACAACGGTACCAGAAAAGAGCTTGACGGGGAGGAAGAGACTAAAGGCAATCTGAAATAAAGATGGAAACAAGCAAACATGTAGCATAACTAGTTGGTGTTTCAATGCTTAGAAACAAGGCCTAGGGATCATACTTTCACTAGTGGACACTCTCATATAAATATCTTCTCTTCATGATACTACTCTGAACTACTCTCTGGTTGGACAACTCTAATCCATGGTAGGGCTATAATAGCACACCTTAAAGTTTGCATTCCCCATCTAGATAACCCCACACTGTCACCTTAAGTGCTAGATGGTTCCAACAAACACCACAATTTCATAGAGACATCCAACTCCAAATATAACTCATGACAAGTATTTATGTAATCTCTAGCCTAAGTGTCACACGGTGTGCACACTATCACATTCACACACGTGGGGATAACCGGAGATTACAATTAAAGCACTTGAGTAGCAGAGTAGATCTACTTGATTACAAAGCTCATGGTCTCAATAAGATATTGCATACAGAGAGAGATATATGAACACATAGCTACCGGTAGATCCCTTAGTCTCGAGGGAGAACTACTCCCTCCTCATCATGGGAGTCAGCAACGACGATGGAGATGGTGGTGGAGTCGATGGATATGGCTCTGGGGGAAATCCCACATCCCGGCAGGGTGCCAAAACAGAGACTTCTGTCCCCCGAATGTCCTCTTCGGTGGCGGCGTCGCTGTAGACCTTTTCGTGAATTTCTGCCCCCGTTAGGGTTTATGTATCGGGGAGACGTATATATAGGCAAAAGGGCAAGGTTGGTGGAGCCTCGAGGGCCCACACTAGGGGCCAGGGGGACCCGCACCACCCCTGGGTGTGGCCGCCTTGTTGCGCCTCCACGTCTCTCCTCTGGACTCCGTGTCTGCTCCGGTAAAATATTTACTTTGGCTTTTGTCCCGTCCAATTTCGAGAATATTTGTTTTTTGGCTTTTCTGAAACAAAAAACAGCAGAAAAGAGGCAACTGGCACAGCGACATCTTGTTAATAGGTTAGTCCCAGAAAATTTATAAAAACACCTCATAGTGTAGACAAAGCATAACAAAGTTGATACAAAACAAGCATGGAGCATCAAAAATTATAGATACGTTTACGACGTATCACACACGAACCAAATCCACTACACCAAGTCCGATCATCACGAGAGATGATGTAGTTTCAAAGGCGAACAGTCAACATGTTCATCATATCATCTATATGACTCATGCTTTAACTTTTGGCATTCCATGTTTCGAGACCATGTATGTACATGCTAGGTTCGTCAAGGTTAAACTTAGTATCCGCATGTGCAAATCTGGCTTGCACCTGTTGTATGCACACGTAGAATCTATCACACCCGATCATCATGTGATGCTTCGAAATGATGAGTCTTAGAGATGGTGTCTGCTAAGGACGAACACTTTATTACTTGATGTTTAGTGAGAGGGATCATCTTATAATGCTATCGTCGCGATCTAAGCAATACAAGATGCATAAAAAGGAATAACATCATATGCAATTCCTAATATGTGATATGATATGGCATTTCTTCTTGTGCCTTTTATCTCCATCTCCAAAGCACAAACATGATCTCCATCATCACCAGCATGGCGTCAAGGTCAATGGCACCGCTTCATGGTTGTCCATAACCAACAACAACTATTACAACTACTTGGAATAAGCTATTACATGATGAATAGACACACATGTCTTAACTAATTTAAAGACAACCATCACGCTCATGTCGGTTGCCATATTACAATAAGGATCATTGCATACATAAAATATAATCACAATCACATCATGGCCATATCACATCACATTCCCCTGCAAAAACAAGTTAGACGTCTCTAATTTTCTTTGCATGTTTTACGTGGCTTGGGGTTTTCGAATAAGAACCGTTCTTACCTACGAACATGAACCACAACGCTAATACAAGTGTTGTCAAGTGCCCATTGTAGAATCTAAACTATGGTGGGAGAGACAGACACACGCAAAGCCACTTGTGCAATGCAAGTTGCACGTTGAGCGTGGAGCAAGTCTCATGTGCGATGACATGTAAGGTTAGCCCGGGCCGCTTCATCCCGCCATCCTGCAAGATGCAAAGTACATGAAAATCAAGCGACAACAAAAGCATCAACTTCCATAAAACCATTGTGTTCTACTCGTGCAACAGATAAGATTCGGCTCTGATACCACTGTAGGGTTCGTTGCATGGAAAATAAAAAAATCTATCGCAAGAACACATAAAACCAAGATCCAATCTATGGAAAAGCCAAGATCTAATCTACGAGATCGATGCAACTAGATTGTAGAGAACTAACCCTCGTAGATCCAAAGCGTTTAACGAGATTAGGATCTCATGGTTGATGTAGTCGATCACTTATTCACTTGCCGATCTCAAGATCGCGTAGACGATCTTTCTGGCGACGCATTCCGGCAGCGCTTCCGTAGTCGATCACACGTACGTTAGTCAATGAATATCTTCCGCTCCCTTTTCCAGCAAGGAAGCGGAGATAGTAGATCTCCTCGGAATCCCAACAGCATGACGGTATGGTGGTGGTGGAGGAGCGATTTCTGCAGGGCTTCGCCTAAGCCAGAGCAGGACGGTGGAGAAGAGAGAGGGGAAGCGGTGACTAAGGTTAGGTGCTGTAACACCCAGTTTTAGTTAAATAGTAAATGGGGTTTTGATTGTGCATTCATAAGCATCATCTCTTAAAAATGCACGCAAAGAGAAATATACAAAACCCTAAACCCTAGTTTCCCTCTCCCTCTCAAATCAATTCAAAATGTTTTGAATTTTGAAAACTACTACCTCCGATCCTAAATAAGTGTCACGGTTTTGAACTAACTGTAGTTCAAAATGATAGGAGATCGAGATATATTGATGAGGTGATATGAGTTTAAACATGCTAAGGCTTGTATGGGAGGCCACGGTGGGATGTGGTTTTTCTAGTCCCATGCTCGCCACCACTAGGAACCGAGTTCTTGCCTTTGGAACCGAGACGAGCGTACAACCACACGGGGCCTAGAAAACCTCACGAGTAACTAACTTGCGTAGTAGATTCCATGAGTCACATAGTTAGGAGTTCCATTCGACATATGCATAGAAAACCTTTTGAAAGATTTGGCGGGTCAAGGTGCATTCATAACAGGTAGGGAAGCGTGTACCGGGTTGCTTGGGGTCGATGGAGCCCCTGGTAAACCAAACTTGCCTCACATCTCTAGGGACTGGCTTTGAGATTTGACCTGTGACGGCGGAACCATCCTTAGGGAGTGACTCATGGTCTCGGCGAAAGCAAGGTAAATGTCGTGTCTAACCACCCTCTGTCAGCCTTCCAAGAAAGAGGGATTATCTAGTGGCATTAAGATAAGGTTAGTACGTGTGGGTAAAGTTGTGCACCCCTGTGATGGCGCCCAATACTTGTCGTGAAACGCTTCGTTGGAAACCCCAAGAGCAAGGTATGAAGCAGCACATCAGTAAGTTTCCCTCAGTAAGATACTGAGGTTATCGAACCAGTAGGAGGAAGGAAACATCACACAGGTGTTGCTGCCAACGTGGATACCTGCACAACACAAACTCAAGACTTTGCCCCAACGAATCAGTGAGGTTGTCAAGCTCATCGGTTTGCTGTAACAAAGGATTAAATGTATGGTGTGGAAGATAATGGTTTGCAGCAAGTAAACAAGTAATAGTGGAAGATGTATCAATGGTAAAGATTGGAACGGGGTCCATAGTTCACTAGAGGTGCTCCCCTTATATAAACAACATGGCATGAAGGGTAAACAAATTACAGCAGGGCAATTGACAGGAACTGAGCAAGGCATAACAATGCAATACTAGTTAGAAAGATCCTATGAGATTCGATTGGGCAATACAACAAGATACATAGACCTCCATCCAACTGCATCTATGACTAGAAGTCCACCTTCAGGTTATCATCCGAACCCCCTCCAGTATTAAGTTGAAAGCAACAGACAACTGCTTTAAGCAAAGTGTGTAAGGTAAATAGTCCACATGTTCCATGAACAAGAGACCGTTGTTTTATCCCTAGTAGCAACATCACATCTACAACCGAAGATATTTCTGTCACTTCCCTTGGAAAGTAGAGGCATGAACCCACTATCGAGCATCAATACTCCCTCTTGGAGTCACTAGCAACTACTTGGCCAAGATAACCACTAGCAATGGAGAGCATGCAAGATCACAAACAACACAGACATGATAGAATCATAAAGATAGAACCATTAATCAAACCAACATAATAATCTCAATATCCATCGGATCCCCGCAAACACAACATGCATGATTACAAATAGATTAGATCTTGATCATGAATGGAGCTCACAAGATCTATACATGAAAGCACAAATGAGGAGATACAACCATCTAGCTACTACATGGACCCATAGTCCAAGGTGGAACTACTCACAAATCATACCGGAGAGAAGGCCTCCGGGATGATCTCCCCTCCTGCAGGGTGCCGGGAAGAATTTCAGATCCCCCCGATCTAGGGACGATGGTGGCGGCGGCTATAGACGGTTTCGTGGATTTCTGATCGGGTACTGAGAGTTTCTGCATCGGAGGCTTCATATAGGCGAAGGGGCGAGTCCGGGAGGCGACCAGGGCCGCCAAACCCCAGCCAGGCGCGGGTCCACCTGACCCCGCGCCTGGGGTAGGTCTGGCCCCCCTGGCTAGCCCCTCCGGCTCTCCTCTGGACTTCTTGTTCCCCACGGAAAGTAATTGACCTTGACGTTTGTCCCGTCCAATTCCGAGAATATTTCTTTACTAACTTTTCTGAAACCAAAAACAGCAGAAAACAGGCATTTGGCACTGTTGCAACTTGTTAATAGGTTAGTACTAGAAAACATGTAAAAAGCACCTCAAAGTGTAGACAAGTAAAGCAAAGTAGATACTAAACAAGCATGGAGCATCAAAAATTATAGATACGTTTCCAACGTATCACCCTGCAGGGTTAAATCTTTTTGAAAAGTCGTGTTCACGGTTATGAACGCTTGGTGACCGAATTCTAAGATCATAGAGAACTTTAACCTAATTGTAGAACTTAGTAGATCAACGTGTGCCTAAGGATGCTTCCTCATGGGTACACGGGGGTGATCCTAGTTCAGGTGATGATGATGATTTGGTGGATATCAAGAGATGATGATCAACACTTTGGAGTGTCGCTCTCTTTCCCCTTTTAAAATATTCTGATTAGACGAGCCTATTCTCTCTCTTGATTCATAAACAAAGATGGTTTTATGCAAAACAGCCCCACCAGCCATAATTCTTGCGGAGTACACCCTTGTACTCACCCTTGCTTTGTTGATACTTTTGTAGAAGATTAAGTATTCACCTGAAGACAAGTTCTGTACTACATCGACATCAACGAGTAGCTTGGGGTTCCCGGCCGGCATCCTGGAATCTATGGGCTGGGACGCCATCGTTATGCTTCAGGCCTCTTAGGCCATTTGTTAAGTTTTCTATACTTAATAGCATAATTTTCCTTTCATTGTTTGATGTTTGTGCTCAGTGACCTCTGCTTGTAATAATTTGGTTCTTCACTCAGATATGAGCTTGTTGTAATAAATTTTGCGTCATAGGGTCACTGCTGTGTTATCGATTCTCCATTGGATATCTTCGAGCTCAAGGTTAATCTTATGTCAGACGGAGGTCTGGGATTTGTTTAGCCCTGATCTCGGGGGTGTCACAGGTTTTGGTATCAGAGCAGTACCGACCGTAGGAAAATCTTGCTATTGGTCGATGTTGAGTCTAGTGTTTGTGAAAACTATTTGAAAAGTTGAAAAGTGTTTGCAAAAACTCTAGTATGCCTCTTTTACTCCTTATCCAATTTTGCTCTAACTCTAGGTCATCTTATCTGGTGTTGATTTTGCAAAAGTTTTGATATCTCTTCTGGTCTTTCAAAGCTTAAGTGCCTTTTGGGCATGCCGTTTCTAAGCTAGTTGACCTAGTGCCGAGTTCTCTAGAGTTGTGTGTGTTGTGAATTCCTTGTTCCCTTTGCTCTTATTCATCTGAGAGATTCATTTCCATCATGATCTCTCTGTTTTATGGATCCTACAATATAATAATCCACGGTGTTCTGCTCTAGGCTTCGAGGTCTCCTTTCGCCTCATGTGCCTCCTTTTTGTTTGTTTGGGTACTTCAGAAGTTGTTTCTTCTCTTGGAAGCTACCTTGTGATTATTTCCTTGTAGTGTACACTATGTCACTCAAGTAGTAGCTACTTGTTTCTTTGGGTTTTAACTCTTGGACTTGAACCTAAGATCCCTGATTGTGCTGGACTCTGGTGTTGTGAATCTTGTACATGAAGCTGACCTTTAACCCAAGATCCGATCCTTTGACCCCTGCTGCTAATGTTCACACATTACCTCAGGATGTCTGGTATTACAATTCTAGCCTTCAAGCTTGTGGTTTTTGTCGCGATTGAATTGTGATAACTAAGGACTTCCCCTACCACTAGCCATGGCAGATGTTATTTAATGGAACCATATAGATCACGGAAAGAGTACTCCTCGAGAGTCTCGCATCTATACCCGTGACTCTGCCACACCTTACCTCTTCTATGCATTGGTTTCCGGAAGATTGTTGACTTATGCATCCACATCTCGGGATTATATCCTGAGCATGTTCTTCCTTTACCTTGTTTTCGACCTTTGTCCATCAGTTGGTAGCCAAGTATTAACTTGCATTGGTGTCTTCCGAAGCAAGATACTCTTGTGGTCCGTTAAGACAAACCATTTCGGAATGTCAGCAGAAACAAACTTCAGTACCTCATCATATATAGGACCAGGTCAAAGTGTTGCAATCCACAGATCAAGAAGAATTGATTAGCTTCTATCTATTCTACCTTAAAGTGTCACACTCTTTCATACTAAGAGGTCATGCTAAGCTTCATGACCCTCTTAATGAAGTGATACTCTCACAAATTTTTACCCACCCTTCCTATGAGCTTTCGTTCTCGTGAATGATGTGTGTGCGTAATAATGTGGCCGTCTGAGATTCTTAGCAATTATTATTATTTTGATCTCCAAGGACATTTGTGTCATTCTTAGCATGATTGGTTAATCCTATCACTAGGCGAAGAATGATTGTGCTGCCAAGTTCGCTATTCTTGAGCACTCTCTTCGCTCAAAGAGTTAGGCTTGTGCCAAATCTCTAAATTTGTGTCTTCTTGCCTTACCAAGCAAGTTTCCTCTCGAACTAAGTGACATATCGGTGGTTCGTGATATTCTGGACGTCTTTCTAGAAGCATCGCCATGTTGCCACATGATCGTGATGTCAAGTTCTTGAGCAAGTCAGTTCTCTAAACTGCTCCTTTCTCCAAGGATTCATACTGGATACCCCTGAACTAGTTGGTTGAGCTTAAACAACAACTTGGAGAGTTGTAAGACAAAAGTTCTATCCACCGTAGTTCCTTCTTCAAAGTATATCTAGTTTTGTTCGTGTTGAAAGAAAGTTAGTATCTCCTCCGTGGATATGTTATCTCCCCACCTTTGATTTGATTTGGGTTATCGTCAAATCAAACTCAGTCCCAAGGACTGTCTTGATGATGTTTCTTCTCGTGACGTTTCACCGGAGTACATTTTCATGTCTTTGGTCTGAACAATAGTTTGCCTTGTTCTCGCAACATATGAGTCCATCTTAATGGAGTGTCCTGATAAGTTTGTTGTTGAGCCCATCAATGACATCCTTGTCTTTTTAATGCTATAACATACTCATATGGAACAATTGGCAGTAATGTTGGAAACTTTCGAGAACCATCCTCGAGTCATCTTGAAGTATGCATTCTGGATGTTAGAAGTAATCTTCTCTGGTTCACGTGCAAATGTTGAAAGATGTCGTCGTGGATTTGAGAAAAGTTGTCTTCCTTTTCTTAAGGACACATGTGTGATTTATTGTTAGTACTTTATGTGTGTGCCGCTATCCTTCGACAAGTTGCTAAGGACATGGGTGTAGCAATCTATCTCATTCGTTTGGAGCTTTACACTTTAGTCCATATCTTGAGAATCTAGTAACTTTACCTTGTGGTAAATGTTTGATACGTCCAATTTGCATCACCATTCTATATCATAATTTGCCTCTATTCATTTATATATGTCTTATTATGAGGTATTACTTATGTCTTTTCATCTGTTTATGCATGTTGGATGATTCTTGGAGGATGAACTGCCGGAGTCTGGAATCTCATGGAAAAAGAGGCGTTTTGGTGCAATTTCGCGAAGATCAGAAAAATACTAGAAAAATATGGGAAAATTATATTTTTACAGAAGATAGAGGAAGCCAGAAGGGGAGGCGAAGAAGGGCCGCAGGGGGCCCACCCTCCTAGGCGCGGGTCCACCCTGGGTCGCGCCTAGGGCAGGTGTGGCCCACCCGCCCGGCTCCCAACTCCTTGCGGTGGCCCAGCATACCACTGCATGTGTAGTACACTATAGTCGTTGACATGACATCCACAGAACATCGTTCCGTAAATATCACATCCCTCAGAGTGGTACAAAAGAAACATTGCAGGTCCATATTACAAACATACACACATTATTATTATTGCAATACTGGAAGTTCAAGACTTCCAAAAGATTCAACTTACAAACCAAAATATAAGTGTTTTAGCGGAAGTTTCGAATTTAAAACTTAAACTCCAAATTGAGCTCAACAACTTTTTGCTATATATTGTTCATGTTGCTCGGCTCAAGTGGCTACTAGATCTATAGTAATTATTCGGACTCTTGGAACTCTCCTCCGTAGATGATATCGTAGTCCTCCCCTTCTACAGCTCCATACAGGTTGGGCTCTTCATAGAATACCTCCTCTTGGCTTTCAGTTGCATACATTGGAGTATCTTCGAGATTCTTAGAGTATAAGCAAGGATTCAAAGGAAAGGATGAGTAACAGCGTTACTCAGCAAATTCATTATATGCAAGGTAGGAAGTTTGATGCACTATCTACCACCTCGGACTATCAGTCCTTGGCACTATGCAATTTTCGTAAATATTTCTTCGAAGATTAATTTTATTATGAAAATCTATGACCATCAGCCTTCACAGGTTGACCATAACTTTCATGGATTTCCTTTCCTGCCGCGCTCGTAGCTCCTTCCCGGAACAGGGAGTAACAAGTTACAATTCTTATCAACTCCTTGTTGCACAACCGGGCGTACTTTCCCGTCCACAATTCCATGATGTGGGTCCCGGTAGTTGGTCCAAGCCAATCATTGCCCTCTCCGCGACCTCATATGTCTGCATGATCCTTCGGGGCTGGCTCACCTCCGTTAAGCCCCCTTTCGGGCAAGCTAAAATCCTGATGAGTTCCCAAAGACTCTATGACCTGGTGATTCCCAGAATAGTACCATTTACATGGACTATATCCCTAAACACCATTCATGGATAATCTAGACACCTAAAGTGTGGGGCGTAAGGGTGCCCACCCATATGTTGGATCCGCACAAGGAATCACAACATCAAGTTAAGGTCGTCTTGCCTCCATACAAGAGGAAAAGGATACAACTGACTTCTTCGTCCCATTCCAAATATCATGGTTAACGCGTAATATACCGCGCTAGAATCACTGATGTCATGCGTTATTAATCCCTAATTGTTCATCATTATTGCAATTATAAACATAAGTTCTATTGCTCCATCATATCATCACTTACGATGATATCTAAGATTTATTATCTTGAGAAAATAATGTTTTCTTTTTCTATAATATAGATGATAACACACAATTTGCAAATACTTTGATAAAGACTCTTCAAAGGACATGAGCAAGTGATGAACTTGCCTTGTGACTGCAAGGTAGTGAAGTCGGATGCTTGCACTGGACATTGAGCTTCTATGTCTACAAAATCATCAGTATTGCCCGGTAAGGACAATATTTAAAGAAGCAAAATGATTATGCAAAGTAATGTAATGCATTACTTAGCTTTGTGTGTAATCTCCCCCATTATTATAAAAATTCTTTTAATAATAAAGAATTTATAAATATTAATTTTTAATATTTATTGAATATTGTATTCTTTTATTTTTTTGCATTTTATTTATTTAATAAAATTTTTAAGAATTAAATACCAAAAATTGATATAAAATATTTGTTTAGTATTTTTCTAAAATACTACAATACTAATATATAATGAAAATGATTTTTATTTATTTTTATCATCTTTCAATAATTTTATAAAATTCCATAAGGAATATATATATTACAAAATTGTTAATAAAATTTATATGTCTAAAATTTTATTTCTTAATTTATTTGGATAGTTTGGATTATTGTGAATCCAAAAATATTTTATTTATAATTTTTGGATTTTTATTTTATTTTCTAGAATTTATTTAAGTCCAGGGGCATTTTGGTCTTTTCTTATTTATTAAAAACTGCCTTTAGGTAAATGGGCTGTCTTTGTTGGTTTATTGGGCCCCAAAACGATACCTCGAAGGGGTCCTGGCCCAATCCATCCCACTCCCCAGTAACTCTTTCGACCTCATCTCTCTCTTCTCCTCGACCCCGTGGTCGATGGCGCCGCCGCCGTGCGCTGCTCGCCACCGTGGTCCTCCCTGGCCGCTGCCGTGATGCAGGGCGAGGTTGTCGACCATGCTCTACCTTCCTGTCCAATTCGATTTGGATCTAGAGCTCCCCCGTGTCCAGACTAGCTCCATCCCGAACCCTAGGGTTTGGGGTGGTGTTGGTGCTGTCGCCGCCGCTGATGTCGTGTGCTGTGGTGGCGTTCCTCGCCATCAGGCGTGGCTATGGTCGTCGCCGCAGCGTGGTGTGGTGTGGCATCCCGCAAAACCACTACTAGAAAATCGCGTTGTTTTTGTGCATTGCATCATCATGACCGCATGCTCATGTCATCATGCCACATTGCATTTGAGCATCGTCATCATCATGCATATTAATTTGCCTAAAAACTATTTGCGAAAGACAATCGTTTTCTAAAATTTACCCTCCTTCTATTTCAAATTAAACCCCTGGACGCTTCTGGATATTTTTGTTTCTCTAAGATCTATTTATAAAAGCTTATTGCAAAGGTTAAATAAAAATTATATTATTTTAGTGGGGCAGTCGAACGGGCCGAGTAGACCCGAACGACTACCCCCAGAGATTAAATCGGCCCACCTGTAATCCTTCTGCTACCAGACAACCTACCCAGCCCTCCTCTCCACCTCACCCCACCCTATAGCAACTTGCCACCTCACCCTTTTCCCTTCCCCCAACCAACCAGACGCAGCCACCTCACCCCCACTCCCTCTCTCTCCCTCACCCACCACACACAAGCACACACGCACACAGCGTCGCATGCAACACACGCTACCACGCACGCAGCCCCCCCCCGGATCCCACCTCCCCCTGACCGCTCACTCCCTCTGTCCCACGCGTCCCCCAGGCCCCACACCGCCCTGGCCCACCTCTGCTCCCCGTCCTCTTCCTCCCACCTCTCTCACCGCCCGACCGCGAGCCCCCCCCCCCGAGCCCCGCGTGCACCCTCCCTTGCTCCCCGCCGCCGCTCGCCCCTGTTCCCCCCGGCCGGCGCCGCTCCTCCCTCGCTTCCGCTCCGCCGCGCCTCAACCGCCAGCACCATCCCCCCCGACGCAGCCCCTGCTCCCCTTCCTCCCACGAGCTCCTCCCTCCCTCACCTTCGCACGCCTGCCCCTCCCCCGACTCTCTGCTCCACCGCCGCTCGCCGGAGCTCCCTCTCCCCTTCCCCTCCTCCTCTCTCCCAGCCCCGGCGGCACCTTCCCCTTCCCCAACCTCCGCTCGCCCGCCTCGCCCCGAGGCAGAGCTCGCCCCGCGCCCGGCCGCGTCCCCACGCGACCGCCCTTCCTCCTCCCCTACCTCCGCTCGCGCACGCCGGCGCCGCCGCCTCCTGCGCCCCGTCCGGGCTCCGCCTCCGCCCGGCCTCCTCCCGCCCTCGCCTCTGTCGTCGGCCCGCCTCCCGGACTCCCTCGTCGCGCGCCGGCTCCGTCCACCGCCGCCAGGGCCGGTCCGCCCTCCCAGCCGCTCCGCCCGTGCTAGCCCGACGCCAGCCCGGGCCCACCTCTCCTTCCACCGCGTTGCCCCGATGCCAGGAACCGCCGTCGATCCCTCTCCTCACCCTGGAGCCTCCACCGCCGACGGGCCCTCACCGCTCGGCGCTGTCCTCATCCCGCCGACAGTGCCCCCCGCGTTCCCTGTTCGTCGCTGGCCTCTGCACTGGCTCGCACGCCTCCTTGCAGTACCAACAACTGCTGGGTCAACCAAGCCTCGTGGTACCTCCAGTGTCGGGAATCGCCGCTTTCTTCTGTCACTTCTCGACTTCCTGAGTTCGGGTAGTGCCTGCTGGGTTTAAGTGAGGGTGCTCCTGTTTTGCGACACCATCCTTGTGCATGGTGGAATAAAGACCTTCGCGGGACAATCTTCGATGCCAAGGATAACCCACCCCGGAGTACACTGACAAGGCACCGAGATCCCCTCATCGACAAGACCGGCTCGTCGTCGACGTTTGCAAGGATGTGCATCGTGCCACTCGCAGGTCTCGATACCGGTCCAAGATCGTCAACGTCGCTCGAAGCCAAAATACAAGTACTTCGTCGTGGACCACAAGGTCGTCTACCTGGATTTTATGGCCAAGCCCGAAGATTCCCCGACGCCAAGATCACCCTCAGGGAACCGGCGCCGGACCCGAAAAACGCACCTCGACACGCCAAGTTCGCCGAGACCGAACCCGCCGGTACCTCAAGATCTACCGCCCGGACCCGAAGACCGTACCTTCGCGGAACAAGTTCACGGCCAACAACTATAGTCGGAACCCCAAGGTCGTCAACACGGACCCAGAGAATCCCCGGACGACGAGCTCTTCTACCTGAACCCGAAGACCGCAGATGCGACAAGTGCTTCTTCCCGGAACACCAAGATCTACCCCCGATATCCGAGAACGATCCCGCCGAGGCCGTCGAACCCTGAACCCTGAGACCGACCCCGAACCCCGGAACCCCAAGTTCGTCGAGACCCCCTAATGTGTGAACCTTTTCCCGAGCCCCTATTTTATAAATGCTAAATATAAAACTTGTTGCATAATAATCATTCGTCTTGCATGCATGCTTGTCTGTGGTTTGGGGGCCTTAGGCCGATTCACCCTATAATTAAATATGGGGCCCATATGCGGGCAAATCTAGCCTTATATTGGCCTCATTTAAACTTGTGTAGCGAACCCGTATTATCTTTTGCCATGTAATACAACATTTAAACTGCGGGGGTTTCTAAATAACTTGAACCGTTTAATAAATTGTCGGGGCCCCGGTCCCGCTTAATACTGACCTACTTGCATCGCATCTTTACCATGCCATACATCATACATGCATCATGCCGATCTTTTGCCGTAGTATTAAATATTGCATCTGGTGTTTCTTCTAGTGATTTGCTTCTTCGCGGATAAGGTCGTTGAGTTGATGTGCGCTTTGCCCCGATCTTCGGTTGAACCTTCGGCAATGTTTTCAAGGCGAGCATCTCCCCCTTTCTACCTATCTTACTTTTATAGTATTTATTCCCTCCTGTTGATCTATTGCTATCTGTGTTGCGTTGTTCTAGTTTTCGTACCCGTGATATCCCTCGCAACCCTATATTGCCATGGCCACCTCCTAATACCTGTTGTTTGGTAGATAGTTGGACTTGCGCGTCGTAGTCTCTTGCTCAAGTGTTGTTGCGTGTCGCCATGTACCACTGTTGTTGGAGTATTGCCACCTGTCTGATGTTGGAGATGATCTCGGCTTTATTTATCCTTCACTTTAATTCCTGTTTAACAACTAAAATTGAAGTAAGTAAGCAGAGGCATCGGTGGGTGATAGATAACATTTGGTTTCCGACCGCCCACTTGTGTCCCGTAGGACCCCGAGTGCTTGATACCTGTTCCTTGTTTTATCGCGCTATCCACATATGGGGAATTATGGGCCCCCCTTAGCCAGAGCTTGATTCCGTCTTATTTCTTGGGGCCACAAACTAGTTTGAGGTTTTATTTACGATCCCGTACTTATGCCATGCTTTACTGCCTTATTTAAATTGTGCGACAGATAGCACCTGTACTGTTTAGGATCGGGACACGATTTCGCGGTGTCGACAAGCCCAGTTTTGGGTTCCCAGTCGTTCACAGCCGTCTACCCAAACCTTGAGTCCGTCTCGGAGCTTGCTTACTTCGTTGCGGGTCTACTCAATGGGGTGGCCCCCTGAAATATTTCTGAATCCTGTGATTGCTTTGTCATGAAAGCCTCGTTGGGTTTTGATTTGGTTTTTCCGAGGTTGATCGAGTGTGTGTTGCTATAGGTGCACCCCGGCCGGGTAAAACTTTCTGAAAGCCGTGTCCGCGGATATGGACGACTTGGAGCACAATATCTCGACCATAGACAAGCATAACTAACGTTTATTGCTATAAATTTGAGTTTATAATGACTAGTAATCAGCTTCACTATAATGGAATGGCTAATTAATACTGCCCACAATTGCTTGTTTGGAGTGTCGCTTGCGACCATTGTACCTGACTAGTAAGTATTGCAACTACAACGGAATGGCTGAATAAAAGTACCAACAACTGATGGGTTTTTGGGTTATCTCATGCTAATTGTATCTGATTAGTAAGTGTCGCAACTACAACGGAATGATTAAATAAAAGTGCCCACTGCTTATTTTATCAGGATGATTATCTAAACCTGACTAGTAAAGTGCCGCAACTATAACTGAATAAGTAAAACTGCCAACTGTGTGAGTTCCTCGGTTGACTTCCTCGTTTGGTCTCGAGGGGGAAACGCCAGGATGGGTTTGATTGGTGGTAGTATCAGGTTGGTTCCGAATAGGTCTTTCTTCCCCCTCTCTGATTGCCGCCAGTTGTATCGAGTCTCTATAGATTGTTTAGTGCACGTTGCCGCTGCCGCTTCAGTCCACCATACCTATGTAGGCGAGGACCGCCGAATTCTAGTCTCGCCGTGTACTGGCCTCAGTACTGACGCTCCTCTTTTTCCTTTGACCTTTGTCGGCACCCCTTTTGTTTAAGCAGGTTTTGAGATCGACGCCGTTAGCAGGGTTACCCTTCCGGCTTGGCCTGGGCAGGGTTATGGACGCCATTGGTTATTCTTCAGGGCTCTTAGCCCCATTTGCATCATGTCCGTAGCTGGACGCTCTATCGTTTTCAAGGTGATTTGGATCTTTGTATATTATATCTGTATTCTTGACTCATTGAGTCGCTGTTGTATATATATCTGTTCTGTGAGTCCCATCGAGGACTGTTGTGTAATGTTATTACTTCGTTTTCCACCCGCACGAAAGTGCCTGGTGGGCACCTTTGAATCGTTTCTATGCGGGTTTGGCGGGTTTCGCTAAAACTTGCATAGGTCCGATTCTGAGGGTGTTACATGTGGGTTGCAGCGCCCCCTTGGGGTGCTCCCCGTGCCTCCGTGCTCGTCGGCCTCCTCTGCTTCCTCTTCTATTCTACAGCGATGACCATAGGTGAGTTGGTTCCTGGTTATAACCCGTGCCTCTACCTTCTCTGAGTTCATGCGTGTGTAACTAGTGGACATCCCTCATTAGGGTTCATATTTGTTCTAGAGTTCTTCCCTGGTTCTAGGATTCATCCCTCTTTGTGCTTGTAAGATGATGATCTGATCTGGTAGTGATGCCTAGTGAAGATTGTGCTCACTGCACTTCAGTGCTTCCTATCATGTTTTGATTATCTAATGATATTCTTGATTTGATGCTAGTGGTTCAGTAGTGTTGCCTCTAACTGGTGATAAAGCTTGGTTAAGCTGATGGTATAACTGTGAAACCTGGTTGGTTAGGTTGAAGCTTAGTGTGTTTCTCTACTATTAGTACCCCAGTACTGATAGTAGCACTGTCAATGGTGATTCACTGCATCAGTAAAGATTGGCTTGTGGATTCATGTGCAGATTGAGGTTACTTAGTTTCTTATAGTAACACTTTGCACATATAAACCTGATCATGATTCCTGTTTATACTTTCCAGGAAAATGATAGTTATTGTCTTACTGGTTTATTTATGAAAGCTAAGTGATTGTTTGGCTTGGTTTTAGAATTTGTTCTTGTGACACCATCCTAGAATGGCACACAAGTGGTGATTCTTCTACTGGGCTTTACTATGGTCAGTGCTTAAGATTGGATATCTGTTAAAGATAAATTGTAAGCTTCTTTCTTTAAGGATCAAAGCCTATGATGCTGGTCTGAGGATTAGGAATTAAATTCATATCCCGTTGTCCCTCATAGATATGCTTAAGTATCAAGGTTGTTCACTGGACCTTGGATCCTGGTTGGCTAAAATGATTGGTTTGCTTATAGCTTAATGTTGGTGCATATAAAAGTTCATGAAATGTGAGGTGCTACTCCATTAGGAGATGTGCCCAAATTTTATAATCTATTTGAGAACATATTGGAATATATGAGTTGTTTATGATCACCAGGATCTATGATGCTGGTCTGAGATCCTGGTGGATTTGGTAGAGTTTACTACTGGCCTTTATATTTCAAATTTCATCTATGATAGGTTCACCCCACTTGGGTGATCACTGAGAGATTTAACTTGTAAAACAACACATGCTTTTCTGTTTGAATATGATGAACAGAATATGTGGATGTTTTATGATGCTCACCACACTTGGTGTTGTTGGGGTTGCAATTTGTTGGTCTTGTGGTTGTGTGCCTAGCTTGATTTGGTGCTCCTCCTGATAATTCTAGCTCCTAGACTTGTCCTTGATCTAGCTCTCCACCTCCTGGTCCTGGTGGCTTGATCTTGTGCTTGATATCCACCTAATCTACCCCCTCCTTATGTCACCATCTTGATGAGATGATCAAGAGTTTGGTTGGTGTGATCTGGTTTGGCTTTGGTTTGGTTTAGCTGGGCTGTTGTGCTTGGTGTGTATGACCAGAGAATGGTGTTGGAGATGCCTCCCACGGCTGTGTTGAGTAGTTTTGTGTGTGTGGCCTGTTGATGTTGTGCTGATAGCACAAACCATGCAGTTTGGTGTGTGTGTGCTGCTTGTGTGTCTGCTGCACCTTGTGGATATGCTCTGGATATGAAATTACTTTTATCTGGTTACACTTACTTGTCTGGTGAAACTTGTCCCTCCTTGCTGTTTGGAGTTATTTGACTTCTGGCTTAAATTATGAAAGATTCAGTTCTTTCATTTTGGTGAAACTTGCCCCTTTAAATATTACTCAATGATGAAATTTTGAACAGTGCAACTCAGTGTCAATTCTGAGAGTAAAACATTTTTAATCCTTCACTTTCTTTGGTTTGTGTTTGTTTTGCAGGTACCAGACTTGAAGATTCAAGACTTTAGTTTAGGTTTTCTTTTCTTTATAGAATAGTCACTTGTAATATTTCTTTTATTCTTTTGTAATTTTTATTTTATTCATTTGTAATAAAGATTGTACTATTATTCAATATATATAAAGGTTCTGCTTTCATTACTATTGTAAATATTCTTGATCATTGTCATAAGTTACATTTTGTAACTTCTTTATTGAATAAAATTATGGAATGAAGATTCTTTTTCTAAACTGTGTTCTTTATTTAAAGTTTGAATTACTAATTGTTAGCTCTTGACTAAATCATAATACTCAAACATAATTCTAAATCCTTTTGAATTATAAATCCAACACTCAAGTTTGAATTCAAATTTCATTTCCCAAAACACACTAATCCACCAAGATCATATCAAAGTTTATAACAATCATCCTCTAGGACTATACCTAATCTCAAAGCATGAAAGAAACTTTGATCACTTTAGGTTTTTATTTGGCGAAAAATTTACCCACATTTTCACAGATGAATGCATGAAATTTCACATATTTCTAAATCTACCCTTCGTTGGTTCCTAAATGCTGGGGTGTTACACTCCGCCCCTTCGCCTATATCTTCCCTACGGAACCCTAACACCTAGGGAGCGACCAGAGATAGATTTCCACCGCCTCTACGGGGCGGAAAACACTGAGAGAGAAAGATCTCTCCGGCAGACAGATTTCTGCCGGGGAAATTCCTTCCTAGAGAGGGGAGATCGTCGCCATCAACACCATCGTCAAGCTAGGCTTCATCGGGATCATCATCATCATCCACACCATCATCTCCATCAGCACCATCATCATTACTCCACCCCGCTGTAACAATTGTGTTGGATATTGCTTTAGTTCTTAGGGGAAACTTTCCCGGTGTTTATTACTATTGTAGTTGATGCTTGTGAGTGGAACATTGGATTATTTTTTATGTTCAGATTGTTATCCATTACCATATCATATTTGATCTTGATCCATATGATGTCTCGTGAGTAGTTCGTTTAGTTCTTGAGGACATGGGAGAAGTCATGTTGTTAGTAGTGGATTTGTGTTGAGTTATTATTCAATGGTTTAGTATTTAAGTTATGGTGCTATTCTTCTAGTGGTGTCATGTGAACGTCGACTACATGATACTTCACCATTTATGGGCCTAGGGGAATGCATTGTGTATTTGGCTACTAATTTTGGGGTTGCCGGAGTGACAGAAACCTGAACCCCCGTTAGGACACCTTTGCACAAGGGAGTGTAGGATCTCAGAGTTTAAGGCTGTGGTTAGATTTATATTTTATTTACTTTCCGGTAGTTACGGATGTTTGCAGGGGTTTAATCACAAGTATATATTAGTCCTAGGAAGGGCGGTATGTTAGAACAGGTTCACCCACACAACACTTACAAACACCAGAGAAGAGTACTCAGCTATTTGAAGCGGAAGCGGTTGACATAATTCCCATGTGTCCTCGAGAACGTTTGCTCCTTATAAGTATTTCCACCGACTTTTCCTTTGCTAAGAAAGGATTGGGCCACTTGCTCCGTTTGTTTGTTTCTTCTGTTACTTGCTCTTTGTTTTGTTGCCTTGTCAGAAAACCACTAAAAATCCATTTGCTAAGTATTCACAGGGATTTCCTACTCCATACCACTGTTCAACACCTTCTGCTCCTCGTTGGGATCGACACTCCTATTTATCGTAAGTACTACGATACACCACCTATACTTGTGGATCATCAATGTTGCATCTTTTATATTCGGACATGCTGAGTCTGAAATATCATCTCACCTTACCAAAGTTGAATCTCAAGCAGCAATGATGGTTGGTGTTCCTCAAGGTTTCGACATAGGTCTCTTTGTAAATTCGGCAATATTGATGTAATGGTTGACATACTTAGCCAGAAATACCCTTTGTCATATCTCTTGATTCAGCAATGACAACCACTCTTCATGAGGCTTCTTCTATGATTTATTAAAGGAGTTGTGCTTATAATTTCCTTAGTATCCGAAGTCCGACCTTTACTTGATGTTTTCTTTCTCGAACATCAAGGAGAACATTTAAAGTAGTGTTGCTAAATGTCTCTTAGTCGATCCGTCGGACTCTTTTATGTTGGCAATTGTTGTTGTGCCAAGTAATTGAAGTCTGAGAATGAAGTTTATTTCTTCTCATGTCTTCGGGAATCTTCTAAAATATTAATCTTAGTGGTGTAAAGTGATATCATGATCTTTGGCATAGATTTTGATATACCTGGATGAATAAAGAGTTTCCTTCGTTTTCCAACCATGTTATAAGAGCGGCTATGATTTTGGTAATCTATAGTTCCTCTTGATTACATGTTTATGACTCTTATGAGTCCTCTCCACCAAAACACCTTCCCGTTTTTGCCTTTTATTGAATGAAAAAGAGACCCTTCTGTTTCAAAAGTAGTTCAACAACTTGGTTTTGTTGATACATATCTCTACAACCCTAAATCTCTACTTAATCCATTTAGTAGAGGTTCCCTATAGAAGTCTTTGTTCTATTCTTTCTGCTGGAACCTTTCTTTTCAGAAGTTTAAGCTCTTCCATACGCTCCATGGTCTCAATTCTTATGAAAACCATATATCTAACAACTTGAAACCTTCTCCTTGTGTCCACTCTGTTACCTTATTGTGTTTCATGTTGTCATCTCATAGTTGTTTTGAACACTCCATTCATGAGTTAACCATGAGATACTCTATGTGTTGTTTAGTGTGTTCCCTCTTATCCTTAGAGTGACCATGTGTCTTTCTCTCTCTGTCTCTCTTCCTACCTTTGGAATATCGGGTCGAGATTCTTGTAAGGGGGATAGAGCTGTAACACCCCAGTTTTAGTTAAATAGTAAATAGGGTTTTGATTGTGCATTCATAAGAATCATCTCTTAAAAATGCACGCAAGGAGAAATATACAAAACCCTAAACCCTAGTTTCCCTCTCCCTCTCAAATCAATTCAAAATGTTTTAAATTTTGAAAACTACCAAAAATTATGGAGCCCAAATGGATTAAAAGGGCCCCACACTATTTCATATATTTTATAAAGCTCTCTGGTATTTTTTGAAATGCCCAAAACAGATTTGAATTTGAAATTTCAAAATAAGAAATGAAAATAGAAAAAGGAAAAATAACCTCTCCCTCTCTCCTCTCCTTCCGCCCATGCAGCACTCCCGCAGCCTAGCAGCAACCCAAGCGAGGCCCAGGCCTAGTACCCCTTCGTCCTTCCTATCTGTCGTCTTCCTCGTCCCCGCCAAGCAGCTCGCTGTCGACGCCTCGTCGGCCGCCACGCTCCAAGATGCTCGCCGCCTCCACTTAGCGCCTATAAGGCCTCGCCGACGCCGCCGAGAAGCCCTGTCGTGCCCGGCTTCTCCTCTTTCTCCTTATCCCCTTCCTCTTCACAGAGAACCCGAAACCCTAGCTTCAGGCTCCTCCGCTCGCCGCCGTTCTGCACCACCCCGAGGCCAGCCGAGCATGCCATCCCCTTCGCCTTGTCCTCCCGGTCCTCCCTAGACAAGCCACAGAAGCGCGCATGCCCTCAATCACCGGAATCGAGGTTGTCTTCCCCGACACCGACAAACGTCATCATCGCCATTGCCTGCCGCTCTGGTCATCGCCTTGCCTCGCCGTCGCCTATGTTCGAATCACGGTGAGCTGGTGGTCCCCTAGGACCTCTCCCTCGACCCCAACTCTCTATGTAGCCGTTTCTCGCCATCGACCTGTGCGTTCTGCCGCCGTGCACCGCTGTTCTCCTTGCTCCGGTGACCAAAACATAGTGATGCTGCCACCAATAGGCTTCCCTTGCTTGCCTCGTTCGAGTAGGCTAGATCTCGCATCCCCGCGTGCGCTCCTTCGCCGTCCCCGTGCGTCTCCTTGGAGGATCACCGTCGGGTGACGTCGTGATGATGTCAGCAGGCGCGGTCAGCCCGGTCAACTAGCCTAGGTCCCACTCATGCCACGTGGCTGTTGAGGTGGCACTGGGCCCGTCTGTCAGCCTCAGTGGCTAGAGGTATAGCCGGTGTGAAAAGGTTTTTCGAGTTTTCTTATAATTTCACATTCGGTTTAATAATTTTAGAAATTGAATAAATCTTATAAATTCAATAACTTATTATTTATAAGTCAGAAAGATATGAATAATATATCAAAATGTTCAAAATGAGATCTACCTATTTAAGCTATAATCATGCATTGATCAACAACTTCATTGACAAGTTTAATTAGAAGAACATAGTAACCCTCAAAGGTGATTCCGGAGTTTCCCTGAGTTAGGGTTTGTATCCCTCGTAACCCCGATTAAACTGTCGAGCATGTCTTAGTGTTACATTTCAATACAATTTAACTTGTCATATCATCATCCTTGTTTGAGCATTGCATCGATGCCATTGTTGATTGTTTCCTTTTCTTTCCGGTGTTTGCTTCTTCCCGGTAGAATACGATATCGAGATCGAGGACTGAGATCAGCACCGTCGAAGCTCAACGACCAATACTTGACCAACTATAACCAAGTCAAGTACAAGGCTTCCGACTATCTATTTATCTGCTATCAACTGGCAAAGGCAAGAATAGCCCCACCATGATATAATCCTATGATTTTGAAAGTATTTCAATTCCTGCCATGATGCATACGATTCTACTGTGGTCTTTTATCAATAGATAGAGTATCCTATCTATTGCATTACTCCATTCGAGCTTATATTACCTGATCCACTGCTCCTAGCATAACTAGAGCTTATATATGCGTCTTGCTTAGCCATTCTTAGCTTTTGAGTCTGGTTCATTCAGATGATGTATCTGATGTAGAGAATCTAGTATGACAGGAGATCGAGATATATTGATGAGGTGATATGAGTTTAAACATGCTAAGGCTTGTATGGGTGGCCACGGTGGGATGTGGTTTTTCTAGTCCCATGCTCGCCACCACTAGGAACCGAGTTCTTGGCTTTGGAACCGAGTTGAGCGTACAACCACACGGGGCCTGGAAAACCTCATGAGTGACTAACTTGCCTAGTAGATTCCATGAGTCACATAGTTCGGCGTTCCATTCGACATATGCATAGAAAACCTTTTGAAAGATTTGGCGGGTGAAGGTGCATTCATAACAGGTAGGGAAGCGTGGACCGGGTTGCTTGGGGTCGATGGAGACCCTGGTAAACCAACCTCGTCTCACATCTCTAGGGACCGGCTTCGGGATTTGACCCATTACGACAAAACTATCCTTAGGGCTTGACTCATGGTCTCGGCGAAAGCAAGGTAAAGGTCGTGTCTAACCACCCTATGCCGGCCTTCCAAGGAAGAGGGCTTATATAGCGACATTAAGAGAAGGTTAGTACGTGTGGGTAAAGTTGTACACCCCTGCAGGGTTAAATCTTTTCGAAAAGCCATGTTCACGTTTGTGAATTCTTGGTGACCGAATTCTAAGATCATAGAGAACTTTAACCTAATTGTAAAACTTAGTAGATCAATGTGTGCTTAAAGATGCTTCCTCATGGGTACGAGGGGGTGATCCTAGTTCAGGTGATGATGATGATTTGGTGGATTTCAAGAGATGATGATCAACACTTTGGAGATGTCGCTCTCTTTCCCCTTTTAAAATATTCTGATTAGACGAACCTCTTCTTCCTCTTGATTCAGAAACAAAGATGGATTTATGCAAAACAACCCCACTAGCCATAAGTCTTGCGGAGTACACCCTGTACTCACCCTTGCTTTGTTGTTACTGAAGGGTTTCGCGGCATAGTAAATCAAAATTTTCTACGGAGCGAACAGAGGGAAAGCCAAGATCTAATCTAGGAGATGCAAACAACGAGAGAGATTGGATTAGATCTTCATACCCTTGAAGATTCGCACAACGGAACGTTCGTCGGAACGTGGGTGATGTAGTCGTACTCGCTTCTCCTCCTCGCGATCCGATCCGATCTAGCACCACAAGTGGCGGTGCCTCCGTGAGATGCACACGTGCAGCACCTCAAAGTCTCCTCCTTCCTCGGACCAGCAAGTATGGTGGAGAGATAGATTGGATCTAAAACACGACGGCGTGGTGTATATGGTGGAGAATTTCTGCAGCAGGGCTTCGCCTACAAACAGTCCGGAGGGAGAGAGGAAAGCTAGCAAGGCGGCTAGGGTTTGGAGGAGAGGTGTAGGGGTTTGGTGCGCCCCCACCCCTCTTTATATAGAGGGGGGGCGCAGCCCTAGCCCCTCCCCCAAGCCCAAAGGATAAGGAGTGGGGGGCATGGACTCTCCCCTCTTCTAGAAACCCTATCTCTAGTTTAAACGATTTAAACTCTCTAGGATCGGCTGGGCCCTATGGGGCCTTGTGCCCCTATCCCAATGCGGCCAGCACACTCCCTCATAGGCCCATGCCCCCTCCCGGAAGGTGGGGCCACGTTGGTCCCCTTCCGGAAGGTTCTAGAAGCTTCCGGTACAATACCGATTAACCCGGAACAATTCCGAACTCCAAAAACTGCATTGCCTTATATGAATCTTATTCTCCGGACCATTCCAGAACCTCTCGTAATATCCCGGATCCCATCCGAGACTCTGAACAAAAATTCATAAACCAATTATCCAATCTATCCTAGCGTCGAGATACGTTAAGTGTGTGACCCTGCGGGTTCGAGAATATGCAGACATGATCTTCTATCAATAATCAACAGCGGGGTCTGGGCACCCATATTGACTCCCACACATTCATCGATGATCATATCGGATGAACCACGATGCCAGGATTCAAACAATCCCATATATATATTCCCTTCGTCTCGCGATATTTTACTTGCCCGAGATTCGATCGTGGGTACCGTCATACCTAGTTCAATCTCGTTCACAGCAAGTACTTTACTCGTTCCGTAATCCGATATCACTTTGTGATTAACTCCTTAACCACATGCTTTCAAGCGGTGTTGATATTGATTACCGAGTGGGCCCGAAGTATATCTCTCCGACTTGGGAGGGACAAATCCCATCTCGATACATACAACCCAACAGATACTTTCCGATCACCTGAGAGACACCTTTATGATCACCCTCTCATAGGATGATGTTTGATGACCTCAAAGCTTTCTTACGATACCAGGGAGTTGTATTATCTCATGGTCTAAGGAATACAATATTTGACATAAGAAAAGCTTCGCAAAGACGAACATGATGACACGATCTAATTGCTTTGCTTAGTTTGGGTCTGTCCATCATATCATTCTCCAATGAAATGATCTCATTATCAATTGACAACTCATGTCTATGGTTAGGAAACCTTAACCATCATTGATCAATGAGCTAGTCCTTAGAGGCGTACCAGGGACACGGTGTTGCTCACAAACCACACAAGTATTAATGTTTCCGCTTAATACAATTCTAGCATGGAATATAAACTTTATCATGAACATGAATTATAATAATAACATCTTTATTATTGCCTCTAGGGCATAATTCCAACAGTCTCCCACTTGCACTAGAGTCAATAATCTAGTTTACATCTGGTAACAATCTCACACCCATGGCACTGAGGTGTTGATCATGTTTTACACGTGGAAGAGGTTTAGTCAATGGATCTGCGACATTCAGATATGTATGTACTTTGCTAATCTTCAGATCTCCATCTGCAATATAATCTCGGATTATATGAAACTTGCGGTTGATATGCTTGGTCTTTGGATGATATCTTGGTTCCTTAGCGAGTGATATGGCGCCAGTGTTGTCACACAATATCTCCAGTGGGTCCAATGCACTTGGAACCACGCCAAGCTCAGTGATGAAGTTTCTGATCCAAACTCCTTCACTTGACGCTTCTGCAGCAGCCATGTATTCCGCTTCTACTGTAGATCCTGCGATCACGCTTTGCTTGCAGCTTCTCCAGCTCACAGCTCCTCCATTCAAAATATAAACGTATCCTGTCTGAGATTTGGAATCATCCTTGTCGGTGTCAAAACTAGCATCGACGTAACCTTTTACGACAAGTTGTTCATCACCCCCATAGACTAAGAACATTTCTTTAGTCCTATTTAGGTACTTTAGGATGTTCTTCACGGCTGTCCAGTGTTCCACTCCTGGATCACTTTGATATCTGCTCGTCAAACTAAGAGCATTGGACACATCCGGTCTAATACACAGCATGGCATACATGATAGAACCTATGGCCGAGGCATAAGGCAGTTTGCTCATAGCTTCCCTATCATTTACCGTAGCTGGACACTGAGCCTTGCTCAATATCTTACCTGACAACATAGGCACTGAACCTTTCTTTGCCTTATCCATTCTGAACCTTTTCAGAACTTTGTCTAGGTATGTACTCTGGCTTAAAGCTATCAGGCGTCTTTGTCTATCTCTATAGATCTTGATGCCCAATATATAAGCAGCTTCACCTAGGTCTTTCATTGAAAAACACTTGTTCAAATAACTCTTCACATCGTTAAGCATGTTGATGTCATTTCCGATAATCAATATGTCATCCACATATAGTACCAGAAACGTCACCGAGCTCCCACTCACTTTCTTGTAGATACAAGCTTCGTAGCAATTTGGAACAAATCCAAAGCTCTTGATCACTTGATCAAAACGAAGGTTCCAACTCCGAGATGCTTGCTTCAGTCCATAAATGGAACGCTGAAGTTTGCATACTTTACTAGCATCCTTAGGATCGACAAAACCTTCGGGTTGCATCATATACAACTCTTCATCAATGTTGCCATTGAGGAAAGCAGACTTGACATCCATCTGCCATATTTCATAATCATGAAACGCAGCAATTGCTAATAAAATCCGAATGGACTTAAACATTGCTACGGGAGAGAAAGTCTCATCGTAGTCAACACCTTGAACTTGTCGAAAACCTTTCGCAACAAGCCGTGCTTTATAGACGGTAACATTACCATCCACGTCCGTTTTCTTCTTGAAGATCCATTTGCACTCAACGGCCTTTCGGTCGCTAGGAGGGTCCACCAAAGTCCATACTTGGTTTTCGCTCATGGATCCCAATTCGGATTTCATGGCTTCTAGCCATTTCTCAGAGTCTGGGCTCATCATCGCTTCCTCATAGTTCGTAGGTTCACTGTCTTCTACTAACAAGACAGTCAAGACAGGGTTGCCGTACCACTCAGGAGGGGCATGCGACCTTGTCGACCTGCGACGTTCAGTAGCAGCATCGTCCGAAGCTTCATGATCCTTGTCATTAGCTTTCTCTATTGTTGGTGCAGGCGGCACTGGAACAATTTCAGGTGCTACGCTACTCTCCAATTCAAGAGAAGGTTCAATAACCTCATCAAGCTCTACTTTCCTCCCACTCACTTCTTTCGAGAGAAACTCCTCAAGAAAGGAACCATTCTTTGCGACAAACACTTTGCCTTCGGTTCTGTGGTAGAAGGTATACCCAATAGTTTCCTTAGGGTATCCTATGAAGACGCATTTCTCCGCTTTGGGTTCAAGCTTGTCCGGCATCAACTTCTTGACGTAAGCTTCGCATCCCCAAACTTTAAGAAACGGCAACTTAGGTTTAGCACCAAACCACAGTTCATACGGTGTCGTCTCAACGGATTTAGATGGTGCCCTATTTAAAGTGAATGCGGTGGTTTCTAATGCATAACCCCAAAATGATAACGGCAAATCAGTAAGAGACATCATTGATCGGACCATATCTAATAGAGTTCGATTCCGGCGTTCAGACACACCATTGCGATGTGGTGTTCCGGGTGGCGTGAGTTGCGAAACGATTCCGCTTGCTTTAAGATGCGTGAGAAAATCGTAACTCAAATATTCGCCTCCACGATCGGATCGTAAAAACTTAATCTTTCTGTTACGATGGTTCTCCAATTCATTCTGAAATTCTTGGAACTTTTCAAATGTTTCAGATTTATGTTTCATTAAATAGATATACCCATATCTACTTAAGTCATCGGTAAAAGTGAGAAAATAGCGATATCCACCGCGCGTCAAAACACTCATCGGTCTGCATACATCGGTATGTATGATTTCCAACAAGTCCGTTGCTCGCTCCATCATACCGGAGAACGGGGTTTTGATCATCTTGCCCATGAGGCATGGTTCGCATGTGTCAAATGATTCAAAATCAAGAGACTCCAAAAGTCCATCAGAATGGAATTTCTTCATGCGCTTTACACCAATATGACCTAGACGACAGTGCCACAAATAAGTAGTATTATCACTATCTACTTTGCATCTCTTAGCCTCAATGTTATGGATGTGTGTTTCATCCCTTTCGAGATTTAGAAGAAATAAACCATTCATAAGAGGTGCATGACCATAAAAGATGTTACTCATATAAATAGAACAACCATTATTCTACGATTTAAATGAATAACCGTCTTGCAATAAACACGATCCAGAAATAATGTTCATGCTCAACGCAGGCACATAATAACACTTATTAAGGTTCAAAACTAATCCCGAAGGTAAAACTAAGGAGAGCGTGCCGACGGCCATCACATCAACTCTTGATCCGTTGCCAACGCGCATCGTCACCTCATCCCTCGCAAGCCGCCGTCTATTCCGTAGCTCCTTTTTCGAGTTACAAATATTAGCAACTGAACCGGTATCAAATACCCAGGCACTACAACGAGGGCTAGTAAGGAAAACATCAATAACATGTATATCAAATATACCTTTGATGGTGCCAGCCTTCTTGTCCGCTAAGTACTTTGGACAGTTGCGCTTCCAGTGACCCTTGTCCTTGCAATAGAAGCACTCAGTGTCCGGCTTAGGACCAGACTTGAGCTTCTTCTCAACAGGAGCATTGCGCTTGCCGCCGCCATTCTTGAAGGGCTTCTTTGCTCCCTTACCTTTCTTAAAGGAGGGCTTGTTGACCATCAACACATGATTATCCTTTTTGATGTCCACCTCCGCAGCCTTCAGCTTTGCGAAGAGCTCGGTGATCGTATCAGTGGAGCCAATCTGATTATGAGTCACTACAAAACTTTTGTAGCTAGGAGGGAGTGATTGCAGAACCCTGTCAATCTTGAGCTCCTCTGGAATCGTGCATTCCAGTTGCTCAAGGCGTTGAGTGTAGCCCGACATCTTTATGGCGTGCTCACTAACGGAACTCCCTTCCTCCATCTTGCAGTTAAAGAACTTCTCAGAGATCTCATATCTCTCAGAACGGGCTTGAGTCTGAAACATGGTTTTCAGCTCCTCGAGAATCTCAAAGGGCCCGGGATAGGTTTCAAAACGATTTTGAAGTTCCGGTTCCATAGCAAACAACATGGTGCTCTTAATCACACCATAATCATCTTTGCGCGACTGATAGACAGCTTTCTCATCAGCCGGCGCAGTTGCAGCAGGGGGGTCACCTAACGCTTTCCCAAGGACATAGTCCTTTTGTCCGCCAGACAGAATGATTCTTAGATTGCGGAACCAATTGGTGAAGTTAGACCCATTGTTTCTAAGCTTTTCCTTCTCAGCAAAAACGTTGAAGTTGAAGTTGGATTTGGCCATGTGATCTACAGTATTTGCAAGTACAATTTAGACTATGTTCATGATAAATAGTTCAACTTAATCAAATTACTAAATGAACTCCCACTAAATTCAACATCCCTCAAGTTGTTTAGTGAACACGATCCAAATTCACCACACCTAATCCGATCATCACGAGAAGAGATGTGGTTCCAATGGTGGACAACAAAGTGTCGATCATATCATTCATATGACTCATGCTTAACCTTTCGGTTCTTGTGTTCCGAGGCCATGTCTGTACATGCTAGGCTCGTCAAGCTAGACCCAAGTATTTCCGCGTGTGCAAAACTGGCTTGCACCCGTTGTATGTGAGCGTAGAGTCTATAGCACCCGATCATCACGTGATGCTTGGACACGACGAACTTTCGCAACGGTGCATACTTGGGGAGAACACAGTTTTTATCTTGATCTTTAAGTGAGGAATCATCTTATAATGCTACCGTCGCGATTTAAGCATAATAAGATACATAAAGGATAAACATCACATGCATATAACTTTATGTGACATGGTATAGCCAATCTTCGCGCAATGATCTCCATCTTGTGCGTTCCGGCATGATCTCCATCACTCCACCATGATCGCCTTCACCACGAATAGCAACTACAACTATTGCTAACTACTTAGCGATAAAGTAAAGCTATTACATGGCGTATAAGAAGTTGACTCGCAGGTCATACACAATTATAAAGGCAACCATATGGCTCCTGCCGGTTGTGTACTCATCGACATGCAAGTCGTGAAACATTACAAAACATGATCATCGCATACATTATACACATCACATCTTGGGCCATACCATATCACAGAAAACACTCCCTGCAAAAACAAGTTAGACGCCTCTACTTTGTTGTTGCATGTTTTACGTGGCTTATGGGAGTAGATGCTAAGAACGATTCTTACCTACGAAAAGCCACAACGGTGATATTATGGTTGCCAAACTCCGGTGTTAATCCCATGACAACTATAGTGAGAGAAACTGACATCCACCAGCCGCATGTGTGGAACAAGCCACACGTCAAGTGCGGAGCCGGTCTCGCTAACGACGTCGCGTAAGGTTCTCCTGGACCGCTTCAATCTCACTATCCCGCGTCATAAGAAGAACACAAACAAGAGGCTTGCAACAGAAAACATCAACGCCCACAACAACCATGTTGCGTTCTACTCGTGAAACACATCTACGCATAGATCTAGCTCTGATACCACTGAAGGGTTTCGCGGCATAGTAAATCAAAATTTTCTACGGAGCGAACAGAGGGAAAGCCAAGATCTAATCTAGGAGATGCAAACAACGAGAGAGATTGGATTAGATCTTCATACCCTTGAAGATTCGCACAACGGAACGTTCGTCGGAACGTGGGTGATGTAGTCGTACTCGCTTCTCCTCCTCGCGATCCGATCCGATCTAGCACCACAAGTGGCGGTGCCTCCGTGAGATGCACACGTGCAGCACCTCGATGTCTCCTCCTTCCTCGGACCAGCAAGTATGGTGGAGAGATAGATTGGATCTAAAACACGACGGCGTGGTGTATATGGTGGAGAATTTCTGCAGCAGGGCTTCGCCTACAAACAGTCGGGAGGGAGAGAGGAAAGCTAGCAAGGCGGCTAGGGTTTGGAAGAGAGGTGTAGGGGTTTGGTGCGCCCCCACCCCTCTTTATATAGAGGGGGGCGCAGCCCTAGCCCCTCCCCCAAGCCCAAAGGATAAGGAGTGGGGGACATGGACTCTCCCCTCTTCTAGAAACCCTATCTCTAGTTTAAACGATTTAAACTCTCTAGGATCGGCTGGGCCCTATGGGGCCTTTTGCCCCTGGCCCAATGCAGCCAGGACACTCCCTCACAGGCCCATGCCCCCTCCCGGAAGGTGGGGCCACGTTGGTCCCCTTCCAGAAGGTTCTAGAAGCTTCCGGTACAATACCGATTAACCCGGAACAATTCCGAACTCCAAAAACTGCATTGCCTTATATGAATCTTATTCTCCGGACCATTCCGGAACCTCTCGTGATATCCCGGATCCCATCCGAGACTCCGAACAAAAATTCATAAACCAATTATCCAATCTATCCTAGCGTCGAGATACGTTAAGTGTGTGACCCTGCGGGTTCGAGAATATGCAGACATGATCTTCTATCAATAATCAACAGCGGGGTCTGGGCACCCATATTGACTCCCACACATTCATCGATGATCATATCGGATGAACCACGATGCCAGGATTCAAACAATCCCATATATATTCCCTTCGTCTCGCGATATTTTACTTGCCCGAGATTCGATCGTCGGTACCGTCATACCTAGTTCAATCTCGTTCACAGCAAGTACTTTACTCGTTCCGTAATCCGATATCACTTTGTGATTAACTCCTTAACCACATGCTTTCAAGCGGTGTTGATATTGATTACCGAGTGGGCCCGAAGTATATCTCTCCGACTTGGGAGGGACAAATCCCATCTCGATACATACAACCCAACAGATACTTTCCGATCACCTGAGAGGCACCTTTATGATCACCCTCTCATAGGATGATGTTTGATGACCTCAAAGCTTTCTTCCGATACCAGGGAGTTGTATTATCTCATGGTCTAAGGAATACAATATTTGACTTAAGAAAAGCTTCGCAAAGACGAACACGATGACACGATCTAATTGCTTTGCTTAGTTTGGGTTTGTCCATCATATCATTCTCCAATGAAATGATCTCATTATCAATTGACAACTCATGTCTATGGTTAGGAAACCTTAACCATCATTGATCAATGAGCTAGTCCTTAGAGGCGTACCAGGGACACGGTGTTGTTCACAAACCACACAAGTATTAATGTTTCCGCTTAATACAATTCTAGCATGGAATATAAACTTTATCATGAACATGAATTATAATAATAACATATTTATTATTGCCTCTAGGGCATAATTCCAACAGTTACTTTTGTAGCAGAGTAAGTATTCACCTGAAGACGAGTTCTGTACTACATCGACATCGACGAGTAGCTTGGGGTTCCCGTCCGGCAGCCTGGAATCTATGGGCTAGGACGTCATCATTATGCTTTAGGCCTCTTAGGCCATTTGTTAAGTTTTCTATACTTAATAGCATAGTTTGCCTCCCATTGCTTGATGTTTGTGGTTAGTGACCTCTTGTAATAATTTGGTTCTTCGCTCAGATATGAGCTTGCTCTAATAAATTTTGTGTCATAGGGTCACTGATGTGTTATCGATTCTCCGCTGGATATCTTTGAGATCAAGGTTAAGCTTATGTCAGACGGAGGTCTGTGATTTGTTTATCCCTGATCTCGGGGGTGTCACAGGTGCAAAGGACAAGGGGTGTGGTGGGTGCGCCCCCACCCCTCATTATATATGTGGGGGCAGTCGACCAAGGGTTCCCAGTCCAAGCCGTGCCCCCCCCAATTCGACCACCAAGGGGAGAGTTGGAACCTTTTCCATCTAGTCTTCCCTCTTACCAAAAACTAGAGTTTGACTTTCCAAACTAGGATTTGACTATTCAAACTAGGATTTGACCCTTATACTAGTGTTGGTTGAATTGGATCTTTAGGTTTTGGTGCTGCTGGCCCCTAGGGCATGCCACTGTGTAAGTGATCCCCCTCCGGGGTGGTGGAACCACTGGTGGTTACTCTAGAACATTCTAGAAGTATCCGGTCAAAACACGAAACTTCTCCGAACCCGGAAAACTACTTTCCTTATATGAATCTTATTCCCCGGACCATTCTGTATCTCCTCGTGATGTCCTAGATCCAATCCGAGACTCCGAACAACATTGGTCTCCAACTCATATTCCATATCTACTTGAACAACATCTAATCTTTAAGTGTGTGTCCCTACGGTTCGCGAACCATGTAGACATGATCGAGACTTCTCCGGTCAATAACCAATAGAGGGATCTAGAAATCCATATGGCTCCCACATATTTCAATGACGACTTCGTGATCGAATGAACCATTTACATACGATGCCAATTCCCTTTCTCATGCGATACTTTACTTATCCGAGGTTCGATCGTCGATATCTCTATACGTAGTTCAACCTCGTTACCGATAAGTACTCTTTACTCGTACTGTGATGTGACATCCCTTGTGACTTTCTCACATGCTTGCAAGCCAATTGGATGACACTCCACCGAGAGTGTCTAGAGTATATCTATCTGTCATATGGATAGACAAATCCCACTCTTGATCCATGCAATTCAATCCATACTTTTAGAATACCTAATTCCACCTTTATAACCACCCAGTTATGAAGTGGTGTTCTATGTCATCAAAGCATCCATCCGGTGATGGTGATTAACATGATCTCATGGTCGAAGGACTAGGTTACTATGTATTTGAAAGCTTGTAGCAAACGAATTCTAAATGACTTGATCTTATGCTATGCTAACTATAGGAATATGTCCATCACATCATTCTCTAATGATATGATCATGTTATTAATAACATTCAATGTCCATAATCAGAGAAACCATGATCATTTATTAATCAACAAGCTAGTTTAATAAGAGGCTTATTAGGGACTCTTATGTTTACAAAACACCCAAGTATTAATGTTTCTGGTTAATACAATTATAGCATGGGATGTAAAAATTTATCATAAACATAAATATATGATAATAAACACTTTATTATTGCCTCTTGGGCATATATCCAACAACACCGGCCTCTGGCGACCCGACGAGAGATTTTTCACCACACTTACGACGAGTGGCCATGGCAGCGGCAACACGGAGCACCGGCGACAGAGTGGTCAGGTCCAGGACAAGTCGGCGACGGAATCCATCCTCTGTAGCGGAGCATCGATGACGCAGACATGAGGTGGGCGGTGCATAGTAAGGACCATGCGCGGCTAGGCGCGAGACGGTGCACAGCCGGGACAGCGTGTGCATGGAGGTGGCCAAGAGGTGAAGTAGATGAACAAGAGGATGAATATAAGATTGAAACTGAACCGTTCCCCCCCCCCCGCGCGCGCTTACTCTATATCATTCTGTTGAGAAGGAATGGCGACACGTTTACCCGGGGGATACGAACGGACAATCCTCCGGGGGAAGTGTATCGTCTTCCTTCCTTTTACACAATAACTTTCTGGTAACTCATGGGCTAGGGTGCCGTGTTACATAGCACGACGCCCCGTTCAACAACGTCGTCAAAGGTAGGATTGACTACGACCATTAATCAGACCGTAGACAAAGTCCGAGCCAGACAAGCAAAATTTATCTAGGATTTCGCACCTCTCATCGCGGTTCGTTCTATATTCAGTGGTATTGTGTCCTTGCACGTGTGGCGGACCACGGCCTCTCGCTAGTAGGAGGTATTTTGTTTTTTTATTTAGCCTATTTTTTAGTTTTCTTTGGGATGTTGAGGTGACAGCTATGTCCTGAAGTTAGAATAAAGTTTTTCCCGCTCTATATATCCCATCTAGCACCGGTGGAGGGTATATGGAGTCGTGTGTCTGATGGAGATCATGAGATCTAGTCGTTCGTATATATTGGTGTGATTTTAGGCCAGTTTCTTCCGATTTACGGTTATCATCATTGACGATGATTGTCGCTCTGGTGTGATGGTCCTTAGTGGCCTTAGCTCGACAACTTCTTGTTTTTCTTTTTGGCCTGGGGGAAGGAGATGCTCGGGCCACTGTCGCACCTCGAGGATGGAGCGGCTCCGTCTGCCATAGATAGCTTATACTCATGACGGCAACCACTTGGGAACTCAAGGAATTTCAGCTTCTAGTGTGCATATCTCTGCCCGCACACAAACACCCTGCTGAGCTCCAAATCGAGGAAGCACGGGGTCATCTTCCTCCTCTTGTTCATCACCACAACCACAAGGAAGAGGAGCAAGGCCCCAAAAATCTGCATGAATCGAAACCCCACTAACAAGCTTTATTGGACAGGATCTTTGCACCGCCTCCACAACCTCCGACTCCCACCACGAGAGCACTAGAAGTAGAGGAAGGAACATCACCTCTGAACTGCAACTCGCACACAGTCAGAGCACCCTAGATGATGGCATGCCGCTAAACAAGGCCCTAGCAGCCAAAACTTACCCTAGACTACACCTATTGACTACACCGGCGCCTCCACTTCGCCAACTCTAGCTGGCCACACTATCAGTGAAGGGTCGGGGTCAGTCTGGACCTTCACATCAAACTCTCAATGAGGAAGAGGTGGCAAAGGATACCTAACTCAGGGACTAAATACAAAAAAACTACCATAATTGGGGAAGACTTCACGAGTCAGTACCACTTCTGCTAATTTTGTCAAAAATCTACCATTGTGTAACAGATTGAGATAATATTCCTTTAACACAGCTCTGATCACAAATCTGACCAGTAGGGCCCATCTGTAAGGACTGAGTTGGCAAAAGGATGCTAAGGTGGATGTGGGGACCACCTGTCATCCCCATATTCTTTTATTTTTTATTTTTCCTTTATCTTTTCTTATTCACCTCCCATGGGCCTCACCTGTCAGAACCTCTCCTCCTTATTCCTCCCTGAGTATCTCCTCCCCCATGTTGTCTCTAGTGTGACTCCCTTGCACCGCCGCGACACTCCTCCATTGGCGTGGGTGGTCGATGGTTGTCCATCCGAGAGGACAGAGTTGTGGTTTGCGACGCATAGGGATCCTCTCTCAGTGGTGTGTGTGGGAGTTTCTAGTGCCGGGTATTGGTCTCGAGGTGATTGTTCAACCAAACTAGGACCGACGGCGAGTGGGTGATCGCGGAAGAGGGTGGATGCCAAGCGGTAGCGGCCATGCAGGAGGAAGGAGAGGGGGGGAGAATGTTGAGAATATGCCCTAGAGGAAATCATGTATGATGAGATTTCCCATTGTATTCATAAAGATATTAAGTAGTCCTTGTATAAAAATCTGATGTGTATCATTGAATATGTGATTCGGTTGTGGAACTATCCATTCATGTTGTTTGTACTAAATATCCTTGGTCATTGAGGTTGTGCTGGACACACAACTTAGACCAATGTGAAAGTTGGCTTGATGACTCGGTTCCACTTGTCATGGGCATGGAGATGCTATTCCAACTTACACATATTCGTCTAAAGAGTTTAGCGAGTCAGATTGACCCATATTGAGGTACAACGAACAAGTTGTCATTTGTATATCTCAATCAATGTAATCCTTAGACCCGAGGTTATTGCGTAGTCCGAGTTGAGGATCACCGACTTAGGTTCTGTCAAACGCTGATCCGTAACTGGGCAGTTATAAAGGCAGATTTCGGGTCGTCTGAGAATCAAGCTGTGTGATGTGAATAACCAAGATGGGATTTTGCCCCTCCACTTGGAGAGATATTCTCTGGGCCCTCTTGTGAGATATGATTCGGAAAGCATGACCATGCACGACTCGGTTAAGTGTTAACCGAGGCGATCGACTAAGAGTTAGTCGGGTGAATCACTTATCTCGGATCGAGAAGAGAGTCGGACTATTTAAGGGATGACAATTATTCGCCTATAATCTGACAAGGTATATCGTGAGGCAAAAGGGACTCGGACGTAAGTCGCATTGGAAAGGCAAGTCGTCATGACTCTTTGGTACTTGGGAGTCGGCACGTTCTGCTAGGAGCCGCTACCGACTGATCGATTGAGAGTCGGACTCCAATCGTGTCCAAGTAGCCATGAGTCTGCGGGGTCACACACTTAAGAGCGGGAGCAAGTTCGGATTGGATCTGAACCTGTAATCTGGTTGGGTTGGACCTAAACCGGATTAGGACTGAGTTGGTGAGTTGGACTCACGGTGACTAGTGTTATATGGGCTTTAGTGAATGGGTCGCGCGAGCAGTGCCCACCTTCACTCCCTATATATAGTGAAGCACCGTAACCCAGAAAGGTTAATCGTTGTTCGGTTAGGTCATTCCATGTGTTGGAAACCCTAGCTCCACAGCAGTCCTACCGTCGATACGAACCTAGCAGTTCACCGCCGGTGCTCCTCCTTCTACGTGTGGATACCAGCAGAGGTGTTGTGCGATCAGCACCAGGACGATCGGATCGTGAGAACTGCACTGCATCAACTGACGCGCTTCATCAGTAATCCGCAACCGCGCGTCTAGTGGTAAACCTCGTGGCCTTCTACCTCAGCTGAATCTTGGGATCACCACAGAAAGATAGGAGATTGATAGGTGGGGCTTTTGCCACCGCACATCCATCTCATTATCTTTTTGCCAACTCAGCCTTTATAGATAAGTCCTATCGATCAGAGTTGTGATCAGATTGATGTAAAAAAATATTAGTTTGATTTGTTAGAGCGTATCTACGATGGTAGATTTTTAACAAAATTATCAATTGTGATAGTTTTGCGTAGACACAGGGTCTCACCTGACGGTGACCATACGAGCTGAGTTGGGGATGAAATGACGTGATATCCGGATATGTTCTGTGTCCTCTTCTCCCCTCCTGCGGTGAAGACACACTGTTGGCGCGTGTCTGTCAGTCAGTCAGTCAGTGTCAGGGAGTTTAACTCGTAGGGCCTGTCGGGATGCAACGCAAAGCGGTGCCGACGTGGCATTGCCGCCGCGAACCCGGAGATTTGTTACATGCAAATCTCCCAAGGAAAAAAACAAAACCTCCATCAATTAAGATCGCGGTGCGTCAGTGTTCCATCTGCTGAACAAACTGTGATGGGATTCCAAGCTGGTGCAGTACTGCAGTGTAATCTCTGGGACGGACAAGGACAACAGCTTCGTGCGGAAGAAAAAGGGGGACGAGCTATAGAAAGCCTAGGACGCAGAGGTCGTAACCGAGGATCATTAGATCCTCCCGAGATTCGTCAGTGCTTTGAGCTTCCACTATAACCACCGACTGAACAGCGAACGTGGGGACGGGGCATAATATGAGGCACGAATTCGTCAGGCTGGCAGCATCGCGAGGAAGTTCAGCGTTCCTGCAGTGAACCGAAAATGTTTCTGGGTTCGGGGAGGAGCGTTAACAATAATGGAGGAACTCGACCGAACCCTGGAATCGTCGAACGGCTTCAGCAGAGTACAATACGGTGTATCAATCGGACAACGCTGTCGCTGTACGCCCGTCCGTCCGGTCGATGATTCTATTCTCGCATGTATGTACCTCGAGCAAGCAAAGGCTGAAACTTTCGAGTATTATTCATTGAGCTTTTGACACGCACGCTTTTGTCCGCTTCATCAGCTTTCCTCTGTTGTTTTGTTCCCCTTTAAGTACAAGTACGTGCAGACAGTGCAAGGTATACACGCTCGCTTAAGCAAGCATAATGACCACCTGGAAAGACCACTGCGCTGTAGCCTACAGGCTTCCTCATCCTAGGCTCCTACATAGACAGCCGTTTAGAGACCTCAGTCAGTGGCTACCATTTGGTGGAAGGGAGCCCGGGGCTTGTTTGGTTTGGCTCATAACATTGCTCGTCTATGACCAAATGATGATGCTCGTTGTCGCTACACACGTCTGCGGTCTGCCGGGCCGGGCGTCTCCTCGCGAGTGCGTACAAGAGTAGGAGCAGAAGAGCACGGGCGGATCGCGACGGCTTCGTTCGCTCTCTCGCTCGCTAGCTAGCTCGTGCGGATGTGATGTATACATATATACTCAACCTGAATTGATTAGGTTTTCGTAGTCCACAGGCTAACCCATGGCTTTGTTGGCTTCTGTCTGCGGTGGAAAAAGCCAGCGGAAGGCGGCACTTTTGGTCCATACCTGCCATGTAAGGCCATTGTATTGGCGCTGAGCGGGCGGCGGCTACGTGCACACCTGAAGCGGCAGGCCGGCTGCAGGTTGCGCCGACAGTGTTGTAGAACGGAGCCTCGGAGCATATCATATAGAGGGGAGATTCTTCAGGCTCTGCCCACCTTGGACGCACACCATGGTCCATACTCTGCTCTGCAACTGCAAGACTGCCTCAGATGGGAGCCTCCAGCCTAGGATGCGTTGCCTTGCCGACCTCTCTATATAGTATAGGGGTACGTACATTCATTCGGTCCAGCAACAATCATCATGGCGCGCGATCGACATGGCTACAGGTGGCTGGACTGGTTGTGCGTCGTCGTCGACATGCGTTCGTGGGGACAGAAACGCACGGTAAAATGCTCGTGTTTTATGCTTTGGTTGGCACACCGATCGATTCCCTGCTTAGCAGTCAAGCCAGGTTGCCGCACGCGGTGCGTGGATGGGGAACATTTGCACTACACTAGTACGGAGTACATGTATATTTTTGCAGGGGAGCTAGCATCTCATAACCTTTCTATCATATGCAAGCATGTGGCAGGGAACTTTTGAGTGAATCGATCGACACTCTGCGTGAGATGGCCAACGAACTGATCCAAATTTGTGTTTTGATGATGACCAAATTGAGATGTGATACGGACAGACATGGGGCCTGGGAAAAGTTGGGCTTTAGCCCCAGACACTCAAGCCCAAAAATCTTTAAATTAGTTTCTCAAAAAGGCAAAAAAAAACTTGTGCGGAGTATGATTATGTGATTTTCAGAATTTTCTGTGGACCGAACACATTCCCAAAACCAGTCAAAGTTTCCTAACTTGCATGATTATGCTGATTTTCAATGGTACCAGTAAAATCTGGATAGAACAACGGGAATATGTTTGGTCCACAGAAAAGGACGTGCCATGTGTGTAACCTTAAAACGTGATATCGTTGTCACTTGTCGGTCCAACCACCGTGTCTTTTTTTATGAAGCATCTCTTCAAACATTATGTCAAAATTTAAGTTGTGCAAGAGAAACAAAAAAAGGGAAGTGTCAATTAAACCAGAAAAAAAGGAAAGAAACATCGCTACCCCATCTAACGAAAAAAAAAACACCGGCTCTAAACCCATCTAGGGTTCCATCACCAGCGGCGCAGCCAGTCCGCTCCTTCTCCACTGTCCTTGGGGAGTTGGAGTTGTGGCAGACCAAGACTCTCACCGGCGAGAGTGTTCTCGTTTTTTAGACTGGTTTTCAATGTCTTCTTCAGAATGTTGAGTTGGTGGCTATATCTTAAAGTCAGAATAAGGTCCCCTCGTTCTATCCTCGCACTGGTGGTGTGTCTAGCGCCAGCGGAGAGCGCGTGGAATATATGTCAAGATCTCGTGGGACTAGTCTGTGTTTCGTATCCGTTGGTGTCATTTAAGGCCATTCTCTTCCATCTACAGTTCTCATCTTTGGCGATGGTTGCTGCTTTGGTGCGCTGGTTATTTAAAATCTTAACACGATGACTTCTCGTCTGTCTACTACGAGAAGCTTTGCTCAGCTCTCGTGATGGAGGAGCGAGGACAACAACATGTCTTTCGCTCGTGTTAGTGTCTGTAGTCGTCGTTAGGTGGTCCGGTGATTTATTTGTAATTTTTATTATTTTTAGGACCCTTTGTACTATTGTTGATGATTATTAATAGATTGGTATTGAAAATAAATTAAAGGGGAGAAATATGAAAGTCATTTGATCTTAAAAAAGTTCATTTCTCTAGTATTTATGAAAAATATCCAATACAACATTTGTATGCGAGCCCACTCTCACTAATTCATAAGACACATAATGAAAATGGAACCTGTCAAATAAAATAAGTAATAAGTTTCATTTCTCACAAAAAAAGATCAAGTTTTTTCCAATATTTTCTTAATGAAGTGTCTTACCAACAGACCCCATGAATCTTTGCTCAAAGCATGAAGCTTAGAATTTTTTTTGGAAAATGATACGAATACCCCGGGGGATCGAACGACACGATCCCCCGGGTCGCTATCGCTCCCGTCATCAGGTCGTCATCAGGCCGTCTGCACTTTATCCCCTCGAGCAAAAGACCCGTACACGCCTCTGCCTACCACGCGCTGCGGTGGACGCCGCCACCATCCCCGCAATCATCCTCGCGCGCCGCCAGTCGCCGCGGCGCCGGGTGCGCCGCCGCCATTCCCGCCGCCCGCTACACGCGCCTCCTTCATTCCTGCCGCCCGCTACACGCGCTGCCACCATTCCTGCCGCCAGCTACACACGCCGCCACCGGTCACATCGGCCTCCACCACGGCGAGCTCTCCCCTTGGGCTCACCTTCGTGGCCGGTGGTGCTGCGGCGGGGAGGCATCGGTGCATCTTTTATTGGCGTTCCTTTCGTCCAGGTCCTGCAACGCCCTGATCCGGCCGGCCTTGCCACGTCCCTGCTGATGAAGCTTCTCCATAGATGCCGCTTCTCCATCTACTGTTGCAAGTTTTTTCTCGCTATAAGGTCTCCGACGAAATTGCTATTTTGCTATATTTGCTAAAAAAAATTGCTACACACGACGACCGGATCTGTTACATATGACTTGTGGTGTCGCTACATGCGACGAGCGGTGCTGCTATAATAGCATATTTTTTTGGCTACAGCTTTTTCTCCGACGATGTCTCCAGCGAAGTCAGGCTTTTGCTACATTAGCATAATCATCTTGCTATATCTGTTTTTGATTTTGCTACAAAAGAGCATTTTTTTGCTACTCGGTGTTCAGCGAGGTCCGCGGCGAAAGTTTCCGGCGAAGTCGGTTTTGCTATATTAGTATTTTTTTTGCTACACGGTCATCAGCGAGGTCTCCGGCGAACCCTCCGGCGAGGTTAGTCTGTTTTTCTATTTCTATGACAAACCGTTTTCTGCTACACATAGCAAAAACAGGATATTTTGTAGCAAAAATAGGGCGTTTATAGCAAAAACGGGAGTTTGGTTGTTTTTAAGTGGACACGTATCGTGAGGAGGACCCGGGGGATCGGAAGTTTTAATCCCCCGGGAAACGCCTAGTATGACCCTTTTTTTTAGGGAAAGCTTAGACAGTTTTTGGTTACCCACGAAATAGTGTCATCTCAAAATTTAGGACTATATTCAAACTAAAGACAAATTTGGTCAAATTTCTTTGAAACAGTTTCTAAAATTTCTCTATTTTGGTGATAAACAGAACAATTTTAGGGTGTTTTTTTGCTGGGAAATTTTAGGGTTTAGCTGTACTTGTATACGGATGTACTTTCGAGTTCAGCCGTACCACAATTCCATGTTATTGGGAGTTTTTTTTTGCGTGGAAATTTTAGGGTTTAGTTTTACTTGTATACGGATGTACTTTCGGGTTCAGTACCACAATTCCATGTTATTGGGAGTTTTTTTACATGATGTTCTTCAGAGTTCAGAACGAGGGGAACGCCTAAACCCAAACAAAACCCCAACACATTGCCATTTGAACCCCGGGCTTCCGTGCCCGTGCGCGCCCCCAAGCCGCACAACAACGAGGACGAGCGATGCCGCCTTGGGCGCCGCCGCTGCCAGCCGTCGCCTCCCTCCCCTACCAATGCTCCGTCCTCCTCCGCAACCTCGCCTCGCGCCACTCCCCTGTACCGTCCTCCCCCTCCTCCTTCCTCCGCGCCCTCCGCTGCCTCCACGCGCGCCTCCTCACCGCCGCGCTCCTCCACAACCCGTCCCACCCCCACCTCACCCTCCGCCTCCTCCACCTCTACACCCTCTCCCCCGACCTCGCCACCCCCGCGATCCTCTTCCGCTCCGACCCGGGGCCCATCGCCGCAACGTCCCTCGTCTCTGCCTACGCCATCGCCGGCCGCCTCCCCGATGCAGCCTCTTTCTTCGACCACGTCCCGCTCCACCGCCGGGACACCGTGCTCCACAACGCCATGATCTCCGCGTTCGCTCGCACCTCCCTCGCCGCGCCTGCTGTATCCGTGTTCCGCTCCCTGCTCGGCTCTGGCTCCCTTCGCCCCGATGACTACTCCTTCACGGCGCTCCTCAGCGCCGTCGGCCAGATGCACGACCTCGCGGCGTCGCACTGCACGCAGCTGCACGGCGCGGTCCTCAGACTGGGCGTTGGGGCTGTCTCGTCGGTGTCAAACGCGCTCATTGCGCTGTACATGAAATGTGATGCACCTGAGGTGGGCCGGGATGCCCGGAAGGTGCTTGACGAAATGCCGGTTAAGGATGAGCTCACGTGGACCACTATAGTCGTGGGCTATGTCAGGAAAGGAGATGTCCATGCTGCTAGATCAGCTTTTGAAGAGGTTGATGGAGAGTTCGATGTCGTGTGGAATGCGATGATTTCAGGGTATGTTCAGTCGGGAATGTGTGCAGAGGCGTTTGAGCTGTTCAGGAAGATGGTGTCGAAAAGGATACCACCTGACGAATTTACGTTTACTAGCATCCTGAGTGCCTGTGCAAATGCCGGGTTCTTTCTGCATGGGAAGTCTGTCCACGGGCAGTTCATTAGGTTGCAGCCAGATTTTGTTCCTGAGGCAGCATTGCCTGTTAACAATGCCTTGGTGACCTTATACTCCAAGTCCAGGAAGATTTCTGTTGCTGCAAAGATACTTGACAGTATGAGTTTGAAGGATGTAGTTTCTTGGAACACCATTTTGTCAGGGTATATTGAGAGCGGTTGCTTGGACAGTGCAGCTAGGGTATTTAAGGAGATGCCATATAAAAGTGAGTTGTCATGGATGGTGATGGTATCAGGATATGTCCATGGAGGGCTTTCAGAAGATGCTCTGAAGCTGTTTAACCAAATGAGGTCTGAGGATGTCAAGCCATGTGATTACACCTACGCTGGTGCAATAGCTGCATGTGGTGAACTTGGGGCGCTGAAGCATGGAAAGCAGCTCCACGCTCATATTGTGCAGTGTGGTTTCGAGGCAAGCAATTCTGCGGGAAATGCTCTGCTGACCATGTATGCTAGATGCGGTGCCGTGAAAGACGCTCGTATTGTGTTCCTTGTGATGCCCAATGTTGACTCTGTCTCGTGGAATGCCATGATTTCAGCCCTTGGGCAGCATGGACATGGTAGAGAGGCACTTGACCTATTTGACCAGATGGTTTCTAGAGGCATATATCCTGATCGGATTTCATTCCTCACAATTTTGACAGCCTGCAATCATGCTGGCTTAGTAGACGAAGGCTTTCAATATTTTGAGTCCATGAAAAGGGACTTCAGCATTATTCCTGGAGAAGATCACTATGCTCGGCTGATAGATTTGCTTGGCCGGGCTGGAAGAATTGGAGAAGCGAGGGATTTGATCAAGACAATGCCTTTTGAGCCTACTCCGGCCATTTGGGAGGCTATTCTCTCAGGCTGCCGGATTAATGGAGATATGGAACTTGGTGCGTATGCTGCAGATCAGCTCTTTGAGATGATACCACAGCATGATGCCACATACATACTACTGTCAAACACATATTCAGCTGCTGGACGCTGGGTTGATGCTGCGAGAGTAAGGAAGCTAATGCGTGATCGTGGGGTGAAGAAGGAGCCTGGTTGCAGCTGGATAGAAGTTGGAAACAAAGTCCACGTGTTTCTTGTCGGTGATACAAAACATCCAGAAGCGCATGAAGTCTACAAGTTCCTTGAAATGGTCGGTGCTAAGATGAGGAAGCTAGGATATGTTCCTGATACAAAGTTTGTGCTGCAAGATATGCCACCCAATCAGAAGGAATATGTACTATCTGCGCATAGTGAGAAACTGGCAGTCAGTTTTGGACTTCTAAAATTGCCTCTCGGAGCCACAGTTACAGTTCTTAAAAACTTGAAAATATGTGGTGATTGTCATACTGCAATGATGTTCATGTCACTGGCAGTCGGACGGGAGATTGTTGTAAGGGATGTTAGGCGGTTTCATCATTTCAAGGATGGAGAATGTTCATGTGGTAATTATTGGTGAATATATATTGTGCACTTTAGACAGCAGACCTTCCAACATATGGCCGTTGCCCCTTCAGTGAATGATTCAAGAGGCGTTCACGGAAAAAGTATAAGACCATGTCTGGTACCAGTTACTTATGATAAGCAGTTATCTGACAGACAGTCTCAATGGACAATTTTTAAAGCCACACCCGAACTTGGTTGGTATTCAGTCAGTTACTGTAGTTCAAACGGACAGTGAATTACAGTCCGTCAATTCCAATCCGAGAAATGCACCTCGAATTTCTGGGCAATATTGGACTGATATTTGTTTTCTGTTCTACCCAACCGATAACCTCCTATACTGTACCCCTGCCTCCCGGTCAGTGTTTCAGCTTTTGTTCATCAACTATCTTGGCTGTAAATAAACAAGTGACACCAAACAGGAATTCAGGGGCATGGACCAATTCAAATTTCTGGCAGCAGAATTTAGATTTTCATGTAGATCTGTCAACTACAATCTGTGTTTCATCTGATCTGTCAGTCTGTTGTCTCACAAAATAATTGACAAATTGGTGTGCTAATTTCTGCTACGGACATTGGAGCTGCAGTGCTATCGAGGATCTTCCACGACCCTTTCGGGTAAGCACCACGGTGTGATTCCTGTGGTATCCCGTACCCTGTTTGGGCCAATCCAACATCTCTCGCTCCTGGCTAATGCGAATCAGCTTGTTAGGCACCATGAATATGGAGACCCAGGTTAGCATTCTTCTCTTTGGTTAAGATGCTAATGTCCTGCAAAGGTCTTAACTCTGCTTAGTGCCTAAGGGATGGATAAAAGTAGCTCAGATTACGAACCAACATCCAAGACAGATAAGAGATAACAGCAAGTACCTAAGGAACTGTCCTTGTGAATTACCTTTCCAGTAAATTCCGCAACGCTGGCATTGAGCTCTAGTATGAACACTGGTTGGTAGAACTACTCGGATGTACTCCATCAGTTGGAGGATAACAGTAGTGCCTCATCTTGCTTTTTACTCCCTCCGTTTCAAAATATAATGGCATGTTTGATTCAAAGGATATTTAAAGAAATTCTATAGGATTCCAATCCATAGGAATTTTTCCAATAGAGTGTGTTTGATTCAAAGGAATAAATTCTACAAAATTTCTATGCATTGCTTTCCTACACTATAATCCTATAGGATTTCTAACAAGAGGTGAGACCTCTTGAAAAAAATTCTGCGTGTCCATGATAACTATGACATGTACCTAAACCCTATAAAATTTCCTGTGTTTTTCCTGCCGTGCAATCAAACTTATCGATTTCTGCATTTTTCATTCCTGTAGGATTTAAAGTGTCATGTCATTCTATTCCTACACTTTTCCTATTCCTGTGTTTTACAAATCCTTTGAATCAAACAAGCTCTAAGATGTTTAAGGTTTGTGAAGAAAGTGTATCTAGACTTGTTTTAGTATGTAGCACTCTAAACTTAAGTGAACCTATGTACTAAAAAAATTCTAAATACATTTGCTTCATAAAGCTAAAACATCCTATACTTTAAATCAGAGAGTAGATTATATGGATTACCAGCACGCAGAAGAGGGCAAGCCCCTATGTACCCTTGCTCGCTGAGCCGAGACTACTGTGCAGATCCTCTCCTTCAATGGCAACTTCGAACTCTGTGGCGTATACCCTATTTTTTGTAAATCCAAAATATTTCCTATGCTGCTCCATATATTTTTTGGCAAGGGCAACAGTATACCATTTTGTAAGATAGTTCAAACTGATGGCAACAGTATGTCATTCTGTAAGATATAGTTCAAACGGAAATCTCATGCGGGTTGAGGTGACCTTTGGTGCGCCTGATCACGTGCCTATCGTTAAGATCTGTGTATCATCAGATGTTTCTAACTTTGTCTCAAAATTGGAAGAGACTATGCCTAATAGGCGCCACAGTAGAGCGTCAGTGGTGTCGAAAACGACAAAACTCCTCTCAGAAAGTTAAATAGAAAATAAACATTTTCTGAAACTATTTCAAAAACTAACCCTTTTGGGCAGTGTGTCTGTATCCAGGGCCCGCTCCCTCTACATGGTACGGCTACTCTCCACCGGACCAATCCATTTGGTCAATTTAGGTAGGAGATTCCATCTGTCCGGCCGATAGTGCCCAGCGGCGCGATCTATTTGACTGCGCAGGCGGGCGTTGATGCCATCGCTGAACAGGGACGCAAATCTGTTAAAAATAGCGCCATCGTTGGCCAAAGACACACACAGATCAATGGCAAATAACATGGCATAGGTGCGACATCGCCCTTTGGGCATCGTCAACAAGTGGCCATTCAATCTAAAATGTGCAAAAGGGGACAATATCATACACAATGTCCAAAAGATGGCAGCTTCTCTGCCCAAAAAGTTGCAACTGCCGTCGCCATTGCCCTTCAGGCATCGCGAGCCTTGATGGCCAGCTGCCTCTTCGTAACCCAAGCCCTGCATTCGGGGTCGGCGATGCTATCCAGGTCGGTGAGAATGATGGCGTTCTCCTCGGCCATGATCTTGGCTTCGGCTTCCTTGGCCTTGGCTTTGGCTTCGGCCACCAGCACCCTAGACCTGGCCTCGATCTACTTGGCATTTGTTTCGGCCTCCATCGACTTCGCCTTGGCCTCGATCTCCATTAGTCTAGCCTTGGCGTTGGCCTCCTCCACCTCGATGGACCTCGTCTGCAGCTCGATAAAGGTCTTGGCGGCGGCCTCTTTCTCTTTGCGCCGCCTCTCCTCCCTCTCGTTGATGGCCTCTTCCTTCTTCTCCAGGATCTGCTTCAAGGTCTCCTGAAACGCTAAGGAACCAGCCTGGCGGGCGAGGCCGGCCTTCGTGGCCTTGTGGCCACCGGGGCGGCGGGCACGGCCAACAGTCCCGTCGCTTGCAGATGGGACGAAGCCTTCGTATTGTCGGCGTCTAGGTCGACGACGCCGCCCGTCGAAGCATTGCCCTTGCCCTTCTTTTTGTTCATTTCTCTCAAAAGGGCAAAGCTAGTCTCCCATTTTTTGGTGTCCTTGAGCACCGTCCAACAATGGCTCAACGAGAAGGCTTTGTTATCGTTCACTGTCTTGAAATGCTCCATTGCTTTCATGACCTACACATGTGAATGCCAACAATGTCTCAATGCAAATACAAGACATCGACAAAGAGAGGAAGATGTTTTACCATGTCAAACGGCTGCAAGTCGCTTATTTTCCTTTTCGTCACTATCTCGTAGGATCCTTGGAACTTGCTACACTCGGCATGGATGGTGCCCCAACGCTTGGAGAGGGAGAGATCGTTTCGATCGTTAAGAAAGGTGAAAGGATACGGATGTCGCCTAGAGGGGGGGTGAATAGGCGATTAAAACTTTTCCTAGAGAGGCTCAACAAAGGCGGAATAAAACTAGTGTTTACTTTGTTAAGCACAACCTAGAACAACTAAGGTTCACCTATGTGCACCAACAACTTATGCTAAGCAATACAAGCAACAAAGTGATAGCAAGATATATATTACTTCAAGCACGAAGGTTATCACAATGTAAAGTGCATAAGTAAAGAGCTCGGGTATAGAGATAACCGAGGCACGCGGGGACACCGATATTTTACCGAGTTCCTCCCAACATGGAGTACGTCTCGTTTGGAGAGGGGGTGGTATCAAACCACCAACGCCACAAAAGGCCTCCCTTATTCTCCGGTGAATCTCACCCCAATGGGATCGATCCACGCTTCCACTATCGGTGCACTTGTCGGTGGCAACCGGAACCTCTCACAAGGTTGGGGCACAACTCCACAACTTAATTGGAGGCTCCCAACAAACGCCACAAAAGGCCTCAACAAATGCCACCAAGGACACAAAACCGTCTAGGGTTCCAAGAACCCAAGAGGGACAAGCTCCAACGAGCAATTCAAACCAAATCCTCCGAGGAGAACTCAAACCGATGCACCAAATGCAAATGGCAAGAAAACCACAAAGGTGTTCAAATCCTTCTCTCCCAAATTCCACCAAAGCTACAAAAGATTATGGGGGAATAAGAGAGGAAGAACAATGGAGGAAATCCACAAAAGACTCCAAGATCTAGATCCCAATATGTTCCCCTCACTCAAAGGAGAGATTGATTGGTGGGATTGTAGATCTAGATCTCCTCTTTCAAATCCCTCAAGAATATGCAAGAATCATTGGAGGGATTGAGAGAAAGCAAGCTCAAGAAGGTCAACAATGGAGGGGAAAACTTGCAAGAAAGGGTGAGGAACCATTGGGGAAGAAGGCCCCTTATATAGGTCCCTCCAAAATCCAACCGTTGCAGCCCAAAAACGCGATTCCCGGTACTACCAGACTTTTTCCCGGTACTACCGGACTTTCCCGGCACTACCGGACATTTCTGTTGGAGATATGCCCAAGAGGCAATAATAAAGTGGGTTATTATCATATCTTCATACTTATGATACATGTTTACATACCATGCTATAATTGTATTAACAGGAAACATTAATACTTGTGTGATTTGTAAACATAAAAGAGTCCCTAGTAAAGCCTCTTGTTAAACTAGCTTGTTGGTTAATATATGATCATGGTTTCCTGATCATGAACATAGAGATGTTATTGACAACAGGGTCATATAATTAGGAGAAAGATGTGATGGACATACTCCTATAGATAAGCGTAGCATAAAGATCAAGTCATTTTAATAGTTCAATTGCTATATGCTTTCTGATACATAGTAACCTAATTCCTTCGACCATGAGATCATGCATATCACCTTTACCGGATGGATGCTTTGATGACATCAAACACCATACCGTAACTGGGTGGCTATAAAGGTGGCATTGAGTGTTCGGAAAGTATTGGTTGAGACACATGGATCAAGAATGGGATTTGTCCATCCATATGACGGATAGATATACTCTGGGCCCTCTGGTGTAATGTCATCCAATTATCTTGCAAGCATGTGACTTGCTCACAAGGTATCACATATCACGAGAACGAGAAAAGAGTACTTATCGGTAACGAGGTTGAACTAGGTATGCAGAGATACCGACGATCAAAACCTCGGATAAGTAAACTATTGTGAGACAAAGGGAAATTGGTATCGTATGTAAGTGGTTCATTCGTTCGCAAAGTAATCGTAGAAATATGTGGGAGCCATATGAATTTCCAGATTCCTCTATTGGTTATTGATCGGAGAAGTGTCTCGATCATGTCCGCATAATTCACGAACCGTAGGGAGACACACTTAAGGATTCGATGTTGTTGAGTAGTTATGGAATGATGAGTAAGAGACCGAATGTTGTTCGGAGTCTCGGATGGGATCCGGGATATCACGAGGAGATCCGGAATGGTCCGGAGAATAAGATTCATATAAGGAAAGTCCTGTTTCGGAGTTGGAGAATGGTTCCGGTGTTTTCATCGGGAATGTTCTAGAAGGTTCCGGAATGTCCGGCACTCCGGAGGGGAAGGGTACATGAATGTGTCATTACAAGTTGGAATGATTGCATCATGTACTAGGTGTCATCGCTGTCCAAAATAAAGGGTTTATTCAAATCCTAGTTTGAAAAGTCAAACGGCTAGTTTGAAAAGTCAAACGGCAGTTTTTTGGAAAGAGGAGGAGAGGTGGAAACCGAGTTGGGGAGGAGTTCCCTCCTCCAACCAGCGGCCCACCTCCAAGCCGAGTTGGGGAGGGACTCCCCTCCCCTTGGCCGCACCTCCCACCTATAATGGGAGGGGCAGGGCTGCCCCTCCTAGCCCACAAGTTCCCTGTCCCACACCCTAGCTTGGCGCCACCACCTCCTGCAGCTGCCGCCGCCTCCTAGGGTTGCCCTAGCCGCTGACTTGGGCTGCCCCAAGCCCTAGCAGCCGGCTCTAGCACCTCCTCCTTGGTGTGTCTAAACCCTATATCGCCGAGGAGCTCTCTCATAATCCACCATACTCGCTCCGGCTTAAGGCGAAGCCCTGCGAGATCTCCCCTCTACTTCTGGTACCACGCCGTCGTGCTGCCGGAATCGCGAGGAGAGTGCTACAACCTTCGCTGCCTGCTGGAACAAGGGAGAGGAAGGTCTTCATCGAGTACCGAACGTGTGACCGACTGCGGGAGCGCTGCCGGAACGCAGCGCCGGAAGGATCGTCTACGCGATCTTGAGATCGGCAAGAGTACGACTACATCACCCATGAGAATCTGCTCTCGTTAACCGCTTTGGAATCTTCGAGGGTGAGTTCCTCTATCGACTCGTTGCTACAATCTAGTAGATAGATCTTGGCTTGTTTGTTTGTATGCGATAGAAAATTTTGTTTTCCATGCTACGAACCCCTACAGTGGTATCAGAGCCGTGTCTATATGTAGATCTGTTGCACGAGTAGAACACAATGGTCATTGTGGGCGTTGATGCTTTTGTTGTCGATTGCTTCTTGTGTACTTTGCATCTTGCGGGATGGTGGGATGAAGCGGCCCGGGATAACCTTACATGACATCGTTCATGAGACTTGCTACACGCTTGACATGCAACTTGTATTGCATAAGTGGCTTTGCGGGTGCCTGTTTCTCCCAACATAGTTAAGATTCAATTTACAACAGGTGATTGACAATACTAGTATCAATGTTGTGGTTCTTGTTCGTAAGTTAGAGCGACACTAAGATGAAAGCCCCAAACCACGTAAAATATGCAAAAAAAATTAGAGGCGTCTAACTTTGTTTTGTAGGGGTGTGTTGTGATGTGATATGGCCATGATTGTGATTATATTTGATGTATGCAATGTTCATTATTGTAAGTTGGCAACCGGCAGGAGCCATATGGTTGTCTTTAAATTCTGTTAAGACCCGCTTGTCTATTCAAAGTAGTTGTAATAGTTGAAGCTGGTGGACCTCAACCATGGAGCAACGTCATTGACCTTGATGCAATGCCGGTGATGATGGAGATCATGTTCGTGCTTGAAGATGGAGATCGGAAGCACAAGAAGAAAGGCCATATCATATCACATATTATGAATTGCATGTGATGTTAATCCTTTTATGCATCTTGTATTGCTTAGTTCACGACGGTAGCATTATAAGATGATCCCTCAAACACACAATTTCAAGTTTTAAAGTGTTCATCCTTAGTAAGCACCATTGCTAAATCTCGTTGTTTCGAAGCACCACGTGATGATCGTGTGTGTTAGATTTTGCGAGTGTATACAACGTGAGCAAGCCAGATTTGCTCATGCAGAAGCTAAGGTTTGATCTTGACGAGCCTAGCATGTACAGACATGGTCTCGGAACACGGATCACCAAAAGGTAAAGCATGAGTCATATAGTAGATATGATGAACATGTTGATTGTTCGCCATTGAAGCTACATCAACTCTCGTGATGATCGGTTTTGATGTGGTGGATTTGGTTCGTGTGATCACTAAAACAATGTGAGGGATATTGTTTTGAGTGGGAGTTCAACGGCAATATGATTAAAAGTTGAACACTATTTATCATAAATTAAATCAAAGTGAATTTGCATAGTTGTTGTAGTCATTGGCATCCGTTTACCACCTTGCGCTTAGTTATAATTGAGATGATAGAACTATAGAATTCTGGTTAGTTACTTTACGAACTGGTATCGTATTGTTTTGAAGTGTTAATCTAAAGTTTAAAAGTCCTATTGCAAACTTTCAGTAAAGTTCCGGTTACTCCATGAAGTTTAATAATTGGTATTAAAACAAGAGTAACAATTCCAAGTATTAGTGTATAAGTATCATGTTTGTCTCCATGATTCTTGATATTCAAAGGATTGTCTTAATATCAAGGTTATCTAGGATCTGAAAGAGTTGTTTCAGAAACCATGATGTGTGGAAGATATTGTGATATCTGAAACGAAGTTTTGGTTGCAACATGACAGAGTATAATATGGCAAAAGTCATGTTCTCATATTTGATGAGAATTTGCAAAGGGTTGGAGACACTAGTTGTCCTAATCCACCAAAAGGTTTTGGATAGCAACATTATACTCACGATTCATCTTTATAAGCTAAAAGTAGCTTGATCATGGATAATTCCATGATAAGGGTGAATATTTGATGTAGGTAAAATATTTACTACACCAAGAGATTACTAAAGAAAGGAATTTGAAAGAACACCAAACATTTGATGATGGTGATCTACTTCAAAGTACAAGTCCAAAGACATTGGTATTTAATTATACACGCTTTGGACTATGTGTCATATGTATGACTCCACTATTGATGTTGATAGATTCTTTCAAACAGAAAGGAAATACTGAAAGAGAATCTCATAAATATATGGCAGAAAAGAAAAGACTAGAATTGTTCAGTTTAAGTATATAGATGATATACATGTTATGGATATATTCTTTGCTTATTAAACAATGTGGTTGTTAAGTGTTTGATACTGAATTTGTTGGTGTGAATCGTCATACAAAACAACACAATTCATGAACTACAATGGCCTAAGTAACTAGCAAAAGAATATGTGATGATGTTCATCGAGAACAAATAAAGGGTTATTGTGTTGCTCGTTAAACATCAAAGCTTGCCTTCAAGATTTGTTTTATCAGGCATTATGAGAACAAAAGGGTTGTTCAAATAATTGTCGTAATCCATAAAAGATGGATGATTCACAACTCTCGTTGGAAAGATCACATCCATAAAACTAGTGCTAAAAATGTCGAAAGACAAATTGATTGAAAGATCACTTAGGAAGTGACATCGCCGTTTAAATTATATTGGAAAGAAAACATGAAGAAACTCCATGTGGATGGAATTTTGGAGTCTTTTGATTTTTGATCACATGACACTTGTGAAACTTTCCTAGAGATAATTAAAACTTCGTTCATAGGCCAAAAGGGAACGAATGACTAGCTTATTGGAACTTGTACATATTGTTGTACGAAATACATTATGTGTAGTCAAGAGCGATGGATTTCAACTTCATATGCTTTCTCCGAAAATTTGAGTAAATATATGAATATTTACTTAATAAGGATGAAGTATGAAACATTTGAAAAGTTTAAAGACTTTCAAGATGAAGTGCAAAATCATTGTAACAAGAATATAAATAGTTTATGATAAGATCATAAAGGAAGATATTTGAGTTACAAGTTTAGCATAATACCTAAGATTTAAGGAATCGTTCCGTGGATTTGCATTTTCCCGAAACACCATAAGAGTATGGAGCGTTCGAGATATGTAATTAAACCTTGTTTGACATGGTAAGATCAAAGGTATAATTCATAAAACTGCCATTATATTTTAAAGATTAAAAGCTTTAGAGACTACCGTTTTTCCACTGAAAAGAGCTCCATCATAATCCGTTGAAATGACACCATATAAAGTTATGGTTTGGGATAAAACCCAAGTTGTCCTTTATTAAACATTGGTATGCTATGCATAAGAAAGATGTTTGCAACCAAAGTCGGATGAACCTGTCTTTGTATGTTATTTCGAATAATTGTTCCTCCATAACATCGGAGACAAAAATGTTTGTCGCTTAGAACGTCAAGTTTCTTAGAGAAGGAATTTTTCGTGAAAAGTTAAGTGGGAGGACAAAAGAACTTTGATAAGGTTAAAAGAACCTTAGCTATATGTGCAGAGTTGCGCAGCGCCGAAAAGTGTTCCGGAGGCAGCAACAATGCTCATGGCTCACGTGCCTCAAAGGTTGTGGTCACGGAGATCTAAGTTCCTATTGAAACAAGTAGGTCGGGTAAACAATCAAATACCAAGATTTGAGGGTTGAATCATTATTTGAGAATAATGAACCGACTACATGCAAAGAAGCGATGATGGGCCCTGACTCCGTCAAATGGCTTGAAGCCATAAAACCCGTGATAGTTCCATACATGAGAAATCAAGTTTTGAACTTGAAGGACCCTCGAGAAAGGTGTAAGACCTTACAGTTGTGTTTGGATCTATAAAGAAATAGACATGAATATGGTGGACATGTTGGGAAAGAGTTCACAACAATGTTCAAGGGTTGACTATGACAAGATTTGATCTTTCATAGTGATATTTAGTCTAAACGGATTAGTGTAGCAACCACTACATATAATTTTGTTATATGGTAGTTGAATAAACAAAACAAGTTCTTCTAATAGAATTGTTACCTAGGACATGTGAGTAACATGGTCCATAGGGGTTTTGTTAATTCAAAGGATGCTAAAAGCATATGCAAACTTCAATGGTTGAAGTAAGCATTGCGGAGTTGGAATCTTCACTATGATGAAACTGTTAAAGGAGTTTAAATTCGTCGGAGATGATGAAGATGCTTGCATTTGCAAGAAATTAAGTGGGAGCGCTAAGACATGTTTCTAATACATTATGTGGAAGACATATTGTTGATTGGAAATGATGTATCTTTTATTAACACAAAATAATAATTTCATCTCGATGAAAGACTTAGGCAAAACCAAAATATTTGGCATCAATAGACGCTAATATGGTTGTGCCAAAAGTACATAGATGATATATTGAATGAGTTCAATATAGAAACTACAAGAAAGGTTCTTGTCGCACAGAAAGGATTGAATGAGTTCAATATTGATGATATATTCAAGTGTATTGACACTTGGTAATTGAAACAAAGATTCAAGTATAGATTGATACTTGATGTATAAAATCACAAAGAGTATTTTATCAATCATGTTGTGATGTGTACAAATCCAGATATGTCCTATGTGTTGGAGATATGCCCTAGAGGCAATAATAAATGTAGTTATTATTATATCTTTGTGTTTATGATAAATGTTTACATTCATGCTAAAATAGTATTAACAAGGAAACATTGATATTTGTGTGATTTGTAAACTTAATTTAAAGTCCCTAGTATAGCCTCTATACTTCACTAGCTTGTTGGTTGATTAATGATTGTGGTTTCCCTATCATGAACATTGAGATGTTATCAACAACAACATCATATCGTTAGGAGAATGATATGGTGGACATACTCCTATAGATAAGCGTAGCATAAAGATCAAGTCATTTCAATAGTTCAATTGCTATATGCTTTCTGATACATAGTAACCTAATTCCTTCGACCATGAGATCATGCATATCACCTTTACCGGATGGATGCTTTGATGACATCAAACACCACACCGTAACTGGGTGGTTATAAAGGTGGCATTGAGTGTTCGGAAAGTATTGGTTGAGACACATGGATCAAGAGTGGGATTTGTCCATCCACATGACGGATAGATATACTCTGGGCCCTCTCGGTGGAATGTCATCCAATTAGCTTGCAAGCATGTGACTTGGTCACAAGGGATCACATATCACGGGAACGAGAAAAGAGTACTTATCAGTAATGGGGTTGAACTAGGTATGCAGAGATACCAACGATCATAACCTCGGATAAGTAACATATCGTGAGACAAAGGGAAATTGGTATCGTATGTAAGTGGTTCATTCGATCGCAAAGTAATCGTAGAAATATGTGGGAGCCATATGAATTTCCAGATTCCTCTATTGGTTATTGTTCGGAGAAGTGTCTCGATCATGTCCGCATAATTCACGAACCGTAGGGAGACACACTTAAGGATTCGACGTTGTTTGAGTAGTTATGGTATTATGAGAAAGAGACCGAATGTTGTTCGGAGTCTCGGATGGGATCCGGGATATCACGAGGTGATCCGGAATGGTCCGGATAATAAGATTCATATAAGGAAAGTCCCGTTTCGGAGTTGCGGAATGATTCCGGTGTTTTCATCGGGAATGTTCTAGAAGGTTCCGGAATGTCCGGCACTCCGGGGGGGAAGGGGTACATGAATGTGTCATTACATATTGGAATGATTGCATCATGTACTAAGTGTTCTTGCTGTCCCAAATAAAGGATTAAATTGAATCCTAAAACAGAAAAGTCAAATGTCCAGTTTGAAAGTCAAACGGCTAAAACAAGAAACTGTGGGAAACAAGCAAGAGGAGTTGGGAACCGACTTGAGGGAGGAGTCTCCTCCCCAAGCCGGCACGCCACCCAAGGCCGACTTGGGGAGGGACTCCTCCCCTTGGCCGCCGGCCCCTCCCATCTATATAAGGAGGGGCAGGGCTCCCCTCCTAGGACACACAAGTTCCTATCTTCTACCTTCGGTTTAGAGCCTTCTAATTGGTTTAGAGCCTTCTAATTGGTGTGTCTAATTACTAGACCACTAATAGCCTCTCTCATACTCCACCATACTCGCATCGGCTTAAGGCGAAGCCCTGCGGGATTTCCCCTCTACTTCCGTTACCACGCCGTTGTGCTGCCGGAATCGCGAGGAGAGTGCTACAACCTCCGCTGCCTGCTGGAACAAGGGAGAGGAAGGTCTTCGTCGAGTACCGAACATGTGACCGACTGCGGGAGCGCTGCCGGAACGTGGCGCCGGAAGGATCGTCTACACGATCTTGAGATCGGAAAGAGTACGACTACATCACCCACGAGAATCCGCTCTCGTTAAACGCTTTGGAATCTTCGAGGGTAAGTTATTCCGTCGACTCGTTGCTACAATCTAGTAGATAGATCTTGGCTTGTTTGTTTGTATGCGATAGAAAATTTTTGTTTTCCATGCTACGAACCCCTACAGTGGTATCAGAGCCGTGTCTATATGTAGATCTGTTGCACGAGTAGAACACAATGGTCATTGTGGGCGTTGATGCTTTTGTTGTCGATTGCTTCTTGTGTACTTTGCATCTTGCGGTATGTTGGGATGAAGCGGCCCGGGCTAACCTTACATGACATCGTTCATGAGACTTGCTCCACGCTTGACATGCAACTTGTATTGCATAAGTGGCTTTGCGGGTGCCTGTTTCTCCTAGCATAGTTAAGATCCAATTTACAACGGGTGATTAACAATACTAGTATCAATGTTGTGGTTCTTGTTCGTAAGTTAGAACGACACTTATTGAAAGCCCCAAACCACGTAAAATATGCAAAGAAAGTAGAGGCGTCTAACTTTGTTTTGCAGGGGTGTGCAGTGATGTGATATGGCCATGATTGTGATTATATTTGATGTATGCAATGTTCCTTATTGTAAGTCGGCAACCGGCAGGAGCCATATGGTTGTCTTTAATTTATGTTAAGACCCGCGTGTCTATTCAAAGTAGTTGTAATAGTTGAAGCCGGTGGACGACAACCATGGAGTAGCGTCATTGACCTTGATGCAATGCCGGTGATGATGGAGATCATGTTCGTGCTTGAAGATGGAGATCGGAAGCACAAAGAAGAAAGGCCATATCATATCACATATATATTGAATTGCATGTGATGTTAATCCTTTATGCATCTTGTATTGCTTAGTAGACGACGGTAGCATTATAAGATGATCCCTCATGCACATGAATTTCAAGTCATAAAGTGTTCACCCTTAGTTAGCACCGTTGCTAAAGCTTGTTGTTTCGAAGCACCACGTGATGATCGGGTGTGTTAGATTCCGCAAGTGTATACAACGTGAGCAAGCCAGATTTGCTCATGCGGAAACTAAGGTTTGATCTTGACGAGCCTAGCATGTACAGACATGGTCTCGGAACACGGATCACCGAAAGGTAAAGCATGAATCATATAGTAGATATGATGAACATGATGATTGTTCGCCATTGAAACTATATCAACTCTCGTGATGATCGGTGTTGATGTAGTGGATTTGGTTCGTGTGATCACTAAAACAATGTGAGGGATATTGTTTTGAGTGGGAGTTCACCTAGTTTAATTTCATTAATTAATTTGAACTCAATTTGTCATAAACTTAGTCTAAACTATTGCAAATATGTTGTAGATCAATGGCAGCCCCTACCATCAATTTTAATGCGTTCCTAGAGAAAGAAAAGTTGAAAAACATTGGAAGCAACTTCGCGGATTGGTTCCGCAATTTGAGGATTGTCCTCACAGCTGGTAATTTGACCTATGTGCTGGATGCACCGCTGGGTGACCCACCTGCAGCTGATGCTCCCGATGAAGTAAAGAATGTTTACCTCGCTCGGAAGAATCAGTACTCCATAGTTCAGTGTGCTATCTTGTATGGTTTGGAATCGGAGCTTCAGAAAAGGTTTGAGGATTCAGACCCATATGATATTGTCGAGGATCTCAAATTGATTTTTGAGACTCATGCGGCAATTGAAAGCTATGAGGCTTCTGAAAATTTCTTTAACTGCAAGATGGAAGAGGGCAGCTCCGTCAGTGAGCATGTGCTTAAGATGTCTGGGCACGCAAACAAACTTCAAAGCTTGGGTATAGTGATTCCTAATGCTTTGGGGATTTACCGTGTCCTCCAATCACTACCACCAAGTTACAAGAACTTTGTGATGAACTACAACATGCAGAACATGAACAAGACGTTGCCAGAACTCTTTGCCATGTTGAAATCTGCAGAAGTGGAGATCAAGAAAGAGCACCAAGTGTTGTTGGTCAATAAGACCACCAAATTCAAGAAAGGCAAGTCTAAGCAAAAGGGACACTTCAAGAAGGGTGGTAAGAAAGTTACCACGCCGACGAAGAAGACCAAGGCTGGACCTAAGCCTGATACTGAGTGCTTTTACTGCAAGGGAGAGGGTCACTGGAAGCGGAATTGCCCAAAGTACTTGGCAGATTTGAAGAACGACAACATCAAGAAGAAAGGTATATCTGATATACATGTTATTGATGTGTATCTCACTAGTACTCGTAGTAGTGCCTGGGTATTTGATACTGGTTCGGTTGCTCATATTTGTAACTCGAAACAGGTGCTGCAGAATAAACGGAAGCTAGCGAGGAACGAGGTGACGATGCGCGTGGGAAACGGATCAAAGGTTGATGTGATCGCGGTCGGCACGCTACCCCTTCATCTACCATCGGGATTAGTTTTATACTTAAATAATTGTTATTTGGTGCCTGCGTTGAGCATGAACATTATATCGGGATCTTGTTTATTGCGAGACGGTTACTTGTTTAAATCCGAGAATAATGGTTGTTCTATTTATATGAGTAATATGTTTTATGCACATGCACCTTTGATAGATGGTCTATTCTTATTGAATCTCGATAGTGGAAATACACATATCAACAACATTGAGGCTAAACGTTTGAAATCAAGCGATAATTCGACCTATATGTGGCACTGTCGTCTTGGTCACATCGGAGTGAAACGTATGAAGAAACTCCATTCCGATGGACTTCTTGAATCACTTGATTTTGAATCACTTGAAAGATGTGAAGCATGTCTGATGGGTAAAATGACTAAGACTCCATTTTCTGGTATGATGGAGCGAGCTACGGACTTATTGGAAATCATACATACCGATGTGTGTGGTCCAATGAGTGTAGCATCGCGCGGTGGTTATCGTTATGTTCTTACCTTCACGGATGACTTGAGTAGATATGGGTATATCTATTTCATGAAACATAAGTCCGAAACTTTCGAGAAGTTTAAGGAGTTTCAAAGTGAGGTAGAGAATCAACGTAACAAGAAGATTAAATTTCTACGTTCTGATCGTGGAGGTGAATATCTAAGTTACGAGTTTGGCGAGCATTTGAAGAAATGCGGAATACTTTCACAATTGACACCGCCGGGAACACCACAGCGTAATGGTGTGTCCGAACGTCGTAATCGAACTCTCTTAGATATGGTTCGTTCTATGATGTCACTTACAGATTTACCGCTATCATTTTGGGGTTATGCATTAGAAACAGCCGCATTCACTTTAAATAGGGCACCATCTAAATCCGTTGAAACGACACCGTATGAATTATGGTTTGGGAAGAAACCTAAATTGTCGTTCCTTAAAGTTTGGGGATGCGAAGCCTATCTAAAGAAGTTACAGCCGGACAAGCTTGAACCCAAAGCGGAAAAATGCGTCTTCATAGGATACCCGAAGGAAACTATTGGGTATACCTTCTATCATAGATCCGAAGGCAAAATCTTCGTTGCCAAGAATGGATCCTTTCTAGAGAAGGAATTTCTCTCGAAATAAGTGACTGGAAGGAAAGTAGAACTCGACGAGGTTGTCGAACCTTCTCTCGAAATTGCGAGTAGCGCAGCACCGGAAGAAGTTCCTGTGGTGTCTGCACCAATAAGAGAGGAAGCTAATGATGGTGATCATGAAACTTCGGTTGAAGTTGCTACAGAGCCTCGGAGGTCAACGAGAACTCGTACCACTCCAGATTGGTATGATTCCGTTATGAATGTCATGTTGGTGGACAACACCGATGACCCCGAGACATATGAGGAAGCGATGATGAGCCCAGATTCCAATAAATGGCAAGAAGCCATGAAATCCGAGATTGGATCCATGTACGAAAACCAAGTATGGACTTTGGTGGACTTACCGGATGGCCGGAAGGCTGTCGAGAACAAATGGATTTTCAAGAAGAAAACAGATGCTGATGGTAATGTTACTGTCTATAAAGCTCGACTTGTCGCAAAAGGGTTTCGACAAATTCAAGGAGTTGACTACGATGAGACTTTCTCACCGGTAGCGAAGCTAAAGTCTGTGAGGATTATGTTAGCAATCGCTGCATATTATGATTATGAGATATGGCAGATGGATGTCAAAACAGCATTCCTCAATGGAGACATTGATGAAGAGTTGTATATGATGCAACCCAAAGGTTTTGTCGATCCTAAAGATGCTAACAAGGTATGCAAACTTCAACGGTCCATCTATGGATTGAAGCAAGCATCCCGAAGTTGGAATCAACATTTTGATAAGGTAATCAAAAGTTTTGGTTTTATACAAACTTATGGAGAAGCTTGTATTTACAAGAAAGTGAGTGGGAGCTCTGTAGCATTCTTAATACTATATGTGGATGACATATTGTTGATTGGGAATGATGTAGACCTTCTTAATAGTGTCAAGGAATATTTGAATAATAGTTTTTCAATGAAGGATCTTGGCGAAGCAGCTTACATATTAGGCATAAATATTTATAGAGATAGATCCAAACGCCAAATATCATTGTCACAGAGTACATATTTGGACAAAGTTCTAAAGAGATTTGGAATGGAAGAAAGCAAGAAAGGGTTCTTGCCCATGTTGCCCAATACGACCTTGAGTAAAACTCAAAGTCCGACATCGGCAGAAGATAGAGAAAGGATGAGTAAGACTCCCTATGCCTCAGCCATAGGATCTCTAATGTATGCCATGCTATGTACTAGACCCGACATTGCATATGCTGTTAGTTTAACTAGCAGATATCAAAGTGATCCAGGAGTGGATCATTGGACAGCGGTCAAAAACATCCTTAAGTACTTGAGAAGAACTAAGGATATGGTTCTTTCTTATGGAGGTGATGAACAGCTCGTTGTTAATGGTTACACCAATGCTAGTTGGAACACAGATCCGGATGATTCTAAATCACAATCCGGATACGTATTTATTTTGAATGGTGCAGCAGTTAGCTGGAGGAGTGCAAAGCAAAGCGTTGTGGCGAGATCTTCAACTGAATCGGAATACATGGCTGCTTCGGAGGCTTCACAAGAAGCGATATGGATGAAAGAGTTCATTACAGAGCTGGGTGTGGTTCCTAGTGCGCTGGACCCAATGTCTATCTACTGTGATAACATGGGCGCCATAGCCAATGCGCAAGAACCAAGGTCACACAAGAAGCTGAAGCATATCAAGCTACGTTTTAACGCTATTCGAGAACATATCCAGGATGGGGATATAAAGATTTGCAAAGTACACACAGATCTGAATGTGGCGGATCCGTTGACTAAACCTCTCCCGAGGGCAAAACATGACCAACACCAAACTGCCATGGGTGTTCGGTATATTACCATGTAATCTAGATTAGATGACTCTAGTGCAAGTGGGAGACTGTTGGAGATATGCCCTAGAGGCAATAATAAATGTAGTTATTATTATATCTTTGTGTTTATGATAAATGTTTACATTCATGCTATAATAGTATTAACAAGGAAACATTGATACTTGTGTGATTTGTAAACTTAATTTGAAGTCCCTAGTATAGCCTCTATACTTCACTAGCTTGTTGGTTGATTAATGATTGTGGTTTCCCTATCATGAACATTGAGATGTTATCAACAACAAGATCATATCGTTAGGAGAATGATATGGTGGACATACTCCTATAGATAAGCGTAGCATAAAGATCAAGTCATTTCAATAGTTCAATTGCTATATGCTTTCTGATACATAGTAACCTAATTCCTTCGACCATGAGATCATGCATATCACCTTTACCAGATGGATGCTTTGATGACATCAAACACCACACCGTAACTGGGTGGTTATAAAGGTGGCATTGAGTGTTCGGAAAGTATTGGTTGAGACACATGGATCAAGAGTGGGATTTGTCCATCCACATGACGGATAGATATACTCTGGGCCCTCTCGGTGGAATGTCATCCAATTAGCTTGCAAGCATGTGACTTGGTCACAAGGGATCACATATCACGGGAACGAGAAAAGAGTACTTATCAGTAACGAGGTTGAACTAGGTATGCAGAGATACCGACGATCATAACCTCGGATAAGTAACATATCGTGAGACAAAGGGAAATTGGTATCGTATGTAAGTGGTTCATTCGATCGCAAAGTAATCGTAGAAATATGTGGGAGCCATATGAATTTCCAGATTCCTCTATTGGTTATTGTTCAGAGAAGTGTCTCGATCATGTCCGCATAATTCACGAACCGTAGGGAGACACACTTAAGGATTCGACGTTGTTTGAGTAGTTATGGTATTATGAGAAAGAGACCGAATTTTGTTCGGAGTCTCGGATGGGATCCGGGATATCACGAGGTGATCCGGAATGGTCCGGAGAATAAGATGCATATAAGGAAAGTCCCGTTTCGGAGTTGCGGAATGATTCCGGTGTTTTTATCGGGAATGTTCTAGAAGGTTCCGGAATGTCCGGCACTCCGGGGGGAAGGGGTACATGAATGTGTCATTACATATTGGAATGATTGCATCATGTACTAAGTGTTCTTGCTGTCCCAAATAAAGGATTAAATTGAATCCTAAAACAGAAAAGTCAAATGTCCAGTTTGAAAGTCAAACGGCTAAAACAAGAAACTGTGGGAAACAAGCAAGAGGAGTTGGGAACCGACTTGAGGGAGGAGTCTCCTCCCCAAGCCGGCGCGCCACCCAAGGCCGACTTGGGGAGGGACTCCTCCCCTTGGCCGCCGGCCCCTCCCATCTATATAAGGAGGGGCAGGGCTCCCCTCCTAGGACACACAAGTTCCTATCTTCTACCTTCGGTTTAGAGCCTTCTAATTGGTTTAGAGCCTTCTAATTGGTGTGTCTAATTACTAGACCACTAATAGCCTCTCTCATACTCCACCATACTCGCACCGGCTTAAGGCGAAGCCCTGCGGGATTTCCCCTCTACTTCCGGTACCACGCCGTTGTGCTGCCGGAATCGCGAGGAGAGTGCTACAACCTCCGCTGCCTGCTGGAACAAGGGAGAGGAAGGTCTTCATCGAGTACCGAACGTGTGACCGACTGCGGGAGCGCTGCCGGAACGTGGCGCTGGAAGGATCGTCTACACGATCTTGAGATCGAAAAGAGTACGACTACATCACCCACGAGAATCCGCTCTCGTTAAACGCTTTGGAATCTTCGAGGGTAAGTTATTCCGTCGACTCGTTGCTACAATCTAGTAGATAGATCTTGGCTTGTTTGTTTGTATGCGATAGAATTTTTTTGTTTTCCATGCTACGAACCCCTACACTATGCTCTAAATGTTATGAGCATATACCAGAATGATTCATAAGATGATCATTGGACAATAGTAAGGATATTCTTATGATCTTTTGGAAGAACTAAGAATATATTGTTTGTAGAAGTGACAAATAGATGGTTAGTTCATTGTAAAAGTACTACATTGATACTAGTTTTGTCACAAAGTACAAATTAAGTTTATCTCAATCTAAACTAAGGGTGGCACAATATAATGGAAAGTAAGTTCCATAATGGATTTGGATGAGTTCCAAAGTTAAGACATAGTGACAGATACTACAACAAAAGGCTAAGTATATGACTGCTATTATAGCAGCTAAAGAGGGCATTTGGGTCAAGTAGTCTGTTATCAAACTAGGTGTAGTTCATAGCGGGATAATACTATGAAGATATATTGTACGACAATATTATCAACATGTTTTAACCCCAAAGAACTAAAAGTCTCAGCAAAGGACCAAATTTATACAAAGCCATCTCATTAGAGAATGAGTGATGCGTAGAGACGCAAATACATGCAATTACACACGGACCTGGAAGTGTCAGATCCGGAGATCAGTTGACCACTAGCGAACGTGTACTTACAACACCAGAAAGCCATAGGTGTTGAATACACAAAGGTTTGAAACTAAATTATTGACTCTAGTGCAAGTGGGAGACTGTTGGAGATATGCCCAAGAGGCAATAATAAAGTGGGTTATTATCATATCTTCATACTTATGATATATGTTTACATACCATGTTATAATTGTATTAACAGGAAACATTAATACTTGTGTGATTTGTAAACATAAAAGAGTCCCTAGTAAAGCCTCTTGTTAAACTAGCTTGTTGGTTAATATATGATCATGGTTTCCTGATCATGAACATAGAGATGTTATTTACAACAGGGTCATATCATTAGGAGAATGATGTGATGGACATACTCCTATAGATAAGCGTAGCATAAAGATCAAGTCATTTTAATAGTTCAATTGCTATATGCTTTCTGATACATAGTAACCTAATTCCTTCGACCATGAGATCATGCATATCACCTTTACCGGATGGATGCTTTGATTACATCAAACACCATACCGTAACTGGGTGGCTATAAAGGTGGCATTGAGTGTTCGGAAAGTATTGGTTGAGACACATGGATCAAGAATGGGATTTGTCCATCCATATGACGGATAGATATACTCTGGGCCCTCTCGGTGTAATGTCATCCAATTAGCTTGCAAGCATGTGACTGGCTCACAAGGGATCACATATCACGGGAACAAGAAAAGAGTACTTATCGGTAACGAGGTTGAACTAGGTATGCAGAGATACCGACGATCAAAACCTCGGATAAGTAAACTATCGTGAGACAAAGGGAAATTGGTATCGTATGTAAGTGGTTCATTCGATCGCAAAGTAATCGTAGAAATATGTGGGAGCCATATGAATTTCCAGATTCCTCTATTGGTTATTGATCGGAGAAGTGTCTCGATCATGTCCGCATAATTCACGAACCGTAGGGAGACACACTTAAGGATTCGATGTTGTTGAGTAGTTATGGAATGATGAGTAAGAGAACGAATGTTGTTAGGAGTCTCGGATGGGATCCGGGATATCACGAGGAGATCCGGAATGGTCCGGAGAATAAGATTCATATAAGGAAAGTCCTGTTTCGGAGTTGGAGAATGGTTCTGGTGTTTTCATCGGGAATGTTCTAGAAGGTTCCGGAATGTCCGGCACTCCGGAGGGGAAGGGGTACATGAATGTGTCATTACAAGTTGGAATGATTGCATCATGTACTAGGTGTCATCGCTGTCCAAAATAAAGGGTTTATTCAAATCCTAGTTTGAAAAGTCAAACGGCTAGTTTGAAAAGTCAAACGGCAGTTTTTTGGAAAGAGGAGGAGAGGTGGAAACCGAGTTGGGGAGGAGTTCCCTCCTCCAACCGGCGGCCCACCTCCAAGCCGAGTTGGGGAGGGACTCCCCTCCCCTTGTCCGCACCTCCCACCTATAAAGGGAGGGGCAGGGCTGCCCCTCCTAGCACACAAGTTCCCTGTCCCAAACCCTAGCTTGGCGCCACCACCTCCTGCAGCTGCCGCCGCCTCCTAGGGTTGCCCTAGCCGCCGACTTGGGCTGCCCCAAGCCCTAGCCGCCGGCTCTAGCACCTCCTCCTTGGTGTGTCTAAACCCTAGATCGCCGAGGAGCTCTCTCATAATCCACCATACTCGCTCCGGCTTAAGGCGAAGCCCTGCGAGATCTCCCCTCTACTTCCGGTACCACGCCGTCGTGCTGCCAGAATCGCGAGGAGAGTGCTACAACCTCCGCTGCCTGCTGGAACAAGGGAGAGGAAGGTCTTCATCGAGTACCGACGTGTGACCGACTGCGGGAGCGCTACCGGAACGCAGCGCCGGAAGGATCGTCTACGCGATCTTGAGATCGGCAAGAGTACGACTACATCACCCATGAGAATCTGCTCTCGTTAACCGCTTTGGAATCTTCGAGGGTGAGTTCCTCTATCGACTCGTTGCTACAATCTGGTAGATAGATCTTGGCTTGTTTGTTTGTATGCGATAGAAAATTTTGTTTTCCATGCTACGAACCCCTACAATTTCCTGGGGTTCCTGGGACTCCAAACGCATTTTCTCTCTGCGCTCCCCGGTACCAAAAGGCGGTACTACCGGACCCCGGTACTACCGGATCCTGGTCCGGTACTACCGGTCATCACAAAACGAAAACAGCCATAACTTTTGCATCCGGACTCCGATTTCGATGATCTTGGGCTCGTTTCGAAGAGGACAACAACCTCTATAAGATCATGCAAAGAAACATCATAGTCCAGCAAGGGAGAATAGATCCAAATGATGAAGTAAAAAACCTTCTACCGCGCTAGGTACTAAAATGCGGTACTAGCGCTTTTTGGTACCTAGCCCGGCAGTGGCTTTTGGAAACTTGTCAAAAACCTTCTGCCGTGCTAGGTACTAAAATGCGGTACTACCGCATTTTGGTACCTAGGAGGGCAGTGGCATTTGGCAACTTTCCAAAACCTACTGCCGCGCCAGGTACTAAAATGCGGTACTACCGCATTTTGGTACCTAGGAAAATTCAAACCTCTATAACTTTTGATTGGTAACTCCGATCGACCCGATTCCAATTGCGTTGGGAAAAGGACGACATGGGCTACCCTATGAAAGGTGAAAATATTGGTTATCACCAAGAATGTATCATGTATAATAATGTGAGATACCTCACTTGGTGAGAAACCGAAAAGCTGCCAAGATCAAAATCGCAACAAGATACAAACGGAAGATCCGATTTTGATGAACAAGAGCTTGTTATGGAGATTACCACAAGCTCTATATCATCACATGGATAAGACCAAATAACAACCAAATATGATGATGCAAGTATGCAAAGTTTTGAGCTCTCTCCGAACGATGTGATCGAATTACTCATATGAGAGCCTCTCTTGATAGTACGGTTATCTATCCTAAACCCGGTCTCACACACATGACGTGAGAGCGGCAAAAGAGAAAACCTATCAAGATTATACCTTTGCCTTGAGCATTCCACTTGAGCTCGATGTAGACGATCTTGCCCTTCTCAAGATGGAACGCCTTCCTTAATTTCTCATCAACGACCTCGCATATTGAGCTTGCCCAACAAATCTTCTTTGCATTTATTTGACCTTGAAGCCAACACATGCTCCAAGCGATGCCAATGGACAAATCCTACAAGTATAACTTAATACACACATTAGTCCATAAGGATTGTCATTAATTACCAAAACCACACATGGGGCCCAACATGTTCCTTCAATCTCCCCCATTTTGGTAATTGATGACAATCCCTTTAAGAGGGTTTATATAAGGAATATTAATGAATAAAATGGTAATACCAATATCAAATACTATAAAATTATGTGATATTGGTACCACCATCATATATAGAGCAAACTCCCCCACGATCTATGCATGTGTGATGAACTTGAATTTCATTGCATATATTGCCAATCATTATCATTGGTGGAGTTTCCTCTATATATACCATATGCTAAGCAACAACAAAGATGCAAGAGCATGAGAGGAAAATGCACAAGAACAAACTCAATGCATAAACCAACTTCCCTTAAACCCTCTAAAACTTCTCCCCCATTGGCATCGATTGCCGAAATGGGTGACAAGTTCTAGAAGGAAAATATAGTAATAGTTCCTCCAAAGGTGTGCTTTCGCACATATCCAATGATGAATACTTGGGAGGGAGTAGAACTATATCGAGGACCCAAAGGTTGCCAAAATAAAGTCAAATGATGCAAGCAACTACAAGGTCTGACAAACCAATTGAAAACACCAAATGAGTTCGAATGGAACCTACAAGATATTATGATATGAGCAAGAGAGTGCTTTAAATAACAAATAGAGAAGCTCCCCAAGATTTGTGCACTATTCAACATAAATGCATTAGAATACATATTGCACAAATATGAAATCCTCGCTCCCCCGTAAGTATTTAAAACACAACAAACGAGAAAGAAGACAAATGTGCATTATTAGATGAATTAGATGAGATCCCTAAAGATAATGCACCAATTATGATAATTGTATTTGGGATCAAGGTGCATAATCATGGAATCCTCACTCATCCAAGTTCATTTAACAATACAAGGCATGAGAGAATAACTAAGAGTGCCCAAAGTTGCAAACAAGAGGAACAAGCACTCATAGGCAATTAAATTTGGAAGCCACCGAAGAATCAAAAGGAATAGAAAGGTGGTCTCCAAGGATTTAACAATCAACTAAAATTATCTTCTCATATGTGTATATGTCTCTAAGTGGATGACATCACAAAGACATATGCCCATAAAGAAACAAGCACATACAAGGAAGATAATACAAGAAAGCACATGAAAGGCAAAAATGAAGTCATAACATATATCAATAAGATTTTTGCTTCAAGGCATGGCCGCTCACATATATCTTATTGTACATTAATGAGCTTCAAACACCGACACACTACATATATTACAACTATCACCAAGGGAAAAGGAGAAAGTTGGAATATATGGAGAAAGGCAACAAGTATCATAAGATAAAATAGACTAGAAAAAATCTCACTATTGCATATGAGAGAAGTTGATGAAATGATAGGCAATAAAATTGCTAGATTGACATATTTGGGATTGGAGGATCATATGCATGATTTTGTATAGTCCCAATTATATGTACTCTAGAACTACAATAATTACAAATACATGAATTCATGCTAGAAGGCAACCGGCAACCGGTTGAAATCAAGATATATGAGCATGAGAAAGAGATACTTGTTACCGAGATATAATTGGTAGGATGTAGAGTATATGAATTCGTTGATCATCCTATAGCTTGCCTCAAATTTTCTTCTAAGCATCACTTCTTCAAAATTGAGATACAAGTGTCCAATATATCTCCAATGTACCTAAAACACAATTAAGTACAAAATGGTCCCCAAACTTATTGGGTCCAAAGTAGTTAGAGAAACTACAATACATAGGAGAGACTCCACATAATTATGTGCACATTGATATGAAATTGAATTTCATGCACAACTTAGCCTATGGGAATTGGTGGAGTTTCCCTTATATATTGGATCAAATAAATCAAGCATGCCATAATATAGATATGTAGTAAATATGCATGCACAAGGCTTTTAAGAACCAAAAATGAGATACAATTTGAACAAAAACACCAAGTAAACCAAGATGGCACACACAAGAGTGTGACAAGACAAGCGGTGTCCAAATTGTATCAAAGACCCAATCCAACACATGAAAGATCACATGTTCAACAAATGAACTAGGCTAAGATCAAAAGAGCAAAAGATAGATAAAAATAAAAATGCTCAAGGGTTTATCTCATTCTAAAAAGGTCAAATAAAGAAACAAGGAATGAGAAAAAACCAACTCCCAACAAAAAGCAAGGTTCCAACAAGAAACCAAACTCCCCGAACTTCTCATGATGGCACAAAATACCAAAACGAAAGGATTGGGCTTCCAAGCACATAAAACCCGATATGGATCAAACAATGAAGCATAAATATGAGTGTTCTAAATAATATAGGAGAGCTCCCCCATAGATAGTGCATTATGTAGGATTTTCATTTTAAATTCAAAATGCACACAAATGGGATCATCACTTGCACCTACAATAAGTAAAACACAAGAGGATATCAATAAAATAAGAAGATCCACAAGAAGCAAGGAAGGCTTGGGAGACAACACAAAACATTTTCTTGGCCAAAGATAGAATAAAAATAAGCAAGGCCAAAGTGAATATGATCAATAAATTCTACCTTAAATTGAGTACTCATTGTCCAAGGACAAGAAATATTGGGAATAATTTTCCCTAGGTAGTTCATACGGATATCCAAGATCATATACACACAACAAGAAGCATATAACTAAATATAGGAATTGAGCATGATACTTCAACCAAGACTCTTGGTAGCTTCCAATAGTCACACAATCACTAGTGATTAGAGTAACTTGAAGCAAATGGTTTCCATCCGAATATAAATATTTAAATATGAGGAAACACATACCAAGAACCACTCTCATATACAAGATCCAAAATAAGATCAATAAAGCCATTTAATCAAATTGGAACTTGTATGAGCAAATGTGTCACATAGGTGCTAGATAATTATCAATATCAATTCTAAGTGACACAACCTCGAATATTCACATTTTCTAGGATTGTAGTATGCACTAAGCATATGACTCCCCCATAATGGGATACTACCATAAAACCAACACGAGGCAAAATGATACAAATAGAGATAATAAATGGACATTATAAAATTAAATTTCTCATGAGAAACATACCACAAAGAGACTATATAATCTTCCAATATAAATACTAGGTGGTATTCCTCATGTACGCACATTTTTAGGTTTGTGGAATGCCCAAGCATAACACTCCCCCAAAATGGGATAATCCATTAATCTCTCACAAGAGCCAAATAAGATACCAAATATAACCAAGCAAGGCTCAAGCACAAGAAACACACATACATGTTGTGCCACTTAATCATACACAAATATGATTGATATCTCAAGATAATTAAGTGGAAAGCACAATATGTACAAAAACATGGAAGATACAAAACCAACACATGCACAAAGGGGCGAGTAACTTTCAATGTAAAGAGTTTATCATATGTTACCGCAAGGAGGAACATTGGAAATATAATATAATCAAGATAATCAAAATGGCTTGGCTTGACAATAATAATTGATGAAGATCCCTCAATTCTTCATAATGTAGCCAAGACTCCAATGCCCTCCAACAATACCTATTGATCAAGTTTTGGCTTGTTGGTCCCCAACCAAGTTGGGTCCTAAGAGGTTAGTCACAATAGGCTTGGCAACCCAAATGGTTCTTTTCTTGAACCCACATTGAGCACCAACAAATTTGGCAAACACATTGCCAACCTCATCCTTACAAAGAGAATAGGCATCATCAATCAAGATAGGATGGGATGAGGAGATACCAATAGTGCATGAGGAAGAAATGTGCCCCTTCTTGCGGCATATGCATATGTAGCAAGTTCTACTCTTGTCATCTTTCTTTTTGGATGAAGAAAAAACTTGAGGAAGAGCTTGAGTCTTCTTGGGAGGAGGCCCATCTCTAACAAGATGTAGAGCATGAGGCTGCTTCCCTTGTTGCTTCTTGCCAAGGGACTTCTTCTTTAGTGGGAAATGTTTGACATGATGCCCTTCTTCCTTGCACTTGAAGCAAACAATGTTGGCCGGATATTTGTCTTGATCTTGGCCATTCTTCTTATTGTCCTTGTGCTTCAACATGATAGTGGACTTGTTCTTGACATTGGAGTTGAATCCAAGTCCACTCTTGTCATTGGGGGATTTTTGCACACTCAAAATTTTGTTGAGTGTGACCTTCCCTTGTTGACCCCTTTTCAAGTCATTCTTCAAAGAAGTGACTTGATCCTTGAGCTCTTTGATTTCCTCTACATGGTTAGTTTCAATACAAGTACTAGAGGAAGTAGATGCTACATTGTTAGAGCAATAAGGCATGGAATGTAATTCATCACGAGATATAGCATGGTTGTGAGAGGATGAATTACAAGGACTAGCACATGGCAATATAACATGTGGAGTAGATATAGTACTAATGTCCACATGAGGCCCACTAGATGTTACCTTTGACATGATGGCCTCATGAGCCAACTTTAGCCTACCATGGGAGACTAGGAGATCCTCATGCGAGCTTGAGAGCTTATCATGGCTTTCTTCTAATTTCCCATAGTTGCTAGTTAGCAAAGCAAGTTGAGCCTTTAGCTCAACATTCTCCTTCAAAATAGATGCTTCACAAGAAATAGAGTTAGTAGCACAAGCATCATTACTATTAGCAAGAGGTGAGGGCAACTTGTCAAGATCTTTTGAATATGAGGCTTTAAGTTGCTCATGTGACTCGGTGAGTTTGATGAGCTCACCCTTTATGACCCTAGATCCATTTTTGAGGTGCTCAAAATCCTCAACAAGTTTAGCATAAGCAACTTCAAGTTCATCATTTTTAATCTTGAAGGAGTTAGCCACCGCAAGTTCTCTATCATGGTATTCCTTTACTCTAGATAATTCTAGAGTAAAAGTCTCCTCAAGAGATTCTTTGGTGTTTTGTTCTTCTTCAAGGGAGTCCTTTACTTGAGCAAGTTCATTAGCATATTCACGCTCAAGTGCAAACTTTTCATCAATTATGTTTTCTTGCTCCTCAATAAGATCATTGCCTTCTATAGCATAATTCAAGATTTCAAGAAGGTTGGAGGAAGCAAGTTTATTTTTGTAGAGAGCACTATAGACAACCTCTCCCATTTTCTTAATAGAGGTAATATCATACTTACCTCTATAATCATCATTATCATTCTCAACCTCATCATCATCATCATGAGATACAATGGGATTCAAAGAGGCTACCTTTGTTCCCTTAGCCATAAGGCACATGTGAGAACCAGAGGAAGGTGATGATGAGATTGCACTTGAAGCTCTCTTCAAGACCTTGTCTTGGCCCATAGAATCTTCATTTTCCTCTACATGGTTAGCAACACAAGCACTAGAGGAAATAGAAGCATTTTTTATCATGGCAACAAGACAACATGAGCATATCATCATGAGATTTGTTCAAGTCATTTCTACATGATATGCAAGGACTATTAACACAAGCATGTGAGGAATTTTGAGTGCTAGAAGTGTTAAGGTCCAAAGATAGATCACTGCAACTATATAGATATGAGGGATTACAAATAGTGAACACACTATCCATATTGCAATTTCTATCACCACTCACCATATCATTACCTTGTGAAAAATCACATGTTGGTGAAGTGGTAGACGAAGAGAACACATCTCGACCGGAAGTGGAAGCAAAACAATCATCCTTAATAATGTTGGACTTGCTATATTTATCTTGAAGCTTGGTCCATATCTCACGAGCGCTTGAATAAGGCATGATAGAAGAAAGAACTACATTGCTCACAACATGCACAAGAATTTTAGTAGCTAGAGCATCTATATGAGAGTTCAACTTCTCCACTAAAGATTCGTTTTGGGTATCCATAGGAGAAGAGAAACCCACATATAGATAGCCCTCGATAATTGGGTGAATTTCCCGAAATAAATTAAGCATGCGAATTTTCCAAACATCATAATTTGTGCCATCGAATGTGAGCGTGTCCTTGTGCACTAATCCCCTAGCCGACATCTTTACTCTCAAGGCGGTGAAGCCTAAAATGAGAGACCGGGCTCTGATACCAATTGAAAGGATACGGATGTCGCCTAGAGGGGGGTGAATAGGCGATTAAAACTTTTCCTAGAGAGGCTCAACAAAGGCGGAATAAAACTAGTGTTTACTTTGTTAAGCACAACCTAGAACAACTAAGGTTCACCTATGTGCACCAACAACTTATGCTAAGCAATACAAGCAACAAAGTGATAGCAAGATATATATTACTTCAAGCACGAAGGCTATCACAATGTAAAGTGCATAAGTAAAGAGCTCGGGTATAGAGATAACCGAGGCACGCGGGGACACCGATATTTTACCGAGTTCCTCCCAACATGGAGTACGTATCGTTTGGAGAGGGGGTGGTATCAAACCACCAACGCCACAAAAGGCCTCCCTTATTCTCCGGTGAATCTCACCCCAATGGGATCGATCCACGCTTCCACTATCGGTGCACTTGTCGGTGGCAACCGGAACCTCTCACAAGGTTGGGGCACAACTCCACAACTTAATTGGAGGCTCCCAACAAACGCCACAAAAGGCCTCAACAAATGCCACCAAGGCCACAATGCCACCAAGGACACAAAACCGTCTAGGGTTCCAAGAACCCAAGAGGGACAAGCTCCAACGAGCAATTCAAACCAAATCCTCCGAGGAGAACTCAAACCGATGCACCAAATGCAAATGGCAAGAAAACCACAAAGGTGTTCAAATCCTTCTCTCCCAAATTCCACCAAAGCTACAAAAGATTATGGGGGAATAAGAGAGGAATAACAATGGAGGAAATCCACAAAAGACTCCAAGATCTAGATCCCAATATGTTCCCCTCACTCAAAGGAGAGATTGATTGGTGGGATTGTAGATCTAGATCTCCTCTTTCAAATCCCTCAAGAATATGCAAGAATCATTGGAGGGATTGAGAGAAAGCAAGATCAAGAAGGTCAACAATGGAGGGGAAAACTTGCAAGAAAGGGTGAGGAACCATTGGGGAAGAAGGCCCCTTATATAGGTTCCTCCAAAATCTAACCGTTGCAGCCCAAAAACGTGATTCCCGGTACTACCGGACTTTTTCCCGGTACTACCGGACTTTCCCGGCACTACCGGACATTTCCTGGGGTTCCTGGGACTCCAAACGCATTTTCTCTCTGCGCTCCCCGGTATCAAAAAGCGGTACTACCGGACCCCGGTACTACCGGATCCTGGTCCGGTACTACCGGTCATCACAGAACGAAAACAGCCATAACTTTTGCATCCGGACTCCGATTTCGATGATCTTGGGCTCGTTTCGAAGAGGAAAACAACCTCTATAAGATCATGCAAAGAAACATCATAGTCCAGCAAGGGAGAATAGATCCAAATGACGAAGTAAAAAACCTTCTACCGCGCTAGGTACTAAAATGCGGTACTACCGCTTTTTGGTACCTAGCCCGGCAGTGGCTTTTGGAAACTTGTCAAAAACCTTCTGCCGTGCTAGGTACTAAAATGCGGTACTACCGCATTTTGGTACCTAGGAGGGCAGTGGCATTTGGCAACTTTCCAAAACCTACTGCCGCGTCAGGTACTAAAATGCGGTACTACCGCATTTTGGTACCTAGGAAAATTCAAACCTCTATAACTTTTGATTGGTAACTCCGATCGACCCGATTCCAATTGCGTTGGAAAAAGGACGACATGGGCTACCCTATGAAAGGTGAAAATATTGGTTATCACCAAGTGAGAATGTATCATGTATAATAATGTGAGATACCTCACTTGGTGAGAAACCGAAAAGCTGCCAAGATCAAAATCGCAACAAGATACAAACGGAAGATCCGATTTTGATGAACAAGAGCTTGTTATGGAGATTACCACAAGCTCTATATCATCACATGGATAAGACCAAATAACAACCAAATATGATGATGCAAGTATGCAAAGGTTTGAGCTCTCTCCGAACGATGTGACCGAATTACTCATATGAGAGCCTCTCTTGATAGTACGGTTATCTATCCTAAACCCGGTCTCACACACATGACGTGAGACCGGCAAAAGAGAAAACCTATCAAGATTATACCTTTGCCTTGAGCATTCCACTTGAGCTCGATGTAGACGATCTTGCCCTTCTCAAGATGGAACGCCTTCCTTAATTCCTCATCATCGACCTCGCATATTGAGCTTGCCCAACAAATATTATTTGCATTTATTTGACCTTGAATCCAACACATGCTCCAAGCGATGCCAATGGACAAATCCTACAAGTATAACTTAATACACACATTAGTCCATAAGGATTGTCATTAATTACCAAAACCACACATGGGGGCCCAACATGTTCCTTCAAAAGGCGTCCTTCCCAAATTTCCTATGCTCATGGAAGAACTTGCCCACCTTCTTCCAATAGGCAAAGCCCTTTTGCTCGGCTCCGCATAGTGGATCTTGTGAAATCTCTATCCATGCCTTGCATAGGAGCTTGTCCTCGGCGAGGGTGTAGCCCACGATTCGTTGGCCCACCTTCTTGTCGTCGACAATTGAGGCCGCAAGTGAAGCGGCCAACGACGTGGCTGTGACGCCCTCGCCCATGTAAGTGACATCGTTCTCATCGTTCCCGAACAATGCCTCGTCCGCAATGTTGCATGCATCTTGCTGGGTCACTTGTTGCGTCTCCGTCTCGGCCTCGTCGTCGTCGGCATAGCCCTGGCCACCCTCGTTGATCATGTCGTTCACGATGTCCTCGCCATAGTTTCCCATGAAATCCTACACGCCAATTGGCCATCATAAAGCGGCGCGAGCAATGCACTGGCAATGGCGAAGAAATGTGGAAATCCTACTGTGTCGTCGGCGACCGGGCGCTCGACGCGCATTTCACCGAATAGGCAGACTGGCATCGGCATGTTCGCGGCAGAGATGGTCCGCCGCTTCATTGATGCCTCCGGGGTTGCGTTTGTGGTGTTTAGAGTGCGGTTTAGGTCCATGGCGGGCTATCCCGCTACGACGACGCCGCGCGGGGATGGTTGAACCAGGAGTTGGCCTCCAAACGAGGACGGGTTCGGCCCTGTCGTCTTGGGCTGAGCTGGCGGCCGACCGGTAGGCGTGGAAGTGACGGAGCTGGTAGAGGACGTGTTGCCTGTGATCAAGCCGGAAAGAGAGACGGGGCCGCCGAAAACGGTGCTGAATACCTCCTGCTTGATCATGTTGAGGGCTTGATTGGCGGCATTCGCTGCTAGCTCGTTCGCGTCGACCCTGATCTTGGTGACGAGGAGGCGCTCCTCCTCGTCATGGCGCTCCGTCTCGAGCCTAGCAGCGGTGCGTCGATCTCTCGCCTCCACCCGCCGGCCCTTCCGCTCCTCCGGCGTCTGGTCCTTTGCGGGCTTCCTCGTCCGGACGCGCTTTTTGGCGGCGGAGGGCGCAGCATCAACCATGGCGGCGGGATCCATCGTCTTCCCTTCTGCTCCCGCCAGTGGAAAAATTGGGAGAGGTTTTTCTAGGAAGAAGTGGTGTGGTTTCTGTGCCACTGGCGGGAGGGACCGTCAATTATAAAAGAAGAATGTGCTCGGCCAAACGCGCGTCTGAACTGATATAACCGAGCCCCAGATTAGATGCATGAATGGATCGAGTCAGACTTGTTTTCCTGTATGGATCGGCTCATTGAGGCGTCGCGTACACTCAGCGTGTCCGCGCGGACCGTTTCAAATACGCTCGAACTGGATGGGTAGGTCAAGTAAAAATGCCCTAACCGCATTACCAGGGTGGCACATCCGGACCGACCCTTAGCCATGGCCGGTATTAACAAGAACATTTATTTCGCTGATATAGCACTACGGGGTGGTGGCGCAGTTGGCTAGCGCGTAGGTCTCATAGCTGATGCGAGTGATCCTGAGGTCGAGAGTTCGAGCCTCTCTCACCCCAAATATATGTGGCCTTGTCATGATGAAAACGCTCGGTGACAACTTGGGTCGTCATTCGTACACCTGATTAATCAGGTGAAACTGAGCAACTCTGAACCTGGCCTTTCTTATTTTGTTCACCGGCGCTTTGGTAGTTTTGGATCAGAGTCTCATAGCTGGATACTCGGAGTGGTGGTTCGGAATCGGTGATGTTTTGCGTATCTACAAAAATGATGTTAGAAGATCACTACTCGCCTGCTGTTCATGTTTTTCAACACAACGTTGGATTTCGAAAGCGTGATTCATGTTTAACTTCTCTGTTTGAACGTTGATTTACCCGCGCCTGCAGTTCATGTTTGTCAACACAACGTCGGATTTCAAAAGCCTGGTTCATGTTCGACTTCTCTGTTGGAACTTTGATTTACTGGCGCCTGCTGTTCATGTTTGTCAAATAACGTTTTGATTTCGAAAGCCTGATTCATGTTCAACTTCTCTGTTTGTAGGTTGATTTTACGGGTGTCGCGATGCTTGGTTCGAACCAAAGCTTGTGTGTCATGCTTGTCGATCCACACATAAGATTCCACCCGAACCAGGGAAGTTGGATTAGCGGAATGCACTTGAGGTCCTTAGGTTGATTCCATCCATTGATGTGGTCTTTTGTCTGGGCTCTTGCTGCAAGAACACCTTTGGTGCAGTTTATTGCAAGGAACAACTTCGGTTTCCCCGGCGACAACTCTCACTATGCAATGGTCAAATGTAAACAGTCTTTTTATGTAGTTCTATTTACGGAGAACTGCAACTTGTATAGACTGGCGATCTGATTCAATGTTAAAGGAATGCATCGTCCTGTATGTGTCAGGTGCACTTGTATAGATGCCAACTGCCACATTATTAGCTAGTATGTGTTGGTGGTCTTATGCATGTAGCTAGTACCAGTTTTAGGAAAATCCTGTGAGCTCCCGAAATCTCGGATTTTATTTATTTTAAAATAATTCAGTTAATTTTGAATCAATTTTGAGCAAATTTAAATTATGTCCTGAAATTTATCTAGAAATAGTCCAAAAATTTCAAGATAATTATAATTTCAGAATTTGGCGAGGTTACTTAAGTTTAAATTCCATCACAAGATTTAGGTGTGTGCCTGGATGCAACTTTTTTTGTGTTGATGAATCGAAACACGTCCCATTGTCTAACGCATCACCTTTTTTTGTGTTGATGAATCGAAACACGTCCTAACGCATCGTAGGAGGAAGAGATGTTCTCCACCGGTTCCGGTTCTATTTATTTAGCTAGTTGGCACTGCTGGTGTCACACCGGCAAAATAAGAGTAATTACCTAGACTTTTTATAGGGTTAAGCAAATACAGTATCCATAAGACAGTAGATGCATAACTGGATTACATCACTATATGTTTAGCAACACTGCCTTCCAAACAATGTCACCATCAGTATTGTAGTTGATTGTCATCATCAGTATTGTACTTGAGATGGATAGATATCTCTTAGATTTACCCACAGATCCACATATTGGCTAGTGAGCCATGGAGAAGGATTCATCGAGCTTCACTTTTCTAATCAAAGCACATCGAGCTTCACTCTTCTAATCCAAGCGTCCTCATGCAAGGCACTTTTGACATTCCATTTCTTCCTCTTAGACAAAGGCACTTTTTTCTTCTACTTAGACACCACATAGACAGAGGGAGGCGATTCAGTTCACATGTAAACGTAGATGGGAGTATGGGACAGAATAACAGTAATCACCAGTCATTTCAACCAAGTGTTTCTCGAGTACAGCAAGGAATCACAAGAATATAGAGCAGACTCTAGACTTCCTGCTTGTAGTTGTTTACAGAAATAAACAAATTCCAGCTTTAGGAGTAAAATGCCAGGCCAATAAGCTTGTGTTTCCTCGTCCTTATTACTCGTTCAACAGAGCAGCGTTCTTCCTCTCCTGAATTGAATGGAGAAATATCAAAGATTAGTCAATACACTAGTAAATGCATATGGAAATAATTATGTGGTGGCGCTGGCGCACACTAGGAACCAAAGCCAATTTACAATGAAAAAATGAAGGCAAAACAAGTTGTCAGGAAAATGGCCAGAGCATAAGCAAAATTAGGATATTTTTGTTCACCTGTGCTTGACGACGATCCTTGTTCAGCTTCAGAGCTCTTCCTTTCTCTTCTCCAGATCTGAAGATTTTCTGCAAGTGTTTTTGGATATACTTTTAGTCCAGGAATCTATCAGTTAGACGAGAGGCGCATAAACAAAACAAGAAACAAACACTCTCATCCACAACCAAGCAAACAGCATTACATGGTTGTGAAAGAGAGTCTGAAGAATAGGTGCTAACAGATAAAACGAAAATGGCTTCTTACTCATACCGGAGACTGGGGATCATGAGATAATTAGCTTTGTAAAAGCATCAGTATCCTTAGCAACCTGAATTAAGTGCTAGGTGGACACATTATAATTTCTCCATTTTAACTACTTAGGAGTAGCTATTATTTCTATACCATCCGATAGCACCACCAACAGAAGCTAAGGCGTCACAAAATACATTTTATGTTTGAAATAAAAAGACATGTCAAATCAGAAGACCTTCGTACTGATGTGAAACATGTCATTTTTAGTTAGCACAGGCCACATGGATGTGGATGCTCCAAGAGCAGAACAAGTTTGACGGAAGAGTAGGATAGTACCTTTGTATCCTATTCTAAATGAGAATCCATAAGCCCTATACCATAAGACATGGACAGCCACCATCAATCTTACCATACTAATGTTATCTAGCCTATAAACCCCGGCTAAGCTTGTTGTTTGTGTCTTTGCCGTTGGCATTTTTCTACTTCAGTCAGAGCTTCATGGAATCATACAACAGAGAGCACCAAGACAACTTGGGGTAGGCTGTTAACTTTTCTACATAATGCCCTAGACTAATCGATTCTCATTAATGAAAAGTATCATCATTGCAAATTAAGGCCTTCTATATCATAGTTTTACCTTGTCACTGGATGACAGAGTTTCAGCCTTGTCAGTCTTGATACTGAAGATATCTTGAAGAAGTCCATTGTCCTGTAAAGAAAATAAAGCCAGCATTTATATTATGCACAAGTAAACTAGCACAGTGGAGAAATGAATCACTCCAAAGAAGTTACCTTCACATGCTTCAGGAAGCCTCTCCCAAGAAAATGCTTAAAGAAGTTCAACTGATGATCAAAGAAAAGTTAGCAAAGACATATGTGAATGCAGTAATTCAAGAACCACTGAAAGAAATAAAGCAGGCACCTGAATCAATTCAGACCATGACGAAACCCTTAAAACATCACGTTTTCCAGCAATCTTCAGTGATTCTTCAGGGCACTCGCCATACTGGAAACAGATAGTTATATATAATAAGGAAGAGGGGTTCCTAAACTGAGGATTAAACAACGATGAAAATGAACCAGACCTTAACAAAATCCAAAATCCGTTGAAACAGATCCCTTTGGTCAGAAAGATTTTTCTTGTCTGCACCTTTCCCCCCTGCCTCCGCAGAAAGATTAGAGGCAAGGCCTGATATCTTGGCTTTCAATGCTTGCATATCCAGGAAAAGTTTACTCTTGGAGCTACCAGCTACTCCAGTGTCATCATCATCTTCACAAGCAGAGACATCAAGTAGATTTAACTCAAAACACAAAGCCAATGCTTCACCAGCAGCCATTCGAACAGCACGATCCTCTGCTCCTAGAAGAGTAGAGAGGAATGCAATTGGCCTGGAAAATAGCAGAAAGAAAGTAATTGTGAATATGGATTACGTAAAACACACACACACACACAGGGAGGGAGGGAGGGAGGGACTGACTCCTTCCAGCTATCGGTGTTTATCCGCCATGAACCAATAGTTGTTAGCAAAAATGTCCACGCGGATAGAGCAGCTGCTAACAAGGGTGGCTTTGGTTTCCGAACAGTACCCACCTGCAGATAAGTCGGAAATCACAAAACAAATTTAGTCATACTACTAGAACATCAAATACGGTTCTTAAAAGAATCACCAGTTCATAAAATCTGATAACAAATCAATGGCACCTATACGTACATTTGAACCTGATTTTGGATGAATCACATCCCACATGGCTTTCAAAGATAACTCCGTTTCAGCCAAATCAGTTGCACCAACAAATGTGACGATAGCCAAGCAATCAAGGGCCTACAACAGGTAAATATAGATCACATCAGTGAAAATGCAAATGAAATCTGGAAGTCAAAAGACAAGATAAGATCTCACTTACAGAGATCATCTTTGAAGCATCCGACCAGGTTTGAAGGACCTTAGAAAGTTGTGGATGCGATTCTACCATTGTTTCATGCGAGCTACTCCCAGCACCAAGTGTAATAGAAAGTAAACCTGCAAGTCCAAGACACAACATCCAAAAACAGTTTAAGTGAACAACAAACGAGGTAGAACTGGGAAAAAGGAAATTAATGGATAGGATACAAACCAATGGCACGGGATGCCAGGCAAGCCTCCTTGGTAGATCCCTTCTTTATTGAGGTATTGAATAGACTCAGCAGAGTGGCATATCTTCAGGGAAATAGGAAATAAATTTGATACTGAATTACACAGTGTAGTGGGACAAAATTACATCTCTATTTGGGAGTGAGCTACGATGATGCCACAGGATGTATTAATACAAGAGACAGTGATAAAAAATCAGCTTCAAATGTAAAGTAATCTTGTGCAATTTTGTATGAAGCGGCTACTTCAAGTAGCTATTATGTTTACATGCAACAATTAAGATTGGTTCGTGGAATGTCGTGACTTACTTGTTCTCAACAAGATCATCAAGCATAAAACTTTCAAAAGCATCAACCAATGCAGCCAACGCTGCCTCTCTTGTAGCCCCCCTGTTCCAATATAGAAAATATTATGCTGGGTACACTAAAATAAAACAGCATGATTACTTCTACATTCACATGCTGCGCTGACGCAATGGAAGAGTTTCTAATTAATAAAAACATGAAGGTCATGATTACATCGTTTTGAAAAAGAAACACAGCAGCAATGATGAGTTGATGACGACAAAACTAAGATCAGAAAGCCAACATGTAAAGCACGCTCCTCAGCCCTCGGTCGTTTCATAAACACAGAAAATCTGTTCTGGCGTTCTTTTACTTGATCACCAATTCAGTTAACAAACATGAAGACTGCAAATTGCAATTCTTCTTTTACCAAAACTTTCTGGGAGACAACTTCCATACAAGTAAGATTTCATGAATGAGGTAACTATGACATGTTTGCTGGGTAGAACTTGACATATAACTTCATAATGTAACAACATTCTCCGCTACAAGATGATTTGACATCTAATAACATGAGCTACAGGACAATACAGTTTGTCAATCATCATGTGATACATTCAATCCAAATTTGTAGACTAAACCAAACACTGGAGGAAGAGTCCAGACTACTAATTTCTTGCAGCCAATATTTGTCAGTCAACTAGAACGAGATGTCAAATCATCTTTATACTATTAGCGACACATTTATCTCCACAATCACATGCTAATCGAAGGAAATGCTTATCGGGCATACACTTCTGCTAGTCTGCAGTTATGATAGACATAAAGTACAGAGTTCTACCTCTTCTCGTAGAGAGAGTCGATGTACTTGTCGAGGACGAACTCGTGCGAGTTGACGTTCTCGGTGGCGTACGAGATGGAGAGATCCGACAGCGCGGTGGACGAGGATCCCACGCTGTCGGCATCGCTGCTGTCCAGAAGGTCGTCCCCTGCAGCGGCGCGGACCTTGCTCTTCTTACCTGAGGAAGAACAAACCCCCAAATCGATCAGAATCAGCATCCGAAATCAAGAACCACCGCGACCTAGCGAGGAAGGATGAAGACTTACTCTTCCCCATGGCGAGACCGGGCAGCAAGAACCGGAATCACGAAGCGGGCGTCCCTACGAATCACGAGAAAACCACCACCGCGCAAGAACCGCGCAGCGAGAGTCCGGACACGGGCGCAGACGGGGCCCGAATCAGGAGCGTGCGCGGAGGGAGGAGCGAAAACCGGCGTGGACGGCGTCGAAATCGAGATGCGCGCGCTGCGGTTCAGGACAAGGGCAGGAGGAGAAGCAGAAGCAGGGGTTGTTCTTGAGGGTCTCGGAGTCGGATTGGCCGTGGAGACGCGTAGCTGCCATGTAGCGAAGGCGCGAGACCGGGGAGGAGGAGGAGCTGTGGCTCGGGCCGTGGTCTCCGATTCTCTCTTGGAATTTCGCTCGGGGGAGGAGAGAGGCGCCTTGGGTGCAGGGGGGATGGGGAACGGGGAAATATAAACGAGCGGCGGTGGGGGATTTGGGGTGTGGAAGCGGCGGTGGAAGTGACGGGAAGCCTAGGGGGAGGCTGAGTTGGAGACTAGGGCACGATAGCTTGTTTCCTTTTTTCCTTTTCCGTCTCTTTTTTCTCGTTTTCGTTTCTGTTAATAATCGGCAATGCCAGCGTGATGTGTGTGATGGTACAAATCCAAGGAACCAAAGCCATGTTTGGAAGAATTCGCAAAAAGAAAAAAACTTGTTTAAGAGAGACGGTTTCTTTAGGATGCTTGGAGAAATTGCTCGTTTCTTAAGAAAAGTCTTTGCCTTTTTAATGCATATTTTCACGTCATCAGCAGATGGATACGGATGTTACAAGCAAATGCGTGTGTCTTTGTTTCGCGGACAAGTAGAAAATGACGCTGGTCCGTTTGAACGCGAACGAATGATGTATAGCTGCACCGTGCATATACAAGACTTAATTCTGTAATGTGTCTACATTTCTTGGTTAAGCCAAGCTTCCGCCCGTTTTTTTCTAATTTTATACGTGACAATTTGCATTACAGAGTAAGAAAATTGTCGAATTAACGCGTGTTTGACTGCTTGGCACGCTCCCTTCCGTGTTAATTAATGGCATCGACTATACGTGCCTACCTTCCGTGTTAAGCAAAATCAGCTACAAAGATAAATCTGTGCCGTTCATGGCATCTTTTCTCTTTGGTGAAAGATGCTGCATCTGCATGGCATCTGATCAGAATTCCTAGGACTGCGATTCGCAGGATGCCATTAGCCGAGAACGGCTCACCGGATATTCTCTCCGCACGATTCGGATTGCCTTTCTTTGCTTTGCAGCGATGCGCTGGCGGCGGCGTCGACGTCGCGAGTCCACAGCCTTAAACCGTGTCGACAGCATACCACCACGCGAAACTCGCGGCGCCGCGGGAACTGGCAGGTGTCACCGAGCCCCACAGGCCATAGAGGACATGTGCCACAGGGCGGATGGTGTGTCGCTGCCTCGCAAGTCGATACACCGTGCCGACGTGCCGTTGCCCGGCAGAAAGGTCTGAAAATGAACGCGCTTGACTGCTTGAGGCTTCTGCCGAACAAGATTTGCCTTCGGACGATATACACGCAATACCTGAAAATGTCGAAAGCAATTGCCTGCAGAGGCTTTTTCTTTGCGGGATGAAATAGATCTTTATTAAGCAGGGGATTATATATTTATATTTGATTCTAGTTCGATCTCCTGCAAGACAACATCAGGAGCTGAACCCAACCAAAACATAGTACGGTGTTCTGTTCTTACCCAATTGGCAAAACCGTGGTTTACCCTAACCTGCCGACGATATACCTTAATAAACTTGCAAACTCTAGAACTCGCTAAAACTTTAATCTCTAAGACAATGTATCATAAAGACATGCCACGTAAAAACCGATCTGATAAAACTAAAAAGACCGTAAGCATTTGCGCAAGAACCACCGGTCAAGAAAAAAAAATCTAGACCGAAGAAATCTCTGAACTTGACGTCAACGTCCGCCACCTGCATCTAATACCACCACAGCAACCACCAAAGAAAAGAATGACGGATCACCTCCTCACCCGAGCTCGATGCGGCTTTGCACGGTGTAATCCCTCTTAAATGCATTTTGCAAACCGTCACATCGGAAACTCTATTGAATGTCCAATATGTAGACAAGGTCCGAAGGATATTAGACACTTATTATTTCAATGCCGGTAGCACATGAAATATGGAGAGGATTGGGCGTTGATCTGATCATTTGTAATACCTCGGACACTACGCTCTAAGTAACAAGATAGGATGAACCCAAAGTGCATAAGGTGTCCTAACACAGAGGTCCAAGGACCACCCACGTGTAGGCCCTGTCTAAGCAGAGCAGGGCACCTTACCGGCCAACCATCCTATCCACTTTGCAAGAACGTCGTATCAAGTGCGAGTGGCGTAGTTGACAGGCATGCGAACAAAACATACACAAGTGTGTATGTCAGCGACATACAACAGTACATCAGAGATAGACCATCTAAAAGAAATAGAAATATTCAACACCATATGGCAAGATCCAAATATCCTAGATAGAGATAATATTTTAGAATACATCCTCATACATCACACATCAGAGTATCAAGCGGAAGCAAAAAACATGATCCGAGTACGGACAAGAGGCAAATTGGCATAAGATGCCCTAAAAATAAGCACATCCCGCCCACAGATCTCATGGTTCTCCATGCCCCAGAATCTCTACACGTGACGTTTGTTGCCACCATCATCGTTCTTCTCGACCCAGTAACCTTCCTCGGAGTATACCTGTCCATCTGAACAATATTTATCGTGTGAGACCCTTGGAGGCTCGGCAAGACTTTATGCATCAAAAGGGAACAACCTGAGAGTGACGCAAATGCAGCAAAAATAAAGCCTAGCAGTTCTATAGAGACACGCTACAACATCCGCCTAACTAATAATAGACGGACACTTGTTAAATAAACAATAGTTAATTGCCCCAACAAATGTATATCAATAAAAATAAACATCGTCCTCCCTCCTTCCCATCACCAAACAATAAGGCGGCAGAACATCCCATCCGTAGGCAATTTTATTAACCATTCCATGAATGTTGCACTTTTACTAGTCAAGTTTTAGTCCGGTTAAAATGATACTTTATTTATAATTGTATATGATTGAGAAAATATGCTCCAAGTCATTCATAACAGCGGACACGACTTTTAGAAAAATTTACCCTGCAGGGATGTACAAATAGCAACACATGCACAATCAACCTCGAAAAAACCAAGTAAAAACCTAATAAGGCATCACAATAAAGCATTCACAAGATTCATAACTGATTTATGGGGCCACCCCGCTAAGCTACCCGCTACAAAGTCGGCCAGGCTCCGAGACGGACTAATGAGGCACTGGTATGTTTCCTAGTTTTAATTAAAACATGAATATTTTTGTATCATTCATATCTTTTTAACCCGTAAATATTCTTTAGAACATCATGAACATATTTATCGAATTCGTGAACGTTTTGTGGAGAGAATTTTTTTATTTTTTAACTCAATTTTTATAACAACTTATTAAAATATTGTGAACAGTTCGTTAGTTTCAAAATATCATATAACAACTTTTCAAATCATGAACAAAATTTCCAAACCACGAACAAATTTTCGCAAATCATGAAGAAGTTTAAAAAATCATGAACATTTTTTTAAGTGAACAAATTTTCAATGTGATGAACTATTTTGCAATGTCATGAACAATTTTTCAAAATCATGAATAATTTTTTAATATCATGAACAAAATCATGAACCGACTATTGGAAAATCATGACCAATTTTAAAAAATTATTGAACAAATTTTCAATATTGATGCGGCTCAGATCACTTTAGAGCTTCGTTGGGAAACCCCAAGAGAAAGGTATAAAGAGCACAACAACAAGTCTTCCCTTAGAAAGAAACCAATGTTATCAAACCAGTAGGAGAAAGGAAACGACTCAAAAGTGTCGCTAGCAACTTGGAAACATGTACAACACAAACTTAAGACTTTGCCCCAACGAACAGTGAGTTTGTCAATCTCACCGGTTTGCTGAAAATAAAGAATTAAACATATGGTGTGGAAGGTAATGGTGGCTTGCAGAAAATAAACAGTAACAGTGGAATATGTATCAATGGTAAAGATTAGACCGGGGTCCATAGTTCACTAGAGGTGTTCTCCTTAAGATAAACAACATAATATGCTGGGTAAACAAATTATAGCGGGGCAATTGACAGGACTGAGCAAGGCATAACAATGCACTACTAGACATTCATAATCCTATAAGATTTGATTGAGCATTACAACAATATACATAGACCGCCATCCAACTGTATCCTTTGTTGAACTATGGAATAGATGGGGCATTGGATAGGGACATGATTATTTCCTTCACATAGAAAACAAGTAGATCGAGGTGTGGGGCATTGATTAGTTGGATGTTTCTCTTCACAATTGGGGCATTGATCTTCATGTTCTTTGGAAGTGTGATCCATGTCTCCACAAATATTGCAAGCTTGAGTTCCTTCTATAATATCATCCTTGACATCAATGTAGTCACAAACTCCTTGGGAAGGGTTGTCTCCCATGTTGATCATTTGATTTGTCACCTTTTGCATCAATTGGGTTTGGGTTTCCAAAAACCTTTGCATGGTTGGGTCTAATTCTTTGTGGTTGGCTAAAAACTGAGTTGTCACTTGGTTCAACTGGGTTTGGGTTACTATGAGTTCTCTCATGTTGATGTCTTGGTTGTTATTGTTGTTGTTGTTGTTGTCACCATCCTTGATGTTGGAGTCTCCTGGGGTAGTCATCTGTTTGGGTTGGATTGGAATTAGAATAAGCAAAAGATTTCTAAGGAAATAATTCTAATCACACACATCAGAATTCACACAAGCAATGTGCAAGCAATCACAAACAAACATTCCACTCAAACAACAAGTTTCAAGCACATTTTAGGCAACAAAATATTTTAGCTACACCACATAAGTTGGTGGGTTTGATCTAAACTAAATATGGTGGTCCAACTATATGGTTCACTTGAGATCATTCCATCCTTTTTAGTTGGTTCTTCTTGAACAAGATCATTGTATCCTTGGAGAAATTCTTGCATCTTGGTCACAAAACTTCAAAGGTGATGATGGTTCCTTCTAAGTTGTGTTTCCTTAGTCTTCAAGTCTTGAGTAATATTTCTTGTCTCACTTGTAGTCCTTAGTGATATCAAAGTTTGAAGTCCTTGGTGTAACTAAATTTGAAGTCTTTGGCCATGGGGGAGGCTTTGTCCATCAAGTTTGAAATAGAAGAGATGTAAAATCAAAACCAAAAAGGTTGAGGTAAGAGTTTACAAGATTGTTTGTAAATAAGTTTTGGAACAAATACAACTCCTATTTTTCTAAGGGGTTTTGTCCAATCCTAGGGTTACAATCCTACAGGCAACACAGTGCTCTGATACCATCTGTAGAGGTCCTAACCTTTAATAAGGTAGAGATTCCTATATTTACAATGCTAGTCCCTGGATCAATAGCTAGCATCCACAGTTAAGATGTAATATCAAGAAACAAAGGTCATATTACAACTTTATAACCAGGAATAAAATAATTCATTACATCTTACATAGCTCATTTGGCTATTTCATTACAATGCAGCAGAAATAACTATAGCATGGGGTCCTTCATCTTCAAAGTGCCACAGGCAATCATGTTGGTTATAGACTTGTAATCCTAATCAACACACTTCACTAACATCAAACAAACCCGCAACATAATAAGTTACAGCCACAAGGGTCAATACATTTGAATTGTATTGCCAAATGATACTTATGGTAGTATAATGGAGCCTATCTTCTACATGAATTTGGCTAGGTGGAGCTTAGGCTTGCTTTGCTCAAAATAGATTTTCCTTATCATTTGAAAACACTAAGTTTTTGCTTGACAAAAACACCCAAGGCATCTACCAATCATTGATTGAAGATCCTTAACCCTTGTTCAACCACAAGTTTTTAACTTAGAAATTTGGATGAGGAGATTCTTGATAGCTTCCATGTCTTGATGCTCAAATTGTCCTTTGCCAGGGACATGGCTAAGTACTTAGATTTTACACTCTACAGAGGTGGTGCACTTTCCCCACAAGACTTGGTTTCACCAAGACAAGATCTTTCAGAAGCCTTCCCTTAGACTAAAATGGATGCGCTCCAAACCTATCATTCCCCTACCACCAACTGTCCATTTGGCTAAGTTATTGCAACCTATATGATCCAGGCAGAGCCCATAATGCCAAGTGGCTGCACTTGAAGCTTCTCAACATTTAACATCTCAAATCTCTTTGTTCCTGGGTGGCATTCCACAAGTGAGATACACAAGGTAAACCATAGAAATGGGCCTTGTGTAACCACTCAACACAAACCATTCTTTCCATTCCACCCAGGTGTTTCATTCACTTAGTTGTTTTATTAAACAAAACACAAGTCCTTGACTTAGAAATATTCTATAGCATGAATATAATCCACCCTTGTTTTCTACTAGATAATCTAAGCATGATAGTAGTAGGAATCTTAACTTAGGAAAATTCTACTAAGGTTTCATCTACTAGGGTTTCCCATGGCATAGTTTATACTTAGCAAAAATTCCATGCAAGTCCTACTTAGAAATATCACTAATGCATAGTGAAAATAATGGGACAAAAGTATGTAGCATCACTTGCATTTTTGGTAGAGAATTATAAGTTCACTCCTTGATCTTGCAACATTCACAGTCTCCAAATTACACTACAATTCAATCAAGCAAGCAAGAATTCAATCTACCATTCAAGCAAACATCTCATAAAATAATAGAAACAAAGCAATGCATGCAAGCATGCCCAAGATTGTTTTATTTAAAAAAGTGCTTTATAATAGGTTATAAACATTCTAAAACACCTATTGGTCATTTTTAAAAGTGGTAAAACCATTTGCAAAAGATTTTACCTATAAACCATTTTTAAACCAAATCAATATTTTATGTGGTTGAAAATGCTTTTTAGCAAAGTAATAATCTATAGGATTCATCAAAATATATTTTTAAATCATAAAACCTTGTGTTTAGGGTCAGAGAGTTTAAATCAAACCATTTCCCGAAGGTTTTCCTCCAAAAAGTATTTTTAACATATAAACAACATTTTATTTGACTAGAAATGTTCTAAATCAAAGATTTATTCTTTTGCCTCACAAAATATGTTTTGAATCCACAAGTTGGTTTCTATGGTCAGTAGGTTCAAAACATTTCATTTTCCAATGATTTTATCACAAAAATAATTTTAGAATGAATTTTATATTCAAAATATGCCTACACAAGTTTCTGCAAAAGCAACCATTTTACCAGATGCAATTCATTAAACAAAGTGCATGGTTGGATAGTACTTGGTATGCTGATTCCATTGATATAAAAGTTGCAAAATTTGGACATGTGTATCAAAAGTTATGAATTTTACAAACTTGAATAACTAATAGAACATTTTCTGTTTTTTATAACAGCTCTAGGCCACGTGTCCTGTCCCGATTGGTTGAAAACGATTCGCACGGATTAAGCAATGCGGGCCGTAGGATCTAATGTGGATCATGCGGTATAGATGCAGTCATACCTATTTGATAAGTGGATCTATCCTACTCGTTGGATCAGCATCTAACGGTTCCTAGCAACTAGCCAAAGTCGGGCGGCGCTAGCGGCGGCAAGTGGCGGCGGCGCACTCAGGAAGCAAGGTTGCCGGCAATACAGGGGGAGAAGAGGAGTGGAATGGCTCACCAGAATCGCATGATCTTGCTGATGCTCGTCGTATCCTTGGTTGGCGAAGGGGCGCTCGAGGATGATGGTGATTGCTCGCCGGAGAAGCTCCTGGCGATGAATGCTCACTGTCAAAGATGGTGGAGACGTTATGGTGCGAGATAGGATACGAAAACATCGGCGTTAGTTGCAGACGAGGTCACTGGTCATACCCGTGTCATCGGAAGGAAGGGGGACGGTCAAAACGTTACCAGGGGTGTTGCCAGAGAGGAGACAGACGGCGGCGCTGCTCTGGGAACGTTGTTGCCGAGCTTACGGTGCTTGCGCAGGCGAGCTAGCACTATGGAGAGGTTCGCCGGGAGATGGGGAATGTCCTCGTGGAGGCCAGGGATAGCGGGGCGGGCTGGCGTTGTCGGAATCGACTGAAAACGGTCACCGGAGACAGTGCGATGCTGAGAGGAATTGGCGCAGCCTGTGGGCTCTCGAGGTGTGGTGTCTGGGGAAATTGGAGAGGGGAGGGAGGCATTTAGCAGGGCGTGATCACGGTGAGTAACGGTCTCTGCGTTAATGCGAATTTAAGCCACGAAGATCATGCCAGAAACAGGAGGGAGAGAGGAAGAACTGGTCGCTGGGGTGGAAACGACGACTGATGTGTGGGCCTGGTTAGTCAGTGAGAGGGAGAGAGGAGAGGTGAGGCCTAGCCGTCATAGAATCCACTGGTTCAACTGATGGTGCAAACCATTTTTCTTGCGGGGGGGGGGGGGAGATGGGCTAGCTGGGCCGGTTGGGCCTTGCTGGGCTAGGTTGGCTTTGTTTCATTTTTTTATATTGTTTCCTTTTCCATTTTTATTTCTGTTTTGGATTTTAATCAAACAATTCAAACAATATTTCATTTCAAAACTTTTCAAAATATTCAATAAGTTTTTGTTCTATTTAAATATGTATTTTAATGGTAATTTTTGGAACATTTCTTTTATTCTTACATGGTTTAAATATTTACTTAAAAAGAGCCTTTGTCTTTATTTAAATAGGATTTAAATATGATTCCAATTCATATTATTTATTCAAATGATTTAACTTTCTGTTTTAAATTCAAATGTTTATCAAACCCCTTTTTGTAAGTTTTATTTATTCAATAGGGTGTTTAAATAATTCACTTTGAATTATTTTAATATGTTTTTATTAATCATTTAAATTGGTTATTTCCCTTTATTCAAATAGGTATAGAATTTGGTTAATGCCATTTTATTTGATTTGAATACTCTTTATCCCTTTATTTTATTTGGTTTATCTTTAATCCATTTGCTTATGGATTTGGCCAAGATTTAATTTGGCTTTTAAATATTCCTTATTAATAATTCTTTCTTTATCTTATAAAATCCATATCTTTTTATTTATAGATCCAAACTTGGTGATTCCAATTTGTATAATTTTATTTAGTATTTGTTTATCCTTTTACATATATTTAGTATAATTTGCTCACCATTTGGTATGGATTTTTAGATAGGTGCTTTTATTAGCTTTGGAAAATTCATTTTCCTTATCTTATTAAATTCATAAGATTTTATTTATGGCTCCAAATTAGGTGGAACCAATTCCCAGGATTTTTATAATATTTCTATTTGTCATTCTTGATCATTTATAAATGTTTGTTGACAAATTTTATATGGATCAAATCCATAGGCTTAGAGATAACTTGGAAATGTTTTCTTCCATTGGGGTTTTAGGGTTTTGTTTATTTTCCAAGTATTTAAATTTCAAGATGCATTTATGAAGAATGCATTCCACTTGATTTGAATTTAGTTGGATTCAAACATTAACCAAAGTTTGTTCAAGATGGGATTTTAAGTTTCCACTTAGAAACAAAAGTTTCTTTTTCACCCTAAATTTCAACAATTTTTTTTTGTTTATTTTTTTTTCACATTACAAAATTTGGAAATTTTTGGGATGTGACAAGTAGATGCTAGTGACTCCAAGAGTTGGTATTTATGCTCGATAGTGGGTTCATGCCTCTATTTAATCTAAGGGAAGTGATATAAATCTCTAAGGTTATAGATGTGTTGTTGCTACCAGGGAGAAAACAACGGTCTCTTGTTCATGGAACACCTGGATTGTTTACCTTACACACTTTGCTAAAAGCAGTTATCCGTTGCTTGCAACTTAATACTAGAGGGGGTTCGGATTATAACCTGGAGGTGGATTACTAGTCATAGATGCAGTTGTATGACGGTCTATGTATCTTGTTGTATTGCCCAATCAAATTTCATAGGATCATGAATGTCTAGTATTGCATTGTTATGCCTTGCTCAGTCCTGTCAATTGCCATGCTGTAATTTGTTTAACCAGCATGCCATGTTTGTTTATCTGAAGGAGAACACCTCTAGTGAACTATGGAGCCCGGTCCAATCTTTACCATTGATGACCCACAAGTATAGGGGTGTATCGTAGTACTTTCGATAAATAGGAGTGTCGATCCCAACGAGGAGCAAAAGGTGTTTACTAGTGGTATGAAACATGACATCTCTGTAAATACTTAGCAAACGGATTTTTAGGGGTTTTCTGATAAATCAAGGAAATAAAGTGCAAGCAAAAAAAAGCAAACAAATGCAGCAAGTGTCCCAATCCTTTCTTAGCAAAGGATAAGTCGGTGGAAATACTAATGAGGACCAAACGTTTTCGAGGACACATGGGAATACTATCAAGTGCTTTCGTTTCATATAGCTGAGTAGTCTTCTTTGGTTTTATAAGTGTTGTGTGGGTGAACCTGTGCTAATGTACCTACCTTACTTGGACTAATACATACTTGTGATTAAACCGATTGCAAGCATCCACAACTAAAATAAAGCAATTAAGATATAAACCTAAGCACAGTCTTAAACTCTGAGATCCTACACTTCCTCGTGAAATGGTTTCCAAACGGGGGTTCAGGTTTCTGTCACTTCGGCAACCCCACAATTAGTAGCTAAATACACAATGCATTCCCTTAGGACCATAAATGATGAAGTATCATGTAGTCGACATTCACATGACGCCACTAGAAGAATAGCACCACAACTTAAATATTAAACAATTGAATAATACCTCAACACAAATCCACTAATAACAACATGACTTCTCCCATGTACTCAAGAACTAAACGAACTACTCACGACATATCATATGGATCAAGATCAAAGATGATATGGTGATGGATAACAATTTGAACATAAACAATAATCCAATGGTTCCACTCACAAGCATCAACTACAATAGTAATCAACAACGGGAAAGTTTCCCCTAAGAACTATGCAAGATTCAACACAATTGTTACAGCGGGATGGAGTGGTGATTATGGTGCTGGTGGAGATGATGGTGTGGATGATGATGATCCCGATGAAGTCTAGCTTGATGATGATGTTGATGGCGATGATCTCCCCTCTCCGGGAAGGAATTTCCCCGGCAGAAATCTGTCTGCCGGAGAGCTCTTTCTCTCTCGGTGTTTTCCGCCCCGTAGAGGCGGCGGAATATTTCTGTGGTTGCTCCCCGTGTATTAGGGTTTCGAGGAGAAGATATAGGCGAGAGGGAGGAGCCAAAGGCGGGCCATGTGGGCCACACCCCCTGTAGGCGCGGCCTAGGGTGGCCCGCGCCTAGGGGGTATGGGCCCCTTGTGGCCCATCTCTGCCTCCCCTTCTGGCATCCTTCGTATTCTGGGAAAATAGGATTTTTCGTAGTGTTTCTGGTATGTTTCTGATCTTCGCGAAATTGCATCGAAACATCGCTTTTCCATTAGAATCCTGAGTCCAGCAGTTCATCCTCCAAGAATCAACCAACATGCAAAAACAGATGAAAAGACATAAGTAACACCTCTTAATATGAAATATATCAATGAATATAGGCAAATTATGATATAGAATGGTGATGCAATTTTGTCACATCCCAAGATTTTCCAAATCTTGTTATGTGAAAAATAAATGAATAAAATAAAACTTTATTGATTTTCTGGGTGAGAAGGAAACTTTTGATTCCAATTGGAAACCTTCAAACCTATTTGATCAAACAAATCCTAAAGGGATTTAAAAAGATAAACAATTAATAAAGAAAATTTTAAATAAATAGAAAAACTATTTTTGGATCTTTTAATGAAACGATTTGGTTTTCAAATAAAAAGGTAGAAATATAATTAAGGACTATTTTTATAGAGCCAAATTAAACCTTGGCAAAGTTTTTGAAATAAAATATTTTGTTTTAATTAAAGGAGTAAAGGGTTATTTAAATAAAATAATAAGGATTTATTAATATCCAATTTTATTAAAAATAAAGGTTTTACCATTTTAATTAAACATCAAAACTTGTTAAATTATTTTAAACAAATTTTCCAAGTATTTTATATTTTCAAATAAAACCTACTGATTTGGTTTTTATAATATTTAGATTTCCAATGGAGATTTTATTAAATAAATCAAAACCTATTTGAATTAATAATTAAGGTCTATTTTATTTAATTATTGAATAGATCCTAAAGAGAATAAAAATTATTATTTTATTTTATTTTGGACTTTAGTTTTGTGTTGTTAAACAGAACTAAAACTCAATACAAAGTGTGGTAGAAATTTGATTGATTTGAATGTTTGAATTGTTTGATTGAATTTCAAAACAGAAAAAGAATTGGAAAAAGGAAAAAGTATCTGAACAAAAAAAATATGAAAGAAACGACCCAGCCCAGCTAAGCCCACCTGGCCCAGTTAGCCCAACTCCTCTCTCTCTCCCGAAGAAAAACGTTTCGCACCTGCTTACAGACCTGCAGAGACGCCGACCGGTGGACCCAACTCCCCTCTCCTCTCTCACGCTGACAAAGGACCCCACCGCCAGCTCACCTTCTTCCTCACCCGCCGCTGACCACGCCCGACCGTTCCTGCCGTTGAATGCTCGCGTAAATTCGCCGTAACGCCACAGTGATTCCGCTCTGCAACTGCGCCCTCTTAATCGCCCACGTTCCCTCTCCATTTCCCCTCGCTCGCCATCCTCCCTCTGCCCCCAGGCTGCCCCTGATTTGGTTTGCACGACCACTACTCCGACAATCTTCCCCAGCCAATTACGGCGACCCCACGCCGCCCCTTGCCTCCCCGAGCACGCATGCAAGTTCACCAGACCCTGGCTCACCGCTCTGTGGCCTCAGCTCGCCCGCGAGTGACCTGCAACCTCGCCTCCGTCTTCGTCTGAGCGCCACCGAAGAACCCCGCAACTCCGGCGAGCACTACTGGTGAGTCTTGACCGCCCCGGCACCTCCTATTGATACTCATTTCATCAGCAGATCAAACCGCGTCTAACCATGCCCTTATTCCTCCTTGGGGTGATCTGCAGCGTCGCCCTCGACGACCTCCAGAGCCGCCTGACGCCGCCAGCGACTCCGGCGAGGAATTGCCACCATCCCTGTGCGCCCCTCGTCGAACCAACAACACGTTGAGCTTCCCCATGCCACGGCGAACACGGTGAGCATATTCCCTTCCTTCCTCGCTTCCTGCATCGCCAGATTCGCCGTCGTCTGACCGCACCGCCGCCAGCCACCGTCGCTTGCGCCGCCCGTTCTTGACCAGCTGCTGTGCATCGTCAGATTTCGATCGTAGGGCCTAGATAGATTCACTTAAACGCCGAAGAGGTACGCAACCTGTGCCGCTCGATCTGACTTGATCCAACGCACCAGAGAGCGTGATCCGGCCGAAGCGGTACCGACGAATAGGAAAGCGCCGCGTGACACTAGTTTGGTTTAAACAGAATTTTGAATCTGATTAGAATGTGATTTTGAAAAATCCATAACTTTAGTTCTACACGTCCAAAATTTGCAAACTTTATATCAATGGAATCAGCAAGACAAGCCCTAGCCAACCATACACTTTGTTTAGTAAAAAGCTTCTGGTAATATGTTTGTTTTTGCAGAAACATATGTATGCTTGTTAGGATGTAAAAATTGTTCAAAAATGATTTTGGGGATAAAATATTTTGCAAATAGTGTGTTTTGAACCTACTGACCATAGGAATCACTTTGCGGTTTCAAAAATATATTTGGTGATGCAAAAGAATGAATCTTGGATTTAAAACCAATTCTAGTCAAATAAAAATATGGTTTATTTATTAAAAATGGTTTTGGAAGAAAACCTTTGGGAAATGTTTTGTTTTAAACTCTCTGACCCCAAACACCAAGTTTTATGATTTGAAAATGTATTTTGTGAACCCTATAGATTAATGCCTTAGTAAAAACATTTCTACACCACATAAATGATACCTTGTTTTGAAAATGGTTTGTGAAGTGAAATCTTTTGCAAATGACTTTGCCACTTTATAAAATGACCATTAGGTGTTTCAAATGTTTATGACCCATTAGGAACCACTTTTCCAAATAAAACAATCCTTGGCATGCTTGCATGCATTATCTTGTTTATATGATTTTATGTGATGAATTGCTTGAATGGTAGATTGAACTTGTGCCTTGCTTGATTGAATTGTAGTGACTTGAAGAGTGTGATTGTAGCAAGGACAAGGAGTGAACTTATACTCTACCAAAAAGGCAAGTGATGCTTCATAATTTTGTCCCATTACTTTCACTATGCATTAGTGATTTTTCTAATTAAAACTTGCATGGATTTTTTGCTAAGTATAAACCATGCTATGGGAAATCCTAGTAGATGAAACCTTAGTAGAATTTCCTAAGTTAAGATTCCTACTACTATCAAGCTTAGCTTAGCTAATAGAAAACAAGGGTGGAATATATATTCACACTATGGAAAAATTTCTAAGTCTGAGGACTTGTGTTTTGTTAAATAAAACAACTAAGTGAATGAATCACCTAGGTGGAATGGAAGGAATGGTTTTGTGTTGAGTGGTTCACAAGGCCCATTTTTATGGTTTACCTTGTGTATCTCACTTGTGGATGGCCACCCAGGAACAAAGAGATTTGAGATGTCAAATGTTGAGAAGCTTCAAGTGCAACCACTTGGCATTATGGGCTCTGCCTGGATCACATAGGTTGCTAGAACTTAACCATTTGGACAGTTGGTGGTAGTGGGATGATAGGTTGGAACGCGTCCATTTGGTCTAAGGAAAGGCTTCTGAAAGATCTTTTCTTGGTGAAACCAAGTCTTGTGGGGAAAGTGCACCACCTCTATAGAGTGTAAAATCTAAGTACTTAGCCATGTCCCTGGTAAAGGACAATTTGAGCATCAAGACATGGAAGCTATCAAGAATCTCATCATCCAAATTTCTAAGTTAAAAAAAAACTTGTGGTTGAACAAGGGTTAAAGGATCTTCAATCTTTGATTGGGAGATGCCTTGGGAAAGATTGTTTTGTCAAGCAAAAACTTAGTGATTTCAAATGACATGGAAAATCTATTTTGAGCAAAGCAAGCCTAAGCTCCACTTAGCCAAATGCATATAGATGATAGACTCCACTATACTACCATAGTATCACTTGCTAATACAATTCAAATGTATTGACCCTGGTGGATGTAACTTGTTATGTTGCAGGTTTGTTTGATATTAGTGAAGTTTAATGATTAGGATTACAAGTTTACAACCAACATGTCTGCCTGTGGCACTTTGAAGATGAAGGACCCCATGTTTATAGATATTCTGCTGCAATGTAATGTAATAGCCAAATGAGCTATGTAAGATGTAATAACTTATTTTATTCCTGGTTATAAAGTTGTATTATGACCTTTGTTTCTTGATATTACATCTTAACTGTGGATGCTAGCTATTGATCCAGGGACTAGCATTGTAAACACAGGGATCTCTACCTTATTAAAGGTTGGGACCCTTACAGATGGTATCAGAGCCAAGTTGTGTTGCCTGTAGGATTTGTAAACCTAGGATTGGACAAAAAAAACCTTAGAAAAATAGGAGTTGTATTTGTTCCAAAACTTATTTACAAACAAACTTGTAAATTCTTTCCTCAACCATTTTGGTTTCAACTCTACATCTCTTCTACTTCAACTTGATGGACAAACCTACCCCATGGCCAAAGACTTCACCATGAGCTAAGGACTTCATCAACTCTAATGACTTCAACATCTTCAACTCTAATGACTTCAACATCTTCAGCATTTTCACCAATGACCTCAACCTTGAATATCACTAAGGACTACAAGTGAGACAAAGAATCTTGCTCAAGACTTGAAGACTAAGGAAATACAACTTAGAAGGAACCATGATCACCTTTGAAGTTTTGTGACCAAGAATTTTTCTCAAGGAAACCATGATATCATGGAAAGATCCCAAGTGAACCATATAGATGGACCACCATATTTAGTTTAAGTCAAACCAACCAACTTATTGTGGTGTAACAAAAATGTTTTGTTGTCTAAGAATATGCTTGGAAACTTGTGTTTGGAAGGAGTGTTTGTTTGTGATTGCTTGCACATTGTTTGTGTGAATTGTGATGTGTGTGATTAGAATTATTTTCCTTAGAAATACTTTGCCTATTCTAATTCCAGTCCAACCCAAACAGATGACTACTCCAAGAGACTCTAACATCAAGGTTGATGACAACAACAACAACCAAGAGATGCACATGAGAGAACAACTACTAGCAAACCAAACCAAGTTGAGCCAAGTGAAAACTCAGCTTTTAGCCAACAACAATGGACTAGACCCAGCCATACAAACGATTTTGAAAATTCAATCCCAATTGTTGCAAGGGATGGCCACTCAAATGATCAACATTGGAGACAACTCTTCCCAAGGAGATAATGACAACAAGGATGACAAAGATGTTATTTTAGAAGGAACTCAAGCTTGCAATATTTGTGGAGACAAGGATCACACTTCCAAGGAACATAGGGATCAATGCCCCAATTGTGAAGAGGAACATCCAGTTGGCCAATGCCCCACATCTCAAGTTACTTGCTTCCTATGTGAAGGAAATAATCATGTTCCTATCCAATGCCCCATCTATTCCCTAGTTCAACAAAGGAAACAAGGTGGAGTGCATCAACAGTTTGTAAACCCTCATGAAGGAACAACTTCTACCAAGAAGGATGAGGACAAAGGAAAATCTCCACTTGTACCTCCATGCAATATGACCCAATTTAAAGGACCAAAGAAGAGGCATATGAATTATCCAAGGAGAAATAGAAGGTCAAAGAAACCAGTAGACATTCCTACCTATGAGATAACATATGAAGAACAAGAACTAGAAGCACTCCTGGCTTTGGAGAAACCCAAGAAAAATAAGAAATGCCCCAACCCTAGCAAGAAGGATATTACTCAAGAACAATGTTACACTTGCAAAGAGATGGGACACTATGCCAATGAATGCCCAGAAAAGAAGAAGAACCAAAGAAACAAACAAGAGGCAATGATACCAAAGGAAAAGAAAGATATCAGCCAAGTGATGTGTTTCAAATGCAAGGAGCTAGGCCACTATGCAAACCACTGTCCAGAAAAGATGAAGCACAAGATAAACCAGCCTATGAAGGATCTCAGCCTTGTCACATGTTTCAAGTGTGAAAACAAAGGACACTATGCAGATGTTTGCCCAGAGAAGTTTCCCCAGGATCCCAAGAAGGCCAATATGTAATTTAGCTGGAAATTTTTTAAGGGTGGTAGTACCCTAGATGCTTTGAGCCAATTTGTAACCCTAGCCTTCCCAAATCTCGGGACGAGATTTATTTTAAGGGTGGTAGCCTGTCACATCCCAAGATTTTCCAAATCTTGTTATGTGAAAAATAAATGAATAAAATAAAACTTTATTTATTTTCAGGGTGAGAAGGAAACTTTTGATTCCAATTGGAAACCTTCAAACCTATTTGATCAAACAAATCCTAAAGGGATTTAAAAAGATAAACAATTAATAAAGAAAATTTTAAATAAATAGAAAAACTATTTTTGGATCTTTTAATGAAAATATTTGGTTTTCAAATAAAAAGGTAGAAATATAATTAAGGACTATTTTTATAGAGCCAAATTAAACCTTGGCCAAGTTTTTGAAATAAAATATTTTGTTTTGATTAAAGGTGTAAAGGGTTATTTAAATAAAATAATAAGGATTTATTAATATCCAATTTTATTAAAAATAAAGGTTTTGCCATTTTAATTAAACATCAAAACTTGTTAAATTATTTTAAACAAATTTTCCAAGTATTTTATATTTTCAAATAAAACCTACTGATTTGGTTTTGATAATATTTAGATTTCAAATGGAGATTTTATTAATAAATCAAAACCTATTTGAATTAATAATTAAGGTCTATTTTATTTAATTATTAAATAGATCCTAAAAAGAATAAAAAATATTATTTATTTTATTTTGGACTTTAGTTTTGTGTTGTTAAACATAACTAAAACTCAATACAAAGTGTGGTAGAAATTTGATTGATTTGAATGTTTGAATTATTTGATTGAATTTCAAAACAGAAAAAGAATTGGAAAAAGGAAAAAGAATCTGAACAAAAAAAATATGAAAGAGACGACCCAGCCCACCTGGCCCAGTTAGCCCAGCTCCTCTCTCTCCCGAAGAAAAACGTTTCGCACCTGCTTACAGACCCGCAGAGACGCCGACCGGTGGACCCAACTCCCCTCTCCTCTCTCACGCTGACAAAGGACCCCACCGCCAGCTCACCTTCTTCCTCACCCGCCGCTGACCACGCCCGGCCGTTCCTGCCGTTGAATGCTCGTGTAAATTCGCCGTAACGCCCCAGTGATTCCGCTCTGCAACTGCGCCCTCTTAATCGCCCACGTTCCCTCTCCATTTCCCCTCGCTCGCCATCCTCCCTCTGCCCCCAGGCTGCCCCTGATTTGGTTTGCACGACCGCTACTCCGACAACCTTACCCAGCCAATTCCGGCGAACCCACGCTGCCCCTTGCCTCCCCGAGCACGCAGGCAAGTTCACCAGACCCTGGCTCACCGCTCTGTGGCCTCATCTCGCCCGCGAGTGACCTGCAACCTCGCCTCCGTCTTCGTCTGAGCGCCACCGAAGAACCCCGCAACTCCGGCGAGCACTACTGGTGAGTCTCGACCGCCTCGGCACCTCCTATTGATACTCATTTCATCAGCAGATCAAACCGCGTCTAACCATGCCCTTATTCCTTCTCGGGGTGATCTGCAGCTTCGCCCTCGACGACCTCCAGAGCCGCCTGACGCCGCCAGCGACTCCGGCGAGGAATTGCCACCATCCCTGTGCGCCCCTCGTCGAACCAACAACACGTTGAGCTTCCCCATGCCACGGCGAACACGGTGAGCATATTCCCTTCCTTACTCGCTTCCTGCATCACCAGCTTCATCGTCGTCTGACCGCGCCACCGCCAGCCACCGTCGCTTGCACCGCCCGTTCTTGACCAGCTGCTGCGTATCGTCAGATTTGGATCGTAGGGCCTAGATAGATTCACTTAAACGCCGAAGAGGTACGCAACCTGTGCCGCTCGATCTGACTTGATCCAACGCACCAGAGAGCGTGATCCGGACGAAGCGGTACCGATGAATAGGAAAGCGCCGCGTGACACTAGTTTGGTTTAAACAGAATTTTGAATCCGATTAGAAAGTGATTTTGAAAAATCCATAACTTTAGTTCTACACGTCCAAAATTTGCAAACTTTATATCAATGGAATCAGCAAGACAAGACCTAGCCAACCATGCACTTTGTTTAGTAAAAAGCTTCTGGTAAAATGTTTGTTTTTGCAGAAACATATGTATGCTTGTTAGGATGTAAAAATTGTTCAAAAATGATTTTGGGGATAAAATCTTTTGAAAATAGTGTGTTTTGAACCTACTGACCATAGGAATCACTTTGCGGTTTCAAAAATATATTTGGTGATGCAAAAGAATGAATCTTGGATTTAAAACCAATTCTAGACAAATAAAAATATGGTTTATTTATTAAAAATGGTTTTGGAAGAAAACCTTTGGGAAATGTTTTGTTTTAAACTCTCTGACCCCAAACACCAAGTTTTATGATTTGAAAATGTATTTTGTGAACCCTATAGTTTAATGCCTTAGTAAAAACATTTCTACACCACATAAAATGATACCTTGTTTTGAAAATGGTTTATGAAGTGAAATCTTTTGCAAATGACTTTGCCACTTTATAAAATGACCATTAGGTGTTTTCAAATGTTTATGACCCATTAGGAACCACTTTTCCAAATAAAACAATCATTGGCATGCTTGCATGCATTATCTTGTTTATATGATTTTATGTGATGAATTGCTTGAATGGTAGATTGAACTTGTGCCTTGCTTGATTGAATTGTAGTGACTTGAAGAGTGTGATTGTAGCAAGGACAAGGAGTGAACTTATACTCTACCAAAAAGGCAAGTGATGCTTCATACTTTTGTCCCATTACTTTCACTATGCATTAGTGATTTTTCTAATTAAAACTTGCATGGAATTTTTGCTAAGTATAAACCATGCTATGGGAAATCCTAGTAGATGAAACCTTAGTAGAATTTCCTAAGTTAAGATTCCTACTACTATCAAGCTTAGCTTAGCTAATAGAAAACAAGGGTGGAATATATATTCACACTATGGAAAAATTTCTAAGTCTGAGGACTTGTGTTTTGTTAAATAAAACAACTAAGTGAATGAATCACCTGGGTGGAATGGAAGGAATGGTTTGTGTTGAGTGGTTCACAAGGCTATTTTTATGGTTTACCTTGTGTATCTCACTTGTCGATGGCCACCCAGGAACAAAGAGATTTGAGATGTCAAATGTTGAGAAGCTTCAAGTGCAACCACTTGGCATTATGGGCTCTGCCTGGATCACATAGGTTGCTAGAACTTAACCATTTGGAAAGTTGGTGGTAGTGGGATGATAGGTTGGAACGCGTCCATTTGGTCTAAGGAAAGGCTTCTGAAAGATCTTGTCTTAGTGAAACCAAGTCTTGTGGGGAAAGTGCACCACCTCTGTAGAGTGTAAAATCTAAGTACTTAGCCATGTCCCCGGTAAAGGACAATTTGAGCATCAAGACATGGAAGCTATCAAGAATCTCATCATCCAAATTTCTAAGTTAAAAAAAACTTGTGGTTGAAGAAGGGTTAAAGGATCTTCAATCTTTGATTGGGAGATGCCTTGGGAAAGATTATTTTGTCAAGCACAAACTTAGTGATTTCAAATGACATGGAAAATCTATTTTGAGCAAAGCAAGCCTAAGCTCCACTTAGCCAAATGCATATAGATGATAGACTCCACTATACTACCATAGTATCACTTGCCAATACAATTCAAATGTATTGACCCTGGTGGCTGTAACTTGTTATGTTGCAGGTTTGTTTGATATTAGTGAAGTTTAATGATTAGGATTACAAGTCTACAACCAACATGTCTGCCTGTGGCACTTTGAAGATGAAGGACCCCATGTTTATAGATATTCTTCTGCAATGTAATGTAATAGCCAAATGAGCTATGTAAGATGTAATAACTTATTTTATTCCTGGTTATAAAGTTGTATTATGACCTTTGTTTCTTGATATTACATCTTAACTGTGGATGCTAGCTATTGATCCAGGGACTAGCATTGTAAACACAGGGATCTCTACCTTATTAAAGGTTGGGACCCTTACAAATTTGGACGTATCAACTCCCCCAAGCTTAGACCTTCGCTTGTCCCCAAGCGAAAACTGAGCTTAGTAAACATGTCCATAGGTTTATGGAGTGAAGTGTCAATAAAAAAAGTAATACGGACAAGAAGCATGACACTTACCAATGCACAACTCATAGAAGAAAGCAACTCACATTATATAACTTAGCTTGCAACAAGTATGGGAGTCACAATAAATATGCATAAACATAAATCATAATTGGTATTGGCAAAAATTTGTTCTTGGTCAGAGAACAATGGGCAGGCAGTTTTCAAAATAAAGCTTTTGCAGAAGTTTCACAACAGGGGTACTCTTTACTCAGACATAAAAGGTTTTTCACAATGATGGATTTCAAAGTAATACTCATTAGATAAGAGTCTTGTGCAAACAAGGAAGCTAAAGAACATGATTGTAAATCATCATATGAATGCTTGAAACACAACAACTCAAATGCTTGCTGGAGAAAGAGAGGAATAGGTTTACTAACTAATCTTAGAAATAGGAGAAAGGGCCCTTCATAGAGGGAAGCAGGGATTTCATGTTCATAAAGAGCTTTCAAAAGATTATGGTACTTACTAGGTTTGAGCTCTCATTGCCCCTATCATAAGCATCTTGAGGTGATTAAGGTTAAAGTGAACAAAGATGGAGTATATGCTTGACGAAATATAAGTTGGCAATATCATGTCCCTTGAGTACGAGGGTCGCTCCTCATGCTACTCAACTTTAGTTACCGGTAAGTTCTTGTCATTGTAAGTACATGTGCTTTATAAAGAACCGCCAACGGGGTACCCCTTGCACATGATACAAGAGCTATCCCATAATCAAAATGACAAGGCAAGCAGACAGTGGACATCTCAACGATCTTTTTATTTGCTATTTGTATTGGTTTTTATTGAGGATGCTTCACATATTGCTCACTATGGTTATGCTGCAAGTTTCTACCATGATTAGACATGGCTTAGGCTAGCGGCCCAGGCATTTCTCTAACACACATACATAACTCCATGGACTTACAAGCTCCCCTTTTATTTCAACCGATGATATCCGCAAACAAAAGAGCATGATATCAACTGTGTACAATGTACATGTGCAATGTTGAAAGCGTTCCCCGTGATACACGGTTCTGCTAATTCCAACGTATATGTGCAAGCATATACAACTTCGATGACACAATGGTTCAAGTTTATTAGGGGCAAGAAAATAAGTTGTGCCATCAAGTTTGTGAGGGATTTACTAACTAGTTTTCACATAACAAAATAATTTTTAATTCAAAAGATAGATGAAGCTTGAGAATTTACTTGGAATAGCAATAATGCTAATAGTTATGGTGGACACAAATGGCACAGGTTTTGGTATAAAGGGGTTGGATGCATGAGAAGTATGCCTTGTCAAAACAGGTTTTTGGCTAGCAAGGCTGGGTAGCAAGCACAAGAGTTGAAGGAAACAAACAAACATACAAGTAATAAAGCCAAACATGCAATCTTCCTTGAAGACACAAAAGATCTTAAATAAAGAATAATAAGCTTATGAGCCAATCAAGGAAGAAAATAAATTATACAAAATACCTGTAAGCTTTTTATTTTCCTTTCAAAACCTCGAAAAGTGTTGCTACTGACCAGAGCTAGGTTTGCCAAAACCAATTTAGATCTACTTGATGCTCCCAAAGTGATACCAATACTGATCAACAAGACTAATCATATAATAGAGATTGCAAACTAAAATAAGAAGTGCAAAAAGTAAAATATGAAACTTCTCGTTAATAATCCATAAAGGCACTCACACCAAGGGATACATAGATAACCAACTAGAGGAGAGATACTTCCACAATGCAAACCAACCTATAAGATAACTTCTCTTCCCAAGATATAACTCTACTAAAAAGGTAAAAAGATAAAAGATAATGATGTGATACCACGACACTCCCCCAAGCTTGAAAGCCAAGGGTATGCCAAACCTAATGACAAATTACTCCTTCGGCGGTGGTGGTGTTCTCTTGATAAGCTCTTCAATCAGTTCCCTCAAATCCTCAATCTCAAAGGTTAGAGTACGAATCAACTCCGAATTATGCTCAATGTGGTTCATGATCATGTAGGACCGAGAGTCCAAGTCCTTGCTATTCTTTCCCCACTCTTCCTTCTTAGAGTGTTCCTTCCCTGCATGGTTAGAACGAGGCAGATCCCAAATAGAGGGCAAATTACCTTGTGGCACCTTTTGATATTGTCGCTCAATTAAGAGAGTATGGAAGGGGATTCTTGGTATGTGGGGGAGGTGACCGTGGAGAGAGGATATTGTAGGGTTCGCAACATAGAAAACAAAAATTTTCCTACGATGTGAACTATATACCAAGATCTATCTTCTAGATACAAACAACGGGCGGATGTATATCCGTAGAGAACATACCCTTGAAGACCGACAAAGCTTAACGAGTTCAACTCGTGGTTGATGTAGACGATCTCTTGCCGATCTCAAGATCGAGAGGAAGTCCTAGCGCCGCAAATCAGCAGCGCATCCGTGCTCGCACACACGTTCGAGGCACCGAGCAACCTCCGCCTCCTCGCTCCAGCGATGCAGCGGAAGCACAACTCTTTCTTGCCGAATAGCCACCGGGAACATGTATCTCGCTAGTCCGAGACCATGGGGGATAAATTCTAGAGGGGGAGAGAGATCCTTCACGAGGAGGTGTGAGAGACAAGTGAGGAGGGGGGCTCCTTTTATAGGAGGAGGGGGGCACCCAAGGGGGTGGCCGCCGGCCATGGGGGCTTCCCCCTCCCCTCCTTCATTCATGTGGGTGGACACTCCACTCACAAAATGCCCTTTAAAATCCCTCCACTCAAAAGTCCACTCAAAATCCCATTAAATTTCCACCAAATTTAATGCAAAATCTCATTAAATAAAACTCTTTTATTTTATTCAGAATTTTGTCAATTACTTTAATGACAAACATTCACAAATAACCCCTTGCTAGAATTCTATTTCACATGCATAACCACTTTATGCAATTTCACCCGAAAACCTGTTTCGGTATCTAGTGAAATAAATTCCTGCGCTTGTTCATTCTTTCGGCATGAAACATTTGCTCCAATTGGATGTCGGTGTCTCTTAAGTGTGTCACCCTACGGTTCGTGAATAATGCGGACATGATCGAGACCCCTCTCGGATCAATAATCAGAAGCGGGATCTGGAGACCCATACTGACTCCCACACATTCAACGATGACTTTCTTGTGATCGTCGGAACCTTTTATGCTAGTATCTTAATCCCTTTGTTTCACGATATATTACATGTCCGAGATTCGATCATCGGTATCTCCATACCTAGTTTGATCTCGTTACCGACATGCACTCTTTTCTCGTTCCTGTGATATAACATTCTAGTGATCAAATCACTTGCTTGCAAGCTAATCAATGTGATATCACCGAGAGGGCCCAGAGTATATCTATCTGTCATCGGGATGAACAAATTCCACTCTCGATCCATGAGCCTCAACATAACACTTTATTAGTTCTGAATCCATCTTTATAATCACCCTGTTACGGTGTGACGTTTGATGTTATCAAGAAACTCTTCCGATGTTAGTGATTGGCATGATCTCATGGTCTAAGGATTAGGATCACTTCGTAAGTTGTTATAGCAATATAAACTCAATGACTTTGATCGTAATGCTATAATTCGGATGAATGTTCATCACACCATTACGCTAATGTTGTGATCCCGTTATTAACAACATCCAATGTCCATGATCAGGAAACCTTGATCATCTTGTTAATCAACGAGCTAGTTTATGAGAGAGGCATAACTAGGAACTTTCTGTTTGTTTATTAAACACACATGTATTAACGTTTCTGTATTAATACAATTATAGCATTGAAAATAAACATCTATCATATACTTGGAATACACATAATAAACACTTTATTATTGCCTCTCAGGGCATATTCCCTTCAGATATGATGTGGGGTTTTCCCTCCTGTAGACATCCGTGTTGTCCTCCTAAGCTTGGTAGGGTTTGCCACCACTCCAATGCTTGCGACGGTAACACAGGTGTCTGGATGCTCTTCTTCCTTCATGTCTTCTTCATCCTCAACCAAGATCTCCTCCTCCTTGGGGTTTTGAGGATCATCTTCCACGGTCTTCTTGACTTTGTTGTTGGCGGAGACCATGGTGCTCTAAACTTGAGAAGATTTCCTGACAGAAATAGATCAAAACAAAAACTTGATGAGAACACGATATACGAACCTCGGGGGATTCGGGGTGTTATATATTACGAAGTTTCAATGCATAAGGAAGGTACTGTGCGAAAACGAGACGGAGACGAACTCTAGGGGGCTCACACCCCCTATAGGCGCGGCCAGCTAGGGCCGCGCCTAGGGTGGGTGTGGCCCACCTGGCCTCCGTTTCCTCCTCTGTTTCGTATCATAACCTTCCGTATGTAATAAAAACATCAGAAATATAAAAAGATAAGGTTTTCATGAACCTTCAGTTTGCAACACTTTTACCTATTCAAAGACGAACTCTGCAGATTCCTTCTCTCCATCTCCTAAAAATTTCTTTCATACAAGGTCTTACAAAAACCTCATTGGCAACATTAGTGCAAGCAAAAAAAAATAAACCTTTAGGTTCAAACTTCAAATGAAATCCATAAAAACAAAAGCTATTGTAGCAACTCCTTTACAAAAGCCCAAAAAGAATCTGAAAGGGAATCAATATAAGAGGCAAATGCAAATGATGGCAGAAATCTGTCAAAACAGACCAACAGGTAAAGATTGATTTTTTCAAAAAAATTATGTTGCTCAAATCAAAAAGTACAAAACTAATGGAAGTTGGATAACAACTTGGAGAACAGGTACAGAAAATTACAGCTCCATCCGTTGTACTGATCTCCTTCACGAATTTTTACAATGCAGCACACAAATCTGTCCCATGACAGCCACTTTTCACAACTCCTCTACTTCTCAAAAGTAGTTGATCTTGACACAAAAACCAAAACAAAAAGGATAAGGAGCAGTTATTACTGAGGTAATAACTTCCAAGACTCAACAAAACAAAAGCCAAAAGCAACCTAAAACGGGTTGTCTCCCAAAAGCTCTTTCTTTATAGCCTTTAAGATGGGCTTAATAGTTTCAAAGATGCTCACATAAGGGATATGGATTTGAAGTGAAAAAGAGCATCAAGAAGCAAATATCCAACACACTTGAGTCTAACCCACTTCCTATGCAAGGGATCCTCATGAGAAAACAAATTATTGAAGTAAAAGGTCACTAGCATAGGAAGACAAAACAAATGCAACTTCAAAGCTTTCAGCATAAAACGGAGAAACTTAATATTATTGAGATGCATAAAACCATGTTTCCCTCTCTCATAATAACTTTCAGTAGCACTTTGAATAAATTTGACAATATAACTATCACAAGAAACAACTTTATCATCAGAATGAGCATACTTACAATCATCAAAAAGAGGTCCAAGGTCATAAACTGGATCAATAGAAGCAAGTTGTTTAACCCTGAAATCTTCATTAGGAAAACTATTTTTATAAGGAGCTTTAGCAAATTTGGAAAAGTTAAACTCATAATAATATCCATCAAACTTAGTTAAAACTTTCTCCTTTTTACAATCTATAATAGCTCCACAGGTGTTTAGAAAGGGTCTACCAAAAATGATAGGACAAGTTTTACTAGCTGTTGAACTGAGCACTAGAAAATCAGCAGGATACTTAATCTTACCGCAAAGGACTTCCACATATCTTACAATACCAATAGGGCAAATGGTTTCCTTATTAGCAAGGTGAATAACCACATCAATGTACTCAAGCTCACAAGGACCAATTTCATGCATAATTTCCCTGTAAGCTCATAAGGAATAACACTAGAACTAGCACCAATATCACATAAACCATAATAGCAATGATCACCAATTCTAACAGAAAGCACAGGGACACTAGCTTTTCTAGCTTTACTAGGATGAGAAACAATATTAGAAGCGTCTTCATAGAAGACAATGTGCCCAACTTCTATGTTTTTAGTGACAAGATATTTCTCAATGGCTACTACAGGTTCAATATTTATTTGCTCACCAGGTCCCACAGTTTTCTTTGTACCTTTGTTATTTGCACTAATTATCATAGAGTACTTCTTTACCTTAGCTGGGAAAGGTGTTTTCTCAACATAAGGTTCAGGCAAAATATGATTAGTAGTACAAACTTTGGTATTTCTAGCAGGAACATGATTAACAACATCTTTATAAGGTGCATGGTACTTATTCTACTTCTTTTTAGGAATTTCTATATAAGAGGCAAAAGACTTAAAACAATTGGCAATACTTTGGGAATCAAGACCATACTCAGTACTAATATCACAGAAGTCATCAGTTCCCATAAAAGATTTAATGCATTCATAATCATAATTTATACCTGACTTTCTTCCTTTGTCATTCTCCCATGCTTCAGTGTTATCTTGAATACGGTCTAGGAGATCCCATTTATCTTCTTACTTCATACGTGTGAATGATCCAGCACAAGAAGCATCTAATAAATCTTTATCATGAAGATAAATCCTAGCATAAAAGTTATTGATAATGATATTGTTTGGGAGTTCATGAATAGGACATTTAAGCATTAGTAACTTCAATATCCCCCAAGCTTGAGCTGTACTCTCTCCATCACGAGGCTAAAAGTTATATATTAGATTCCTATCCTTATGAATCTCACTAGGAGGATAAAATTTAGAGTAAAAGACATGTATTATTTCCTCCCATTCCAAGGATTGTCCATTCTTCAGCAGCTTATACCATTCTTCGGCTCGTCCTTTCAATGATATAGAGAGTAACTTCTTCTTCACCTGTTCAGTTGTGATACCTGGACACTTAAACAACCCGCATAATTCATGGATAAAAAGCAAGTGATCACCAGGATGGACAATTCCATTCCCTAAATAATAATTATCCATAACACGATCAACAATACTTGTAGGTATCTTAAAAGGATCTATCTCAATAGGTGGTTCATCTACTACCCGAACAGTGGTAGTAGTTTTCCCAAACAGAAAACCAAGTGAGTTATCCATATTGGAAACTAAGTAACAAACAGAAATAAAAAAATACTCATAGTAGAAGTTTCCTTTACCAATTCCACTCTCCAGTAGCGCTTCACTCCCCGGCAATGGCGCCATAAAATAGTCTTGATGACCCACCAGTATAGGGGGTGTATCTTCGTACTTTCGATAAATAGGAGTGTCGATCCCAACGATGAGCAGAAGGTGTCGACTAGTGGTATGGAGTAGGAAAACTCTGTAAATACTTAGCAAACAGATTTTTAGGGGTTTTCTGATAAAGCAAGGAAATAAAGTGCAAGCAAATAAAATATAAAACAAATGCAGAAAGTGGCCCAATCCTTTCTTAGAAAAGGACAAGCCGGTGGAAATACTAATGGGGAGCAAACGTTCTCGAGGACACATGGGAATACTATCAAGTGCTTTCATTTCATATAGCTGAGTAGTCTTCTTTGGTTTTATAAGTGTTGTGTGGGTGAACCTGTGCTAATGTACCAACCTTACTTGGACTAATACATACTTGTGATTAAACCCCTTGCAAGCATCTGCAACTACAAGTAATTAAGATATAAACCTAACCACAGCCTTAAACTCTGAGATCCTACACCCTTGTGCAATGGTTTCCTAACGGGGGGTTAGGTTTCTGTCACTCTGGCAATAGCCAAATACACAATCCATTCCCCTAGGCCCATAAATGGTGAAGTATCATGTAGTCGACGTTCACATGACACCACTAGAAGAATAGCACCACCACTTAAATATTAAACCATTGAATAATACCTCAACACAAATCCACTAATAACAACATGACTTCTCCCATGTCCTCAGGAACTAAATGAACTACTCACAAGACATCATATGGATCAAGATCAAATATGATATGGTGATGGATAACAATCTGAACATAAACAATAATCCAATGGTTCCACTCACAAGCATCAACTATAATAGTAATCAACATCCGGAAAGTTTCCCCTAAGAACTATGCAAGATTCAACACAATTGTTACAACGGGATGGAGTGGTGATGATGGTGCTGGTGGAGATGATGATGATGATTCCGATGAAGTCTAGCTTGATGATGATGTTGATGGCGATGATCTCCCCTCTCTAGGAAGGAATTTCCCCGGCAGAAATCTGTCTGTTGGAGAGCTCTTTCTCTCTCGGTGTTTTCTGCCCTGGAGAGGCGGCGAAATCTTTATGTGGTCGCTCCCCGTGTATTAGGGTTTCGAGGATAAGATATAAGCGAGAGGGAGGAGCCAGAGGTGGGCCACACCCCAGTAGGCACGACCTAGGGTGCCCGCGCCTGGGGGGTGTGGGCCCCCTGTGGCGCATCTCCGCCTCCCCTTCTGGCATCCTTCGTCTTCTGGGAAAATAGGATTTTCCGTAGTTTTTCTGTATTTTTCTGATCTTCGTGAAATTGCATTGAAACACCGCTTTTTCCATTAGAATCCTGACTCCGGCAGTTTCATCCTCCAAGAATCAACCAACATGCAAAAATAGATGAAAAGACATAAGTAACACCTCTTAATATGAAATATATCAATGAATAGAGGCAAATTATGATATAGAATAGTGATGCAATTTGGACATATCAACCATTGATACATCTTCCATTGTTATTGTTTACTTTCTTCAAACCACTATTACCTTCCACACCATACAGTTAATCCTTTGTTTTCAGCAAACGGTGAGATTGACAACCTCACTATTCGTTGGGGCAAAGTCTTGAGTTTGTGTTGTGCAGGTTTCCAAGTTGCTAGCAACACCTTTGATTCGTTTCCTTCTTCCTACTGGTTCGATAACCTTGGTTTTGTTACTGAGGGAAAACTTGCTATTGTGCTCATCATACCTTCCTCTTGGGGTCTCCCAACGAAGCTTCCACGCACCATCAAGACTTTTCTGGCACCATTGTCGGGGAGGCAAATGACGTCTTCACAAGGGGAGTCCTTCACAACCTTTCTCTTTACTTTGTTTTTGTTTTGCTTAGTTTCTTTTGCTTGGTTTTGTTTGCCTCTTTTTATCAAAAACTCAAAAAATTAGTTTAGTTTGGTTTGCTTTCTCTTATCAAAAACACAAAAAAAATTAGCTCCTACTCTAATTGTCACCTTTCTCTAGATCACCATGTTGATTCCCAAGTTCACCCTAAAAGACCTTTCAATAGGTAGTGGCTCTATAATTAGGAAACAAAATATTGAAGAATTTTTAATCATGTTAGCAAACACGAGGATATTGAGGATAGATATATAGCAGAACTTGCTCCTAATTATGAAATTGCTGCAGCTTCTTTAGTTCATATGTTGGAGGCTAGGTTTGTTAACCTTAACTCCATGATGCAAATTTTGTTTCTTAAACTAAAAGAAGAAGAGGATCCTAAAAAGAGAGATTTTATCCTAGAAACTTTACTAAAAGAGTTCAATGATGTTGCTAAGGAATCCAAAAAGTCTTTGAATGTTTTAATATGCTAGGCTCGTGTGTATATGTTATGGGTACTTTAGATAAAACTAAACCCAGAGAGTAAATTAAGATACACATACCTTTTAAACTTTTAGGAATGAATGAAGCCTTAGAAAATAATTTTGATTAGATTGTTCCTGAAAATCCATTTGATGAAAGTAATGAACCTAAGAGAGATGAGAAAGGATCCTCTAAAACTCATTTATATGAGATACATTTCCTAGTTGAAGAGATTTTGAGTATTGATCTTAATGCTTCTTCATTTGAAAATACTTGACTCTTGCTTCTTGTGCCTAACTTAAAGGCTTTAAAGAAAAGTACTTATTGGAAGATAACCCAAAAGTTTTCTTGAGTCTTGGAAGTTATTACTTCAGTAATGACCTCTCCTTATCCTTTTTGTTTGCTTTTTGTGCCAAGAATAACCTCTAATAAGAGAGAAGTAAGATTTGAGGAGTTGCTGTCCCGAAACAGATTTTTGTGCTCCACCATAAATATTCGGTTAAAATATCTGTACGTCGGATTGAGCTGAAATTTTCTGAATAAATCCTACAATATGTTATCTAACTTTTGTTAGTTCAAAACTTTTTGATTTGAGCAACATAAGGGCTTCGAAAAAATCGGTTTCTACCTGCTGATCTGTTTTGACACATTTCTGCCATTATTTGCATTTGCTTCTTATTGATTCATTTTTTGGTTCTTTTTGGAAAATTGAGATTTTTAAGGGAATTTTTACAGTAGCTTGTGTTTTTAGTGAAAGTTTTGTTGTTCTAAAGCTAAACCCAAAGGTCTATTATCTTTTGAATACACTAATGTTGCTAATGAAGATTTTGTGAAGTTTTGTATGAAGGAAAATTTTCAGGTGTAGAGAAAGAATGGTGTAATGAGACGAAGAATGGACAAAAGCTCAAGATTGGGGATGCTACCCCGTGTCACCCCAAGAAATATTCAAGAGGTACAAGCGTCAAAGCTTGGGGATGCCTGGGCATCCCCTTCTTCATCAATAAAAATCTCAGGTCTTTCTAGACACTTTATTTTTATTGTTTCATGCATAGTTATGTTGTTCTTGGAGCGTCTTAGTTTTCATTTTGTTTTCTTAGTTTGCTTTAATAAAGTAGTTTGGACCCCTGTTCTCGCTGTGTTGTTTCAAATAATTTGATTGGTGTTGGAGAGGAGTAGAAAGTTCTTACTTAAATAGTACAAGAGGAGCTTGCTTTGATTGTGACTTAGACTTTAGCATGTCATGCTAGGTGTTGTTTTGACCTTACGTGTAGAGGTCCCAACCTGATAAGGTAGAGATCCCTGTGTTTACAATGCTAGTCCCTGGATCAATAGCTAGCATCCACAGTTTCAGATGTAATATCAAGAAACAAAGGTCATAATACAACTTTATAACCAGGAATAATTCATTACATCTTACATAGGTCATTTGGCTATCTCATTACAATGCAGCAGAAATAACTATATAGCATGGAGTCCTTCATCTTCAAAGTGCCACAGGCAATCATGTTGGTTGTAGACTTGTAATCGTATTTAACACACTTCACTAACATCAAACAAACCTGCAACATAATAAGTTATAGCCACAAGGGTCAATACATTTGAATTGTATTGGCAAGTTTCACTACTATGTGGAAATAAGTTGGATCCTATCAATATATGCATATTTGGCTAAGTAGAGTTTATGCTCATTTGCAGAAAGCAATATGGTTTTATCCTAACTTTTCAAAATAGTTTTGATCTTTCAATCAATCTTTCTGAACTCCTTGGCAAACTCCAAGTGCTTCTAATCCCTTGTTGACACCATCAAGTTTTACTTTGAGAAATTGGAATGTCGAGATCTTCCATAGCTTCAGGCCTTAGTTTCTCAGAGTTGTCTATAACCGGGGACACGACTAAGTACTTAGAATTTGATCTTCTGCAGAAGTTGTACACTTTACCCACATGACACAATCTCGTCTTGACGCCACCAGTGGCCGCTGGATAAGTACACACCAAATGGAGTACCGACAGATCGAGAATGTGACAAAGTCTTTCCATAGAAGTCCTCCCAATACATTATGCTAGCACATCTAACATGCACCAATGTAAGGATATAATTCCAATACATAATTCTAGTTAACCTGAATATGTACCAATGCAAGGGTCTTCCACTATGTAATTGACTAAGCCAGAGCCCATTTAGCATGTGGCTGTACACGGAAGCCACTGTACGAGAAACATGTTCAATCTCTAAGTCCCTGGGTGGTTTTCTTCTAGTGCACATACGGAAAAGATAGCCATATAAACATGGTTCCCTTCGTTTCCACCTTATCCACAATTGAGTATCCACATTCCACCCAGGTGATTCATTGAGTATTTGTTTTATTATATAAAACATATATTTTTCCAATACTTCATATAATCATAACATGGTATTCCACCCCGAATCTATATCAAGGCTAATCATACTACAACTACAATGTTTCCACTAAGAAAGATATAAAGGATATCCTAATAGGACATAGCATAGCATAGTAACATAGTAGCCCTATCATGCATACTACAAAAATTCCACTAAGTGTATTGAAAATAGTAGGAAATGGATGATAGTGCCACTTGCCTTAGTAGTTGGTGGTGTTGGTACACTCTTCGCAATAACACACTTGACAATCAACACAATCTATCAAGCAAAACAACCAAGACAAAACATACACAAGATCATCACTAATGGCAACACAAAAATCATGCAAAGTATGCAAACATGCAAGATGGCAATTTTTATTGTACAAATTTTTATAACAAGGTTCTAAACATTAATAAGTGATTTATGAACATTTTATATTTTCAAGATTACAAATGCAACCATTTGTGCAATTGTAGCAATTAGCAACATTTTCTAACAGTTGGAAAGGCCATTCTCACTAAATAATTGCCACGGTCTTATTTATACTAGAATAAAATTATATTTTTTTCTTACTGTATAGAGGGTTCAATTTACAACCATTTGCAAAAGGATTCACTTAAAACTAATTTACACAACAATTTTTATACTCAAAATACTCCACAAATGGTTCTGTATAAAACGTGATTTTAACAGACTCAAAAATACCGAATTATGGCTCCACTGTTTTCTACTCGTTTTGTGAATCCATAGACATATTATTTGCTAAATTTGGATATACAGAACTAAAGATATATTTTTTATGGTGAAAATGACCAATTAAACCATTTAATTCATAAATCAAATTTTTGTACAGATAATAAGTAATATTATTGCAGAAATGGATTCTATAGAATCTCAGCTTTTAAGGGATACCAAATTTAGAATTTTTGGACTTCTAAATCTTTTTCTATAAATTATACGAGTTCGTACTAAAATGTGGAAAAGTCAAACTCGGGAATTGACTGAAATTGACTTTGACCGATCTGACTGAGTCGACTGTTGACTACGCTGATGTCAGAATTGACTACAGAAAAAGTTACTCGGATGGAAAAACTTTCTACATGAAAGTTGTAGATAACAACTAGATCTATCTACTGTTCAAAGGAAATTGAATTTGGAGCAACGAGGTGGGCGTAAAATGGATTATACCTTCTAAGATCTGAATCTTTGACCGTGTTTTTCTCTCTGCTCGATGAACGAAACGAGGTGAAACTAGCGGGAATGGAACCGTCTTGACGAGGGGAACAACTTCCGTCTTCAAGCCTCCGCGATCCAAGGTCGTCTTGGAGTTCTATTGGGTGGAGAAGATTGGGGATAATTTTGGACGAAAATAGGGCTATGATGAGTTCAAAACTTGTGAACTTTCCTGGAGTGGGGTTTATATAGGAGAGGGTGGGGGCTGGATTAAAGGAGATTAAAGAGGGAGAGGAATTAAGGGATATTTAGTGCAATTTAGGAGGGCAATTGAGAGTCATTAAGAGTATTAGATACAAAGACCAATGTCGTGGGAATGGTCACGGCAGATGCTGCAATCGGCAGCGAGTAGTAGAACGAGGGGCAAGGGCGGCCAACCATCTGCGGTGCGAGATGAGGGCGGAGACACAAGGTTTTACCCAGGTTCGGCCCCCCGGAGGGTAAACACCTACTCCTGCTAGATTGTATTATGATGGTGGTACAATGGGCGAGCTCGGCGGCTAGGCAGCGAGTCGCTTGGGTGTATGATGGAACATATCTCGACACACCCTGTAGGGAGGTTTATATAGACTTACCTCCCCTAGGGTTTACATATCTCAATCGAATCAGTTAAGGCTTCGGTAATCGTTTAACCTAACCCGACTGGGCCTATCTACTCGCCTGGGCCTTCAGCTTCCAGTCGCTTGGATCCACACCGGGCCTTGATCCAGTCGCCGTCTTGCAGGCCCACTCGCCAGTTCCTGGGCCAGTCGGAAACGTCCTGCTGGGTATACCCCGGTGGGCATATCCCCATCAGTAGTCCTCGAGGCCGTCGTTGATTGGGCGCAGGTGGTTGCTGGCATTCGGAGTATACGGCTTCAAAGCAGACATCCAGTCGAATCGTCGGCGGGCTCCTGAATAAAGGGAAAAAACTAGTCATTCTGATCGCAGCTTTGGCGAGTCGAGTCGGCGAAATACTTAGTCACTGTCGTAGTGATCGGGTCGGCGAGCCGAGTGGCTAAAGTTGGACCGTTAAACGTGGTCAAACTAGCCGTTGGGGTAATCCAACGGTAACTTTTGGCGTAATCACCGCGTAGTAACGACTCCCTGATTTGGCGGGTAACAACCGCTATATAAGGGGAATGGCAGGCGATCGGAGAACCACCTTCTCGTCATTTCGTCCGATTGCGCGTACTTTCGCCTTCCTCCGCATCGCGATCCAGCCGACCCGAAATCCTCCGACCCCCCACGAATCCTTCTGCCAATGGCCCCCTCCACCGAGCCTTGGGGCAGATCTAAGTGCACGAGGGCGCAACTGGCGTCCTTCGAGGAGGCCGGGATCCTGCGCGCCGGCAGGTGGCGCATCCCTGCGGCCGGAGAGGTGACCCCGAACCCGCGCGAGGGAGAGTTCATTTGCTTCACCAGCCACCTAGAATGGGGGCTGGGATTCCCAACATCTCTCTTCTTCCAGCGCTTCTGCGCCTTCTACGGGATCGAACCGTCGGACCTGGGCCCACACAACATCGAGCAGCTCACCATTTTCGTGGCGTTCTGCGAGTGCTACCTGGGCTGCAGGCCCTACTTCCCCCTGTGGCAAGATCTATTCCACAGGCGGATCAGTCGCGAGGAAGCGGGTGGCCCAATGCTCTCCGTGGGCGGCCTAACGTTCCAACTGAAATCAAAGGCTTCTTTCTTCGATCTGATGCTACCCGCCAAGGCGGCGAGCCAATGGAAGAACTCTTGGTTCTACGTCACCGAGGCGACCCCAGACGGCGAGGTGGCGATCCCAAGGTACTCCGCCGACCGGCCTGAACCACGCCGACTTCAAGTCGGCAAGCTTCCAACAGACCAGCGAATGGTCGTGGACGAAATGCTTCAGACCATTCGCGGCCTGAAGAAGAGGGGCCTCCTGCCCATCAATATGTACAACTGCTGGCTCGGGCGGCGACTTGTCCCCCTGGCCCGCCGCGACCACTATATGTACGAGTACGCGGGCCGGGAGGACTCGACGAAGTCCTGCCTCGACGAGTGGCAACTCGAGGATTACCTCCTGGCGTTGAAGAAGATCACCCAGGCGATGTACCTCGACGCGAAGGCCGGGGTCGCCCCCTACACCGCGAAGCATCCAGCCCCAACGGTAAGTCATCCTTTTGTCATTCGCAGTCGCAGTTAAATGCAGTCGCGGTCATACTAATGTTGTTTATGCCTATTGCAGCTATTTCAAGTAGTTGAAGGGTGGCTTCCGCCCGCGGACGACGAGAATTCGAGTTCGTCTGTCCGGGAGGTGGGCGAATCGCCTCTAGCGAGGGGAGGCGTCGAGAGCGACGGGAGTGGCGACGACGACGAATCCGAAGAAGAGGTCGCCCCGCTGGTCCGGAAAACGCGCGGGCAGCGGCAGCGTGATCTTGAGGCGAGCAGAAGCCTCGAGCGTCACGATGACGATGACGACGAGCTCCCGAGCACACCTCGCGTTGCGAGGCTACTCCCTCGAAGAAGAAGAAGAAGAAGAAGAAGAAGAAGAAGAAGAAGAAGAAGAAGGAGAAGGAGGTTAAGGCCCATCCGAAGAAGAAGACGAAGCCAGCGAAGCAGGCGTCTCCGCCTCACTCGCCAAGAAGCTCCGACGCCACCAGCCTGGCCGGGGGCGAAGCCCCACAGGAGGCGACGGCGCCGGATATCGCCGCCATCCAGACCGAGGTGCCCCTGGCCTAGATGCCTCCGCCGTTCGCCCCAATCTCTGGGTCGGGGATTGCTCCAGTCGCGGTAGCTTCGCCGCCCACGGGCGCTCCTGCCGAAGATGTTTTGGAGGCTCCAGCCGCAGCCTCGACAACAAAGAAACCGTCCGTGTATTGGGCACACGACGTCCTGGAGATGGGCCTCAGTCACCGGCCGGGCCCCGAACTGGAGAAGCCGTTTGGCATCCGCACGGGGCTACGCTTCATTCTAGTCGCCAAGTGAGTTTGCTCACCTACCTTTGTATTTCATTGTGCTTGGATTATCTTGCTCATGTAATCAATTTGTAGGACCGGGGCGAAGAAGATAGGCCATCCGACCGTGGCTAAGGTGCCACCCGTCATCAGCGAGGAAGATCCCTCTCGGAAGAGGAAGGCGGACAAAGTCGCCGTCCCCGCAGATAGTGCCAAGAAGGCCAAGGGCGACGAAGTCGTCATGGTCTCCGACGACACGGCAATCGCGCCGAGTGAACCCGTAACGGAGGCGGACTTACCCACGAAGGAGGGTGCTCCCTCGCCTGTGGCGGCCGAGCCGGCCTCCTTTGGTGCCGGTGCCTCCATCGTAACGTTCCCGCGCTTCATGGCCAGAGCGGCTACAGCAAGTGGTACCTCGCCCTCGAGCCATGCACCTGGGGTCGCTGATACGGAGGTCGAGCAGCGTCGCGGGCACACGCTGGCTCTCCTCGCGTCCGTGGATGCGATACAACTTCATGGCATGCTTGGCGCAGCCATCCAGGTATGTCCAGTCCCCGAGGATCAGGCCGGTATGTTGCAGCGGTCTGATTCTTTTAATGTTGTGTTTTTACTTTTCGCGTCCAGTCCCCGAGTGCGCGCTCGCTGAATTTCAGCGGGTGGGCACTTAGGATTTTTTTGATTGCCAGTCCCTGAGTGCGCACTCGCTGAATTTCAGCGGGTGGGCACTTAGGATTTTTTGATTGCCAGTCCCCGAGTGCGCACTCGCTGAATTTCAGCGGGTGGGCACTTAGGATTTTTTGATTGCCAGTCCCCGAGTGCGCACTCGCTGAATTTCAGCGGGTGGGCACTTAGGATTTTTTGATTGCCAGTCCCCGAGTGCGCACTCGCTGAATTTCAACGGGTGGGCACTTAGGATTTCGCTTTGGTTAACTATTTGAATTGTGTACAGGGTCTGCAACGCGAGTCCGCTGACCGACTTGCTGCGAAACACCACGCGGAGAAGGAACTAGCCACCGTCCAAGAGGCGAATAAGGGGCTTCAGGCAGTTGCCGTGAAGGCAGAGGAGGCCCGCCAGGGACTTGTCCCAGCGAGTGAGTTGGCAGCGGCTCAATCGGCGTTGAGCTCGGCTGAGAAGCGGATCGCCGACCTCGAGCGCGAGCTGAGGGAGGCGAAAGAGGAAGTGAGTTCGGCGGATGGTCGAGCCAAGGCCGCCGTTACGGCCGCCGCGGAAGAGCGTAAAGTTTCTGATGCCCTTGTTGCTGGGCTTCAGGATGATTATACTTCTCTTCAGAGCTTCATCACAGATCTCTCCCGTCCCTTGATTGGTGAGTGTGTCTGCCCCTACCTATTGCATGTGCCTTTTTGTAATATCCGATGTACTCACTGTTATCTTCTATCCGCAGGTCGTATCCTTGATAGTGCGGAAGAGGCGAGCTCGTTCGACGCGCGGCAATGTGTGGCCACGCTCGTCAACTCGGCGACGTTGTCGGCGACATGCATCCGAGCCTACCTCCAGGAGATGTCGCCCACGGAAGTAATTCCCAGCGACCTCGTCGAGGTGTGGCGGTACTTGGAGAAGGCACCATCGGTCGTCGAGTTTATGACGCGATCGGCATTCCGACGTGGAGCGGCGACGGCGCTTAGCCTTGGGCTCGCCCACTTCCCGGAGGACTTCGACCTGGACGACGTGACGAGTGGCTACCCGTCGTTGACTGGCTCGGTGGAGATCTCTGAGGTGCTCAAGTTGACGGATCGTGCCGCAGTGTATTCCGAGCATGTCTGGGCGATGGGCGACCTCCTTCCTTACCAGGAGACGGTCGTCGCACCTAACGACCCTGAGCCGCAGCACCGGTACTTCAAGGTCGAGCAACCCTTCCGTGCGGCGATGGCGGGTGAGCTGACGACGTACCCGTCAAACCCGTACACGCCCTTCATTCGCAGTCGCAAGGGTGCTGGCGAGTCGTCTTCGAAGCCTGCGGAGTAGAATAGTTTGCCCTGGGGCGTTAGTAGCAGATCTACCATTTGGGCATATTTTGTATTTTGAGACGATTGCAACATGCTATTAACAGATATCGTGTGTATTTTGTGATTTGACATGTGTTTTTCGATTGAGGGTTGAACGAGTCCCCGAGCGCGTCCGCCCTTTTTATGGGGTTGACCTCGTTTGTAATGTGTTTGCGGTTTTTGAATGTTTTGTTATTATGGCCGACTCGCCCGGACTCGGAGAGCCAGTCGCAAGGCGACTCCCTTGAGCGCTCTGTACTTCACTGTTTTCCCTTGCGCGAACGAGGTCGGGTGGCCGAGTCCCCGAACGTGGTACTTGGTTGTTCTAGGCGCGACTCGAGGGTGGGTGAGGACTTGGCGCGTTAGTTTGAGCGCATCGCTCCTGCCTGGCCTGTTGGGTCAGTCGCATGGCGAGTCCTGGGCATGCTCTCATACTTGGCGTTTTCCCTAGCCGCTTGCGCTGAACTGGTCGTCAGTCCCCGAGCGTGGTACTTGGCCGTTCGAGTCGCTATGTCGAGGATGCGGAGGATCATGGTCGCTGTGAGAAGCGAAGGCAGTTGTCTTGGCTCGTAGAGCCAGTCGGGCTAGGCGACTCCAATGGGGCTCCGGGTAGGCGTTTTTCGTGGACGGTGCAAGACCTGAGGTGACCCAGTGCTCTTGTACCGCACTACTTGGCCGTGCCGATCGCTGTACCAAAGGTTGACTTCTGCGGTTAGCTTGACGCTGTTATTACGAGTGCGAGTGGCACAAGACACGGAGAGTAGGCGCAATTTGCGGTAACCAATTCTTTTTATTTCATAGCGACTGGAGGGTACATATGTAGGGTTCTAGGAGTAGAACTTCCGTAGGAGGTTTACATTCCACGGTCGCTTGACGTCGAGTTCGCCGTCCCCGCGGACGTCGATGAGGTGGTAGGCGTCGTTGCCGAGTACTCGTCCGATGGCGAATGTTCCCTCCGACGGAGGGGAAAGCTTGTGCATGCCCTTCTTGTCCTGGATGAGGCGCAACACCAGGTCGCCTTCTTGGAAGGTGCGAGTTTTCACCCGCCGACTGTGATAGCGGCGGAGTCCTTGTTGGTAGATGGCGGTGCGTGATCGAGCGAGGTCACGTGCCTCGTCAAGTTGATCGACTCCATCCTGGCGGGCGAGTTCGTTCGCAGCCTCTGTGTAGTGGATGACCCGTGGCGAGTCGTGCTCGAGGTTGGTGGGCATGACTGCCTCGGCGCCGTACACCATGAAGAAGGGGGTGAACCCTGTTGACCTGTTGACCGAGGTGCGGATGCCCCAAATGACAGAGGGTAGCTCTTCGACCCAGCACCCGGCGGTGCGCTCGAGTGGTACTTGGAGCCGCGGCTTCAGGCCGTGGAGGATGCTCTGGTTGGCCCGTTCCGCCTGGCCGTTGGATTCCGGGTGGGCGACTGACACGAGGTCGAGCCGGATGTGGTGTTCCTCGCAGAACTCGGCCATGGATCCTTTGGCAAAGTTGGTGCCGTTGTCTGTGATAATGCTGTTTGGGAACCCGTAGCGATATATGAGCTCGCGTAGGAATTTGGTGGCGGTCTTCCCGTCGCATTTCCGGACTGGTTTGGCCTCCACCCACTTTGTGAATTTGTCGACCGCGACCAGGAGGTGAGTGTAGCCAGAGGGAGCCTTTTTGAAGGGGCCTACCATGTCCATACCCCACACGGCGAATGGCCAGGTGATGGGGATTGTCTTGAGCGCGGAGCTCGGCACATGCGTCTGGTTGGCGTACTTCTGGCAGCCGGCACACCGCTGGACAATGTCGACGGCATCGGCATGTGCGGTGGGCCAGTAGAAGCCATGCCACATGGCCTTGGCGACCACAGAGCGGGCGCCGGCGTGGTGGCCGCAGTCGCCGGAGTGGATGTCGTGGAGGATCTTGCGTCCTTCGGCGGGTTGGACGCAACGTTGGAACACGCCGGTGATGCTGCGCTTGTGGAGCTCGCCGTCGATGATGGTGAAGGATTTGCATCAGCGTACGTTCATCCGGGCGTCCGTCTCGTCTGCCGGCAAGGTGCCGGCCTCCAGGTAGGCGACGTAGGGCTTGGTCCAGTCGTCTGGTTCGGTGACGAGTGCGACCAGGGCTGCCTCTGGCTGCAGCGGGACTCCGATGTCGATCTCCCTTGGGGGAGAGACTGATGGCTTGGTGATCGTGTCGAGGAAGACGCCGGTGGGTGGTGCGAGTCGAGCCGACCCAATGCGAGAGAGTGTGTCAGCCTCCTCGTTCTTCCGCCTATTAATCCACTCGACGGAGTAGCCTGCGAAGTGTCCGCCCAGCTTGTCCACGGCTTGGCGGTATGCCGCCATGGTAGAGGAGATGGCGTTGCAGGTGCCAGTGACTTGTCCAGCGACGAGGTCGGAGTCTCCGTAGCAGCGTAGGCGGTTGACGTTCATCTCCTTGGCAGCTCGCATGCCATGGAGTAGTGCCTCGTACTCGGCCATGTTGTTGGTGCAGGGGGTGAAGTCGAGGCAAAGGACGTAGCGGAGCTTGTCGCCCTTCGGTGAAGTCAGCACGATCCCTGCTCCTGTGCCATCCGCGTTCTTGGAGCCGTCGAAGTGCAGGCTCCAGTAATGGAGGTATGGCAGCTTTTCTGGCTGCTGGGCCTCTTCCCAGTCGGCGATAAAGTCCGCTAGAGCCTGCAACTTGATCGCTTTTCGTGGCTCGTACTTGATATTATGGACGCCGATTTCAACGGCCCACTTAGCGACTCGCCCAGTCGCCTCACGGTTGCGGATGATGTCCTGCAACGGTGCTGAGGAGACGACCGTGATCGGGTGCTCCTGGAAGTAGTGCGGCAGGCGCCACTGTGCTCTGAAGACCGTGTATACCAGTTTCTGGTACTGCGGGTATCGTTGGCGCGACTCGGTGAGGACCTCGCTGATGTAGTACACCGGTCTCTGTACTGGGCGCTCCTTTCCTTCCTCCGGCCGTTCGACGACCATGACGGTGCTGACGACGCGCTCGGAAGCCGCGAGTAGACCAGCATGGGTTCTTTGTCGGTGGGGGCGGCGAGTAGCGGTGCGGCGAGTAACACCTTCTTGAGGTCGCGGAGTGCGTCGTCCGCCTCCTTGTCCCACTGGAAGGTGGGGTTCTTGTGCATCAGACGGTATAGGGGCATCACCTTTTCGCCCAAGCGAGGGATGAAGCGACTGAGAGCCGCTACTCGCCCGACCAGCTTATGGACATCGCGCAGGCACTCGGGTTTGCCGAGTCGGGTGATCGTGTCGATCTTGGTGGGGTTCGCCTCGATCCCTCGCTTGGAGACGACGTACCCCAGTAGTTGTCCTGCTGGTACACCGAAGGTGCATTTGCCTAGGTTAAGCTTTATCTTGTATTTTCGCAAGTTGGCGAATGTTTCCGCCAGGTCGGCGAGTAGATCACCCTGGCGAGCGGATTTTACGACCACGCCATCGATGTAGACGTGGATGTTGCGGCCAATTTGGCTCGCAAGGCACTCTTGCATGCACCGATGGTAGGTCGCCCCGGCGTTCTTGAGGCCGAAGGTCATGGCGGTGTAGCAGAAGGATCCGAATGGCATGATGAACGCCGTCTTCTCCTCGTCCTCGACAACCATTTTGATCTGGTTGTATCCAGAGTAGGCGTCAAGGAAACATAGCGACTCCGAGACCACGGTGGAGTCGATTATTTGGTCGACCCGCGGGAGGACGAACTGCTCCTTCGGGCAGGCGCTGTTCAAGTTTGTGTAGTCGATACACATCCTCCAGGTCCCATTCTTCTTCTCGACCAGGACTGGGTTTGCTAGCCACTTGGAGTACTTGATTGGCCGGATGAAGCCTGCAGCAAGTAGACGCTGCACCTCCTCGGCGATGGCTCGGCGGCGCTCTTCATTGAAGGGCCGCAGCGACTGTTTGACGGGCCGCACTTTGGGGTCGGTGTTTAGTTTGTGCTTAGCGAGCTCCCTAGGGACACCAGGCATGTCAGAGGGCTTCCATGCGAAGATGTCCCTGTTCTCACGGAGGAACTCGATGAGCGCGCCTTCCTAGGCTGGGCTCATTCCTGTTCGGATCGTCACCGTCTGGCTGGAGTCGCGTGGGACCAGCTCGACGGTGCGGGTGTGCGTCGTTGCCTCGAAGGCTGAGGTGTTTGCGCCCTCCGAATTGGGCTTCTTGAGTATGGCGGGGTCGTCATTGTTCACCCCGCTCGCGTACTTGGCGAGCTCATCGGCGTGGTTGGCCTCTGCTGCGATGACGGCATCGGCGAGTTCGGCTCCTTTGGCCTCGCACTCAGCGGCCATGTCGGGGTCGACGTTGATGGTGATGACGCCGCATGGCCCTGGGAGCTTCATCGCGTTGTACGCGTAGTGTGGCGCTGCCATGAACTTGGCGAACGCCTGGCGCCCCAGGACGCAGTGGTAGGGGCTATCGAAGGGTACCAACTCGAAGACGATCCGCTCGGTGCGGAAGTTTGTTGGTGTGCCGAAGGTGACTGGCTGCATGACCTTGCCGATCGGGTACGCCTTCCGACCGGGGACGATGCCGTGGAACGTGGTGTGGGTTGTCTCGATCATCGACTGCGGGAGCCGCAGCCGCCTGAAGGTGTCCAGGTACAGGATGTTGATGGAGCTGCCGCCGTCCATCAATGTCTTGGGGAGCCAGTAGTCGCCCACCTTCGGCTTGACCACCAGGGCGACTCGGCCTGGGTACTCGATGCGCGGCGAGTGGTCCTGGCGGCTCCAGGTGATGGGCTGCTCCGACCAGTTGAGGAACTGGGGAACGTCCACCTGGGCCACCGCGTTGACGGCGACGGCGCGGGTGATGACCTTCTTCTCGCGCTTCGTATTGAAGCCTGTGAAGGTATGGAGCGAGCCGTCCGCGTTGCCGAATTTTCCGCCGTTTGGCGGGTTGTTGTCGGGGTCCTCCCGTGCCCGCCGTGCCTTCTCAATCTCCCTGAGGGTGTGGCAGTCGGCGGTCGTGTGTGTTTCGGGCTTCCCTTCCTTGCTATGAAACACACAAGGTTGGTTAAGGAGGGCCGCGGGGTCGAACCTTGGCTTGGCCTTGTAGTTGCCACCATCGCGGCGTTGTCCTCCGTCGCGGCGGAACCTTTTGGGCTCGCGTTGTGCGTGCCCGGCGTTCGCGACGAAGTCGACTCGCCTGTCACCGCGGCGCTTGCCAGTGAGGCGAGTGTTGCTGTAGCGTAGGTCGGACCGTCGTCCGTTGTCGTTGCCGCTCGTGCGGCGTTGGCCTCCCGACTCGTCGTCGGTTTCCTGGTTTGGATCTTCCTCCGCGTACCGTTTGGCGATCTCGAGGAGGTCCGGACTGTTGTCGAGTGTGCGAGAATGTCGCTTGAGCTTGGCGACCAAAGGCTCGTAGCGGCACGATGTCACATCCCAAGATTTTCTAAATCTTGTAATATGAAAATAAATGAATAAAATAAAACTTTGTTTGATTTTCTGAGCCAGAAGAAACTTTTTGAATTCAATTGGAATTTCAAACCCATTTGAATTAAATAAAATCCTAAAGAAATTTAAAAAATAAAACATTTAATAAAGAAAACATTGTGAATATTTAAAATTACTACTTTGGATCTTTAATAAAAGATTTTGTTTTCAAATGAAAAGGTGGATTTATAAATAAAGATTATTTTATAAAGCCAACCTTGGCCAAGCCTTGGGAATTAAAAACATTTTATTAGCAAAGGTTTCTTTAAATAAATTAATAAGGATTTAATATCCAAACTTTATTTAAATAAAAGGTTTTACCATTTTAATTAAAACATCAAAACTTATTAAATTATTTTAAATAGGTTTTCCAAGTATTTATTATTCTCTAATAAAACCTACTAAAGTGTTTCGGCTTTATTTTAGATTTCAAAATAAATATCTGAATAAAATAAAATCTATTTGAAATAATAATGAAAGTCTATTATATTTAATTAATATTGGACCCTAAAGTAAAATAATATTTTGTTTGAAACAAGTATCCAAGTATTATTTACTTCCAAATGATACCTACTGATTTGATTTTGAAAACATTTGGATTTCAAATAAAGATTTTATTAATAAACAACAAAAACTCCAGTTAATTAATAAACCATGGCCTACTTATTTAATTAAGGATGGAACCTAAAAAGATTAAAGTATTATTTATTTTATTTAGGATTTTTGGTTCAGGTTACTAAACAGAACCAAATTCTTAGTTACAATGTTTGGTGAAGATTTGAATTGTTTTGAATGCTTGAGAATTGTTTGAAATAACAAATCAGAAAATAGAAATAGAAAAAGAAAAAGAATTAGACAGAAAAAAATAGAACAGCCCACCAATCTGGCCCAACTAACCCAGCAGCAGCCCATCTAGCCCACCTGTTCCTTCCCCAAACCGTTTTTCTCCACCGCAAACCTAACCCACACCCTCACTGGCAGGTGGACCTCCTCCTCGTCTCTTTTCCCACTGACGCAACGACCCCACTCCACTGTTCTTCCTCTCCACCCCGCTCGACCGTTCCTCGCCGTTTACTGCCGAGTAAACTCCCTTGAATTCGCGTTGATGAATGGATTAAACCCGACATTGAACATGCTATGTTAAACGCCATGCTTCACGCCTCCTTTCCCCTCTGTTTCCTCCCCCGAGCACGCCTCCAGTCCATCCCAATTTCTCCTTGACTGCCCTGTCTCCGACGATGCTCCGACGCCGAATCCGGCAGCCCCTCACCACCCCTTGCCTCCCCGACCATGCTCCTGTGATCCCTACCTCCTGGCGATCATCACCGTAGCGCCAGCTCGCCCCCGAGCGCTCCAGAACGTCAGCAACAACTCCACCTATACGCCACCGACAACCCCGCAACTCCGGTGAGCTCTGGCACTCGACTCCGTTCGCGCCTTGATCAGTGAGTCATGCCACTTGATTAGTCTGTGTCCTCTGCCTCTCCAGGTACTCGCCAAACACTCACGCGTGGTCTGCAACCTCGTCCCCGTCGACGAGCAGAAGCTCCTGGCGCCAGTAGAAGCTCCAGCGAGCAATTCCCCAGGAACCCGTGCGCCCCTTGTCCAACAAAGACCTCGTTGAGCATCAGCAGTGTGCTGCGAACTTGGTGAGCTCACCCTCCCTCTCTCTCGCATCCTACATCGTCGGCAACCTTGCCGTCTGGTCGCTCCGCCGCCAGCCACCACCGCAGCGCCGCTAGCTTTAGGTCGAGCCTGCGTCAACCGTTCGATCCCGATCTAGTGGCTAGGATAGAAGCTAGGTGAAACGGTAAGTAGCATCTGCGCGCCGCACGATCTGACTTGATCCAACGGATGCAGCTGTGCAATCCGAGTGAAGCGGTACCGACGAATGATATTAGGACGCGTGGCACCAGATGAGCTGAATTAGATTTAGAAACCAGATTTAAATGCCATTTTGAAACCCTTATAACTTTTGAACCACACGTCCAAATTTGGCAAATTTTATATCAATGGATTCAGGAGAACAAGCCCTAGCCAACTGTGGAATTGGTTTAGCAAATAGTATTTGTTTGTTTGCTCATTTTTGCAGATTCATTTGTATGCTTGTTTAGAGTATAATTTTTTTTTAAAATTGAATTTAGGGTTAAAACCTTTGGCAATTAGATTGATTTGAACCTACTGACCCTAGGAAACACTTTGTGGACACAAAAATGTATTTGGAGAAATTAAGAAATGATTCTTTAATTTAAAACCATTTCTAGTCAAATAGAAATGTAATTTATTTATTGAAAATAATTTTGAAGTAAAACCTTTGAAAATTGATTTGTTGTGACCTTACTGACCCTAGGAACCAACCCTTGGTGTTAGAAATGGTTTTTGTAAAATTTAGGTTAGATTACTTGACTTAGTCATTTTCTAGCCAAATAAAAAGAATGGTTTTTGTTATAAAAATGTTTATGGAAAGAAAACTTTAAGGAAATGTTTTGGACCAAACCTACTGACCTAAAAACACCAAGTTTTGCAAATTAGCAACTCATTTGGTGAACAACATAAGAGTTTTGCCTTGATAAAAACATTTTTCACCACATGAAATGATGAATGGATTTAAAAATGGTTTTGGGCAAAACCCTCTAACTAATGACTTTACCACTTTGATAAATGACCAACTTGGAACTTACAAAGTTTAGAAACCCAATAGAGGCCCTCTTTGCAAAATAAAACTATCTTGTGCATGCTCCCATGCATGACTTAGATTCCATTACTTTGTGTGTGTGAAGAATTGTTTGTTTGACTTTGGTTTGGAATGTGAATTGAATTTGTGTTTGCTTGATTGATTTGTAGTGAAGTGTGAGACTAGGAAGATAAAGGAGTGAACCACCATTCCCTACCAAAAAGGCAAGTGATGCTTCATACTTTTGTCCTATTACTTTCACTATGCATTAGTGATTTTTGCTAAGTAAAACTTGCATGGATTTTGCTAAGTATAGATCTTGCTATAGGAAAACATAGTAATGAATCCTTAGTAGGATTTTCCTAAGTTAAATATTCCTACTACTATCAAGCTTAGCCTAGCTAATAGAAAACATGGGTGGAAAATATATTCACACTATGGAAAAATATTCAAAGTCTGAGGACTTATGTGTTTGTTTAATAAAACAACTAAGTTAATGAATCCCCTGGGTGGAATGGGATTGCTTGGTGGAGAATGGTTGAGTGGTTCACAATGCCATGGGCTTGGATTGTGTATCTCACTTGTGGAATGCCACCCAGGAAACAAAGGGATTTGAGATGTCAAATGTTGAGAAGCTTCAAGTGCAACCACTTGGCAATATGGGCTCTGCCATGATCATATAGGTTGCAAGAACTTAGCCATATGTACAGTGGGTGGTAGTGTTTGATAGGTTGGAACGCGTCCATATTGGTCTAAGGGAAAGCTTCTGAAAGATCTTGTCTTGGGAAACCAAGTCTTGTGGGAAAAGTGCACCACCTCTGCAGAGTGTAAAATCTAAGTACTTAGCCATGTCCCTGGTAAAGGAAAATTTGAGCATCAAGACATGGAAGCAATCAAGAATCTCATCATTCCAATTTCTAAATTAAAATCTTGTGGATTGAACAAGGGTTGTTTGAATTCTTCAATCATTGATGGAGAGATGGCTTGGTACAAGGATCTTGAAATCTTTGATTGAGGAAATGATTTGTCAAGCAAAAAAAACTTAGTATTTTCAAAATGATAAGAAAAATCTATTTTGAGCAATGCAAGCCTCAACTCCACTTAGCCAAATGCATATAGATGATAGACTCCACTATACTACCATAGTATCACTTGCCAATACAATTCAAATGTATTGACCCTTGTGGCTGTAACTTGTATGTTGCAGGTTTGATTGTTTTTAGTGAAGATTGATTGATTAGGATTACAAAGTCTACAACCAACATCTGCCTGTGGCACTTTGAAGATGAAGGACCCATGACTATATTTATTCCGCTCCAATGTAATGTATTAGCCATATGAGCTATGTAAGATGTAATAAATCTATGTTATTCCTGATTATAAAGCTATATTATGACCTTTGTTTCTTGATATTACATCTTAACTGTGGATGCTAGCTATTGATCCAGGGACTAGCATTGTAAAACACAGGAGGAATCTACCTTATTAGGTTGAGACCCCTACACACGAGGTCTTGAAGCAATGGATCGCGGTGTCCGGGTGGATGCCGACCGCGTTGTACCAGAGTTCTTGCCATCGCTGGACCCAGTTGCGGGTCGACTCGCGGGGTCCCTGGACGCATCGCTCCAGGTCCTCAATGGTGGTGGCGCGGGTGTAGGAGCACTCGAAGTGCCTGACGAAGGCGTCGCGCATTTCCTCCCAGGAGTCGATACTATCCTGGGGGAGGGTGTTGATCCACTGCCTGCACGTCCCCTCCATCATCAAGGGAAGGTAACGGGCGGCTAGCAGGTTGGTGTGGCCTGCGATCCCCATTGCCATGAGGTATGTATCGAGCCACACGGAGGGGTCGTATGAAGGGTCGTACTTTTCTATCTCCTTTTGCGCCTTGAAGTTTGGCGGGTACTTATCGCCTCGGATCATTGGTCCGAAGCACTTGGGGCCGAGTCGACTTAGCGATCCCATCGGCTCGCCGTCGCGGCGATTGGTTAGGGTGTGTCGCAGGTCGTCGGGCTGGCGTGCGTGCCAGCTTTGGTTGTTGATGATGTGGGTGCGGGCGTCGATGGGTTGACCGTTGGCGGCGACGAAGTTGGTCGCTGGCCTGGGGTCGTTGGTGGAGAGTGCCGCGTTTGCGGGTCGATGTTGGAGCTGCAATGGCTCTGGTGGCGGGCAGTTGAGGGTGTTTGCCGCCATGGGATGGCCGCTTGAGGCCGCTCTGCTTCCCGAAGAACGCAAGTACACTCGACCCTGCGAGTCGGCGCCTGCGTTTTGCTGCTCGACGGCCTTTGCGAGCAAGGCCCTGACATACTGGATCTTTAAGGCGCCGTCGCCGGTGGCCGTTATGTTGTCGGCTGCTGCTCGGCCCGCCACGAGGTTGTCCATCGGGGTGGAGAATAGTGGGAGGCCATTCGCGTCTCGCTCCCGTGAGGAGCTACTATCCGTGGCTGATCCCTGGGGGGTGTGGAGTTGGGTGGAGGTGGGGCGCCCATCGCCGTCGATCCTGGCGGGGGCCGGGCGCTTCCTCCTGGTGGTGCGTTCTCGCAGATCGCGCGCTCGGCCGCGCGGGCTGGGTCGTTTTCATCGTCGAAGTTCAGGGCGCGCCCCTGGACGGTGGGGTTCAGGCGCGACCTGATTCGCTGCTAGTGGTAGCGCGACAGCTCCTGCGCCGTCACCTGTTCGAGGCGAAATTTTTCGCGCTCGGCTTGTTCCTTGCGGACTGCCTCCGCCAGCTTCAGGCGGAGTTCCTCGACCTCCGTTGCCGTGGCGTTAGGAGGGATCGGGGTGGAGAAGGGATCCTCTGGCGGATCGGTGCCGGTCGCCATGTAGGTCGCGGCGTGGCGACCGGTCCCGTCGCGGAGGTCGGCGGAATTTTTTGACCCGGAGTCGAAGTCGAAGATCCCAAGGATGGAGGGATCCTCGAAGTCTCCCACTTTGGAAACCTGGGTGATGGATCCCGCGGGTGAAGCCGCGGTGATGGATCCGGCGAGTGATGCCGGGGTCGCCGAGTCGGCGTCGTCGTTGAGGGCCGCGTATTCCGCGGCCGCGGAGTTTTCGGCCACATTGCTGTGAGCCGAGTTGTACTCGGAGGCGAGGCGATGAATCGTGCGGACCTGGCTCTCGGAGAGCCGATCGCGTGGTGGCGACTCGCGGATGCGAGCCGAATCCTCCGAGATGATGACGTCGGTGAGGCCGACGAAGAGGCTGATCATGCCGACCGGCAAGATCATGCTATGCGTGACGGGTCGCGCCGCCGGGACGTAGCTGCTCGGCAAGATTTGGAGCATCTCGTCGATCGCTATCATGCGGCCGGTGGCGACCGTCTCGTTGATGGGCAAATTGGATCTCTCCGCAGAACACCGGCCAGACCGGCCAGGCCCCACGGTGGGCGCCACTGTCGTGGGAATGGTCACGGAAGATGCTGCAATCGGCAGCGAGTAGTAGAACAAGGGGCAAGGGCGGCCAGCCATCTGTGGTGCGAGATGAGGGCGGAGACACAAGGTTTTACCCAGGTTCGGGCCCCCGGAGGGTAAATACCTACTCCTGCTAGATTGTATTATGATGGTGGTACAATGGGCGAGCTCAGCGGCTAGGCGGCGAGTCGCTTGGGTGTATGATGGAACGTATCTCGACACGCCCTGTAGGGAGGTTTATATAGACTTACCTCCCCTAGGGTTTACATATCTCAACGGAATCAGTTAAGGCTTCGGTAATAGTTTAACCTAACTCGACTGGGCCTATCTACTCGCCTGGGCCTTCAGCTTCCAGTCGCTTGGATCCACACCGGGCCTTGATCCAGTCGCCGTCTTGCAGGCCCACTCGCCAGTTCCTGGGCCAGTCGGAAACGTCCTGCTGGGTATACCCCGGTGGGCATATCCCCATCAACCAAGTGCTCCCTGGTACACATACATTCGTGTACTTACCTGGTGGCCTCCTGGTGGCTCTTGGCCGATCGGCCTGGTTGGGCCGGCCCATTTTGGCAAGCCTCGCCGGCCACCCTTTTTTTTCGTTTTATATTTTTTTTCTTATTTTTTAATTCTTTCATAACTTTTGATTTAGAGGTCCGAATTTGTTGATTCAAATTTCTATGGGTTCGTAAATTCATGGGCAACATTTTAGGACGTAAATTTGATATATTTGAAAATATTTAATTTTCTCAATTATTAATTAGTTAATTATTGTACGATTGCATGCGTGCGATATTGACCTAGTTGCAGGGCAATATATTTGGAATGACTTGGATTTTTTCCTTATTTTAACTTGATTCGATTTAGTTCCACTTTACATGGATAACCATGAATTAAAGTTTGAAATATGAGAGGAAAATTTTATAAAATCTTAAAATAGCTCACAAAAGCTATGGTGCTTATTTTAAGACAAGACTCTTTACTTTTATATTTGGTTCAAAACAAAACAAAGGTTGTTTGAAAAATGTAAATGTAGTAGTTGAGATGTATATTGGTTTTTGGTTGAGAAGATTCCTCAAGATTAAAAATAGATTTTCAAATACAGGAAGTTTGTGAAAAAGATTTTGAAGGGGAACCTTGCAAATTAAAATTCTGAAGTAGAGGAGATATATGGATAATCTTGAAGCTTTGATCTTAGGGTTTTTGTTAAATGCTATTTTTATTTTAAGGAGTACCTTTATTGGGGAACATCTTTTGTAATAGTTCAAAAGGTTTTAATGTTTCCAATTAGAAGCAAAAAGTTTTCTTTTCCCCCTAAATTTCATTTTTATTTATTTTGTTTGTATTTTTTTTACATTTCAAAATTTATAAAATTTTGGGATGTGACATTATGATTAGTTATTATTTTTGTAGCATGACTTGTTCCAAACATTTGGGATTGCTTATTGTGCCTTGAAGGAATCATGCGTTGTTTTAGCATACAAAAGCATAGTATTGTGGTATTCTCCTTTGATGCTTTGTTTGGGTTGACTTGGCACATGCTCACACCATGTTATGACTATTAACAAGTCACCATAGCCTCTATGATCATTTAGTCCTTGACTTGTAGTACCACTGTATGCTTTGGTTAGTAATGTTTTGTCGCTCTGCATGATTATGGCCATTATTGCTCTCTTAGTTGGTCGCTCCTAGTCTTTTGCTAGCCTACTCTTATATGAGTAAGCTCTACTCATGCATCCAACTCCCAAGAAACCAAGTTATTCCAAAGTGTCCACTATAAATTCCTATGCATGGTGTATTACACCATTCCAAGTATATTATTGTTTTCATCTATCTTCCAATTAAAAAGTATTTTGTTATGTGAAAACATAGTGATTAAAGATCTCACGAACTTGATGGCACAGTTTATTTTTCTTGCCCCTAATAAACTTGAACCATTGTGTCATATATGTTGTATATGCTTGCACTTATACGTTGGAATTAGCAGAACCGTGATGTTACGGGAAAGGCTTTCAACATTGCACTTGTACTTTGTACACAGTTGATATCATGCTCTTTTGTCTATGAACGTTGTCGGTGTGAAATGAAAGGGGAGCTTGTAAGTCCATGGAGTTATATATGTGTGTTAGAGAAACGCCTGGGCTGCTAGCCTAAGCCATGCCTAATCATGGTGGAAACTTGCAGCATCACCATAATGACATCTATGAAGCTTTCTTCTTATAAAAAAAGAGAGACATATTGAAAAGAGGAAAGAGAGAAAAAAGCACCATTGTCCCATGGTAAATGAGAAGATTGTTGAGATGCTCATTGTTTGCTTGCCTTGTCATTTTGATTATGGATAGCTCCTATATCATGTGCAAGGGGTACCCCGTTGGCGGTTCTCTATGATACACATGTACTTACTATGACAAGAACTTACAGGTGACTAAAGTTGAGTAGCATGAGGAGCGTCCCTCATATTCAAGGGACATGATATTGCCAACTTATACTTTGTGAAGCATATACTCCATAGTTTTTTCACTTTAACCTTAATCACTTCAAGATGCTTATGATAGGGGCAATGAGAGCTGAAAGCTAACAAGTACCATAATTTTTGTAAGCTCTTTTTGAAACTTGAAATCCCTGCTTCCCTTATGAAGGGCCTTTCTTCCACTATTATATTGAGTCTCCACCTTCTATCCTTAGGCACCAATTAAGAGAGCGTAATTGCCATTTTTAGTTCTATGTGCATTGTCCCAAAACTTATTGATTGATGCATATTATTGATATTACTTGTTCTTGTGCTATTTGTATCTAGTCACTCTTATGAATTTTAAGGTGTCCTATGCATCTATTTGCTACTCCATGAGGGACAATCTGAATGCCACTATGCTATGTTTTCTGTATGTGAAATAAACAAACGTTGTTCAATGCATGTTATTCATGATCTTTGTTTGTAACCTTTCATGTTGCATGCATAGTTACTTTGTCTTACTGTTAGAACTCCATCTTTCATGCTCATGTTTAGAGTTCTTTGATCCCAACTTTCAATGCTTGCAAATGGTTTGATCTTGATTTTGATGGTGCATGTCACCTAAAAAATTATTCTTTTTATCACTTACCTACTCGAGGACGAGAAGGAGTTAAGCTTTGGGATGCTTGATACGTCGGACACGTATCTATAATTTTTGATGTTCCATGCTTGTTTAGTATCTACTTTGCTTTGTTTTGTCTACACTTTGAGGTGTTTTTATATGTTTTCTGGTACTGACCTATTAAAAAGATGCCACAGTGCCAGTTGCCCGTTTTCTTCTATTTTTGGTTCTAGAAAGGTAGAAAATCAATATTCTCGGAATTGGACGGGACAAAAGCCAAAGTTAATATTTTACCGTGGGGAACACGAAGCTAGAGTACGAGACGGAGGAGACCAACCAGGGGTCCACACCCCTAGCCGCGCGGCTGCGCCCAACCCGCGCCTGGGGGGGGGGGGGGGGAGGGTGCGGCCGCCCTGGCTGCCCCCTGGCTCGCCTCTTCATGTTGGAGATATGCCCTAGAGGCAATAATAAAAGTGGTTATTCTTATATCTTTGTGTTTATGATAAATGTTTACATTCATGCTATAATAGTATTAACCGGAAACATTAATACTTGTGTGATTTGTAAACTAAATTAGTGTCCCTAGTAAAGCCTCTTTATAATACTAGCTTGTTGGTTAATAAGATGATTATGGTTTCCCGATCATGAACATTGACATGTTATCAACAACAATATCATATCATTAGGAGAATGGTATGATGGACATACTCCTATAGATAAGCATAGCATAAAGATCAAGTCATTTCAATAGTTCATTTGCTATAAGCTTTCTGATACATAGTAACCTAATTCCTTCGACCATGAGATCATGCTAATCACCATCACCGAAAGGATACTTTGATGACATCAAACACCACACCGTAACTGGGTGGCTATAAAGGTGACATTGAGTGTTTGGAAAGTATGTGTTGAGACACATGGATCAAGAGCGGGACTTGTCCATCCATATGACGGATAGATATACTCTGGGCCCTCTCGGTGGAATGTCATCCAATTAGCTTGCAAGCATGTGACTGGCTCACAAGGGATCACATATCACGGGAACGAGAAAAGATTACTTATCGGTAAAGAGGTTGAACTAGGTATGCAAAGATACCGAAGATCAAACCCCGGATAAGTAAACTATCGCCGGACAAAGGGAAATTGGTATCGTATGTAAGTGGTTCATTCGATTGAAAAGTAACCGTAGAAATATGTGGGAGCCATATGAATTTCCAGATTCCTCTATTGGTTATTGATTATAGAAGTGTCTCGGTCATGTCCGCATAATTCATGTACCGTAGGGAGACACACTTAAGGATTCGATGCTGTTTAGTAGATATGGAATGTAAGTAGGGAGACCGAATGTTGTTCGGAGTCTCGGATGGGATCCAGGATATCATGAGGAGATCTGAAATGGTCCAGAAAATAAGATTCATATAAGGAAAGTCCGATTCCGGAGTTCAGGAATGATTTCGATGTTTGCATCGTAGAGGTTCTAGAAGGGTCCAGAAGGTTCAACAGACCGGAAGGGGAATGGTTCATAAATGTGTCATGGTTAAGTTGAATGATTAGATCATGTCCAAGGTCACTTGGTTGGGCATTTGCGAGAGATAAATAAATCTCTAAATTGAAAGTCAAAAGGGAGGTTTGAAAGGTCAAACTGGAACAATAGTTTCCAAGTGGAATAAGGAAAGAGTCCTTCCTTCTCTCCAACTTGGGTTTAGGGAAGGATTCAAACTCCCCTCTCCCAAGATTCCCTCCATATCATAAATATAGGGGAGGGGCTGCCCCAAAGAGACACAACCAGCCCTACCCACCTCCAAGCCGCACCGCCGCCGCCGCCCTAGCACCGCCGCCGCTTGCCACCGCCCCCGTGCCGCCATGCCGCCGCCGGCCCATCGCCGTCACCCTAGCCGCCACCAACACCTCCTCTTCCTCTCCGGCCCTCTAAACCTAGATCGCCGGAAACCCTAGATCCACCATAACCCGCATCGGCTTAGGCGAAGCCCTGCGGGATCTTCCCTCTACTTCCGACACCACGCCGTGGTGCTGCCGGAATTGCGAGGGGAGAACTACAACCTCCGCTGCCTGCTGGAACAAGGGAGAGGAAGGTCTTCATCGAGTACCGAACCTGTGATCGACTATGGAAGCGCTGCCGGAACGCAGCGCTGGAAGGATCGTCTACGCGATCTTGAGATCGGCAAGTGTACGACTACATCACCCACGAGAATCTGCTCTTGTTAACCGCTTTGGAATCTTCGAGGGTGAGTACTCTAATCGACTCGTTGCTACAATCTAGTAGATAGATCTTGGCTTATTTGTGTGCATGCGGTAGAATTTTTTTATTTTCCATGCTACAAACCCCTACAGTGGTATCAGAGCCGTGTCTATATGTAGATCTGTTGCACGAGTACAACATAATGGTCATTATGGGCGGTGGTGCTTTTATTATCAATTGCTTTTTGTGTACTTTGCATCTTGCGGTATGATGGGATGAAGCGGCCCGGGCCAACCTTACATGACATCATTCATGAGACTTTCTCCACGCTTAACATGCAACTTGTATTGCATATGTGGCTTTGCGGGTGTCTGTCTCTCCCATCATAGTATAGATTCAATTTACAACGGACACTTGATAGTTCAAGCATCAACGTTGTGGTTATTGTTCGTAAGTTAGAACGACACTTATTGAAAGCCCCAAACCACCTAAAATATGCAAAGAAAATTAGAGGCATCTAACTTTGTTTTGCAGGGGTGTGCTGTGATTTTATATGGCCATGATTGTGATTATATATGATGTATGTAATGTTCCTTATTGTAAGTCGGCAACCGGCAGGAGCCATATGGTTGTCTTTTAATTCCGTTAAGACCTGCGTGTCTATTATTCAAAGTAGTTGTAATAGTTGATGCTGGTGGATGACAACCATGGAGTAGCGCCATTGACCTTGACGCAATACCGGTGATGATGGAGATCATGTTTGTGCTTGAAGATGGAGATCGGCAACACAAGAAGAAAGGCCATATCATATCACATATTATGAATTGCATGTGATGTTAATCCTTTTATGCATCTTGTATTGCTTAGTTCACGATGGTAGCATTATAAGATGACCCCTCTCACAAATATCAAGTTATAAAGTGTTCATCCTTAGTAAGCAACGTTGCTCAAGTTCGTTGTTCCGAAGCACCACGTGATGATCGTGTGTGTTAGATTCTGCGAGTGTATACAACAGGAGCAAGTCAGATTTTCTCATGCGGAAGATAAGGTTTGATATTGACGAGCCTATCATGTACATACATGGTCTCGGAACATGGATCACCGAAAGGTAAAGCATGAGTTATATGGTATATATGATGAACATGTTGATTGTTCGCCATTGAAGCTACATCATCTCTCGTGATGATCGGTTTTGATGTGGTGGATTTGGTTCATGTGATCACTAAAAAATGTGAGGGATATTGTTTTGAGTGGGAGTTCACCTAGATTAATTTAACTATTAATTAGAACTCAGTTTGTCATAAATTATTCTAAATTATTGCAAATATGTTGTAGACCAATGGCGCCCCCTACCATCAATTTTAATGCGTTCCTAGAGAAAGAAAAGTTGAAAAACAATAGAAGCAACTTCACGGATTGGCTCCACAACTTGAGGATTGTCCTCAATGCTGGTAATTTGTCCTATGTGCTGGATGCACCGCTAGGTGACCCACCTGCAGCTGATGCTACCGATGAGGTGAAGAATTTTTTCCTCACTCGGAAGAATCATTACTCCACAGTTCAGTGTGCTATCTTGTACGGTTTGGAATCAGATATTCAGAAAAGGTTTGAGAACCATGACCCACATGATATTGTCCGTGAACTCAAAATGATATTTGAGGCCCACGCGGCAGTTGAGAGTTATGAGGCTTCTGAAAAGTTCTTTAACTGCAAGACGGAAGAGGGCAGATCCGTCAGTGAGCACATGCTTAAGATGTCTGGGCACTCAAACAAGCTTCAAAGCTTAGGTATAGTGATTCCCAACACTTTGGGAATTCACCGTGTCCTCCAATCACTACCACCAAGTTACAAGAACTTTGTGATGAACTGCAATATTCAAAACATGGACAAGCAGTTGCCCGAACTCTTCTCCATGTTTAAGTCCGCGGAAGTGGAGATCAAGAAAGAGCACCAAGTGTTGATGGTCAATAAGACCACCAAATTAAAGAAGCAAGGCAAGTCTAAGAAAAAGGGAAACTTCAAGAAGGGCAGTAAGAAAGTTACCGCACCGACGAAGAAGACCAAGGCTGGGCCTAAGCTTGATACTCAGTGCTTTTACTGCAAGGGAGAAGGTCAGTGGAAGCGGAATTGCTCTAAGTACTTGGCAGATTTGAAGAATGGCAACATCAATAAGAAAGGTATATCCGATATACATGTTATTTATGTGTATCTCACTAGTACTCGTAGTAGTGCCTGGGTATTTGATACTAGTTCGGTTGCTCATATTTGTAACTCAAAACAGGTACTGCAGAATAGACGGAAACTAGCAAAGAACGAGGTGACGATGCGCATTGGAAATGGATCAAAAGTTGATGTGATCGCGGTCGGCACGCTACCTCTTCATCTACCATCAGGATTAGTTTTATACTTAAATAATTGTTATTTGGTGCCTACGTTGAGCATGAATATTATATCTGGATCATTTTTATTGCGAGACGGTTACTTGTTTAAATCCGAGAATAATGGTTGTTCGATTTATATGAGTAATATGTTTTATGCACATGCACCTTTGATAGATGGTCTATTCTTGTTAAATCTCGATTGTAGTAATACACATATTAATAACATTGAAGCTAAACGTTTGAAATTGAGGGATAACTCGACCTATATATGGCACTATCGTCTTGGTCACATTGGAGTGAAGGGTATGAAGAAACTCCATTCCGATGGACTTCTTGAATCACTTGAAAGATGTGAAGCATGTCTGATGGGTAAAATGACTAAGACTCCATTTTCTAGTATGATGGGGCGAGCTGCGGACTTATTGGAAATCATACATACCGACGTTTGTGGTCCAATGAGTGTAGCATCGTGCGGTGGTTATCGTTATGTTCTTACCTTCACGGATGACTTGAGTAGATATGGGTATATCTATTTCATGAAACATAAGTCCGAAACTTTCGAGAAGTTTAAGGAATTTCAAAGTGAAGTAGAGAATCAACGTAACAAGAAGATTAAGTTTCTAGGATCTGATCGTGGAGGTGAATATATAAGTTACGAGTTTGGCAAGCATTTGAAGAAATGCGGAATACTTTCACAACTGACACCAACAGGAACACCACAATGTAATGGTGTGTCCGAACATCGTAATCGAACTCTCTTAGATATGGTTCGTTCTATGTTGTCACTTACAGATTTACCGCTATCGTTTTGGGGTTATGCATTAGAAACAGCCGCATTCACTTTAAATAGGGCACCATCTAAATCTGTTGAAATGACACCGTATGAATTATGATTTGGGAAGAAACCTAAATTATCGTTCCTTAAAGTTTGGGGTTGCGAAGCTTATGTAAAGAAGCTATAGCCCGACAAGCTTGAACCCAAAGCAGAAAAATGCGTCTTCATATGATACCCGAAAGAAACTATTGGGTATACCTTCTATCATAGATCCGAGGGCAAAATCTTTGTTGCCAAGAATGGATCCTTTCTAGATAAGGAGTTTCTCTCGAAAGAAGTGACTGGAAGAAAAGTAGAACTCGACGAGGTTGTCGAACCTTCTCTCGGACGTGAGAGTATCGCAGCACCGGGTGTCGTGGTATTGCCGACGAGTACGCCATGGAGGGGTCCTCACAGTGCGTGTTTAGAGACGTGGGGTAAGGCGGACGGTTGAAAGGTACGAGGTAACACAGCTTACCCAGGTTCAGATCACACGACGGTGGCGGAATCCTACTCCTGCTATAAATCACTATAAGGGCAATACGCCGAGTTACAGAGATAGGTTTGTTGTGCGAGGTGTGTGTAAAAACGATGCCCTAAAGGCTCCCATAGGCCCGACTTATATAGTCGTCAGATCCTAGGGTTACAGGGAAAAGTCCTAGCCGGACAGGTTATAGAGTCCTACACCGTCTATCACTAGTCTTGTGTATCTTGTACTCCAAGGCTCCGGGTACGCTGGTGACTCCACCGTAGCCTTCCTTTATCCGGCATGGGCCTCCCTTCTGGATCCATCTAACTGGGCCGCCCAGCAGGCCACAGGCCATGCTACCGACTATGGGCCACCTGGGTTAGTCGGATAAGAGACATGCTATGAGGATACCCATATAGCATATCCGCAACAGTAGCCCCCGGAGAACTCCGAGATCTTGCGTCGTCTTGCCTCTTCACGTGGAGTGCTCCGTCTAGATGGACGTCGGCAAATTATCAAGCAATATCTTGTAGTCCTCCCAAAGAACCCTGCAAAGGTTTCTCCGTATTCTATGAGTAAGTCGGAGAAATGCTGAATCTTCCATCATACTCTTCTGTAGTCGGATTAAATCCGTCCATGTCGGAATCTTCGATGCGACGGCTCATCTACCATGTCAGTTATGACGACGTAGGCTTAGGTCAGCGACGCCTCGTAACTCACACATATAGAGAACGCAATCATATCCGATTTTCCCGCGCAAGCGATACGAATCGTTGGCAGCGGCGGTTGGAGACGTGGCGAAATTACCGCGCACGTTCTCGAACACGTCGTCTACGCGACAACCGTCCGATTAGCTGCACGAATCTTGACGCAGAGTAAGATAAATAGTAACCGTGGGACACTTGCCACTTTTTCACCCCATTCTCTCGCGTCATCATCTTCTTCCTCCAGCCGCACGCCTCCTCGAGCTCTCCGCGGAAAACCTCGAAGAAACCCTAGCCTCTCTCTGCATCAGTCGCACCCTCCCAGTCCTCCATGTACGGCAGCAGCTCCTCCCCGTCGATGGCGGCGTCGACCGAAGCCACGACGAAGCTGGCGAGCTCCGTCGTCGTGCCCCCAGAGGGCCTGGTCATCCCCGCGTCGGCGGTGATTGAAACCACCGTCGGTGACCACAATCTGGCGGCGCTAGAGCCTCTGGAAGAAGAGCCAGACTTGCACAAGGGCGACTGGCGAGGCTCGGACATCACCGGCCGCGACATCCAAGAGATGGTCGCCGAAGGCTACCTCCCCGCGGCGGAGGGGCTCGCCTGGCGGGCGGCGCCGGCCGGCGAGGTGACACCTTCTCCCCAAGCCGGAGAAAAGGTGTACCTCATGGCTCAGCTGGTACGCGGCGTTTCTCTGCCCATCTCCCACTTCTTTCTGTCCATCTTGAACCACTTCAAGGTCCAACCCCATAACCTCTCCCCCAATAGTATCTTAGTGCTTAGCAACTTCGCGGCACTTTGTGAGGGTTACCTAGGGATTAGGACTAGGTTAGACTTGTTCGTGTATTTCTTCACCGTCAAACGTGAAGCCGGACACAGTAGGAAAGAGCTTAGGAACTGCGGCACCATAAGCTTCAAGATCCGACCTGGCCGGCGGTTCCCCGACATCGTCGGCCACGAGTCGTGTAAAAACTGGCAGCGGACGTACTTCTACGGCCCCGACATGAAGGGAATATGCCCGAGAGGCACTAATAAAGTGGTTATTATCATATTCCTTATTTATGATAAATGTTTATTTTGCATGCTATAATTGTATTAATATGGAAACGTTAATACATGTGTGTTTAATAAACAAAAAGGAAGTTCCTAGTTATGCCTCTCTCATAAACTAGCTCGTTGATTAACAAGATGATCAAGGTTTCCTGATCATGGACATTGGATGTTGTTAATAACGGGGTCACAACATTAGTGTAATGATGTGATGAACATTCATCCGAAGTATAGCATTACGATCAAAGTCATTGAGTTTATATTGCTATAACAACTTACGAAGTGATCCTTATCCTTAGACCATGAGATCATGTCAATCACTAACACCGGAAGAGTTTCTTGATAACATCAAACGTCACACCGTAACAGGGTGATTATAAAGGTGGGTTCAGAACTAATAAAGTGTTATGTTGAGGCTCATGGATCAAGAGTGGAATTTGTTCATCCCGATGACGGATAGATATACTCTGGGCCCTCTCGGTGATATCACATTGATTAGCTTGCAAGCAAGTGATTTGATCACTAGAATGTTATATCACAGGAACGAGAAAAGAGTGCATGTCGGTAACGAGATTAAACTAGGTATGGAGATACCGATGATCGAATCTCGGACATGTAATATATCGCGAAACAAAGGGATTAAGATACTAGCGTAAAAGGTTCCGACGATCACAAGAAAGTCATCGTTGAATGTGTGGGAGTCAGTATGGGTCTCCAGATCCCGCTTCTGATTATTGATCTGAGAGGGGTCTCGATCATGTCCGCATTATTCGCGAACCGTAGGGTGACACACTTAAGAGACACCGACATCCATTTGGAGCAAAAGTTTCATGCCGAAAAGAAAAGGAAAGCGCAGGAATTTATTTCACTAGACACCGAAACTGTTTCGGTTGAAATTGCTGAAACTGGTTCTGCATGTGAAATGGAATACTAGCAAGGGGTTTTATGTGAATGTTTGTTAATTAAAGTAATTAACAAAATTCTGAATAAATAAATAAAAGAGTTTTATTTAAATGAGAGCTTGCATTAAATTTGGTGGAAATTTAATGCATGTGAGTGGATTTTTGAGTGGAGGCTTTTTAATGGGAGTGGAGGCTTTTCATTTTGAGTGGGAGCTCCACCCACATGAATGTGGAAGAGGTGGGGGCAGCCCCATGGCTGGGCGCCATGCCCCTTGGGTGCCCCCCCTCTCCCCTATAAAAGGCCCCCCTCTCCTCCTCTCACATCACACCTCCTCGTGAAGGATCTCTCTCCCCCTCTAGAATTTATCCCCCATGGTCTCGGACTAGCGAGATACATGTTCCCGGTGGCTTTTCGGCAAGAAAGAGTTGTGCTTCCGCTGCATCGCTGGAGCGAGGAGGCGGAGGTTGCTCGGTGCCTCGAACGTGTGTGCGAGCACGGATGCGCTGCTGTTTTGCGGCGCTAGGACTTCCTCTCGATCTTGAGATCGGCAAGAGATCGTCTACATCAACCACGAGTTTGGACTCGTTAAGCTTTGTCGGTCTTCAAGGGTATGTTCTCTACGGATATACATCCGCCCGTTGTTTGTATCTAGTAGATAGATCTTGGTACATAGTAGTTCACATCGTAGGAAAATTTTTGTTTTCTATGCTGCGAACCCTACAGTGGTATCAGAGCCGGATCTATGCGTAGATGCTTTGCACGGGTAGTACACATATGAGTATGTGGGCGATGATGATCATTTTATTGCTTCTTAGTTGTACTTTGGATATTGGTGGCATAGTGGGATGAAGCGGCCCGGACAAACTTTACATGTCCTCGCACATGAGACCTGTTCCACGCTTGACATGCAACTAGTTTTGCATAAGTGGCTAGCGGGTGTCTGTCTCTCCTACTATAGTCAATATCTAATTTGCAACGAGTTGTCAACAATTTGGTTATCCTCGTTGTGGTTCATGTTCGTAGGTAAGAACGGTTCTATCTTCGAAAGCCCTAAGCCACGTAAAATTTGCAATGGATAAATTAGAGGCGTCTAGTTTAGATTGTTGCTGGGCTAGTGATATGATATGGTGATGTTGTAAGTAGAAGTATGAGATGATACTCTTACAACACACATAACGTGTAATATCCATAGAACTTGGACTTACACATATAGGTATGATAGTGATCATACCACGGTGCACATGATAGAGATCATATGCGAGAACCATATCATTCCACTAATAAACATGTGATGTTTGATAGCATCTTATATTGCTTGTTTGGCGTTTTATTAGCATAATAAGATGATCCCTCATTTAGATATCAAGATAAAAATGTGTTCTTCCTTAAGTATGCACCGACAATGTTTCGCCGCTTCAAGACATCACGTGATGATCGGGTGTACTTGAATCCACGAGCATTCTCGGGTGTAAGACAGTTACACACGCGAATACTAAGGTTCTTACTTGGCGAGCCTAGCATGTACAGACATGTCCTCGGAACACGGACCGAAAGGTTAAGCATGAGTCATATAGTAGATATGATGCCCATTTGATGCTCGCCTTTGAAGCTACACCGACTCACGTGATGATCGGACTTGGTGTAGTGGATTTGGTTCATGTAATCACCAAAAAGACACGAGGGATGTCGTTTTTGAGTGGGAGTTCATTTCTAATTTGGATTAGTAGAACTCAATTTATCATAAATAAAATCAAAGTGAATTTGCATAATTTGTTGTAGTCATTGGCATTCGTTCACCACCATATGCATAGTTGTAATTGAGATAATAGAACTATAGAATTCTGGATATATACTTTACGAACTGGTATCGTATTGTGTTGAGTGTCAATCTAAAGTTTAAAGTCCTATTGCAAAACTTTCAGCAAAATTCTATTTACTCCGTGAAATTTAATAAGGTATTAAATCGAGAGTAACAATTCCAGTGTTAGTATCTTAAGTATCATGTTTGCCTCCACGATTCTTGATTGTTTTAATATCAAGTTTATCTAGGAGCTGAAAGAATTGTTTCAGAAACCATCATGTGTGGCAGATATAACGATATCTGAAACAATGTTTTGGTTGCAATATGATAGAGTATAATATATGTTCTCATATTGGATGAGAATTTACGAAGGTTGGAGATGCTAGACATCCTAATCATCCAAAAGGGTTTTGGAAAGTAATGTTATACTCACGATTCGCCTTTATAAGCTAAAGTAGCTTGATCATGAAAGTCGTCATGATAAGGGTGAATAGAATATGTATGTAAAATGTTTACTACACTAAAAGATTACTAAAGAATGAATTTTGAAAGAATACCGATCATTTTGATGATGGTGATCTACTTCAAAGTGCAAGTCCAAAGGTATTATTATTTGAATATACACGCTTTGGACTATGTGTCATGTATATGGCGCCACTTTTGATGTTGATAAATTCTTTTAAAAGGAAAAGGAAATGCTGAAAGAGAATCTATAAAATATATTTGGCAGAAAAGAAAAGATTGGAAATATCCAATTTAGGTATATATATGATATACATGTTATGGTTGTATTCTTTGCTTGTTAAACAATGTGGTTCTTGGGTATTGGATACCGAATTGGTTGATATGAAATTTCATACGGGACGACGCAATTCATGAACCACAATGACCTAAGTAACTAGCAAGAGAATATGTGATGATGTTCATCGAAAACAAACAAACCGTTGTTTGTATTTCTCGTTGACATCAAAGCTTGACTTCAAGATTTGTTTTAATAATTGTTATTTGAATCAGGTATTATGAGAACAAAGGTTGTTCAAATAATTACCGTATTCCATATAAGATGGATGATTTACAAATCTAGTTGAAGAAAGACTTCAAGATTTGTTTTAATAATTGTTATTTGAATCAGGTATTATAAGAACAAAGGTTGTTCAAATAATTACCGTATTCCATATAAGATGGATGATTTACAAATCTAGTTGGAGAAATCACATCCATAAAAACCTAATGCTAAAATGTCGCAAGACAAATGATTGAAAGATCACTTACGAAGTGACATCGCTGTTTAAATTATATTGGAAAGAAAACATGAAGAATCTCCATTTTCATGGATTTTTGGAGTCTTTGATTTGATCAAATGACGCTTGTGAGACTTTCCACGTGATAATTAAAACTTCGTTCAAAGGCCAAAGAAGAACGAACGACTAAAATATTGGAATTTATACATATCGATGTATGCAGTCCATTATGTATAGTCGTAAGCGATGGGTTTCAACTTCATATGCTTTCTCTGAAAATTTGAGTGAATGTTTACTTAATGAGAAACAAGTATGAAATATTTGAAAATGTTTCAAAGACTTTCAAGATGAAGTGAAAAATCATTGTAACAAGAAAAATAAATGAATTATGATTTGATCATAAAGGGATTTATTTGAGTTACAAGTGTAACAAGAAAATAAATGAATTATGATTTTATCATAAAGGGATTTATTTGAGTTGCAAGTTTAGCAAAACACCTAGATTTACATCTCCCGAAACACCATAGGAGTATGGAGTGTTTGAGATTTGTAATGAAACCTTGTTTTGACATGGTTGGATCAAAGGTGTTATTTATAAAACTGCCATTATGTTTTAAAAGATTAAAGCTTTAGAGACTATCGCTTTTACACTGAAAAGAGCTCCATCTTGATCCGTTGAAATGACACCATATGAGTTATGGTTTGGGGTAAAACCCAAGTTGTCCTTTCTTAAATTTTGGTATACTAAACATAAGTAAGATGTTTACAACCAAAGTCGGATGAACATGTCTTTGTAGGTTATTTCGAATAACAATTGGTTATTCCTCCATAATACCGAGGACAAAAGGGTTTATCGCTTGAAATGTAAAGTTTCTTGAAGAAGGAATTTTTCATAAATGTTAAGTGGGAGGACAATAGAACTTTGATAAGGTTAACGAACCTTAGCTAAATGTGCTGAGTTGCGCAGCGCCAGAAATGGTTCTGGAGGCTGCCATAATGCTCATAGCTTATGTGCCTCAAAGGTTGTGGTCACGGAGATCTAAAGTTCCTATTGAACCAAGTCGGTCGAATAAACAATCAAATACTAAGATTTGAGAGTAAATCATTATTGTTTTGACAATGATGAACCGACTATATGCAAAGAAGCGATGATGGGCCCTGGCTCCGTCAAATGGCTTGAAGCCATAAAATCCGTGATAGTTCCATATACGAGAAATCAAGTTTTGAACTTGGAAGACCCTCCGGAAAGGTGTAAAAACCTATCGGTCGTATTTGGATCTATAAAGAAACAGACATGGATGTCTCACATCTATGAAATATTCGACATGTCGTAAAGTATTTTATGACAATGTTCAAGAGTTGACTATGACAAGATTTGATCTTTCATAGCGATATTTAGTCTGAACGGATTAAAGTAGCAACCACTACATATAATTTGGTATATGGTAGATGAATAAACAAAACAAAGTTCTTCTAATAGAATGGTTACCTAGGACGTATACATGACACGGTCCAAAGGGTTTTGTTAAATTCAAAGGATGCTAAAAGGGCATGCAAACTTCAATGGTTGAAGTAAGCATCGCGGAGTTGGAATCTTCACCGTGATGAAAAGGAGTTTTCATCAGGAGACGATGAAGATGCTTGCATTTGCAAGAAATTAAGTGGGAGCGCTGAGACATATTTCTAATACATTATGTGAAGGACATCTTGTTGATTAGAAATGATGTATCTTTTATTGACAAAGGTTAAGAATTTCATTTCGATGAAAGACTTAGGCAAAACCCGAATATTTAGCATGAATGTCTATAGTGGATAGACTGTAACGCTAATATGTTTATGCCAAACGTACATATATGAGATATTGAAGGAGTTCAATATAAAAACGACAAGAAACAGTTCTTGTTGCATGGAAAGGAATTGAATCAAGATTCGAGTGTATCGACACTTGATAAGTGAAACAAGATTCAAGTGCTTTGACACTTGATGAGTGCAATCACGAGAATGTCTTGATCAATCATACCATGATATGTACACATCCAGATATGTCCTATGCTCTAAGTGTTATGAGCATATACCAGAATGAATCATAAAATGATCATTGGACGATAGTGAGGATATTCTTATGATCTTTTGGAAGAACTAAGAATATATTTGTGTAAGAGGTGACAAACAATTACAAATAGTTCATTGTAAAGCGTTACATTGATACTAGTTTTGTCACAAGATACAAATTAAGTTTATCTCAATTTAAACTATGGGTGGCACAATGTAATGGAAAAGAGATTCCATGATGGATTTGGAAGAGTTCCAAAGTTAAGACATTGTGACGAATACTACAACAAAAAGGCTAAGTATATGACTGCTATAGTAGCAGCAAAGGAGGGAATTTGTGTCAAGTAGTTTGTTATCAAACTAAGGTGTGGTTCGCAACGGTCTAACACTAAAGATATATTGTATGACAATAGTATCGACGTGTTTTAACCCCAAGGAACTAAAGGTCTCACCGAAAGACCAAATTTATACAATGCCATCTCATTGGAGAATGAGTGATGCGTGAAGACGCAAAGACATGCAAATACACACGGACCTGAAAGCGTCAGATCCGTAGATTATGTTAACCACTTGCAATTGTGTATATGGAACACCAGAAAGCCATAGGTGTTCAATACACAAAGTTCTCAAACTAGATTATTGTCTCTAGTGCAAGTGGGAGACTGAAGGGAATATGCCCGAGAGGCAATAATAAAGTGGTTATTATCATATTCCTTATTTATGATAAATGTTTATTTTGCATGCTATAATTGTATTAATACGGAAACGTTAATACATGTGTGTTTAATAAACAAAAAGGAAGTTCCTAGTTATGCCTCTCTCATAAACTAGCTCGTTGATTAACAAGATGATCAAGGTTTCCTGATCATGGACATTGGATGTTGTTAATAACGGGGTCACAACATTAGTGTAATGATGTGATGAACATTCATCCGAAGTATAGCATTACGATCAAAGTCATTGAGTTTATATTGCTATAACAACTTACGAAGTGATCCTTATCCTTAGACCATGAGATCATGTCAATCACTAACACCGGAAGAGTTTCTTGATAACATCAAACGTCACACCGTAACAGGGTGATTATAAAGGTGGGTTCAGAACTAATAAAGTGTTATGTTGAGGCTCATGGATCAAGAGTGGAATTTGTTCATCCCGATGACGGATAGATATACTCTGGGCCCTCTCGGTGATATCACATTGATTAGCTTGCAAGCAAGTGATTTGATCACTAGAATGTTATATCACAGGAACGAGAAAAGAGTGCATGTCGGTAACGAGATTAAACTAGGTATGGAGATACCGATGATCAAATCTCGGACATGTAATATATCGCGAAACAAAGGGATTAAGATACTAGCGTAAAAGGTTCCGACGATCACAAGAAAGTCATCGTTGAATGTGTGGGAGTCAGTATGGGTCTCCAGATCCCGCTTCTGATTATTGATCTGAGAGGGGTCTCGATCATGTCCGCATTATTCGCGAACCGTAGGGTGACACACTTAAGAGACACCGACATCCATTTGGAGCAAAAGTTTCATGCCGAAAAGAAAAGGAAAGCGCAGGAATTTATTTCACTAGACACCGAAACTGTTTCGGTTGAAATTGCTGAAACTGGTTCTGCATGTGAAATGGAATACTAGCAAGGGGTTTTATGTGAATGTTTGTTAATTAAAGTAATTAACAAAATTCTGAATAAATAAATAAAAGAGTTTTATTTAAATGAGAGCTTGCATTAAATTTGGTGGAAATTTAATGCATGTGAGTGGATTTTTGAGTGGAGGCTTTTTAATGGGAGTGGAGGCTTTTCATTTTGAGTGGGAGCTCCACCCACATGAATGTGGAAGAGGTGGGGGCAGCCCCATGGCTGGGCGCCATGCCCCTTGGGTGCCCCCCCTCTCCCCTATAAAAGGCCCCCCTCTCCTCCTCTCACATCACACCTCCTCGTGAAGGATCTCTCTCCCCCTCTAGAATTTATCCCCCATGGTCTCGGACTAGCGAGATACATGTTCCCGGTGGCTTTTCGGCAAGAAAGAGTTGTGCTTCCGCTGCATCGCTGGAGCGAGGAGGCGGAGGTTGCTCGGTGCCTCGAACGTGTGTGCGAGCACGGATGCGCTGCTGTTTTGCGGCGCTAGGACTTCCTCTCGATCTTGAGATCGGCAAGAGATCGTCTACATCAACCACGAGTTTGGACTCGTTAAGCTTTGTCGGTCTTCAAGGGTATGTTCTCTACGGATATACATCCGCCCGTTGTTTGTATCTAGTAGATAGATCTTGGTACATAGTAGTTCACATCGTAGGAAAATTTTTGTTTTCTATGCTGCGAACCCTACACGACATTCCTTTGGCGGGCCGAGAAGTGATGTACCCGGACTTCATGGATGGAGCCGTCGCTGAAGTTTCCACATGGAGATCCCATGCCTCTCTTCCCTCCGACCTCGACGCTTCACGCGTAATAAGGCGGATCGAGTGGTTCGTAGAGACGGGTTTGACCGGCTTGGACCTAGCCATGTGCTGGTTCATCAGGCGAATCCAACCTCTGCAGCACCGCGCGAAGTTCATGCACGAGTACACCAGTGATCGGAAGGATACCCTCCGGATCTCCGTGGATAACTTCTCGAGCGACTCCGTCAAGCTCCGCCTGAAGGACATCGTCAAGGTGAAGGATAAGAAGCGCAACTTCACCATCACCTACGACATGTACGTAGACGGCAAGTGCCCAAAGGTAGGTATTTATTTTCCGTGTATGACATTGCTCCAGTTTTCTCCGTCTTGCTAGTGCCATCTTATCTAACACGGTGATTTCTCACTTAACAACTTAGCGATCTAGATGAGGAAAACCTGGCTGCCCAAATCTACGATCCAAAGATGAAGGAAGTCACGGTCGTGTCCGACGACGATGTCCCGTTGGCACGAAAGCGGAAGAGCTCCACCTCTGACGCTGCCGACGGAGGCAAGAAGAAGAAGACGGAGGGTGGAGCCTCCAAAAAGAGTACTGCCGCCCTGGAGGCGGAGAAGAAGAAAGCCACCGGGATGTTTGCCAAAGCACCCCCTAGTGTAAGCCTCTCATTCTCCGACATTTTCTTATTTATCTGTCTTATTCCTGTACTTATGTATTTTGCACGTTTCAGGAAGAAAGCCACAACCAGCCTCAAGAAGTCCTCCAAGACTCTTGGGGCTTCTAGAAATATCAAAGATATGCCGCATCGCGACTCCTCCCCCGCCATCGCCCCTTCTACTCCTGCCGTCAAGCCTTCCTCTGCTCCGACAAGCAATCAAGTCCAGGAGGCACCAGGCCCTTCCGCCATGGAAGTGGATTCTGGCGCCTCTACCGAGCTCGCTGTTGTCGGCGAGCAGGCGACGCAGGAGAGCGCTGCTCTTCAAATGGCTGAAGCTCTGGCTAAGGATGCCATCGGTAGCGGCAAGGCGGTGGTGGGAGCTGGTACCTCTGCCGAAGGCGACGCCCCTACTCCCCAGAAACCCTTCGAGTTCCCGAAGATAGTTTACCCGACGCTCCTGCCGAGTAACACAACTATGGTTCCTGGAGGAGTGCCGTCATCTCCGACGTGCGGTCTTGAGGAGCTACTCCGACAAGCGGATATCTTGCAAGGAAATAGCATTTCCTTCGGCAAGCTGCTAGCCGAGAGTGCTACAAACCTCAAGATCATTGCACTTGTAAGTTTTTACTTTGCCTTCTGTATTTCATATGAGTATCCCACTATAGCCCCCGAGGATGTAGACAGAAAACCATAGGTTTTGCATCTATATGCTCTAACAATGACTAAGTTAGAAAATTTTCTCACTGTAGCCCCCAAGCATTTAGATGGAATGAATTACTCTGACTAGATGTTTTTAAGAGTAGCATACACAGTGTTCATAATTTTCAATGTTGTAGCCCCCAAGCTTCTAGTTGTAACTGAATTAGTTCCGACTAGATACTTAAAGAAAAGCTAAGCATATTTATAAGTAAAAAACTCTCGCTGTAGCCCCCGAGCATCTAGGTGGAAAATATCCGAATAGAGGCTCCAAGCAGACCAAACAACGACTTAACTTTATATTTGTTTCCACTGAACGAGAATGCTCGGAGGGGCATGGCCAACGACAAGTATCAGAAGATGCGCGTAGATCTTGAAGCCGAAATGGGTAAAACTGCCATCTTGAAGGAACAGATCATCAAAAACAAGAATTTGTTTTCTTTTTGCGCATTTCCGTCTTACTTTTGTGCCCATAATCTCCGAGTACTCACTGTGTATGTGGTTTTCTCCGACTTGCAGAACATGTTGCCAAGGCCAAGGACATTGTCGAGCAGTCCAAGCATATCCAGTAGCTGGATAGCGAGAACAAGATCCTGAAGGAGGAGAGGAAGGAGATGCTGAAGATGCACGAGGATTCCATGAAAGCCCTGTAGGATTCCGCCTCTGCGGAGATCAATCGCTTGAAGGAGGAGCTGGCGATCCTAAAGGATCATAAGCAAGCTTGCTGATGAGCAAAACCTTCGCCATAGCGAGGCGTTTAAGCTCCTCCAACAAGAGAAGGAATCCTTGGCGGACACCATTTGGCAGGCTAAGGCCAGCATCTTCAGTAAGTGTCCTCCGCCTTGTATTTCTGTAGTCTGGATACTTCGAGTTTATTGAACTCATGCGATCCTTTTCGGAATTTTCAGCGCCTATGGGTTTAACCCGCTCGCCTCCTTCGGACAAAGAATGCATGATTCTTGCCGGTAACTTCATCAATACTACCATCGCCCAAGCCAAGGAGATTGCCAAGCCCCTCCAGATTTACATCAAGGCCTCCGACTCCGTGGCGAAGTACTCGGAGATTCTACGCCGAGCCCCCGAGCGTGTCGCGAGCTGGAAAGCTTCATGCGCACGGGATGGCACAAGGATGGCGCTGTCTATGGTGAAGGCACACTATGAAGATGCCGACATCAACACGGTGACCTCTGGTATCCCCGACGTGGATGATGACGGCAAGGAGATCGATCACGAAGCCATACTGTCATCACTCGCGGGCTACGACACCAGGGTTGCCAAGTTGGTGGACGTTGACGTCTTCGTGCCCAGGAACCTCATCGACAACGTCAACCAAGATTCCTCCGAGTCTCATCACATCGCCAACGTTGAGGGTGATTCTCCGGCTGGTGATGATGCGGCCTCCAAGTCTCCTGCGCCCAAAGAATGAAAAACACTTTGTAATTTATGTTTCACTTTTGGCGTGTGCACGGAAAAAAACTTGGTGATGTAATCTTAAGGCGGAAAACAATGGTTGTCGTATCCTGCTACTTAAGAACTAATTCCCAGTATGTATATATTTTTTAACCAAGTGCTGGCTTATCCATTACTCTGATTCTTATGCTTGACTTTTCGTGAGTCGGAAGACTCGTTGTCGAAACCATGTGCTTAGGTGATGATGCCCAATGGCATCGTCAATAACCTGAGCACAAAATCGCCGACAATAAGTGCCAAAAGTCACTACTCCAGAATCCACATAAAAACAACAAAGAACGTGTAGACCAGAAAACTTAAGCTAACGCCCGTAGGCGGAATTTTCACAAGTGCAATCGCAAGACTTGTGCATAAAGGTTTTATATGATCCAAAAATGAACACTAAAGGAGGTAAAAGACTCAACAATATGAGTGAACCCAAGAGCTTTATTTCATTGATCATATAAGAGGTACACAATTAGATAAAAAATGCTAAGTGTAGAAAGGACGTAGCTGTGCTATGTTCCATGGCCGATCAAGCTCCGGGTAGTCATCAGCCGGGTCACGTCGCTTACGCTTATGATCCTTGTTGGGTCTATCCTTGAGTTCACGATTGTCGACAAGGTAGTAAGACCCATTAAGCAGCGCCTTGCTTATGATGAACGGTCCTTCCCATGGCGGGGATAATTTGTGTGACTTCTTCTGCTTAAGTCGGAGCACTAAATCCCCCTCTTTAAACGAGCGATGCTGAACGCGGCGACTATGATAGCTGCGTAGCTTCTACTGGTAGATGGCGGATCTTTGGCATGCCAAAACGCGCTCCTCCTCGAGAAGGTCCACATCTAGGCGTCTGGATTCTTCAGCGTCATCTTCGTCATAGGCGGCAACTCTTGGTGCATCTCGGAGGATGTCGGAAGGTAGGATGGCTTCTGCTCCATATACCATGAAGTAAGGGGTGTAGCCGGTGGATCTGTTGGGTGTGGTTCGTAAGCTCCACAGCACAGATGGCAATTCTTCCGCCTAGGCTCAGCTGCTCTATGTAGCGGTGCCTCAAGACGTGGCTTGATTCCCTGCAGAATTAATCCATTGGCTCGCTCAACCTGACCATTGGATTGTGGGTGTGCCACAGATGCAAGGTCAAGTCGGATGCCTTTGTCCCCGCAATAGGCCTCCACTTCTCCGACTAACAAGTTGCTTCCGTTGTCGGTGATGATGCTGTGTGGGAGACCAAATTTCACCACTAGATCCCGGACGAACCGAAGGGCAGTTGCCCCATCAAGCTTTCTAATGGGTTTAGCTTCTATCCATTTGGTGAATTTGTCAACTGCTACAAGCAGATGCGTAAATCCACACGGTTTCGTCTGTAACGGTCCCACCATGTCTAGCCCCCAGACTGCAAACAGCCAAGTTATTGGTATTGTTCGCAATTCTTCAGCAGGAACATGTGGTTGTCGGGCATAATATTGGCATCCAGTGCATGTCTCAACCAGCTTGTCGGCATCCGCCTTTGCGGTCAGCCAGTAGAATCCTTGCTGAAAGGCTTTCGCGACCAATGATCGAGGAGCGGCGTGATGCCCGCAATCTCCGAGATGGATCTCATGCAGGATTTCCATACCTTCTAGCTGGGGAACGCACTTTAGGTATACACGATTAGTGCTCCTCTTGTAGAGTTGCCCATTGATTATGGTATAACCCTTTGCTCGTCGTACTATTTGCCATCTTTTGACTTCGTCGTCGGGCAAAGTTCCGTGTTCGAGATACTCCATGAACGGTTTTGTCCAAGCCGGAGGGATCTTTGTCACCATGTTGACGAAAGAGTCAGCTCTATCCGGGTTGTCGATGTCGGCGCCCTTCACTGTTGGTGTGCGTAGATGCTCTAGGAAAACTCCTGGCGGAATTTTCTTGCGCCCTGATCCAAGCTTAGACAGTAGATCAGTCGCCTCGTTTTGCTCCATAGGCACATACTTGACTTCGTAGCCCAAGAAGCTCTTGGCTATCTCGTCCACTTCGTCGCGATATGCCGCCATCATAGGGTTCCGCGCGTTCCAGGTGCCAGCCACCTGCTAGGCAACCAAGTCGGAATCTCCACAGCAAACTATGCGCTTGATGCCAATATCCTTGGCTACACGTAGTCCGTGAATGAGTGCTTCATACTCCGCCATGTTGTTTGTAGCCTCCAAGTGGATCTGCAAGACGTAGTGCAACTTGTCTCCTTTTGGTGACTGTAGCAGTACACCAGCCCCCGAGCCGTTGAGCAACTTTGATCCGTCAAAGTGCATCACCCAGTACTCTGGTTCTGGCAATGGAGTAGCATCTGGCATCTTCGTCCAATCTGCAATAAAATCCTCCAAAGCTTGTGACTTGATAGCGTCGTGTCTCTTGTAGGTGATCTCGAAGGCGGCAAGTTCAATGCCCCACTTCGCGACCCTTCCTGTAGCGTCGCTGTTATTGATAATGTCAGACAGTGGAGTCTTGCTCACTACTGTGATTGGGTGCTCCTGAAAGTAATGCCTCAGCTTCCGAGAAGCGAGGAATACTCCTTAAGCTATCTTTTTGTAGTGCGGGTAACGCTTCTTGGACTCCGTCAAGACCTCGCTCACATAGTAAACTGTTCGTTGATCTCCGTGCTCATAGCCTGGTTCCTTCCACTCTACCACGACGACGATGCTAATAACCCGGTTGGTTGCCGCCATGTAAATTAATAGGGGCTCTCCAGGCTCGGGTGCTGCAAGGATGGGCGCTGAGAAAAGAATCTCCTTGAGCTGCTTCAATGCTGCATCTGCTTCGTCTGTCCACGTGAATTTGTTCGCCTTCTTTAGCAACTTGTACAGTGGCAAGGCCTTCTCTCCAAGTCGGCTGACGAACCGACTAACTGCCGCAACACAACCTATTAGTCGCTGAATGTCCTTTAGGAATGTCGGACGGTTTATGTTTAAGATGGCCTTGATTTTCTCTGGGTTGACCTCGATTACGCGCTGGGAAACGACGAAGCCCAACAATTTGCCAGCTGGAACCCCGAAGACGCACTTCTTAGGGTTGAGCATCATGTTGTATTTTCAGAGATTATCAAAGGTTTCTTTTAAGTTGGATATTAAGTCGTTTGACTTTTTAGACATCACCGCGATATCGTCGACATAGGCGTGAACGTTCCGACCAATTTGGTCATGAAGGCAATGCTGCATTGTCCGCTGGTAGGTAGCACCTGCGTTTTTCAGCCCAAAGGGCATCGTGACATAGCAAAACGTGTCGTATGGGGTAGTGAACGAAGTGGCCAATTGGACCGACTTCCTCATCTTGATCTGGTGGTATCCTGAGTATGCATCAAGAAAACACAAAAGTTCCGAGCCAGCCGTCGAGTCAATGACTTAGTCAATGCGAGGCAAAGCAAACAGATCTTTGGGACATGCTTTGTTCAAGCCGGTGTAATCAACGCACATTCTTAATTCATTGGTTCCCTTTTTGGGGACAAGTACAGGATTGGCCACCCATCGGGTGTGAAGGACTTCTCGGATAAACCCAGCCTTAAGTAACCTAGATATCTCTTTGCCAATGGCGCGTCTCTTCTCATCTCCGAAGCGTCGTAGAGGTTGTTTCACTGGTTTACATTTTGGATCTATGTTTAAGCTGTGCTCGGCAAGTTCCCTAGGTACAGCTTTCATGTCGGCAGCTTGCCAGGCAAAGATGTCCCTATTCTCACGGAGGAACTCGATGAGCGTGCTTTCCTATTTCGGATCCAGGTTCGTTCCAATGGCGAAGGTCTTGGAGGCATCACCTACCACAAGTTCCACCGGCTTGGTCTCGATGGCGGCCTTGAACGCAGGAGCGGAATCGGAGATCTGCTTCTTCGACGCGGGCATCTCTGAGTCATTGACCTTGCTCTGGATCTCCTTGAATTCTTCGCTATAGAGGACAACTTCTGCAACGGCTGCTTCATTGATATCGCAGTCCCTTGCCTTGGTAAAGCTTCCGGATACGGTGATGACACCGTTTGGTCCGGGTATCTTGAGTTTGTTGTAGACGAAGCATGTCTTGGCCATGAACGTGTGGAATATGTCGCGGCCGAATATGACGTGGTACACACTCTTGAAGGGGACCACCTCAAAGGTCATGCGCTCTTGGCGGTAATTATTAACGTCGCCAAAGGCTACCTGAAGCGTAATGCACCCAAGGGACCGAGCCTCCCGACCAGGAACTACGCCATGGAACACGGTGTTGGTCCGCCTTAGGTTTGCCTCCGTCAAGTTCATCTTCTGCAGTGTATCCAGGTACATGATGTTGATGCTGCTTCCACTATCCACCATGCACTCCACGCCGTCAATCAATGGGTTGATGACCATGGCGTACTGGTTCTCCGTGGGCACAAGGTCTGGGTGGTCCGTCCTGTCCCAAGTTATTGGAACCTCCGACCAGCGCAGGTATTGGGGAACTGGGGGGAGAGTGGCCATCAGGATCCTTAGAGAGGTCTTCTATTGTCGGACGGTGGGAGTGCCAAGGAAAGTGTGGTAGACTGGGGCCTTATTTGCGAAGGTGTTCTTGCCCTTGTCGTCGCTCTTGACGGCGTTTTTGGGGTCAACATCCTCGTCCATGTCACTCGAATCCTTGGACTCCTCCTTCTCCTTCCCCTTGCCCTTGCCTCGCGGTCTGTTCTTCCGACTTCGCTTGTAGCCGGACTCCGGGTCTTCCTTGAGGTCGTTGACGAACTTGCAGTGTCGATTGGTATGGGTGGCCTTGCCGTTGGCGTCGAGGTGTACGAGGCATGGCATATCGCGGTACTCCTCATAGGTTTGGGGAACGCGGAGCGGCGCCGAGTTGGTTTCACTTCCTCGTTGATGCCCGCGACCTACTCCCCTTCCTCGACCACGTTGTCCGCCTTCTCCTCGTCCTGCAAAAGTCATAGCGACCATGTCGGTAGATTGCTTTTCTTCTGGAGCGGTTTTCCGCTTTGTACTGCCGTTCCTCCGAGCTTGAGTTGGAACGGTTGTTGCTGGCAATGAGCCACGAGCATCGTCGTCGGCAGCTGCGAACTCACTGGCCAACTGAATCATCTGCTTCAAGTCAAGCTGGTGATTGTCCTGCAAGCGCTTCAGCTTGTGTCGGAGCAACGTGCCCCTTTCCAACCCATCAATGAAGGCGGCCATGGCGGTCTGAGCGTGCACTCCTGCGCAGGAATTTTTCATATCCAGCCAGCGGGAGAGGTAGGCGCGAGATGTCTCGTCTTTCTCTTGCACGCACCGCTCTAGATCGCCCATAGTGCAGGGACGCTTGTATGTACCCTCAAAGTTCTTGGTGAATGCTTCTTGCATATCCAGCCAGTTGTAGATAGATTTCTCCGGCAAGTCGTCGATCCATTGACGGGCTGTACCCGCCAACATTAACGGGAGGTACTTAACGGCGACGTTGGGGTTGCCTCCGGCAATCTCCACCGGGTTGTCGTAGTCCTGCAACCATGTGGCGGGCTTGGCGGTGTCTTCATAGGGCTTGATGGTCTTGTCAATCCGGAAACCTTTGGGGTAAGTTGCGGACCGTATTGCAGGTCCAAAACAACATGGTCCCAGGTATGGTCCTTCCCGGGCCTCGTGGATCTTATCGAATCGCGAACGTGAATCGTACGGCTCCGGGTTCTTCTTCTTGTTGTCAACAGGGGATGGGCTGCATGAACGACGCAGGCCTCTTACGCCATGGTGACTGCTTGGCAGCGACGGAGGTGGAGGTGGCGGTGGGTTAGCCTTCTTGCTGTTACCCTCCTGCAACGCCTCACGCCTGTCACGGTTGCTTGTCGGACGCGGAGGGTCGTGGTGTGACCTGCTCTTGTGTCCTTGGTGGCGCTCTTCATCATGACGGGTCTGCGCCGCGTTGTCGCGGATGACGATGCCACACTGCTTTGGAGGGGCATATCCGTGCGATGGTGATCCTTGTAATCTTCCTGACGTCGGGGGGATCGGGGCGGTGGTGATGGGCGGCGAGGTCAGGCTTTTTCTCCGTGGTCGGAGGATATGGGGATAGCATCCTTCCTGTTGCGTGCATCCCTCTGTCTTCGTTCCGATGAACCCGTCTGTGATCCGACATCTTGAGGAGATCTGTCCCTTGGCGGTTTGTACTGGCTAGATCGACAGAGCGCTGGGTCAGACTCAAGCCTCTGAGAGGTGGCCTTTTCCTGCTGCTTTATCGCCTTGGCCACTAGGTCATAGACCTGTTCTACTGCCTCACGCGATCTATCCTGCTCCAGAAGGGTCTTGGCGACGGCGAGGTTAAGGAGTTGGGTGGGCATCACCTGCTTGCCTTCACTATCAATGTATGGCTTGGCCTGTGACGGCTTCGAGGGAGCCCATCCTAGGTTGCGCCGTACACCAGGATCGTTGATGACGCGAGCCGGAGCCTTCTTCTGCTGCAACAGAGTCTTGTACTTGGCCTCCATTGCTCTAGCTTTCTCTATGGACTTCTGCGCGTTGACCAGATCTCGATCTAGCTTAGCGCCTCCGCGATGGCTTGCGCCTCCTCCAGCAGCTGCTGACGCTTCTCGTCAAGCTGAGTCACGTTCCGGATATGATCAACAGTTAATGGCTCGACGAGGAGATTGTCGTACATCACTCTATCAGCTGGAGTAACATGGGCTGCTGCCGACGTGGATGCTGGAGGAGGCAAGTTTGCGGTGTTGTTGTTGCTCAGACCGATGTCGAGTTCCTGCGGCTGCTGCACTAGGTTAGGCGGAGGAGGCATGACCTTTGCGCGATCATCGTCGGCAGCAATAAGTGGCCCCTTCCCCTTTTCCAGCGCCGTAGGCGGATCTTGCCCGGGTTGATCTTCATCCATCGTTGTCCCAATGGTGACGAACACCCCTTGGGACATGACGGTGTTGTTAACTTGCTCGTCGCGCGAGTACTCCTCCTCTGTCTCCTGCATAGCGGAGTCTAGCTCTTCTGGACTGAAGTCTGTCTCCTCTGAATCTGCACTAAAATCGGCATAAAGCGCGTCAATGACAGAGTCGGAGGGTGCCAGGAATTCCTCGATGACGGGCGGTGGAGGTGCAACGGCCTCGACGATGACTGTAGGCGGTGGTGCTGCAACGATGATGGCGGCCGGAGGCAGTGGCGACGGCTGCTGAACCGGAGGTTCTCCGTCTCTGAGCGCAAGCTCCATCTGGGCTGCCGCGTCAGCTGCCGCATAGCTGTTGACGGTGCTCACCATCTCTTCGAGGGTAAGGCGTCCTGTTGCCTGCTGCCGTCTTAAAGAATGTCAGAGAAGCGTGCCACGGTCCAGTCCTTCCATGAAGTGATACAAAGCGTTATCATCGGGGTAATTGGCCAGGTCTGCCCGTATACGGAGCCACCTGGCGAGGTAGTCGCGGGGGTTTTCACCCTCTCTCTGAACGCAGCGCGCCAGATCTAAGATGGTAACCACGCCGACGAACTTGGATCTCTGCTGTCCAGACGCTCGGACGAAGCCGGTGGATTTGCAGTGATCTTTCACCTTTATATCCTGCACAGGGGTGGTTTGGGTGGGCCTTGAATTTTTCTGATCTTTGCCAGCAAACTCCGAGGAGAGGTCCGACATCGATCCTTCTGCGAACGTGTACTGCCCATAGGCGGTCCGTGCGGATCTTGATGCTTTCCGATCTTTGTCGGCAAACTTCGAAGAGAGATCCGACATCGATCCTTCCACGAACGTATCCTGCCCGTAGGCGGTCCGTGCGGGTCTTGATGCTCCTCCGACTCCCAGGGAACCAGTGCCCGAGTCGGTTTCGCCGATGAAGAGGTGGATGTCTCCGATAGGAACGATCTAACACCGCGTAGGGTTCGTCTTCGCCGGGATCCAGAACTCGTCAGGGGGGACGATCGGAACGTTGCCGGAGAAGAGAACACGACCAATGGCTACGATTTCGCCGATTCCCGCGAAGATCTTGGTCCTCGCCCGCTGAAGAGCCTAAAGCGCCTCTTGCCCCACGGTGGGCGCCAACTTTCGTGGTATTGCCGACGAGTACGCCATGGAGGGGTCCTCACAGTGCGTGTTTAGAGACGTGGGGTAAGGCGGACGGTTGACGGGTACGAGGTAACACAGCTTACCCAGGTTCAGATCCCACGACGGTGGCGGAATCCTACTATAAGGGAAATACGGAGAGTTACAGAGATAGGTTCGCTGTGCGAGGTGTGTGTAAAAACGATGCCCTAAAGGCTCCCATAGGCCCGACTTATATAGTCGTCAGATCCTAGGGTTATAGGGAAAAGTCCTAGCCGGACAGGTTACAGAGTCCTACACCGTCTATCACTAGTCTTGTGTATCTTGTACTCCAAGGCTCAGGGTACGCTGGTGACTCCACAGTAGCCTTCCTTTATCCGGCATGGGCCTCCCTTCTGGATCCACCTAACTGGGCCGCCCAGCAGGCCACAGGCCATGCTACCGACTATGGGCCACCCGGGTTAGTCGGATAAGAGACATGCTATGAGGATACCCATATAGCATATCCCCAACACCGGAAGTGGTTCATGTGGCGCCTACACCAATAAGAGAGGAAGCTAATGATGTTTATCATGAAACTTCGGTTGAAGTTACTACGGAACCTCGCAGATCAACGAGAACTCGTACCACTCCTGATTGGTATGATCCCGTTATGAGTGTCATATTTGTGGATAACACCGATGACCCTGCGACATATTAGGAAGCAATGATGAGCCCATATTCAAATAAATGGCAAGAAGCCATGAAATCCGAGATTGGATCCATGTACGAAAACAAAGTATGGAATTTGGTGGACTTACCGGATGGCCGGAAGGCTGTCGAGAACAAATGGATTTTCAAGAAGAAAATAGATGCTGATGGTAATGTTACTGTCTATAAAGATCGACTTGTCGCAAAAGGGTTTTGTCAAATTCAAGGAGTTGACTACGATGAGACTTTCTCACTGGTAGCGAAGCTAAAGTCTGTAAGGATTTTGTTAGCAATCACTGCATTATGATTATGAGATATGGCAGATGGATGTCAAAACGGCGTTCCTCAATGGAGACATTGATGAAGAGTTGTATATGGTACAACCCAAGGGTTTTGTCGATCCGAAAGATGCTGACAAGGTATGCAAACATCAAACGGTCCATTTATGGATTGAAGCAAGCATCCCGAAGTTGGAATCAACGTTTTGATAAGGTAATCAAAAGCTTTGGTTTTATACAAACTTATGGAGAAGCTTGTATTTACAAGAAAGTGAGTGGGAGCTCTATAACATTCCTAATACTATATGTAGATGACATATTGTTGATTGGGAATGATGTAGACCTTCTTAATATTGTCAAGGATTATTTGAATAATAGTTTTTCAATGAAAGATCTTGGCGAAGCAGCTTACATATTAGGCATAAATATTTATAGAGATAGATCAAGACGCCTAATATCATTGTCACAGAGTACATATTTGGACAAAGTTCTAAAGAGGTTTGGAATGGAAGATAGCAAGAAAGGGTTCTTGCCCATGTTTCCCAATACGATCTTGTGTAAAACTCAAAGTCCTGCAACGGCAGAAGATAGAGAAAGGATGGGTAAGACTCCCTATGCCTCAGCCATCGGATCTCTCATGTATGCCATGCTATGTACTAGACCCGACATTGCATATGTTGCTAGTTTGACTAGCAGATATCAAAGTGATCCAGGAGTGGATCATTGGACATCAGTCAAAAACATCCTTAAGTACTTGAGAAGGACTAAGGATATCGTTCTTTCTTATGGAGGTGATGAACAACTCATTATTAATGGTTACACCGATGCTAGTTGGAACACCGATCCGGATGATTCTAAATCTCAATCTAGATACGTATTTACTTTGAATGGTGCAGCAGTTAGCGGGAGGAGTGCAAAGCAAAGCATTGTGGCGAGACCTTCAACTGAATCGGAATACATAGCTTCTTCGGAGGCTTCACAGGAGGCGATATGCATGAAGGAGTTCATTACAGAGATCGGTGTGGTTCCAAGTGCGCTGGACCCAATGTCTATCTACTATGATAACATGAGCGCCATAGCCAATGCACAAGAACCAAGGTCACACAAGAAGTTGAAGCATATCAAGCTGCATTTTCACGCTATTCGAGAGCATGTCCAAGATGGTGACATAAAGATTTGCAAAGTACACACAAATATGAATGTGGTGGATCCGTTGATTAAACCTCTCCCGAGGGAAAAACATGACCAGCACCAAACCGCCATGGGTGTTCGGTATATTACCATGTAATCTAGATTAGTTGACTCTAGTGCAAGTGGGAGACTGTTGGAGATATGCCCTAGAGGCAATAATAAAAGTGGTTATTATTATATTTTTGTGTTTATGATAAATGTTTACATTCATGCTATAATAGTATTAACCGGAAACATTAATACTTGTGTTATTTGTAAACTCAATTAGAGTCCCTGGTAAAGCCTCTTTATAATACTAGCTTGTTGGTTAATAAGATGATCATGGTTTCCCGATCATGAACATTGAGATGTTATTAACAACAAGATTATATCATTAGGAGAATGGTATGATGGACATACTCCTATAGATAAGCGTAGCATAAAGATCAAGTCATTTCAATAGTTCGTTTGCTATAAGCTTTCTGATACATAGTAACCTAATTCCTTCGACCATGAGATCATGCTAATCACCATCACCGGAAAGATACTTTGATGACATCAAACACCACACCGTAACTGGGTGGCTATAAAGGTGGCATTGAGTGTTCGAAAAGTATGTGTTGAGGCACATGGATCAAGAGTGGGATTTGTCCATCCATATGACAGATACATATACTCTGGGCCCTCTCGGTGGAATGTCATCCAATTAGCTTGCAAGCATGTGACTGGCTCGCAAGGGATCACATATCACGGGAACGAGAAAAGAGTACTTATCGGTAACGAGGTTGAACTAGGTATGCAGAGATACCGACGATCAAACCTTGGATAAGTAAACTATCACGCGACAAAGGGAAACTGGTATCGTATGTAAGTGGTTCATTCGATTGCAAAGTAATCGTAGAAATATGTGGGAGTGATATGAATTTCCAGATTCCTTTATTGGTTATTGATCGGAGAAGTGTCTCGGTCATGTCTGCATAATTCACGAACCGTAGGGAGACACACTTAAGGATTCAATGTTGTTTAGTAGATATGGAATGTAAGTAGGGAGACCGAATGTTGTTCAGAGTCTCAGATGGGATCCGGGATATCACGAGGAGATCCGGAATGTTCCGCAGAATAAGATTCGTATATGGAAAGTCTGATTCCGGTGTTCAGGAATGATTTCGATGTTTTCATCGGAGAGGTTCCAGAAGGGTCTAGAAGGTTCACCGGACCGGAAGGGGAATGGTTCATGAATGTGTCATGGTTAAGTGGAATGATTAGATCATGTCCTAGGTCACTTGGTTGGGCATTTGCGAGAGAGAAATAATGCTCTAAATTGAAATTCAAAAGGGAGGTTTGAAAAGTCAAACTGGAACAATAGTTTCCAAGTGGAATAAGGAAAGAGTCCTTCCTTTTCTCCAACTTGGGTTTAGGGAAGGATTCAAACTCCCCTCTCCCAAGCTGCCCTCCCTCTCATAAATAGAGGGGAGGGGCTGCCCCAAAGAGACACAACCATCCCTCCCCACCTCCAAGCAGCGCCGCCGCCACCGCTTGCCGCCACCGCCTCGCGCCGCCGCCGGCCCGTCGCCTACTCCCATCCGCCACCAACACCTCCTCCTCCTCTCCTACTCTCTAAACCTAGATCGCTGGAAACCCTAGATCCAACATAACCCGCACCGGCTTAGGCGAAGCCCTACGGGATCTTCCCTCTACTTCCGATACCATGTCGTCGTGCTGCCGGAATCGTGAGGGGAGAATTACAACCTCCGCTGCCTGCTGGAACAAGGGAGAGGAAGGTCTTCATCAAGTACCGAACGTGTGACCGACTGCAAAAGCGCCGCCGGAACATAGCACCGGAAGGATCGTCTACGCGATCTTGAGTTCGGCAAGTGTACAACTACATCACCCACGAGAATATGCTCTCGTTAACTGCTTTGGAATCTTCGAGGGTGAGTACTCTAATTGACTCGTTGCTACAATCCAGTAGATGGATCTTGTCTTGTTTGTGTGCATGCGGTAGAATTTTTTTTTCTTTTCCATGCTATGAACCCCTACACTTCGCCTATAAAGACCCCCCGATACAGAAACCCTAAGTACCAGATCAATATTCCACAGAACCGTCTGTAGCCGCCGCCACCATCGTCCCTAGATCGGGGGGATATGAACCTCTTCCCGACACCCTGTCGAAGGGGAGATCATCCCGGAGGCCTTCTTCTTCATCATGCCATCCTCCGGTATGAAGTGTCAGTAGCTCCACCTTGGACTACGGGTCCATGTAGTAGCTAGATGGTTGTATCTCCTCCTCTGTGCTACCATGTTTAGATCTTGTGAGCTTCGTTCATGATCAATATCATCTATTTGTAATCATGCATGTTGTGTTTGTGGGGATCCAATGGATATTGAGATTACTATGTCAGATTGATTAATGGTTTTGTCTTATTGATTCTATCATGTCTGTGTTGTTTGTGATCTTGCATGCTCTCAGTTTCTAGTAGCTATCTTGGTCAAGTAGATGCTAGTGACTCCAAGAGGGGGTATTTATGCTCGATACTGGGTTCATGCCTCAATTTAATCTGAGGGAAGTGACAGAAATCTCTAAGGTTGTAGATGTGTGTCACATCCCAAAATTTTCCAAATTTTTAAATGTGAAAAATAAATAAACAAAATAAATATTTATTGAATTTTAGGGTGAAAAGAAACTTTTTGATTCCAAATGGAAACATCAAAAACCCATCTTGAACAAACTTTGAATAAAATGGAATCCAACAAATTTCAATCAAGTGAAATGCATTCATTAATTAATGTATCTTGAAATTTAAACATTTGGAAAATAAACCAAAACCCAAAACCTTAATGGAAGAAAATCATTTCCAAGATATCTCAAAGACTATGGATTTGATCCATATAAAAATTGGTCAACAAACATTTATAAATGATCAAGGATGATAAATAAAAATATTATGAAACCATAGAAATTGGTTTCATTTAATCTGGAACCATAGATAAAAACTTATGAGTTTAATATGGCAAAAGGATATATTTCCAAAGCTAATAAAGCTCCTATCTAAAATACATACCAAATTGTGAGTAAATTAATCCTAAAAGGATTTAAAAGGATAAACAAATATTAAATAAAATTATACAAATTGGAAGCACCAATTTTGGATCTATAAATAAAAAGATATGGATTTTATAAGATAAAGAAAGAAATAAATAAATAAATAAATAAGGAATATTTAAAAGCCAAATTAAATCTTGGCCAAATCCATAAGCAAATGAAATAAAGATAATCCAAATAAAATAAAGGGATAAAGATTATTCCAATATAATTTTATGGATAAAACCATATTCAAATTATATTTAATAAAGACAAAATCCCCAAAGTAAATGATTAATTAAATCATGGAAAAATAATAAGTAGAATTTGCCCAAGTGGAATAAAAGTTATTTAATTAACTAAAATGGAATCAAAGAATTATCTGAATAAAATTTATATGGGTTTAAAACCAAATTTTATTTGAATAAAGACATTTGCCCAATTTAAATGATTAATAAATCATATTAAAAATATTTCAAATAATTCAAAGTGAAGTATTTAACATCCTATTGAATAAAAACAATTGTCTATTTAAATAAATAATAAATCCCAAGAAAAATACAATGAAATACTCTAAATTTGGACTTTAAAATACTTTATTAAACAATACTAAAATATAATGAAACTTTAGAAAAGGTTTGACAAAAACCTGAATTCAAATTAAGTTTAAATCATGTGAATCATAACAAAACAGAAAAGAAAAAGGAAAAAAGAAATAGAAAAAAAAGAGAAAACGAGCCAGCCCAACCCAGCAAGCCCCAGGCCCAACTAGCCAGCCCACCTTCCTCCCCGCGCGAAGTGTTTTTCACTCAGCAACGCACCCGCGCAGTCACTGAATTCCCGACCCCATGCACCCTCTCTCTCTCGCTGACCGCTGGACCCACCGAACACGTCACCGTCTTCAACCCCGCGATGACCACGCCCCTCATTCCTCCCCGTCCGTTTCTGCCGTTGAAAGCTTGCGTAAATTCGCCGTAACGCTGCAGTGATTCCGCTCTGCAACCTCGCTCATTTAATTGCCTGCGTCCCCTCTCAATTTCCCCTCGCCCGCCATCCTCCCTCTGCCCCTAGGCTGCCCAAATTGCGACCTAAAACCCCACTGTCTCCGACGCCCTCCGGCGACGATTCCGGCCGCTCCTTGCCTCCCCTTGCCTCCCAGATACCACGAGCGTGATCCCCACCTCCCTATGCATCTGCCCGTAGCCTCCACTCGCTCGCGCGTGCTCTGAAACCTCGGCAACCTCGACGAACAGAGCTCCTCCGCCGTCTGCATCATCTCTGGCGAGCTACTATCGCCGACTCCGTGCACCCCTTGCAACATGGTGAGTTTTCCCGCACTCCTCGAACCCACGTGCACCTCACTAACGCCTTCCCTCGATCACTTGCCTCCCAGGTACTCATCCCCGACAAGACCCGTGTGTGCCCGATGCCTTCGCGAACTCCGGCGAGCAATACCCGTCGACACCGTGCGCCCCTGGCCTCCCCACGACGTCCTTGAGCTTCACCGCGACACAGCGAACACGGTGAGCCGTCCCTTTCCTTTCTTCGCTTCCTGTATTCACCGGAGCATCACTGTCTGAGCGCGTCGCCACCAGCCACCGCCGCCACCGCCGCCCACCATTGGTCATTGCAATCTGGAGCGTTAGATCTTGATCCAGCGGGTAGGATAGAATCTCTAATCGAAAGGGTATGATCGATTCTGTGCCGTGCGATTTAAACAGATCTAACGGCTGTAGCTGCGCAATCCCACCGAACCGGTATGCGCCAATAAGAGTGAGACGCGTGGCACAGGTTCTGTTTTAAAAACAAAAACATGTATATTAGATGTTTGAATTTGTAAATTCCATAACTTTTGATCCACACGTCCAAAATTTGTAAATTTTATATCATTGGAATTAGAAAAAAGAATACTTTCGAACTATGCACTTTGTTTAGTAATTTGCATTGGTAAAATTGGTTATATTTGCAGAAACATGTGTAGGCATATTTTGGGTATAAAATTTATTCTAAAAATGTTTCTAGAGTAAAATCTTTTGTAAATGGATTATTTTTAACCTACTGACCATAGAAACCAACTTTTGGATATAAAATAAATTTTTTATCACTTAGAAATTAATCCTTTGAATTAAAGCATTTCTAGTTAAATAAAAATGTTGAATATGTTTTAAAAATGCTTTTTGAGTAAAACCTTTGGAAAGTGATTTGATTTAAACTCTCTAACCCTAAACACCAAGTTTTTGCATTTTAATATATTTTAGTGAACCCTAGAAAATTATTACTTTGCTTAAAAGCATTTCCAACAAAATAAAATGTTACTTTGATTTAAAAATGGTTTATAGGTAAAACCTTTTGCAAATGGTTTTAATATTAAACACTTGACCTTAAAACACTAACATTTGTGTTTAAAAATATATTTGTAAAACACTAGAAATTATTAATTTGATTTAAATCATCTCTAGCAAAATAAAAATGATTTATAGTGGCCATTTTCACTAACTTAATATCAAATGGTTACCACTTTTTATAAATGACCAATAGATGTTTTAGAATGTTTATAGCCTAATAGAAACCACTTTTCCAAATAAAACAATCTTTAGCATGCTTGCATGCATTGCTTTGTTTTTATTATTTTATGTGGTGAATTGTTTGATTGATATATTGAATTTGTGCCTTGATTGAATTGTAGTAAAATTTGAAGACTGTGACTATTGCAAGATCAAGGAGTGAACTTATATTCTCTACTAAAAAGGCAAGTGGTGCTTCATACTTTTGTCCCATTATTTTCACTATGCATTAGTGATATTTCTATGTAGGACTTGCATGAAATTTTTACTAAGTATGCTATGCCATGGGAAATCCTAGTAGATGATGCCTTAGTAGAATTTTCCTTAAGTTAAGATTCCTACTACTATCATTCTTAGCCTAGCTAGTATAAAACAAGGGTGGATTATATTCATTCTATGGAATATTTCTAAGTCTATGACTTTCTTTTTGTTTAATAAAACAACTATGTGAATGAATCACCTGGGTGGAATGGTGGGAATGGATTTATGTTGACTAGTTACACAAGGCCAGGGGACTGGTGAACCTTGTGTATCACACTTGTGGAATGCCACCCAGGAACAAAGAGATTTCAGATGTCAAATGTTGAGAAGCTTCAAGTGCAGCCACTTGGCATTATGGACGCTCCCTGTATCATATAGGTTGCAATAACTTAGCCAAATGGACAGTTGGTGGTAGGGGATGATAGTTTTGGGAACGCGTCCATTCTGGTCTAAGGGAAGGCTTCTGAAATATCTTGTCTCGATGCATGTCGAGTCTTGTGGCGAAAGTGCACCACCTCTCGAGAGAGTAAAATCTAAGTACTTAGCCGTGTCCCCGGCAATGGACAATTTGAGCATCAAGACATGGAAGCTATCAAAGATCTCCACGTCCCAATTTCTAAGTTAAAAACTTGTGGTTGAACAAGGGTTAAAGGATCTTCAATCAATGATTGGTAGATGCCTTGGATGATTTTGACAAACAAAAACTTAGTGTTTTCAAATGATAAGGAAAATCTATTTTGAGCAAAGCAAGCCTAAGCTCCACTTAGCCAAATGCATATAGATGATAGTTACCACTATACTACCATAGTATCACTTGCCAATACAATTCAAATGTATTGACCCTTGTGGCTGTAACTTATTATGTTGCAGGTTTGTTTGATGTTAGTGAAGTGTGTTGATTAGGATTACATCTACAACCAACATGATTGCCTGTGGCACTTTGAAGATGAAGGACTCCATGCTATATAGTTATTTCTGCTGCATTGTAATGAGATAGCCAAATGAGCTATGTAAGATGTAATGAATTGTTTTATTCCTGGTTATAAAGTTGTATTATGACCTTTGTTTCTTGATATTACATCTTAACTGTGGATGCTAGCTATTGATCCAGGGACTAGCATTGTAAACACAGGGATCTCTACCTTATTAAAGGTTGGGACCTCTACAATGTGCTATTGCTACTAGGGAGAAAACAACGGTCTCTTTTTCATGGAACAAGTGGATTGTTTACCTTACACACTTTTCTTAAAGAAGTTATTCGTTGCTTGCAACTTAATACCGGAGGGGGTTCAGATGATAACCTGAAGGTGGATTACTAGTCATAAATGCAGTTGGATGGCGGTCTATGTATATTGTTTTAATGCCCAATCAAATCTCATAGGATCATGAATGTCTAGTATTGCATTGTTATGCCTTGCTCAGTCCTGTCAATTTCCCCACTGTAATTTGTTTATCCAGCATGTTATGTTGTTTATCTTAAGGAGAACACCTCTAGTAAACTGTGGACCCCGGTCCAATCTTTACCATTGATACATGTTCCACTGTTAATGTTTACTTTCTACAAGCCACCATTACCTTCCACACCATACGTTTAATCCTTTGTTTTCAGTAAATGTAACATCCCAAAAAATTTGAACAATGATTATCAAATTCCAATCACCAAAATTAGGGTTAACAAAAACTTTTGTTAATTCAAATCATATGAATGCATGTGTATATGTGATGATTGCATGAATGCATAAATGGACCTAAAAGTGATTAACCTAAATAGTAAGGAATGGTTTAAAGATGAAAACAACATCATCTAAAACATTTCCAAGCAGAAACAAATCAAGAGAAAATAAAAAACAAACCAAATAAGCAAATGGTCATTTTTGCCAATCTTGCTCACTAGACCACTTTGAGTGTCTCTAGTCCAAGATTTCAAACAGAAACTTTTCCATTTCTTTTCACCCCTTGATAGACGAAGTAAAAGTGAATCAAATCCCACCTTTCAAACTTGCAGAAACATTTGGCAACCCCATTCAAATGACAATTTAAAATTGAATCTATAACATATGTGAAGATCCCACATTTTCAAAACCCAACTAAACCAGTGCCCCTTGACCAATCCAACTGACCAGAGACTCCCTAGTATGTAAATAGAAAACCCACCAAGTTTGAATCCAAATTTCAAATTTGAATTTCTTTCGGACATTTCATCAAACACCTTGTTATCAGCAAACAAACAAACATCAAACACTATTAGGAGCAGTAATTTTGGCCAACCTTGTCCCCTTTCTAGCTCACTCTACACTCTTAGTAGATGATCAAACTAATCTAACTAGCCTTAGCACCACTGTGGGCATGCATAGCCATCAATGGTGACCATGCCAAGAGAACCCTTGCCACCCCCATGTCGCCAGCGAGCTAGGAGAAGATCTAGCCTCACCAACCTTGTCTGGGACACGCAGCACCGTCCACCGCCACCTCCTGTCCAAGCCCCGAGCCTTGCCAGCCACTGGACCACACGACAAGCTCGCGCCCAGTTTCTCTGCAAGCGAGCCGAGAGCGCCAGTGCACCGCACGTGACACCAGCCCATAGACCGCGGGCCACCCTCGCCTCTTGTGTGCATGATCGCCAGCACCCCATCAACCCACCAAACAACCCCGTTCGGCGCTGCGCGGACCATGGACGTTGTGCGCCATTAAATTCACCGTCGGATCCGCCCAGAGCGTCGCGACGTTTCGACCGTTCCTACTGCCCCATGCCTCGCCATCAAGCCGTTGAGCTTCATCAGGAGGCAACGCACCGCCCCTATCTTCGCCCATGCCATTAGCACGTTGTGCCGATGACAACGACGATCTCCACCCGCGCCCGTCGGTCCACTTCAGGCACTATAAACGGAGGCCACCCCCGTTCGATTTGAGCACACCATCTCACTCCCACCTCTCACTGATCACACCCACTCACCCCCGGAGCAAGGCGGGCACCAAGTGGCCGGAATTTCGCCGGAGTCCACCGCTACAGAGGAGGAGAGGCGCCGTCGATTGGAGCCGCCCCAGGAGAAGCTGCCGGTACCAGGAGGATCCCCGTCGTCAACTTCGTCGTTCGCCCCCATCGTCGACCATCGTCGGAGCCCCGGTGAGCCCCCACTGACCCCCACTGGCCACGCTAGGGTTCGACCTCGTCGTGTCCTGTTTAGGCGTGGACGATGAACCACGACCGTCGGATTAGAGTTAGATCGCATGGTCCACATCCTCCCATACCGCTTCGCCACTCCCTGTCTCACTGACGAGTGGGGACAACTACTTAACCAGCCCGCGTGTGCTGTGCGTAGTGGGCCGGCCCAGCTAAACATCCCGCGCGACCCAGTAATTCAAATTTAGGTTTATTCTTTTAGTTTCAAACTCAGTTTTGTACCAAGATTCAAAAATCAACCCAACTCGATTCACTAAACCAAAATGCATGAAACCAATTTTGTTAGAAAGGTACTGGAGTGCTTAATCCAAGTCCATTGGATTCAAACCAATTGGATTTGTAGATCACCCATGGTAAAAGTAACAAGGCAGAATCTTTTCTGCATTCAAACATTTTTCAAAATTTAACCATAAAAGCTTTTGAGTTGATTCCAACTCTCAAAAATCATAATTAACAAGACCTTTCAGAATATATAAAAATATCTAGGTTTACTTATAGAAATAATGATCAAGTAATAAAAGAATGCCCCATAGGCCATTCTAGTCATTTTATTTAATTAAAATAAAAAGGTTAAACTTTATTAAATGGTGACACCACTTTAAATCACATTCCCATACTGAAATATGTGGTGATGACATGTGTCAACATGATCCCATGTTTGAGTTGGAGAATATTAAATCTTAAGTAGTTTTTCAATGAGTAGAAATTACTTTTCTGAAATAAAATAAATAAGTGCTTTAATCTTTGTGATAATATTGATGATGCTAGATCATATAGTGTGAACCTTTGTGTGCTAAATAGAGTAGTTAAGAATTGTGCGGTGATTGTGTACCTTGTTTTTATTTATAGACGCTAGTACCGACCAAGGATAGGAGGAGGAAGGAGGATACTACGAGGAAGAAGCCGAGGAGAACTTCAACTACTGCTCTGCACAAGGCAAGCCTATACTTGCAATCTTGCAAGCCTTAGCAAGCTAACCCTTGCCAGCTTACACTACTTGAGCCCTAATCCTAGTTTTACTTGCAAGCTTAGTGTTTTATTTCTTTATCAAAGCTTTCTATTGGAGTTTACTTAGTGACTTGTAGATTATAGAAAGATATTTAAAGGTAGCATAAAGAGCATAAAACTTGACCTAAGTTAGATAATCTTGATGTCATCCTGAGGCATGAGATTGAACTTAGATAACATACATTTTCTTATCACCCCTCATTACTATTTACCCCCATCTGTAGATGCTAGTGCTAATCATAAAACTTAGATGGGAATACTTGGTGAAAATGGTTATGAAAACCTTAGAATGATGAGTCATTCTACTAAAATGTTTTGACATGTGTTCTTGAACACCAGATGATTTTGATGATGAAAATGTTAAGGCATGAGCCTTAGCCCTTTATAAAACTGATGGTTTTCTGGATGCGATACCATTCCAATTTTACCGTACAACCACAATACCAGAAATTTGGGTAGGGCTTGACTAGAAATTTATATACCTTGGTATGGGTTCCCTTGCGGCCAAGGTTTGATATGAGGCTACCTTGTGAAGATTGTCCACCTATGCAGTACCCAAGATGACAGTTGGTCATGGTTGGGAGGCCAAACTCACAGGAGAGGTGCCTATACTAGGGCGTGTAATTGAAAGGTTAGGATTGATTATCCGCATACTGAGTATGGTGAATTCAGGATTTGTTCCTGACGGATGTATCGAATATTGTGGTGAAAGTGTACCACCTCTGCAGAGTGTCAAACTATTCGAATAGCCGCGTCTGCGGTTATGGACAGTTGGAGTGGCCATACTGTTCCTTTGTCAGATGTTTTCAAAATGACTTGAGAAATGAATTGTGATTTGACTTGACCACAATAGAGTTGTGATATGAAATTCAAGTTCCCACTTAGGTGTTATAAAACTTTTAACTAGAATTCTTTGCTTCTGAACTCAGTAGAGGTAAATCTGGATTTTTGCAAAACAACCCTAGAGCTTAGTATATCCTACTCAAAACCACTTCACTTGTTAGTATTAGTTTGCGAGTACTTAAAGAGTACTCATGGCTTTGTCCCTGGATATTCTCGTGGCCAGACTATGAAGAGGACTATCAGGAGGAGGGACAGCAGGAAGATTACGACAACTAGGATCATCTCCCATCGTCAGCATTGCTTATGATCATGAAGATGGAGCCTCACCCACGCTATCGTTATCATTACGTTATTTCCGCTGCTTGAATTGTATTAAGACTGGATCATGTGATCCTTATTTGTGTAAGATCTTATGTATGGTTTGTAATGGATGATGTACTGTGATATCCAATCTGTTATGTTTCGCAAAAATGGTAATCCTGGGATTGCAATGTATGGCATAACAAGCATCTGGGATTAAAAATCCGGGTGTTGACAAGCTGGTATCAGAGCCATCCTGAATATAGGAGACCCTAGTTTAGAATGGACGGTTGAATCAAAAACTTAGTTTCAAAACTAAGGAAGTGAGTATTTATGAAAACTTATTCTCATTCTTATCACTTAGACTCTTTCATGAAAATTCATGTTCTCCCTAAAATTCTTGCAAACTTATATAAAATTTGACACACTTGAGCACTCTACTAACTTACTCATCCTATATTCTTATATATGGACATGAAGTATAACAAGTTTTATTAGTTGGGGAATGGAGGAGACCTCATCTTTGAGCATGACTTGGACCAGCTGTCGGAGATGCTGGAGCGTCCGCACCCCGATTTGTTCGGAGCTCAGCTCAACGACCAGGAAGGAGAAGAGTTGCAATGGATAATTGTTGCAAGTCTTAGAGGGAAGATTGAAGTCCCCACAACAGAGGGAATTCAGTTCACCATCAGAGAGAACAACTGGCTTGATGGACTTGCCAGGTCCATGCAGGAAGCTCTTGCCCGTCTGTGTGGGCAGAGTATCAATTAGATCAAGGGTACCCGCTTTGAGTTCTGCCCAAGGCATGATGTTATGGGGAATCCCCTAGAGGCACCATATCACCCTGATCTAAAGAACCAAGTGGACCACCTCAGCTTCATGATGTATGATCGACAGAAGGAGTTGGACAATGCACGTTCCTACGCCAACCAAAAGTCCGCCATCGCTGTTCAGAAGGATCAGACCATCGCCATGCTGGTGAATGATCGCCAGTCTCGTCGCCGTCATCTTGACAAGAAGGAGCGCATCATTGCCCATCTCCGCCATAGGATCACAGATTTGGAGGAAACCATCCATGATAGAGACATGCAGCTAGAGGAGAGGGAGAATGCAGGGGAAGACCTTCGTGGAGACCCCTACTCCTATCTCAGTGATGATGATGACTTTTTGGAGGATCGTGCCATGGACTTCTTCACCGATGAGGATGACTTCGCCTTCATCGATGATGATGAGGATGATGAGGACACTGACTCCGAGGAGTAGTAGCACTTGAGCACTAGCGTTAGTGAGTTGTATTCGGTCCCACTGTATCGTAGTTTCCTAGAATGGTTCTTAAAACCATCAGTTTTCCTTTGTTGTGGTGTGTGTTTGTATCGTGTGCTATGAGTGAATGAAAAGCAAGTTGCTAGAAAAAACTGAGTCAAATTTTGAAAAATTTCCCAAAACCCCTGAACCTTAGAAATTTCCCCCTTTTCTCATGACCTATCTCAATCTTCAGATGCCTCGCGGAGGAAGCACTTCATCCTCGGACCCAATGTTGCAGATCTTGCAAATGTTGGTTTCTAACCACGAAGCCGAAAGAGCCGAACGTCAAACCAACTTAGCCACCCTTCAACAGATAGCTCAGATGGACAACAACAATCAAGGCCATGGAAATCAGGACAACCATGGATCTAAGCTCAAGAATTTCCAGAACACCATTCCACCCGTTTTCAGTAAGTCTGAAGAGCCCCTAGACGCCAATGATTGGCTGCAAACCATGGAGAACAACTTACAAGTTGCAGGAGTGGAAGCCAACGAGAAAGTTCTGTTTGCCACCCACTATATGGCCAGAGATGCAAGAGCATGGTGGAATAGTGTTCACACCATGAATGGAGGACAAATGATGGCTTGGGATGAATTCAAACTCAAGTTTAGCAGAACCCATGTGCCACCCGGTTTGATTCTGCGGATGAGAGATGAATTCAAGGATCTTAAGCAAGGAAGAATGACTGTGGTAGAGTACCATGACAAATTCCTAACTCTGTCAAGGTATGCCCCTGATGAGATCAAAACTGAAGCCAAGAAGAAATAAAGATTCCTGAATGGTCTGCACGATGAGATGCAGACAATGTTAGTCAATATCCCCTTTGCGGATATTGAAGCCTTAGTTGACTCTGCCATTCAGATGGAAGGGAAGTTCAACCAAGCCAATGAGAACCGCAAGCGTCGCATGATGCATCAACCAGGAACCCACCATACACCCAAGTATCGCCCTAACCCATCTCCAGGATTTGCCCAAGGAACCAATAGACCCCCGATGAACCGCTCGACCTATCCCAACCGTGGAAACCCTAGGCCCGTAGGAAATCACAACAACCCTGGCAACCCCAGCAATTTCAACCGTGCACCGCCCAAGTTCAACAACAATGTCGCCACCAACACCAACACTGCCCCAAGGACTGGAATCCATGTTGTGCCTGTTGCAGCGAAGGACAAGTCTCAAGTGACTTGTTATGAATGTGGAACCAAAGGTCACTATTCCAATGAGTGCCCCAAGAAGATTGCCGCAACCCCCAATGCAAATGCCCCAGCTCAGCAGCAGCGTCGTGTTCAACATGGAAGGAGGTTTGCCCCAGGGAATTCTCTCAACTGCAACGGCCGTCTCTTTCTCATGCATGATGAAGAAGCCCAAGAAGCGCCAGACTTCGTGCTGGGTATGTTTTTTGTTAACTCAGTACTTGCAAGAGTGTTGTTTGATTCTGGAGCATCGCACTCATTTGTTACTGAAGAATTTGCATGCACTAGTAAGATTCAACCCACCAAATTGAAGCATGTTATGATAGTTCAAATACCTGGTTCAACCACCAAAGCTAGACAGATTTGCAAGGCCGTGCCTATCCGAATCCATGGCATAGATTTTTATGCTAATCTAATAGTACTCGGAACTAAAGGTTTGGAAGTAGTACTAGGAATGGATTGGATGTCCAACATAAAGGATTAATCGACTGTGCCAAGAAAGCCATAACCATGACCAGTACAGCTGGAATATCAGTTGAGCATGTATCGGAAACCTTACCCCGTCAATTCAAGTGCAACAAGAGTCTAGCCCAGCCAACAATTGACCAAGTTCAGATAGTCTGTGAATACCCTGATGCATTTCCAGATGTTTTGCCCGGTATGCCCCTAGATCGGATATCGAGTTTATCACTGAACTAATACCTGGAACTGGACCCATAGCCCAGAGACCATATAGTATGAACCCATCTGAATTAGAGGAGCTGAAGAAACAACTAGATGCTATGCTAGAAATTGGATTGATCCAATCAAGTGCGTCGCCATGGAGATCACCTGTCTTGTTTGTGGACAAGAAAGATGGAGGTAACCATTATGTACGGATTATCGGAAATTGAATGATGTCACCATCAAGAATAAGTACCCATTGCCAAAGATAGAATACATGTTTGATCAGTTGACTGGTGCCAAAGTGTTTTCTAAGATTGATCTTAGAACTGGCTATCATCAACTCAAGATTCGTGCAGAGGATATTCCAAAGATTGCCTTTACCACCAGATATGTATTGTACGAGTATACTATCATGTATTTTGGATTAACCAATGCCCCCGCTTATTTCATGAACCTCATGAATAAGATTTTTATGGACTTACTGGATAAGTTTGTCGTTGTTTTCATCGATGACATTCTGATTTATTCCAAATCAGAAGAAGAACATGAGCTACACCTAAGGACCATCCTTGGAGCCCTTAGGGAGCATCAGTTGTATGCCAAGTTCAGCAAATGTGAATTCTGGTTAAAGGAGGTAGGATTCCTCGAGCATATTGTATCAGCCGGAGGAATTTCCATTGACCCTGCAAAGGTGAAGGATGTTGAAGATTGGCAAGCCCCAACCACTCAAACCCAAGTTCGTGCATTTCTTGGTTTAGCAGGATACTACCACAAGTTCGTAGAAGGATTCTCGAGTATCGCCCGACCCATGACCCAATTGTTGAAGAAGGATAAGAAGTTCGAATGGACGGACAAATGTGAAGCGAGTTTTCAGGAACTGAAGAGGAGATTGATTTTAGCCCCAATCTTGATCATGCCAGATATAATGAATCCCTTTGATGTATATTGTGACGCATCCAAGATCGGTCTCGGATGTGTGTTGATGCAAGAAGGAAAATTTATATCTTACCTATCCCACCAAGTGAAGCAGCATGCACAGAACTATCCTACCCATGATCTTGACCTAGCAGTCGTAGTTCTAGCCTTGAAGACGTGGAGGCATTATCTGATGGGAAACCGTTATGAGATTTATTCGGATCACAAGAGCCTGAAGTATATATTCACTCAGAAGGAGCTGAATATGAGGCAGAGAAGATGGATTGAGCTAATCAAGGACTATGATCTGGACATTCACTATCACCCCAGTAAAGCCAATGTGGTAGCAGATGCTCTTAGCAGATTGCCGTGCCGCCTGAACTCCATGATTCTGAAGGAGCAACCAAGTTTGCACAAAGAGATGGAAGATTTCAGAATGGAATTAGTAAGAAGGATTTTTGGCTAGCATAGAACTTCAACCCACTTTGATCAGTCAGATCAAGGAGGCGCATAAAGGAAATGCTAGTATCGACGAAATCAAACGTCGTATAAGTACAGGCAAAGTACCCGGATTCACCGAAGATGAAGAAGGAGTGTTGTGGTACAAAGGACGTCTCTATGTACCAGCAGATTCAGAATTGAAGCAGGATATTTTGAAAGAGGCCCATGATACTCTTTATTCTATCCACCCCGGAGGGACGAAGATGTATCAGGATCTGAAGGAGCAATTTTGGTGGCATAAGATGAAGAGAGAAATCGGAAGCTATATCTCCAAGTGTGATATTTTTCAGAGAGTCAAGGCGGGACATCAGAGACCCGCAGGATTGTTGCAACCATTGCAGATTCAAGAATGGAAACGAGATTCAGTTGGAATGGACTTTATCACCGGATTGCCTACTTATAGTAGAGGAAATGAATCTATTTGGGTCATAGTTGATAGATTGTCCAAGGTAGCCCATTTCTTACCTGTCAAGACTACCTACCAGAGCTCGAAGCTAGCGGAGTTATACATCGCTAGAATCGTCAATTTGCACGGAGTCCGCAAGAACATCGTATCAGATCGAGGATGTAAGGTTCCCAACCTTTAATAAGGTAGAGATCCCTATGTTTACAATGCTAGTCCCTGGATCAATAGCTAGCATCCACAGTTAAGATGTAATATCAAGAAACAAAGGTCAAAATACAACTTTATAACCAGGAATAGAATAATTTATTACATCTTACATAGCTCATTTGGCTATTTCATTACAATGCAGCAGAATATAACAATAGCATGGGGTCCTTAATCTTCAAAGTGCCACAGGCAGTCATGTTGGTTGTAGACTTGTAATCCTAATCATTTAACTTCACAAACATCAAACAAACCTGCAACATAATAAGTTACACCACAAGGGTCAATACATTTGAATTGTATTGGCAAGTGATACTATGGTAGTATAGTGGAGTCTATCATCTATATGCATTTGGCTAAGTGGAGCTTGGGCTTGCTTTGCTCAAAATAGATTTTCCTTATCATTTGAAAACACTAAGTTTTTGCTTGACAAAATCACCCAAGGCATCTCCCAATAGAAATTGGTGATCCTTCAACCCTTGTTCAACCACAAGTTTTTAACTTAGAAATTGGGATGAGGAGATTCTTGATAGCTTCCATGTCTTGATGCTCAAATTGTCCTTTACCAGGGACATGGCTAAGTACTTAGATTTTACACTCTGCAGAGGTGGTGCACTTTCCCCACAAGACTTGGTTTCACCAAGACAAGATCTTTCAGAAGCCTTCCCTTAGACCAGAATGGACGCGTTCCAACCTAACAAACCCCTACCACCAACTGTACATTTGGCTAAGTTATTGCAACCTATATGATCCAGGCAGAGCCCATAATGCCAAGTGGCTGCACTTGAAGCTTCTCAACATTTGACATCTCAAATCTCTTTGTTCCTGGGTGGCCATCCACACGTGTGATACACAAGGTAAACCATAGAAATGGGCCTTGTGTAACCACTCAACACAAACCATTCTTTCCATTCCACCCAGGTGATTCATTCACTTAGTTGTTTTATTAAACAAAAACAGAAGTCCTTGACTTAGAAATATTCCATAGCATGAATATAATCCACCCTTGTTTTCTAATAGCTAAGCTAAGCATGATAGTATAAGGAATCTTAACTTAGGAAATTTCTACTAAGGTTTCATCTACTAGGATTTCCCATGGCATAGTTTATACTTAGCAAAAATTACATGCAAGTCCTACTTAGAAATATCACTAATGCATACTGAAAATAATGGGACAAAGTATGAAGCATCACTTGCCCTTTTGGTAGAGAATTTAAGTTCACTCCTTGATCTTGCAATATTCACACTCTTCAAATCACTACAATTCAATCAAGCAAGCAATATTTCAATCTACCATTCAAGCAACATCATATAAAATAATAGAAACAAAACAATGCATGCAAGCATGCCAAACTTTGTTTTATTTACAAAAGTGGTTTATAATAGGTTATAAACATTCTAAAACACTTATTGGTCATTTTAAAAAGTGGCAAAACTATTTTACCTATAAACCATTTTTAAACCAAAGAATTATTTTATGTGGTTGAAAAATGCTTTTAGTAAGGCAACAATCTATAGGGTTCATCAAAATATATTTTTAAATCATAAAACCTTGTGTTTAGGGTCTGAGAGTTTAAATCAAAACATTTCCCAAAGGGTTTTCCTCCAAAAGCATTTTTAATATATAAACATTATTTTTATTTGACTAGAAATGCTTTAAATCAAAGATTTATTCTTTTGCTTCACCAAATGTGTTTTTGAAACCACAAATTGATTTCTATGGTTAGTAGGTTCAAAACAATCCATTTTCCAAAGATTTTATCTCAAAAATCATTTTAGAACAAATTTTATATTCTAAATATGCCTACACAAGTTTCTGCAAAAACAATCAATTTAACTGAAGCATTTTACTAAACAAAGTGCATGGTTGGAAAGTACTTGTCTCGCTGATTCCATTGATATACAATTGCAAAATTTGGATGTGTGGTTTGAAAGTTATGGATTTTACAAAATTGAACATCTAATAGAACACAATTTCTGTTTTAAGTCATCTCTGGGCCACGTGGCTACTTCTTATTCGTTGGTAACGGTTCGGTTGGATCGACAGACAACAGCAGTTAGATCTAAAGTGGATCGTGCGGCACAAATCGCTACTTACCCCTTTGACTATGTTCTATCGCGTCCGTCCGATCTACATCGCACGGTTCTAATCTACTCGACCACGAAGTGGCGGCGCTGCGACGGCGACAGGCGGCGGCGTGCTCTGACATGGTCGTTGCCGACGATGTAGGATGCGAGAAAGAGAGGGAGGAGTCTCACCGAGTTCGCGGGGTCGTGGTGATGCTCAAGGTGCTGGCTGTTTGTCGAGGGGCGCACGGAGTTGCTGGTGATTCCTCGCCGTAGTTGCGGTCGGCGTCTGGCGGCTCTGTCCGTTGTCGGGACGAAGCTAGAGGTCGCGCTAGATCAAGTAGAAGGCACAGTTAGGTTCGCAAGAGGAAGGAGAGTATCAGAGTGTCAACGAGGGGGAGAGGGGCGGTCGGGTTTACCGGGGAGAGGTCGCCGGAGACGAGACAGGCGGCGGCGGAGTTTAGTCAAAGATGTTGCTGAAGATATAGGGCACGCGCGGGCGAGCTGGCGCTACAGGGAGGTTCGCCAGGAGGTGGGGAGCAAGTGAGCGTGGTCGAGGGGGCAAGGTGCGGTGGAGGATGGCCGGAATCGTCGCCGGAAGACGTCGGAGACATCGACAGTGCAAGGAAAATTAGAGGCAGCCTGGTGGCTCTCTGGCAGCGGGGTTTGAGGGGAAAGGGAGAGGGGGCGCAGGCGCTTATGTACGCAGATCGCGGGGCTGAATCAACGCGTGATTAAAGAGGAATCAAGCGAGCTTTTAACGGCAGAAACCGCCGGCGAGGTTAGCGCGGGGGTGAGAACGAAGGGAGCTGACGGTGGGGCCTGGCGTCAGCGAGTGAGAGAGAGGAAGAGTGGGGCCTGCTAGTCAGTGTCTTTGCGGGTTCTGTCTGTGGTGAGAAAAACTCTTCGGGGGAGAGAGGGGAGAGGTGGGCTGCTGGGCCTGGACTAGGCTGGGCTACTCCTTTTATTTTTTTCCTGTTCCTGTTTCTTTTTCTTTTTCTCATTTGATTTTCTCTTTTCATTTTGATTTATCAATTCAAACAACTATTTGATTTCAAACTTCAACCAGACTTTATGTATATTCAAATACTGTTTAATAGTTCATTTTAGAGTCAAATTTAGAATAATTCATTTATTCTTTTTAGGATCTTTTATTTGTTTTATAAATGGACATTGGTCTTTATTTCAATAGTTTTAAATGTGTTTTTAAAACTTTATTTGAAATCCATATTTTTACCAAACCTATTCAGTAAGTTTATTTATTTAATTAGGGTGTCAAATAATTTCTCCTTGACTTATTTGGAATATTTTCAATATGATTTATTAATCATTTAAATTGGGTATTTGTTTTTATTTCAATGAAATCAATTATGGTTTTAATTCCATAAAACTTTATTTAAATGATTCTTTTATTTCATTTAAGTCAATTAAATAACTTTTATTCCACTTGGGTAATTTCAAAATACTATTTTCTCATGATTTAAATAATCATTCTTATTGGAGATTTGTCTTTATTCAAATAGAATTTGGTTAATGCCACTTTATTTTATTTGGAAAATTCTTTATCCATTTATTTTATTGGATTTGGATTATATTCATTCCATTTGCTTATGGATTAGGCCAAGATTTAATTTGGTCTTTAAATATTTCTTATTTAATATTTCTATCTGTAACTTCTAAAATCCATATCTTTTTATTTGTAGATCCAAACTTGGTGTTTCCAATTTGTAAAATCTTATTTGATATTTATTTATCCTTTTAAATATCTTTATGATTATTTGCTCACCATTTGGTATGGATTTTTAGATAGGTGCTTCATTGTCTTTGGGAATTCAATTTCCTTATCTTATTAAATTCATAAGATTTTATCTATGGCTCCAAATTAAGTGAATCCAATTCATATGTTTTTATAATATTTGTATTTGTCATTCTTGATCATTTTGAAATGTTTGTTTGAAAGATTTTATATGGATCAAATCCATAGGTTTAGAGATAGCTTGGAAATGTTTTCTTCCATTAGGGTTTTAGGGTTTTGGTTTATTCTCCAAGTGTTTTAAATTTCCAGATGTATTTATGAAGATTGCAATCCACTTGATTTGAATTTAATTAGATTCAAACATTAACCAAAGTTTGTTCAAGATGGGATTTTAAGTTTCCAATTAGAAACAAAAGTTTTTTTTCACCCTAATTTTCAACAATTATTTATTTTGTTTATTTATTTTTCACATTACAAGATTTGGAAAATCTTGGGATGTAACAGAGGAACTCAGTTTACCTTGAGATTCTGGAAGAAAGTCCAAGAAGGATTAGGAACTCGACTGGATTTCAGCACAACGTATCACCCTCAAACCGATGGACAAACGGAGTCAGTAAATCAAATACTCGAAGATATGTTGAGAGCATGTGTGCTAGAGTATGGATCTAAATGGGAAGACTGTCTGCCTTTCGTGGAATTTTCTTACAACAACAGTTATCAAGCTAGTTTGCAAATGTCCCCATTTGAGTTCATGTATGGAAGGAAGTGTCGCACCCCTTTGAATTGGTCGGAAGTAGGAGAGAGTCATATTTTCGGACCCGACATCCTCCAAGAAGCAGAAGATAAAGTTCACAAGATTCGTGAGCACTTCAAGACCGCCTAGTCAAGACAGAAGAGTTATGCCGACAAGAGACATCGAGACCTCGCTTTCAATATCGAAGACTTTGTGTATCTCAAAGTGTCGCCTTTGAAGGGAATGCAACGTTTCTAGATCAAAGGAAAGTTAGCCCCCATATATATCTGACCTTTCAAGATTTTGAATCGTCGAGGATAAGTATCGTATCAATTGGAACTGCCAGAAGAGATGTCAGCAGTACATAATGTGTTCCATATATTGTTACTTCGCAAATGCCTTGAAGTTTCGGAGAAGACTAAAGTTTTAAACAACATTTATCACCGCACCATAGAGATCAACCATGACCTGACATATCCCGAAGTACCCATCCGTATCTTGGAGGAAGCTTTCAAAACCACCAGAACCCGAAGCATCAAGTTTCTCAAGATTCAGTGGAGTAACCACACTGAAGAAGAAGCTACCTAGGAGCGAGAAGATCACATCAGGACGGAGTTTCCCGATCTCTTTAAATCATAGTTAATATTTTTCCTCTTTTTAAAATATCGGGACAAGATTTTTTTTAAGGAGGGAAGGTTTGTAACATCCGAAAAAATTTGAACAATGATTATCAAATTCCAATCACCAAAATTAGGGTTAACAAAAACTTTTGTTAATTTAAATCATATGAATGCATGTGTGTATGTTAAGATTGCATGAATGCATAAATGGACTTATGTGATTAACGTAAATAGCAAGTAATGGTTTAAATATGAAAACAACATCATCTAAAACATTTCCAAGTAGAAACAAATCAAGAGAAAATAAAAAACAAACCAAATAAGCAAATGGTCATTTTTGCCAATCTTGCTCACTAGACCACTTTGAGTGTCTCTAGTCCAAGATTGCAAACAGAAACTTTTCCATTTCTTTTCACCCCTTGATAGACCAAGTAAAAGTGAATCAAATCCCACCTTTCAAACTTGTAGAAACATTTGGCAACCCCATTCAAATGACAATTTAAAATTGAATCTATAACATATGTGAAGATCCCACATTTTCAAAACCCAAATAAACCAGTGCCCCTTGACCAATCCAACTGACCAGAGACTCCCTAGTATGTAATTAGAAAACCCACCAAGTTTGAATCCAAATTTCAAATTTGAATTTCTTTCGGACATTTCATCAAACACCTTGTTATCAGCAAACAAACAAACATCAAACACTATTAGGAGCAGTAATTTTGGCCAACCTTGTCCCCTTTCTAGATCACTCTACACTCTTAGTAGATGATCAAACTAATCTAACTAGCCTTAGCACCACTGTGAGCATGCATAGCCATCAATGGTGACCATGCCAAGAGAACCCTTGCCACCCCCATGTCGCCAGCGAGCTAGGAGAAGATCTAGCCTCACCAACCTTGTCTGGGACACGCAGCACCGTCCACCGCCACCCCCTGTCCAAGCCTCGATCCTTGCCAGCCACTGGACTACACGACAAGGTCGCGCCCAGTTTATCTGCGAGCGAGCCGAGAGCGCCAGTGCGCCGCACGTGACACCAGTCCATAGACCGCGGGCCGCCCTCGCCTCTTGTGTGCATGATCGCCAGCACCCCATCAACCCACCAAACAACCCCGTTCGCCGCTGCGCGGACCATGGACGCTGTGCGCCATTAAATTCACCGTCGGATCCGCCCAGAGCGTCGTGACGTTTCGAACGTTCCTCACTGCCCCATGCCTCGCCATCAAGCCGTTGAGCTTAATCAGGAGGCAACGCACCGCCCCCTATCTTCGCCCATGCCATTAGCACGTTGTGCCGATGACAACGACGATCTCCACCCGCGCCCGTCGGTCCACTTCAGGCACTATAAATGGAGGCCACCCCCATTCGATTTGAGCACACCATCTCACTCCCACCTCTCACTGATCACACCCACTCACCCCCGGAGCAAGGCGGGCACCAGGTGGCCGGAATTTCGCCGGAGTCCACCGCTACAGAGGAGGAGAGGCGTCGTCGATTGGAGCCGCCCCAAGAGAAGCTGCCGGTACCAGGAGGATCGCCGTCGTCAACTTCGTCGTTCGCCCCCATCGTCGACCATCGTCGGAGCCCCGGTGAGCCCCCACTGACCCCCACTGGCCACGCTAGGGTTCGACCTCGTCGTGTCCTGTTTAGGCGTGGACGATGAACCACGACCGTCGGATTAGAGTTAGATCGCATGGTCCACATCCTCCCATACCGCTTCGCCACTCCCTGTCTCACTGACGAGTGGGGACAACCACTTAACCAGCCCGCGTGTGCTGTGCGTAGTGGGCCGGCCCAGCTAAACATCCCGCGCGACCCAGTAATTCAAATTTAGGTTTATTCTTTTAGTTTCAAACTCAGTTTTGTACCAAGATTCAAAAATCAACCCAACTCGATTCACTAAACCAAAATGCATGAAACCAATTTTGTTAGAAAGGTACTGGAGTGCTTAATCCAAGTCCACTGGATTCAAACCAATTGGATTTGTAGATCACCCATGGTAAAAATAACGAGGCAAAATCTTTTCTGCATTCAAACATTTTTCAAAATTTAACCATAAAAGCTTTTGAGTTGATTCCAACTCTCAAAAATCATAATTAACAAGACCTTTCAGAATATATAAAAATATCTAGGTTTACTTATAGAAATAATGATCAAGTAATAAAAGAATGCCCCATAGGCCATTCTACTCATTTTATTTAATTAAAATAAAAAGGTTAAACTTTATTAAATGGTGACACCACTTTAAATCACATTCCCATATACTGAAATATGTGGTGATGACATGTGTCAACATGATCCCATGTTTGAGTTGGAGAATATTAAATCTTAAGTAGTTTTTCAATGAGTAGAAATTACTTTTCTGAAATAAAATAAATAAGTGCTTTAATCTTTGTGATAATAGTGATGATGCTAGATCATATAGTGTGAACCTTTGTGTGCTAAATAGAGTAGTTAAGAATTGTGTGGTGATTGTGTACCTCGTTTTTATTTATAGACGCTAGTACCGACCAAGGATAGGAGGAGGAAGGAGGATACTACGAGGAAGAAGCCGAGGAGAACTTCAACCACTGCTCTGCACAAGGCAAGCCTATACTTGCAATCTTGCAAGCCTTAGCAAGCTAACCCTTGCCAGCTTACATTACTTGAGCCCTAATCCTAGTTTTACTTGCAAGCTTAGTGTTTTATTTCTTTATCAAAGCTTTCTATTGGAGTTTACTTTGTGACTTGTAGATTATAGAAAGATATTTAAAGGTAGCATAAAGAGCATAAAACTTGACCTAAGTTAGATAATCTTGATGTCATCCTGAGGCATGAGATTGAACTTAGATAAGATACATTTGCTTATCACCCCTCATTAGTATTTACCCCCATCTGTAGATGCTAGTGCTAATCATAAAACTTAGATGGGAATACTTGGTGAAAATGGTTATGAAAACCTTAGAATGATGAGTCATTCTACTGAAATGTTTTGACATGTGTTCTTGAACACCAGATGATTTTGATGATGAAAATGTTAAGGCATGAGCCTTAGCCCTTTACAAAACTGATGGTTGTCTGGATGCGATACCATTCCAATTTTACCGTACAACCACAATACCCGAAATTTGGGTAGGGCTTGACTAGAAATTTATATACCTTAGTATGGGTTCCCTTGCGGCCAAGGTTTGAGCTGAGGCTACCTTGTGAAGATTGTCCACCTGTGCAGTACCCAAGATGACAATTGGTCATGGTTGGGAGGCCAAACTCACAGGAGAGGTGCCTATACTAGGGCGTGTAATTGAAAGGTTAGGATTGATTATCCGCATACTGAGTATGGTGAATTCAGGATTTGTTCCTGACGGATGTATCGAATATTGTGGTGAAAGTGTACCACCTCTGCAGAGTGTCAAACTATTCGAATAGCCGCGTCCGCGGTTATGAACAGTTGGAGTGGCCATACTGTTTCGTCATCAGATGTTTTCAAAATGGCTCGAGAAATGAATTGTGATTTGACTTGACCACAACAGAGTTGTGATATGAAATTCAAGTTCCCACTTAGGTGTTATAAAACTTTCAACTAGAATTCTTTGCTTCTGAACTCAGTAGAGGTAAATCTGGATTTTTGCAAAACAACCCTAGGCTTAGTATATCCTACTCAAGACCACTTCACTTGTTAGTATTAGTTTGCGAGTACTTAAATAGTACTCATGGCTTTGTCCCTAGCTATTCCCGTGGCTGGACTATGAAGAGGACTATCAGGAGGACGGACAACAGGAAGGTTACAACAACTAGGATCATCTCCCATCGTCAGCATTGCCTGTGACCATGAAGATGGAGCCTCGCCCATGCTATCATTATCATTACGTTATTTCCGCTGCTTGAATTGTATTAAGACTGGATCATGTGATCCTTATTTGTGTAAGATCTTATGTATGGTTTGTAATGGATGATGTACTGTAATATTCAGTCTGTTATGTCTCGCAAAAATGGTAATCCTGGGATTGCGATGTATGGCATAACAGGCATCTGGGATTAAAAATCCAGGTGTTGACAGTAAACCGGTGAGATTGACAACCTCACTGATTGTTGGGGCAAAGTCTTGAGTTTGTGTTGTGCAGGTTTCAAGGTTGCTAGCAACACCTTTGAGTCGTTTCCTTCCTCCTAATAGTTCGATAACCTTGGTTTCTTTATGAGGGAAGACTTGTTATTGTGCTCTGCATACCTTCCTCTTAGGGTCTGCCAACGAAGCTTCCACGCACCATCAGACAGCACGGTTCTGCTAATTCCAACGTATAAGTGCAAGAATATACAACATAGATGACACAATGGTTCAACTTTATTAGGGGCAAGAAAAATAAAAGTGTGCCATCAATTTTGTGAGAGCTTTAATCACTAACTTTCACATAACAAGTTTAATTTGGAAGATAGATAAAACAAGAATATACTTGGAATGGTGTAACACACCATGCATAGGAATTTATAGTGGACACTTTGGAATAACTTGGTTTCTTGGGAGTTGGATGCATGAGTAGAGCTTACTCAATACAAGTGGAGGCTAGCAAAATACCGGGAGCGACCAACTAAGACAGCAATAATGGCCATAATCATGCAGAGCGACAAAACATTACTAATCAAAGCATAAAGTGGTACCACAAGTCAAAAACTAAATGATCATAGAGGCTAAGGTGACTGGTTCATAGTCTTAACATGGTGTGAGCATGTGCCAAGTCAACCCAAATAAAACATCAAAGGAGAATACCACAATACTATGCTTTTGTATGCTAAAACAATGCATGATTCCTTCAAGGCACATTAAGCAATCCTAATTGTTTGTAACAAGTTATGCTACAACAATAATCACTAAGCATCAGGTTAAAACAACATCTAGCATGACATGATAGAGTCTAAGTTACAGTCAAAGAAAGCACCTTCTTGTACTACTAAAGCAAGAACTTCCTACTCCTTTCCAACACCAATCGACTTATTTGAAACAACACTACAAAAACGGGGGTCCAACTACTTTATTCAAGCAAACTAAGCAAACGAAAACTAATACGCTCCAAGAACAATACAACTGTGCATGAAACAATAAAAATGAAGTGTCTAGAAAGACGTGAGATTTTTATTGATGAAGAAGGGGATGCCTCGGGCATCCCCAAGCTTTGACGCTTGTACCTCTTGAATATTTCTTGGGGTGACACAAGGTGTCATTGATACGTCGGAAACGTATCTATAATTTTTGATGCTCCATGCTTGTTTACTATCTACTTTGCTTTGCTTTGTCCACACTTTGAGGTGTTTTTATATGTTTTCTCGTACTAACCTATTAACAAGTTGCCACAGTTCCAGTTGCCTGTTTTCTTCTGTTTTTGGTTCCAGAAAGGCATAAAATCAATATTCTCGGAATTGGACGGGACAAAAGCCAAAGTCAATATTTTACCATGAGCAACACGAAGCCAGAATACGAGACGAAGGAGGCTCACTAGGGGGCCACACCCCCTGGCCACACGGGTGGGCCCACCCCGCGCTTGGGGGGGGAGGGGTACAGCCGCCCTAGCGCCCCCCTGTCTCGACTCTTCGCCTATAAATTCCCCCCGATGCCAAAACCCTAAACACCCGATCAATATTCCACGAAACCGTCTGTAGCCTTCGCCACCATCGTCCCTAGATCGGGAGGGATCTGAAGCTCTTCCCGGCACCCTTCTTCTTGATCATGCCAGCCTCAGGTATGAAGCGTGAGTAGTTCCACCTTGGACTACGAGTCCATGTAGTAGCTAGATGGTTGTATCTCCTCCTTATGCTTTCATGTAGAGATCTTGTGAGCTCCGTTCATGATCAAGATCTAATCTATTTGTAATCATGCATGTTGTTTTTGCAGGGACCCGATGGATATTGAGATTACTATGTCAGATTGATTAATGGTTTTGTCTTATTGATTCTATCATGTGTGTGTTGTTTGTGATCTTGCATGCTCTCCATTGTTAGTAGCTATCTTGGCCAAGTAGTTGCTAGTGACTCCAAGAGGGGGTATTTATGCTCGATAGTGGGTTCATGCCTCTAGTTTCCAAGGGAAGTGACAGAAATCTCTTCGGTTGTAGATGTGCTATTGCCACTAGGGAGAAAACAACGGTCTCTTGTTCATGGAACAAGTGGATTGTTTTGTTGGAGGTATGCCCTAGAGGCAATAATAAAAGTGGTTATTATTATATCTTTGTGTTTATGATAAATGTTTACATTCATGCTATAACAGTATTAACCGGAAACATTAATACTTGTGTGATTTGTAAACTAAATTAGATCCCTAGTAAAGCCTCTTTGTAATACTAGCTTGTTGGTTAATAGATGATCTTGGTTTCCCGATCATGAACATTTAGATGTTGTTAACAACAAGATCATATCATTAGTAGAATGGTATGATGGACATACTGCTATAGATAAGGGTAGCATTAAGATCAAGTCATTTCAATAGTTCATTTGCTATAAGCTTTCTGATACATAGTAACCTAATTCCTTCGACCATGAGATCATGCTAATCACATCACCGGAAGGATGCTTTGATGACATCAAACACCACACCATAACTGGGTGGCTATAAAGGTGGCATTGAGTGTTCGGAAAGTATGTGTTGAGGCACATGGATCAAGAGTAGGATTGTCCATCCATATGACGGATAGATATACTTTGGGCCCTCTCGGTGGAATGTCATCCAATTGGCTTGCAAGCATGTGACTGGCTCACAAGGGATCACATATCACGGGAACGAGAAAAGAGTACTTATCGGTAACAAGGTTGAACTAGGTATGTAGAGATACCGACGATCAAAACCTTGCATAAGTAAACTATCGTGAGACAAAGGGAAATTGGTATCGTATGTAAGTGGTCCATTCGGTCGCAAAGTAATAATAGAAATATGTGGGAGCCATATGAATTTCCAGATTCCTCTATTGGTTATTGATCGGAGAAGTGTCTCGGTCATGTCCGCATAATTCACGAACCGTGGGGAGACACACTTAAGGATTCGATGTTGTTTAGTAGTTATGGAATGATGGTAGGGATACCGAATGTTGTTCGGAGTCTCAGATGGGATCCGGGATATCACGATGAGATCCGGAATGGTCCGGATAATCAGATTCATATAAGGAAAGTTCGATTTCGAAGTTCGGGAATGATTTCGATGTTTTCATCGGAGAGGTTCTAGAAGGGTCTAGAAGGTTCACCGGACCGGAAGGGGAATGTGTCATGGGTAAGTGGAATGATTGGATCATATCCTAGGTCACTTGGTTTGGGCACTTGCAAGAGAGAATTAAAGCTCTAAATTGAAAGTCAAACGGGAGGTTTGAAAAGTCAAACTGGAACAATGGTTTCCTAGTGGAAGAAGGAAAGATTCCTTCTTTCAATCCAACTTGGGTTTGGGTTTGGATTCAAACCCTCCCCTCCCAAGGCTGCCCCCTCTCATAAATAGAGGGGGAGGGCTGCCCCAAACACACAAGAGCCAGTCGTCCATCCCGTGCGCCGCCGCCGCCCTAGCCACCGTCGACACCTCCTCCTCCTCCCGGCCTTCTAAACCCTAGATCGCCGGGAAACCCTAGATCCACCATAACTCGCACCTGCTTAGGCGAAGCCCTGCGGGATCTTCCCTCTACTTCCGACACCACGCCATCGTGCTGCCGGAATTGCGAGGGGAGAACTACAACCTCCGCTGCCTGCTGGAACAAGGGAGAGGAAGGTATTCATCGAGTACCGAACATGTGACCGACTGCGGAAGCGCTACCGGAATGCAGTGCCGGAAGGATCTTCTACGCGATCTTGAGATCGGCAAGTGTACGACTACATCACCCACGAGAATCTGCTCTCGTTAACCGCTTTGGAATCTTCGAGGGTGAGTACTCTAATCGACTCGTTGCTACAATCTAGTAGATAGATCTTGGCTTATTTGTTTGCATGCGGTAGAAATTTTTTGTTTTCCATGCTATGAATCCGTACAGTGGTATCAGAGCCGTGTCTATATGTAGATCTGTTGCACGAGTAGAATGCAATGGTCATTGTGGGCGGTGGTGTTTTTATTATCAATTGCTTTTTGTGTACTTTGCATCTTGCGGTATGATGGGATGAAGCGGCCCGAGATAACCTTAAATGACATCGTTCATGAGACTTGCTCCACGCTTAACATGTAACTTGTATGGCATAAGTGGCTTGGCGGGTGACTGTCTCTCCCATCATAGTATAGATTCAATTTACAACAGGCACTTGATAGTTCAAGCATCAACATTGTGGTTCTTGTTTGTAAGTTAGAACGACACTTATTGAAAGCCCCAAACCACGTAAAACATGCAAAGAAAATTAGAGGCGTCTAACTTTGTTTTGCAGGGGTGTGCTGTGATGTGATATGGCCATGATTGTGATTATATATGATGTATGCAATGTTCCTTATTGTAAGTTGGCAACCGGCAGGAGCCATATGGTTGTCTTTTAAATTCCGTTAAGACCTGCGTGTGCATTCAAAGTAGTTGTAATAGGTTGATGTCGGTGGGTGCCAACCATGAAGCGGCGCCATTGACCTGGATGCCATACCGGTGATGATGGAGATCATGTTCGTGCTTCAAGATGGAGATCGGAAGCACAAGAAGAAAGTCCATATCATATCACATATTATGAATTGCATGTGATATTAATCCTTGTATGCATCTTGTATTGCTTAGTTTGCGACGGTAGCATTGTAAGATGATCCCTCAAGCACAAAAATTTCAAGTTATAAAGTGTTCATCCTTAGTAAGCACCGTTGCTAAAGCTCGTTGTTTCGAAGCACCACGTGATGGACGGGTGCGTGAGCAAGCCAGATTTTCTCATGCGGAAGCTAAGGTTTGATCTTGACGAGCCTAGCATGTACAGACATGGTCTCGGAACACGGATCACCGAAAGGTAAAGCATGAGTCATATAGTAGATATGATGAACATGTTGATTGTTCGCCATTGAAGCTACATCAACTCTTGTGATGATCGGTTTTGATGTGTGGATTTGGTTCGTGTGATCACTAAATCAATGTGAGGGATATTGTTTTGAGTGGGAGTTCACCTAGATTAATTTAACTATTAATTAGAACTCAATTTGCCATAAACTTAGTCTAAACTATTGCAAATATGTTGTAGATCAATGGAAGCCCCTACCATCAATTTTAATGCGTTCCTAGAGAAACAAAAGTTGAAAAACAATGGAAGCAACTTCACGGATTGGTTCCGCAATTTGAGGATCATCCTCAATGCTGGTAATTTGACCTATGTGCTGGATGCACCGCTGGGTGACCCACCTGCAGCTGATGCTACCGATGAGGTAAAGAATGTTTTCCTCGCTCGGAAGAATCAGTACTCCACAGTTTAGTGTGCTATCTTGTATGGTTTGGAATCGGAGATTCATAAAGGTTTGAGAACCATGACCCACATGATATTGTCTGTGAACTCAAAATGATATTTGAAGCTCACACGACAGTTGAGAGTTATGAGGCTTTTGAAAAGTTCTTTAACTACAAGATGGAAGAGGGCAGCTCCGTCAGTGAGCACGTTCTTAAGATGTCTGGGCACACAAGCAAGCTTCAAAGATTGCGTATAGTGATTCCTAATGCTTTGGGGATTCACCGTGTCCTCCAATCACTACCACCAAGTTACAAGAACTTTGTGATGAACTACAATATGCAAAACATGGACAAGTCGTTGCCTGAACTCTTCTCCATGTTAAAGCCTGCGGAAGTGGAGATCAAGAAAGAGCACCAAGTGTTGTTGGTCAATAAGACCACCAAATTCAAGAAGCAAGGCAAGTCTAAGAAAAAGGGAAACTTCAAGAAGGGCGGTAAGAAAGTTACCGCACCGGCGAAGAGGACCAAGGCTGGGCCTAAGGCTGATACTGAGTGCTTTTACTGCAAGGGAGAAGGTCACTGGAAGCGGAATTGCCCTAAGTACTTGGCGGATTTGAAGAACGGCAACATCAAGAAGAAAGGTATATCCGATATACATGTTATTTATGTGTATCTCACTAGTACTCGTAGTAGTGCCTGGGTATTTGATACTAGTTCGGTTGCTCATATTTGTAACTCGAAACAGGTGCTGCAGAATAGACGGAAACTAGCGAAGAGCGAGGTGACGATGCGCGTTGGAAATGGTTCAAAGGTTAATGTGATCGCGGTAGGCATGCTACCTCTTCATCTACCATCGGGATTAGTTTTATACTTAAATAATTGTTATTTGGTGCCTACGTTGAGCATGAACATTATATCAGGATCATGTTTATTGCGGGACGGTTACTTGTTTAAATCCGAGAATAATGGTTGTTCGATTTATATGAGTAATATGTTTTATGCACATGCATCTTTGATAGATGGTCTATTCTTGTTGAATCTCGATTGTAGTAATACACATATTAATAACATTGAAGCTAAACGTTTGAAATTGAGCGATAACTCGACCTATATGTGGCACTGTCGTCTTGGTCATATTGGAGTGAAGCGTATGAAGAAACTCCATTCCGATGGAATTCTTGAATCACTTGATTTCGAATCACTTGAAAGATGTGAAGCATGTCTGATGGGTAAAATGACTAAGACTCCATTTTCTGGTATGATGGAGCGAGCTACGGACTTATTGGAAATCATACATACCGATGTGTGTGGCCCAATGAGTGTAGCATCGCGCTATGGTTATCGTTATGTTCTTACCTTCACGGATGACTTGAGTAGATATGGGTATATCTATTTCATGAAACATAAGTCTGAAACTTTCGAGAAGTTTAAGGAATTTCAAAGTGAGAGAATCAACATAACAAGAAGATTAAATTTCTACGATCTGATCGTGGAGGTGAATATCTAAGTTATGAGTTTGGCTAGCATTTGAAGAAATGCGGAATACTTTCACAATTGACACCGCCGGGAACACCACAACGTAATGGTGTGTCCGAACAACGTAATCGAACTCTCTTAGATATGGTTCGTTCTATGATGTCACTTATAGATTTACCGCTATCGTTTTGGGGTTATGCATTAGAAACAGCCGCATTAACTTTAAATAGGGCACCATCTAAATCCGTTGAAACGACAACGTATGAATTATGGTTTGGGAAGAAACCTAAATTCTCGTTCCTTAAAGTTTGGGGTTGCGAAGCTTATGTAAAGAAGTTACAGCCCGACAAGCTTGAACCCAAAGCGGAAAAATGCGTCTTCGTAGGATATCCGAAGGAAACTATTGGGTATACCTTCTATCATAGATCCGAGGGAAAAATCTTCGCTGCCAAGAATGGATGCTTTCTAGAGAAGGAGTTTCTCTCGAAAGAAGTGACTGGAAGGAAAGTAGAACTTGACGAGATTGTTGAACCTTCTCTTGAAGTTGCGAGTAGCGCAACACCGGAAGTAGTTCCTATGGCGCCTACACCAATAAGAGAGGAAGATAATGATGTTGATCATGAAACTTCGGTTGAAGTAACTACGAAACCTTGCAGGTCAACGAGAACTCGTACCACTCCTGATTGGTATGATCCTGTTATGAGTGTCATGTTGGTGGAAAACACCGATGACCCTGCGACATATGAGGAAGCGATGATGAGCCCAGATTCCAATAAATGGCAAGAAGCCATGAAATCCGAGGTTGGATCCATGTACGAAAACCAAGTATGGACTTTGGTGGACTTACCGGATGGCCGGAAGGCTGTCGAGAACAAATGGATCTTCAAGAAGAAAACAGATGCTGATGATAATGTTACTGTCTATAAAGCTCGACTTGTTGCAAAAGGGTTTTGACAAACTCAAGGAGTTGAATACGATGAGACTTTCTCATCGGTAGCAAAGCTAAAGTCTGTGAGGATTTTTTTAGCAATCGTTGCATATTATGATTATGAGATATGGCATATGAATGTCAAAACGGCATTCCTCAATGGAGACATTGATGAAGAGTTGTATATGATGCAGCCCAAAGGTTTTGTCGATCCTAAAGATGCTAACAAGGTATGCAAACTTCAACGGTCCATTTATGGGTTGAAGCAAGCATCACGAAGTTGGAGTCAACATTTTGATAAGGTAATCAAAAGCTTTGGATTTATACAAACTTATGGAGAAGCTTGTATTTACAAGAAAGTGAGTGGGAGCTCTGTAGCATTCTTAATACTATATGTAGATGACATATTGTTAGTTGGGAATGATGTAGACCTTCTTAATAGTGTCAAGGATTATTTGAATAATAGTTTTTCAATGAAAGATCTTGGCGAAGCAGCTTACATATTAGGCATAAAGATTTATTGTAAAGGGTCCCAACCTTTAATAAGGTAGAGTCCCCTGTGTTTACAATGCTAGTCCCTGGATCAATAGCTAGCATCCACAGTTAAGATGTAATATCAAGAAACAAGGGTCATAATACAACTTTATAACCAGGAATAACATAATTTTATTACATCTTACATAGCTCATTTGGCTATTACAATACATTGCAGCAGAATATCTATAAGCATGGGGTCCTTCATCTTCAAAGTGCCACAGGAAGACATGTTGGTTGTAGACTTTGTAATCATAATCATCAAACTTTACTAACATCAATCAAACCTGCAACATACAAGTTACAGCCACAAGGGTCAATACATTTGAATTGTATTGGCAAGTGATACTATGGTAGTATAGTGGAGTCTATCATCTATATGCATTTGGAAAAGTGGAGTTGAGGCTTGCGTTGCTCAAAAATAGATTTTTCCTTAACATTTGAAAACACTAAGTTTTTGCTTGACAAAATCATTTTTCTCAATCAAAGATTGAAGATCCTTTAACCCTTGTTCAACCACAAGTTTTTAACTTAGAAATTTGGATGATGAGATTCTTCATTGCTTCCATGTCTTGATGCTCAAATTGTCCTTTACCAGGGACATGGCTAAGTACTTAGATTTTACACTCTGCAGAGGTGGTGCACTTTCCCCACAAGACTTGGTTTCACCAAGACAAGATCTTTCAGAAGCCTTCCCTTAGACCAAAATGGACGCGTTCCAACCTATCAAACTCTACCACCAACTGTCCATATGGCTAAGTTCTTGCAACCTATATGATCCAGGCAGGGCCCATAATGCCAAGTGGTTGCACTTGAAGCTTCTCAACATTTGACATCTCAAATCTCTTTGTTCCTGGGTGGCAATCCACAAGTGTGATACACAAGGTAAACCATAAACATGGGCCTTGTGTAACCACTCAACCAAAATCCACCATTCAAGTCCCATTCCACCCAGGTGATTCATTAACTTAGTTTGTTTTATTAAACAAAAACACAAGTCCTCAGACTTAGAAATTTTCCATAGTATGGATATATATTCCACCCTTGTTTTCTATTAGCTAAACTAAGCTTGATAGTAGTAGGAATCTTAACTGAGGAAAATTTCCACTAAGGTTTCATCTACCAGGTTTTCCTATAGCAAGGTTTTTACTTAGCAAAGTTGCATGCAAGTTTTACTTAGAAAAAATCACTAATGCATAGTGAAAGTAATGGGACAAAAAGTATGAAGCATCACTTGCCTTTTTAGTAGAGGGTATAAGTTCACTCCTTGTCCTTGCAACAATCACACTCTTCAAGTCACTACAATTCAATCAAGCAAGGCACAAACTCAATCTACCAATCAAGCAAAACATCACATAAAATCTTAGAACTAAGATAATGCATGAAAGCATGCCAAGGATTGTTTTATTTGTACAAGTGGTTCCTAATGGGACATAAACATTTGAAAACACCTAATGGTCATTTTGGTAAAGTGTCAAAGTCATTTGCAAAAGGTTTCACTTCATAAACCATTTTCAAAACAAGGTGTCATTTTATGTGGTGTAGAAATATTTTTACTAAGGCATTAATCTATAGGGTTCACCAAATATGTTTTCAAACCATAAAACTTGGTGTTTTGGGGTCAGAAATTTTAAAACAAAACATTTCCCAAAGGTTTTCCTTCAAAATCATTTTCAATAAATAAACCATATTTTTATTTGACTAGAAATGGTTTTAAATCAAAGAATCATTCTTTTGTTTCTCCAAATACATTTTTGAATTCACAAGTTGGTTCCTAGGGTCAGTAGGTTCACCACAAACAAATTTGCAAAGATTTCATCCTTAAAATCATTTTGGAATAATTTTTCTAACCTAAACAAGCATACAAATGTTTCTGCAAAAACAAACATTTTACCAGAGGCTTTTTACTAAACGAATTGCATGGTTGGCTAGGGCTTGTTCCACTGATTCCATTTATATAAAGTTTGCAATTTTTGGACGTGTGGATCAAAAGTTACAAGGGTTTCAAATCTGCATCTAAAACAGATTCAAACTTTGTTTTAAAACAGAACTGGTGACACGCGTCTCGTTTCTACTGGTCGATACCGGTTCGGGTGGATCATGCTCTGTGGGGCGTTGGATTTAAACAAATCGCACGGCTCAGGCGTGCTCTTACCGCTTCGCTCTGTTCTAATTACAACCACAGGATCAAAATCTAACGGTGACAATCTAATCGACCTTACTCGGGCGGCGCTGACGGCGGCTGGCGGCGGCGCACGGTCAGGAGGTGGCGCTACGGCAGCTACAGGAAGCAAGGAGAGAGGGGAGGTGCTCACCGTGTTCGCGAGGTCGAGGTGGTGCTCAACGTGGTTGCGAGGAGGCGAGGGGCGCTCTGGTTCTAGTAGGATTGCTCGCAGGAGTTCGCTCGGCGTCGGGCACGCTCTGGTCGACGTTGGGGGCGAGGCTGCGATTCGTGCCGAAGCAAAATAAGTACATGGTTAAACGCGGGAGGGTGTGGTGTACACGCGAGCATGATCGAGAAGGCTCGGGGTGGTCTAGCTTACCAGGGGGAGGTCGTCGGAGAAGAACCAGACGATGGCGGCGGCGGTTGTTGTCGTTGCCGACGTTCTGGTGTGTGCGCGGGTGAGTTGGTGATGCGGGAAGGTCTGCCAGGAGATGGGGATCACAACTGCATGCTCGAGGAGGCAAGAGGTGGCGTGGGGCTGCCGGAATCTTCGCCGGAGCATCGTCGGACAGTGGGCGGTGTCGAGCGAAATTCAGCAGTCTGGGGGCGCACTTGGGGGAGGAGACAGGGGGAAATGGAAGGGAGACGCTGGCGTTTAAATGGGCGTGCTCGAGTGAGGGATTAATGGAGGCAATAACGCGAATTTACACCGGCTTCAACGGCCAGAAACGGCGAGGAGGCGTTGGAGGCGTGGTCACCGCGAGGTAGAAGATGCTGAGCTGGCTGCGTGGGTCTGCTTCGTCAGCGAAGAAGAGAGAGGGGAAGCGGGGTCCAGTAGTCAGCGACTTAGCGGGTGTGAGTTCGAGTGGAAGAAAACGCTTCGGGAGGGGAGAGGGAAATGGGTTGGTGGGCTGGGATGGGCTTAGCTGGGCTGGGTCTTCTTTGCTCTATTTTTTTCTGTTCTGAATCTTTTTCTTTTTCTCTTTTGATTTTCTGTTTTGAATTTCAATCAACAATTAAAACATTCAAAACAATTCAAAACACTTCCAAACTTGTATTGAGTTTTGGATCTGTTTAGCAACATAAACCAAAGCCCAAAAACAAAAATAATAATTTTATTCTTTTAGGATCTATTTAATAATTAAATAAAATAGACCTTAATTATTAATTCAAATAGGTTTTGATTTGTTTAATAAAATCTCCATTTGAAAACTAAATATTATCAAAACCAAATCAGTAGGTTTTATTTGAAAATAAAAGATACTTGGAAAACTTGTTTAAAATAAAATAACATTTTTATTTTAGGGTCCAATAATAATTAAATGAATAGACCTTATTCATTTAGTTCAAATAGGATTTGTTTTATTAAAATCTTTGTTTTGTAATCTAAAATAAAACCAAAAACACTTCAGTACGTTTTAATTGAGAATATAAAATACTTGGAAAACTTATTTCAAATAATTTAATAAGTTTTAGTGTTTATTTAAAATGGTAAAAACCTTTACTTAAATAAAATTGGATATTAAATCCTTATTATTTTATTTAAATAAACCTTTACTATTTTTATCAAAACAAAATGTTTTATTTCAAAAGCTTGACCAAGGTTTATTTTGGCTCCATAAAATAATCCTTATTTATAAATCTACCTTTTCTTTTGAAAACCAAATCTTTTATTTAAAGATCCAAAAATAGTAATTCCACTTATTCAAAATATTTTCTTTATTAATTGTTTAACTTTTCAAATCCCTTTAGGATTTGTTTGATCAAAAAGGTTTGAAGGTTTCCAATTGGAATCAAAAAGTTTCTTCTCACCCTGAAAATCAACAAAGTTTTATTTTATTCATTTATTTTTCACATTACAAGATTTGGAAAATCTTGGGATGTGACATTTATAGAGATAGATCGAGACGCCTAATATCATTGTCACAGAGTACATATTTGCATAAAGTTCTAAATAGGTGTGGAATGGAATATAGCAAGAAATGGTTCTTGCCCATGTTGCCCAATACGACCTTGAGTAAAACTCAAAGTCCTGCAATGGCAGAAGATAGAGAAAGGATGAGTAAGACTCCCTACGCCTCAGCCATAGGATCTCTTATGTATGCCATGCTATGTACTAGACCCGATATTGCATATGTTGTTAGTTTGACTAGCAGATATCAAAGTGATCGAAGGGTGGATCATTGGACAGCGGTCAAAAACATCCTTAAGTACTTGAGAAAAACTAAGGATATGGTTCTTTCTTATGGAGGTGATAAACAACTCGTTGTTAATGGTTACACCAATGCTAGTTGGAACACCGATTGTCACATCCCAAAATTCTCCTAATTTTGGAATGTGAAATAAATAAATAAGTTTGATTGATTGTTTGACCATGTTGAAAATTCTCAAAGAGAAGAAACTTTTTGAATAGAAAATCCTCTCAACCTTGAATTCAAAATCTTATATTCTTTTGTTATGACCTAAGTAGCCATATAGGAAAAAGGGAATGGATTGATTATGTATTGTAAAATTGGTGTGCAAGATTTAAAAATGAAAATCATGAAGCATTCATAAGCATTTCATTACATCCATGCAAAGTTCTCACAAACTAAATCCAAATCCTGGTATCTAAATCCTATAGTTGATTCGCCCAAATGTTCCTAAGGGTAATTAAATTGACTTATTAAAACCCACTTTTTCTAAGGCATAAATTATTGATAATTATAGCCTAAAGAGATCCAATTAATACTACAAAATTTTAGAAACAAAATTGAGCTTATTTGGAGCTAGTATGAAAAAGTTATGGAATAAATACAAACAAATAAAGATATAAATAAAATGGAATATACAAGGATTTATAAACCCACTACTTGCAAACTAGTAAAAATATTACAAATATGATCCTACAATGATCTATTCGATTTTCGAAAAATTTAGAAACAAGAATCATGTCATTTGGAGTTCATATGCAAAAGATACGAGGGAAACAAGTAAATAGAAAAAGAAAAAGAAAAAAAAAGAAAAAAATCTAATGGGCCGGCCCACCCGGACCGTACCGGACCAGGCAGCCACGCAAGTACCGATCGTGTCCCAGGTTTGCTTTAAAATTCGTGCAAAAACCTATTTTCTAGACCTTTCTCTATTCAAACACTCGTAACTTTTTATCTACAACTCCAAATCGACTTCCGTTTGTTTCTACTTGTTCCCTACTCCAAAACCTATCTCTCCACCGTCCTAAACTTCCATATAAACTCGTGGAGCCACAGCGGTACGACTTTCTCTTCTCGAAATCCTGAATCTACACATGTCCGAATCTTATTTCGCTTTTTAACTCATCTAGACTTCGTCGTTTGCCTTCGGTCAAAAAATGAAAGTTGTAGAACTCTTCAAAATCTTTCAATCCCGACAAACCTCACCTCTTTTCATCCACCACAGACGGAGAATTTCGTATCGCAATATTTCAGATCTGACGGTGTAAATCCAAGATGTACTCGCGCTCGTTTCTTCAAATCCAAATTCCTTTGGTGAGAAGGTAGGAATAATGATTCCCCACAACTTTCATGTTGTAAGTTTTTCAATTTGACCTACGGATTTGTCTCTCTAACACAGATCTGTTTCTTGTCTATTCTAAGCCAAAATCGGGTCAATCTCTTCTAGCCACCGGATCCTATCCAGACGGTCGAGATCCAATCAAACCGGTGCGTGCCATGTCGTCATCCCGGTCAGCTTCCTCATCAACGTCACGTCAACGTCAGGTCAACATCTAGTCCCAGTCAGCATGCAAAGTCAACCTGTCCAGTCAGTAGAATATTCTCTGGAATATTTCGTTCGAATTTAAAATTTCACATTATAGATCTAACTTGTAAAATTTGTTAGAAATTCATACAACATCCAAAAATTGCGTATAATATATCAAATTGAAGATAATTTTATGTAGAATCATCTTATCAGAATAGATCCAACTTTTACTGTACGTGGTTACTGTAGTAATTTAATTAGTTTTAATGGTCTTTTAGGTTAATAAATTCATAGAAAATTATCTATAACTCCGAAAAATATGAACAATATATCAAATTGAAGTTACTGTAATGTACATTAATAATATCTGGTTGGATACAGCCTTTGCGGATTGTTTACCCCATAGTGATTTAATTAGTTTTATTGGCTTTATAAATCATTAAATTCATAGTAAATTAATTGCTTGTCACAAAAATATAAATGATATACCGATGGAAATCTGGTTCCATGTAGATCATCAATATAAAATTAGTTCAGCCTTTGACTGTAAGGTTTTGCCGTGAAGATTTAAATGGTTTAATGGCTTATTTAGAGTAATAAATTCATAAGAAAATAAATACTATTCAGAAAATTACAAATAATATGTCCCTGAAATCAAAATTCCGTGGCGATTACAGATATAATTTTAGTTTGATTTTTAGACAAAATAAACTATATGAATCATTTAAAACCCATTAAACACTATTTAAATCATACAAAAAGATCTATAACTCCGATTAGGGTGAATCCAAGTGCTAAGATTTTGTATTGACAATATCTATACAGAGAAATTGCATGACAAATTATTTGGTACTGTTAAAACAGAAATTCATACAGAAATATTTAAACCCATTGAAATAGTGTTTTAATCATAGGAAAATATCTATAACTCCTTTTTAGGTGATTCAAATTGCCACTGTCTCTAAATTGCATTACCTCTATCCAGTAGCATCTATTTCACAATTTAATACTACATAAACATATTTAGTTCAATTAAAGTGGTATACACCATATTAAATCGATACAACTTTAGTAATAAAAGCTTTAGTGCATTAAATGACTTTCCACGTGCATCATGTAATCTAATTATGTTCAGAACACTAAATGCAACCACTGTGACTCATTAAATCGTCATGCATGCATCCGTTCATTATTGTTTTCTTGTAATGTTGCACTGTTGTATGTTTGCAATGTTTTGAATGGTGTTTGTTGTGTTTGCTTCAAACGTTAGATTACGAGGAGTGCAACTACTGTGATTGCAACTACTATGATTGCAAGTATTGTGGTTATGATGTGTGCAACCATTATATCTATGAGGATTGTGAGGATTATCTAATCGACTACATCTACAACAAAGGCAAGTGGTGCTATCTTGGTCATAAATGTCCTATTGTTTTCCTATGCATTGTAGATGCTTTTGTAGAATTGCATCTGTAGGAATTGATGTGTATATGCTATGCTATATCCCATATTATTCCCTAGTATTCCTTGTTTATGAGCCATCGTATTGGTAGATTGCTTAGCTATGCTATTTAGACGAGGAAGGGAATCATATCATGAAAAGTTATATGTTTTGAAAGGCTTATGTTTTGCTAAATGACAAACCAATATGTTTTAATGAACCACCTGGGCGGAATGGCATTGATTGGGTCATCGAGTGTGGATTATGGTGGGGAATGCCGCCCAGGACACCGAGAAAGGATTGATTTCTTTGTTTGGTAGCTTTCGTGTGCAACCATGTGCCAATAATGAAATGGGCGGTTGGTTGGACTCGGTAGTGTTGGAATTATGCCCTAGAGGCAATAATAAATCTGTTATTATTATAATTCTTGTTCATGATAATGTTTATATTCCATGCTAGAATTGTATTAAGCGGAAACTTTAATACTTGTGTGGTTTGTGAACAACACCGTGTCCCTAGTAAGCCTCTATGGACTAGCTCATTGATCAATGATGGTTAAGGTTTCCTAACCATAGACATGAGTTGTCAATTGATAATGAGATCATATCATTGGGAGAATGATATGGTGGACAGACCCAAACTAAGCGAAGCAATTAGATCGTGTCATCGTGTTCGTCTTTGCGAAGCTTTTCTTATGTCAAATATTGTATTCCTTAGACCATGAGATAATACAACTCCCTGATATCGGAAGAAATCTTTGAGGTCATCAAACGTCATCCTATGAGAGGGTGATCATAAAGGTGTCTCTCAGGTGATCGAAAAGTACCTGTTGGGTTGTATGTATCGAGATGGGATTTGTCCCTCCCAAGTCGGAGAGATATACTTCGGGCCCACTCGGTAATCGATATCAACACCGCTTGCAAGCATGTGGTTAAGGAGTTAATCACAAAGTGATATCGGATTACGGAACGAGTAAAGTACTTGCTGTGAACGAGATTGAACTAGGTATGACGGTACCGACGATCAAATCTCGGGCAAGTAAAATATCACGAGACGAAGGGAATATATATATGGGATTGATTGAATCCTGGCATCGTGGTTCATCTGATATGATCATTGATGAATGTGTGGGAGTCAATATGGGTTTCCAGACCCCGCTGTTGATTATTGATAGAAGATCATGTCTGCATATTCTCGAACCCGCAGGGTCACACACTTAACGTGTCTCGACGCTAGGATAGATTGGATAATTGGTTTATGATTTTTTGTTCGGAGTCTCGGATGGGATCCGGGACATCACGAGAGGTTCCGGAGTGGTCCGGAGAATAAGATTCATATAAGGCAGTGCAGTTTTTGGAGTTCGGAATTGTTCTGGGTTAATCGGTATTGTACCGGAAGCTTCTAGAACCTTCTGGAAGGGTACCAACGTGGCCCCACCTTCCGGGAGGGGGCATGGGCCTATGAGGGAGTGCCCTGGCCGCATTGGGCCAGGGGCACAAGGCCCCATAGGGCCCAGCCGGCCAAAGAGAGTTTAAACTCTAGATAGACCTTCTAGAAGGGGGGGTTTCCTTGCCCCCCCACTCCTCCTCCTTTGGGGCCGCCGGTTTGGGCTTGGGGGAGGGGCTAGGGTTGCGCCCCACCCCTCTATATAAAGAGGGCTGGGGGCGCACCACCCCCCCACACACACACACACCTTCCCCTCCAAGAGCTAGCCGTCCTGCTGCCCTCCTCTCTCCCTCCCGACTGTTTGTAGGCGAAGCCCTGCTGCATAAATTCTCCACCATATACACCACGCCGTCGTGTTGTAGATCCAATCCGTCTCTCCACCATACTTGCTGGTCCAAGGAAGGAGGAGACGTCGAGGTGCTGCACGTGTGCATCTCACGGAGGCACCGCCACTTGTGGTGCTAGATCGAATCGGATCGCGAGGAGGAGAAGCGAGTACGACTACATCACCCACGTTCCGACGAACGTTCCGCTGTGCGAATCTTCAAGGGTATGAAGATCTAATCCAATCTCTCTCGTTGTTTGCATCTCCTAGATTAGATCTTGGCTTCCCTCTGTTCGCATCCGTAGAAAATTTTGATTTACTATGCCGCGAAACCCATCAGTGGTATCAGAGCTAGATCTATGCGTAGATGTGTTTCACGAGTAGAACGCAACATGGTTGTTGCGAGCGTTGATGTTTTCTTTTGCAAGACTCTTGTTTGTGTTCTTCTTATGACGCGGGATAGTGAGATTGAAGCGGTCTAGGCCAACCTTACGCGACGTCGTTCGCGAGACCGGCTCCGCACTTGACGCGTGGCTTGTTCCACACATGCGGCTGGTGGATGTCAGTTTCTCTCACTATAGTTGTCATGGGATTAACACCGGAGTTTGGCAACCATAATATCACCGTTGTGGATTTCCGTAGGTAAGAATCGTTCTTAGCATCTACTCCCATAAGCCACGTAAAACATGCAACAACAAAGTAGAGGCGTCTAACTTGTTTTTGCAGGGAGTGTTTTCTGTGATATGGTATGGCCCAAGATGTGATGTGTATAATGTATGCGATGATCATGTTTTGTAATGTTTCACGACTTGCATGTCGATGAGTACACAACCGACAGGAGCCATATGGTTGTCTTTATAATTGTGTATGACCTGCGAGTCAACTTCTTATGCGCCATGTAATAGTTTCACTTTATCGCTAAGTAGTTAGCAATAGTTGTAGTTGCTATTCGTGGTGGAGGCAATCATGGTGGAGTGATGGAGATCATGTCGGAGCGCACAAGATGGAGATCATTGCGCGAAGATTGGCTATACCATGTCACATAAAGTTATATGCATGTGATGTTTATCCTTTTATGTATCTTATTATGCTTAGATCGCGACGGTAGCATTATAAGATGATTCCTCACTTAAAGATCAAGATAAAAACTGTGTTCTCCCCAAGTATGCATCGTTGCGAAAGTTCGTCGTGTCCAAGCATCACGTGATGATCGGGTGCTATAGACTCTACGCTCACATACAACGGGTGCAAGCCAGTTTTGCACACGCGGAAATACTTGGGTCTAACTTGACGAGCCTAGCATGTATAGACATGGCCTCGGAACACATGAACCGAAAGGTTAAGCATGAGTCATATGAATGATATGATCGACACTTCGTTGTCCACCATTGAAACCACATCTCTTCTCGTGAAGATCGGATTAGGTGTGGTGAATTTGGATCGTGTTCACTAAACAACTTGAGGGATGTTGAATTTAGTGGGAGTTCATCTAGTAATTTGATTAAAAGTTGAACTAGTTATCATGAACATAGTCTAATTTGTACTTGCAAATATTGTAGATCAAATGGCTAAGTCCAACTTCAACTTCAACGTTTTTGCTGAGAAGGAAAAGCTTAGAAACAATGGGTCTAACTTCACCAATTGGTTCCGCAATCTAAGAATCATTCTCTCTGGCGGTCAAAAGGACTATGTCCTTGGGAAAGCGTTAGGTGACCCCCTGCTGCAACTGCGCCGGCTGATGAGAAAGCTGTCTATCAGTCGCGCAAAGATGATTATGGTGTGATTAAGAGCACCATGTTGTTTGCTATGGAACCGGAACTTCAAAATCGTTTTGAAGACTATCCCGGGCCCTTTGAGATTCTCGAAGAGCTAAAAACCATGTTTTAGACTCAGGCCCGTTCTGAGAGATATGAGATCTCTGAGAAGTTCTTTAACTGCAAGATGGAGGAAGGGAGTTCCGTTAGTGAGCATGCCATTAAGATGACGGGCTACACTCAACGCCTTGAGCAACTGGAATGCACGATTCCAGAGGAGCTCAAGATTGACAGGGTTCTGCAATAACTCCCTCCCAGCTACAAAAGTTTTGTAGTGACTCATAATCAGATTGGTCCCACTGATACGATCACCGAACTCTTCACAAAGCTGAAGGCCGCGGAAGTGGACATCAAAAAGGATAATCATGTGTTGATGGTCAACAAGCCCACCTTCAAGAAAGGTAAGGGTGCAAAGAAGCCCTTCAAGAAGGGCGGCGGCAAGCGCACTGCCCCTGCAGATAAGAAGCTCAAGTCTGGTCCTAAGCCGGACACTGAGTGCTTCTATTGCAAGGACAAGGGTCACTGGAAGCGCAACTGTCTGAAGTACTTAGCGGACAAGAAGGCTGGCACCATCAAAGGTATATTTGATATACATGTTATTGATGTTTTCCTTACTAGCCCTCGTTGTAGTGCCTGGGTATTTGATACCGGTTCAGTTGCTAATATTTGTAACTCGAAACAGGAGCTACGGAATAGACGGCGGCTTGCGAGGGATGAGGTGACGATGCGCGTTGGCAACGGATCAAGAGTTGATGTGATGGCCGTCGGAATGCTCTCCTTAGTTTTACCTTCGGGATTAGTTTTAAACCTTAATAAATGTTATTATGTGCCTGCGTTGAGCATGAACATTATTTCTGGATCGTGTTTATTGCAAGACGGTTATTCATTTAAATCGGAAAATAATGGTTGTTCTATTTATATGAGTAACATCTTTTATGGTCATGCACCTCTTGTGAATGGTTTATTTCTTCTAAATCTCGAAAGGGATGAAACACACATCCATAACATTGAGGCTAAGAGATGCAAAGTAGATAGTGATAATACTACTTATTTGTGGCACTGTCGTCTAGGTCATATTGGTGTAAAGCGCATCAAGAAACTCCATTCTGATGGACTTTTGGAGTCTCTTGATTTTGAATCATTTGACACATGCGAACCATGCCTCATGGGCAAGATGATCAAAACCCCGTTCTCCGGTATGATGGAGCGAGCAACGGACTTGTTGGAAATCATACATACCGATGTATGCGGACCGATGAGTGTTTCGATGCGCGGTGGATATCGCTATTTTCTCACTTTTACCGATGACTTAAGTAGGTATGGGTATATCTATATAATGAAACATAAATCTGAAACGTTTGAAAAGTTCAAGGAATTTCAGAATGAAGTGGAGAACCATCGTAACAGAAAGATTAAGTTTCTACGATCCAATCGTGGGGGCGAGTATTTGAGTTATGATTTTCTCACGCATCTTAAAGCAAGCGGAATTGTTTCGCAACTCACGCCACCCGGAACACCACGGCGCAATGGTGTGTCTGAACGCCGGAATCGAACCCTATTAGATATGGTCCGATCAATGATGTCTCTTACTGATTTGCCGTTATCATTTTGGGGTTATGCATTAGAAACCGCTGCATTCACTTTAAATAGGGCTCCATCTAAATCCGTTAAGACGACACCGTATGAACTGTGGTTTGGTGCTAAACCTAAGTTGTCGTTTCTTAAAGTTTGGGGATGCGAAGCTTACGTCAAGAAGTTGATGCCGGACAAGCTCGAACCCAAAGCGGAGAAATGCGTCTTCATAGGATACCCTAAGGAAACTATTGGGTATACCTTCTATCACAGAACCGAAGGCAAAGTGTTTGTCGCAAAGAACGGTTCCTTTCTTGAGAAGGAATTTCTCTCGAAAGAAGTGAGTGGGAGGAAAGTAGAGCTAGACGAGGTTATTGAACCTTCTCTTGAATTGGAGAGTAGCGCAGCACCTGAAATTGTTCCAGTGCCGCCTGCACCAACAATGGAGGAAGCTAATGACAAGGATCATGAAGCTTCGGACGATGCTGCTACTGAATGTCGCAGGTCGACAAGGTCGCGTGACCCTCTTGAGTGGTACGGCAACCCTGTCTTGACTATCTTGCTAGTAGAAGACAGTGAACCTACGAGCTATGAGGAAGCGATGATGAGCCCAGACTCTGAGAAATGGCTAGAAGCCATGAAATCCGAATTGGGATCCATGAGCGAAAACCAAGTATGGACTTTGGTGGACCCTCCTAGCGACCGAAAGGCCGTTGAGTGCAAATGGATCTTCAAGAAGAAAACATACACGGATGGTAATGTTACCGTCTATAAAGAACGGCTTGTCGCGAAAGGTTTTCGACAAGTTCAAGGTGTTGACTACGATGAGACTTTCTCTCCCGTAGCGATGTTTAAGTCCATTCGGATTTTATTAGCAATTGCTGCGTTTCATGATTATGAAATATGGCAGATGGATGTCAAGACTGCTTTCCTCAATGGCAACATTGATGAAGAGTTGTATATGATGCAACCCGAAGGTTTTGTCGATCCTAAGGATGCTGATAAAGTATGCAAACTTCAGCGTTCCATTTATGGGCTGAAGCAAGCATCTCGGAGTTGGAACCTTCGTTTTGATCAAGTGATCAAGAGCTTTGGATTTGTTCCAAATTGCTACGAAGCTTGCATCTACAAGAAAGTGAGTGGGAGCTCGGTGACGTTTCTGGTACTATATGTGGATGACATATTGATTATTGGAAATGACATCAACATGCTTAACAATGTGAAGAGTTATTTGAACAAGTGTTTTTCAATGAAAGACCTAGGTGAAGCTGCTTATATATTGGGAATCAAAATCTATAGAGATAGACAAAGACGCCTGATAGCTTTAAGCCAGAGTACATACCTAGACAAAGTTCTGAAAAGGTTCAGAATGGATAAGGCAAAGAAAGGTTCAATGCCTATGTTGTCAGGTAAGATATTGAGCAAGGTTCAGTGTCCAGCTACGGTAAATGATACGGAAGCTATGAGCAAAGTGCCTTATGCCTCGGCCATAGGTTCGATCATGTATGCCATGTTGTGTACTAGACCGGATGTGTCCAATGCTCTTAGTTTGACGAGCAGGTATCAAAGTGATCCAGGAGTGGAACACTGGACATCCGTGAAGAACATCCTAAAGTACCTAAATAGAACTAAAGAAATGTTCTTAGTCTATGGGGGTGATGAACAACTCGTCGTAAAAGGTTACGTCGATGCTAGTTTCGACACCGACAAGGATGATTCTAAATCTCAGACAGGATACGTGTATATTTTGAATGGAGGAGTTGTGAGCTGGAGAAGCTGCAAGAAAAGCGTGATCGCGGGATCTACAGTAGAAGCGGAATACATGGCTGCTGCAGAAGCGTCAAGTGAAGGAGTTTGGATCAGAAACTTCATCACTGAGCTTGGCGTGGTTCCAAGTGCATTGGACCCACTGGAGATATTGTGTGACAACACTGGCACCATAGCACTCGCTAAGGAACCAAGATATCATCCAAAGACCAAGCATATCAACTGCAAGTTTCATATAATCCGAGATTATATAGCAGATGGAGATCTGAAGATTAGCAAAGTACATACAGATCTGAATGTCGCAGATCCATTGACTAAACCTCTTCCACGTGTAAAACATGATCAGCACCTCAGTGCCATGGGTGTGAGATTGTTGCCAGATGTAAACTAGATTATTGACTCTAGTGCAAGTGGGAGACTGTTGGAATTATGCCCTAGAGGCAATAATAAAGTTGTTATTATTATAATTCTTGTTCATGATAATGTTTATATTCCATGCTAGAATTGTATTAAGCGGAAACTTTAATACTTGTGTGGTTTGTGAACAACACTGTGTCCCTAGTAAGCCTCTATGGACTAGCTCATTGATCAATGATGGTTAAGGTTTCCTAACCATAGACATGAGTTGTCAATTGATAATGAGATCATATCATTGGGAGAATGATATGGTGGACAGACCCAAACTAAGCGAAGCAATTAGATCGTGTCATCGTGTTCGTCTTTGCGAAGCTTTTCTTATGTCAAATATTGTATTCCTTAGACCATGAGATAATACAACTCCCTGATATCGGAAGAAATCTTTGAGGTCATCAAACGTCATCCTATGAGAGGGTGATCATAAAGGTGTCTCTCAGGTGATCGGAAAGTACCTGTTGGGTTGTATGTATCGAGAAGGTATTTGTCCCTCCCAAGTCGGAGAGATATACTTCGGGCCCACTCGGTAATCGATATCAACACCGCTTGCAAGCATGTGGTTAAGGAGTTAATCACAAAGTGATATCGGATTACGGAACGAGTAAAGTACTTGCCGTGAACGAGATTGAACTAGGTATGACGGTACCGACGATCAAATCTCGGGCAAGTAAAATATCGCGAGATGAAGGGAATATATATATGGGATTGATTAAATCCTGGCATCGTGGTTCATCCGATATGATCATCGATGAATGTGTGGGAGTCAATATGGGTTTTCAGACCCCGCTGTTGATTATTGATAGAAGATCATGTCTGCATATTCTCGAACCCGCAGGGTCACACACTTAACGTGTCTCGACTCTAGGATAGATTGGATAATTGGTTTATGAGTTTTTGTTCGGAGTCTCGGATGGGATCCGGGACATCACGAGAGGTTCCGGAGTGGTCCGGAGAATAATATTCATATAAGGCAGTGCAGTTTTTGGAGTTCGGAATTGTTCCGGGTTAATCGGTATTGTACCGGAAGCTTCTAGAACCTTCCGGAAGGGGACCAACGTGGCCCCACCTTCCGGGAGGGGGCATGGGCCTATGAGGGAGTGCCCTGGATGCATTGGGCCATGGGCACAAGGCCCCATAGGGCCTAGCCGGCCAAAGAGAGTTTAAACTCTAGATAGACCTTCTAGAAGGGGGCGTTCCTTGCCCCCACTCCTCCTCCTTTGGGGCCGGGCTTGGGGGAGGGGCTAGGGCTGCGCCCCACCCCTCTATATAAAGAGGGCTGGGGGCGCACCACCCCCCACACCTTCCCCTCCAAGAGCTAGCCGTCCTGCTGCCCTCCTCTCTCCATCCCGACTATTTGTAGGCGAAGCCCTGCTGCAGAAATTCTCCACCATATACACCACGCCGTCGTGTTGTAGATCCAATCCGTCTCTCCACCATACTTGCTGGTCCAAGGAAGGAGGAGACATCGAGGTGCTGCACGTGTGCATCTCACGGAGGCACCGCCACTTGTGGTGCTAGATCGAATCGGATCGCGAGGAGGAGAAGCGAGTACGACTACATCACCCACGTTCCGACGAACGTTCCGCTGTGCGAATCTTCAAGGGTATGAAGATCTAATCCAATCTCTCTCGTTGTTTGCATCTCCTAGATTAGATCTTGCCTTCCCTCTGTTCGCATCCGTAGAAAATTTTGATTTACTATGCCGCGAAACCCGTCAAGTAGGTTGTGGTAACTCGAACCCACGTATCCAGAGATGTAGATAGTGTAGGTTGGACCGGTGCGTGTCGGGTTTGGGGAGCTACTTCTAGAACGGTTTCTTCTTGGACTTCTCCCTATCATCACCCAATATGAGAGTGGTGGTACGAGCTGGGCTGGCCAAGTCACATGGGTAAAGTGTACTAACCCCTGCAGGGTGTATAAACTAATCGATTAGCCATGTCCCCGGTTATGGACAATTTGAGCGACCTGATACTGATGCTACGATATTTCTCACTCATCCTTATTTCTCAATTACTTAAAACTTGTTAGGTGAACTTAATTGGGTAGGAGCACCAGGGAGTGAACCAGAGTGTCCTATTTATCGTATTGGAAAACTACTTTGTTACAAATGTTAGGATAAAACTGTTGCTTTATGCAAATGATCCTGAACTCCACTTGGCCAAATAAGCATGTAGTTGATAGATCTGTTGTTAACCACTTTAGCCTACTTGCCATACATTCAATGTATTGACCATTCGTGGCTGCAACGTTTCATGTTGCAGGTTATATCGTATCTGAGTGATCGTTCATAGGTCGCGAGACTCCACTCAACATTTGTTCGCCTGTGGCACATTTGAAGGATGGAGATCTACCTTGTATTCGTTCTCTGCTGTGTACTTGAATAAATAATATAAATTCTGGATCATATTCGTTGTATTTATGATGCACAGTTATATTTGGTATCATTTTATACTGTGTGTGCCAGTGAACCGATCCAGGGATTGGCACTATACACATGAACTCAGCCTTATCAGGCGAGGGTGTTACAAGATGGTATCAGAGATGTGCGTTGGCTGTAGGATCGTGACCTTAGAAATGGATTAGCAATAGAAGACCTCTATTAGGAGAACAAACATATTTTATACTTATTAGAGTTCTTATATTCCTTGTCTATCATTTTCCAACACCTCTCCTTGTTCAAACTTGTAGATGTCCATTCATTTGATTAGTAGAAGAAGTGATCTACCATAAAAACTACAAGAATTGGAAAATGTTATTAGTAGTTTTCTATAAAGCAAATCACTACATGAGAGTTGGACTACAAGTAAAGAACAAATAAAATGATATAAATGAACATCTCACCAAGTTTGGGTAGGTCTGGACCACCATATTTTATCTCTTTAGGAGATCATCGCTATCGTGTTAGCACATTGTTCTTATCAACTTATGTGGTATGACAATATAGGTTGTTTGCTTGGTTGTATTGAGCTATTTTGTGTGATGATTTGTTTAGGATTAGTTAGTTTTGAACTCTAATGTTTCTAAAATTGTGATGAGGTTTTTAAATTAGTTTAATGGTGTGAATTGATTGAAATTCGTGATTTTACTGTTGCAGTTTTCTGCATGACCTGTAGTACCGCGCGATTTTTCATATTTTATTGGTAACTCAGAAAACTCTATAAAAATACGATCTGGAGCGTAATTACCTGTAGTACATGCACAAAAATTGGCTAAAATTCCTGACGACTTTAAGTTGGTCAGAAAAATTCGTGAAGTCTGTTGTACCGTTTTGACAAATTTTGTTTATTGCTTATATGTTGCTATGTTTTACTCTAGTATTGTTCCCAATGCTTTAAAACTATTTTGTGGTTATATACAGCTATATTTGGATCCCTGTAATGTTATTATACAAGTGTTTGATTGTGTGTTGATCGCCTATGATTGTTTCCTTGTTTGTGACATTGATTGCTTCATATAGTTATGGGTAGGATTATTTTCTTAGTCGTTTCTTTCCTATAGAATCTATTCTTCCCTATCTTGAACCCTTGGAGATATAATGATGTGTTAAGTGGAAGGTTTGACAACACAATGCATTTAGAAAGGAGAAAGCTTTATCTAATAGAAAAAAAAGATGTGGGAGTATGAAGTGTTGAAATGATGTTATGTAGTAGATTACGCAACCTGAAAGTTGAAGTATCGATAGTTTAGTTTTAATAGTAGCTTTGTTGTTTGAATACATGGGAGTATACATAGATCATTAGTTCGTGCCCATGGAAACATTCTTCAAGGAAAGTGAGAATGCCCGAGTGATAGAAAAACGTGATTCACCTATCCTCATACAGGGTAATGATTTGGGTGCAGGATGGATTGATCACCATTCCTACTACTCTTATTATTCGCTCTTGTACTATTGGCTTTGCGAATCTTGAGTGCCCTTTTCAACCTTAGCAGGGAGTTGACGTTGAGCCTAAACCCTAGAATGGTATATTGTTACACCCTTCTAAAAGCATCCTTTGCTAAGCATAGGAATGTACGGTAAGGATGAATCCCAACCGTGAATTATGGGCACCGTGACGTAAACATTCCCTATTTGCCCACCATGAGAGTTTTGCTAGTTTGAGAAGTGCTTTCTCGAAAACTATCAATCATGATGTTTAGAATGTGCTAGAGACACTGTGCCAATAAAAGTCTAAAGGAGAACCAATCTGAGCTAAGTGAATCCTCGAGAAATGACTGAGTCAATTTTATTTTAAGGGCGGTAGCATCCTAATGGATCCCGAACCTTTCTTTCTTTCTAGCCTTCCCAAATCTTGGGACGAGATTTCTTTTAAAGGTGGTAGTCTGTCACATCCTAAAATTCTCCTAATTTTGGAATGTGAAATAAATAAATAAGTTTGATTGATTGTTTGACTATGTTGAAAATTCTCAAAGAGAAGAAACTTTTTGAATAGAAAATCCTCTCAACCTTGAATTCAAAATCTTATATTCTTTTGTTATGACCTAAGTAGCCATATAGGCAAAAGGGCATGGATTGATTATGGATTGTAGAATTGGTGTGCAAGATTTCAAAATGAAAATCATGAAGCATTCATAATCATTTCATTACATCCATGCAAAGTTCTCACAAACTATATCCAAATCCTGGTATCTAAATTCTATAGTTGATTCGCCCAAATGTTCCTAAGGGTAATTAAATTTACTTATTAAAACCCACTGTTGCTAAGGCATAAATTATTGATAATTATAGCCTAAAGATATCCAATTAATACTACAAAATTTTAGAAACAAAATTGAGCTTATTTGGAGCTAATATGAAAAAGTTATGGAATAATACAAACAAATAAAGATATAAATAAAATGGAATATACAAGGATTTATAAACCCACTACTTGCAAACTAGTAAAAATATTACAAATATGATCCTACAATGATCTATTCGATTTTAGAAAAATTTAGAAACAAGAATCATGTCATTTGGAGTTCGTATGCAAAAGATACGAGGAAAACAAGTAAATAGAAAAAGAAAAAGGGAAAAAATCTAATGGGCCGGCCCACCCGGACCGAACCGGACCAGGCAGCCAGGCACGTACCGATCGTGTCCCAGGTTTGCTTTAAAATTCGTGCAAAAACCTATTTTCTAGACCTATCTCTATTCAAACACTCGTAACTTTTATCTACAACTCCAAATCGACTTCCGTTTGTTTCTACTTGTTCCCTACTCTAAAACCTATCTCCCCACCATCCTAAACCTCCATATAAACTCGTGGAGCCACAGCGGTACGAGTTTCCCTTCTCGAAATCCCGAATCTACACATGCCCGAATCTTATTTCGCTTTTTAACCCATCTAGACTTCGTCGTTTGCCTTCAGTCAAAAAAGAAAATTGTAGAACTCGTCAAATCTTTCAATCTAGACAAACCTCACCTCTTTTTATCCACCACAGCCGGAGAATTTCGTATCGCAATATTTCAGATCTGACGGTGTAAATCCAAGATGTAATCGCGCTCATTTCTTCAAATCCAAATTCCTTTGGTGAGAAGGTAGGAATAATGATTCCCCATAACTTTCATGTTGTAAGTTTTTCAATTTGACCTACGGATTTGTCTCTCTAACACAGATCTGTTTCTTGTCTATTCTGAGCCAAAATCGGGTCAATCTCTTCTTCTAGCCACCGGATCCTATCCAGACGGTCGAGATCCAATCAAACCGGTGCGTGCCATGTCGTCATCCCGGTCAGCTTCCTCATAAACGCCACGTCAACGTCAGGTCAACATCTAGTCCCAGTCAGCATGCAAAGTCGACCTGTCCAGTCAGCACAATATTCTCTGGAATATTCCGTTCGAATTTAAAATTGCACATTATAGATCTAACTTGTAAAATTCATTAGAAATTCATACAACGTCCAAAAATTTCGTATAATATATCAAATTGAAGATAATTTTACGTAGAATCATCTTATCAGAATAGATCCAACTTTTACTGTACGTGGTTACTGCAGTAATTTAATTAGTTTTAATGGTCTTTTAGATTAATAAATTCATAGAAAATTATTTGTAACTTCGAAAAATATGAACAATATATCAAATTGAAGCTACTGTAATGTACATTAATAATATCTGGTTGGATACAGCCTTTGCAGATTATTTACCCCGTAGTGATTTAAATAGTTTTAATGGCTTTATAAATCATTAAATTTATAGTAAATTAATTGCTTGTCACAAAAATATAAATGATATACCGATGGAAAGCTGGTTCCATGTAGATCATCAATATGCAATTAGTTAAGCCTTTGACTATAAGGTTTTGCTGTGAAGATTTAAATGGTTTAATGGCTTATTTAGAGTAATAAATTCATAAGAAAATAAATACTATTCAGAAAATTACAAATAATATGTCCCTGAAATCACAATTCCATGGAGATTATAGAAATAATTTTAATTTGATTTTTAGACAAAAGAAACTATATGAATCATTTAAAACCCATTAAATACTATTTAAATCATACGAAAAGTTCTATAACTCCGATTAGGGTGAATCCAAGTGCTAAGATTTTGTATTGACAATATCTATACAGAGAAATTGCATGAAAAATTATTTGGTACTGTTAAAACAGAAATTCATACAGAAATATTTAAACCCATTGAAATAGTGTTTTAATCATAGGAAAATATCTATAACTCCTTTTTAGGTGATTCAAATTGCCACTTTCTCTAAATTGCATTACCTCTATCCAGTAGCATCTAGTTCTCAATTTAATACGACATAAACATATTTAGTTCAATTAAAGTGGTATAGACCATATTAAATCGATACAACTTTAGTAATAAAAGCTTTAGTGCATTAAATGACTTTCCACGTGCATCATGTAATCTAATTATGTTCAGAACACTAAATGCAACCATTGTGACTCATTAAATCGTCATGCATGCATCCGTTCATCATTGTTTTCTTGTAATGTTGCACTGTTTTATGTTTGCAATGTTTTGAATGGTGTTTGTTGTGTTTGCTTCAAACGTTAGATTGCGAGGAGTGCAACTACTGTGATTGCAACTACTATGATTGCAAGTATTGTGGTTATGACGAGTGTAACCATTATAGCTATGAGGATTGTGAGGATTATCTAATCGACTACATGTACAACAAAGGCAAGTGGTGCTATCTTGGTCATAAATGTCCTATTGTTTTCCTATGCATTGTAGATGCTTTTGTAGAATTGCATCTGTAGGAATTGATGTGTATATGCTATGCTATATCCCATATTATTCCCTAGTATTCCTTGTTTATGAGCCATCGTATTGGTAGATTGCTTAGCTATGCTATTTAGACGAGGAAGGGAATCACATCATGAAAAGTTATATGTTTTGAAAGGCTTATGTTTTGCTAAATGACAAACCAATATGTTTTAGTGAACCACCTGGGCGGAATGGCATTGATTGGGTCATCGAGTGTGGATTATGGTGGGGAATGCCGCCCAGTACACTGAGAAAGGATTGGTTTCTTTGTTTGGTAGCTTTCGTGTGCAACCATGTGCCAATAATGAAAGGGGCGGTTGGTTGGACTCAGTAGGTTGTTGTAACTCGAACCCACGTATCCAGAGATGTAGATAGTGTAGGTTGGACCGGTGTGTGTCGGGTTTGGGGAGCTACTTCCCAAACGGTTCCTTCTTGGACTTCTCCCTATCATCACCCAATATGAGAGTGGTGGTACGAGCTGGGCTGGCCAAGTCACATGGGTAAAGTGTACTAACCCCTGCAGGGTGTATAAACTAATCGATTAGCCGTGTCCCCGGTTATGGACAATTTGAGCGACCTGATACTGATGCTATGATATTTCTCACTCATCCTTATTTCTCAATTACTTAAAACTTGTTGGGTGAACTTAATTGGGTAGGAGCACCTGGGAGTGAACCAGAGTGTCCTATTTATCGTATTGGAAAACTACTTTGTTACAAATGTTAGGATAAAACTGTTGCTTTATGCAAATGAGCCTGAACTCCACTTGGCCAAATAAGCATGTAGTTGATAGATCTGTTGTTAACCACTTTAGCCTACTTGCCATACATTCAATGTATTGACCATTCGTGGCTGCAACGTTTCATGTTGCAGGTTATATCATATCTGAGTGATCGTTCATAGGTCGCGAGACTCCACTCAACATTTGTTCGCCTGTGGCACATTTGAAGGATGGAGATCTACCTTGTATTCATTTTCCGCTATGTACTTGAATAAATAATGTAAATTCTGGATCATATTCGTTGTATTTATGATGCACAGTTATATTTGGTATCATTTTATACTGTGTGTGCCAGTGAACCGATCCAGGGATTGGCACTATACACATGAACTCAGCCTTATCAGGCGAGGGTGTTACACCGATCCGGATGATTCTAAATCTCAATCTGGATACGTATTTACTTTGAATGGTGCAGCAGTTAGCTGGAGGAGTGCAAAGCAAAGCGTTGTGGCGAGATCTTCAACTGAATCGGAATACATAGATGCTTCGGAGGCTTCACAAGAGGCGATATGGATGAAGGAGTTCATTACAGAGCTCAGTGTGGTTCCAAGTGCGCTGGACCCAATGTCTATCTACTGTGATAACATGGGCGCCATAGCCAATGCAGAAGAACCAAGGTCACATAAGAAGCTCAAGCACATCAATCTACGTTTTCACGCTATTCGAGAGCATGTCCAAGATGGTGACATAAAGATTTGCAAAGTACACATAGATCTGAATGTGGCGGATCCGTTGACTAAACCTCTCCTGAGGGCAAAACATGACCAGCACCAAACTGCCATGGGTGTTCGGTATATTACCATGTAATATAGATTAGTTGACTCTAGTGCAAGTGGGAGACTTTGGAGATATGCCCTAGAGGCAATAATAAAAGTGGTTATTATTATATCTTTGTGTTTATGATAAATGTTTACATTCATTCTATAACAGTATTAACCGAAAACATTAATACTTGTGTGATTTGTAAACTAAATTAGAGTCCCTAGTACAGCCTCTTTGTAATACTAGCTTGTTGGTTAATAGATGATCGTGGTTTCCTGATCATGAACATTGAGATGTTGTTAACAACAAGATCATATCATTAGGAGAATGGTATGATGGACATACTCCTATAGATAAGCGTAGCATTAAGATCAAGTCATTTCAATAGTTCATTTGCTATAAGCTTTCTGATACATAGTAACCTAATTCCTAAGACCATGAGATCATGCACATCAATATCACCGGAAGGATGCTTTGATGACATCAAACACCACACCGTAACTGGGTGGCTATAAAGGTGGCATTGAGTGTTTGGAAAGTATGTGTTGAGGCACACGGATCAAGAGTGGGATTTGTCCATCCATATGACAAATAGATATATTCTGGGCCCTCTCGATGGAATGTCATCCAATTGGCTTCCAAGCATGTGACTGGATCACAAGAGACCATATATCATGGGAACGAGAAAAGAGTACTTATCGGTAACGAGGTTGAACTAGGTATGCAGAGATACCGACGATCAAAACCTCGGATAAGTAAACTATCGTGAGACAAAGGGAAATTGGTATCATATGTAAGTGGTTCATTCGATCGCAAAGTAACCATAGAAATATGTGGGAGCCATATGAATTTCCAGATTCCTCTATTAGTTATTGATCGGAGAAGTGTCTCGGTCATGTCCGCATAATTCACGAACCGTAGGGGGACACACTTAAGGATTCGATGTTGTTTAGTAGATATGGAATGTTAGTAGGGATACCGAATGTGTTGTTCGGAGTCTCGGATGGGATACGGGATATCATGAGGAGATCCGGAATGGTTTGTAGAATAAGATTCATATAAGGAAAGTCCAATTCCGGAGTTCGGGAATGATTTCGATGTTTTCATCGGAGAGGTTCTAGAAGGGTCTAGAAGGTTCACCGGACCGGAAGGGGAATGGACCATGAATGTGTCATGGGTAAGTGGAATGATTGGATCATATCCTAGGTCACTTGGTTTGGGCATTTGCAAGAGAGAATTAAAGCTCTAAATTGAAAGTCAAACGGGAGGTTTGAAAAGTCAAACTGGAACAATGGTTTCCTAGTGGAAGAAGGAAAGAGTCCTTCTTTCAATCCAACTTGGGTTTGGGTTTGTATTCAAACCCTCCCCTCCCAAGTCTGCCCTCTCTCATAAATAGAGGGGGAGGGCTGCCCCAAACACACAAGAGCCAGCCCTCCATCCCGTGCGACGCCGCCCAGCCGCCGCCTCACGCCGTCGCCGCCTCGTCACCGCCACCCTAGCCGCCTCTGACACCTCCTCCTCCTCCCAGCCTTCTAAACCCTAGATCGCCGGGAAACCTTAGATCCACCATAACTCGCACCGGCTTAGGCAAAGCCCTGCAGGATCTTCCCTCTACTTCCGACACCACGCCGCCGTGCTGCTGGAGTTGCGAGGGGAGAACTACAACCTTCGCTGCCTGCTGGAACAAGGGAGAGGAAGGTCTTCATCGAGTATCGAACGTGTGACCAACTGCGGAAGCGCTGTCGGAACGCAGCGTCGAAAGGATCGTCTACGCGATCTTGATATCGGCAAGTGTACGACTACATCACACACGAGAATCTGCTCTCGTTAACCGCTTTGGAATCTTCGAGGGTGAGTACTCTAATTGACTCGTTGCTACAATCTAGTAGATAGATCTTGGCTTGTTTGTTTGCATGCGGTAGAAATTTTTTGTTTTCCATGCTACGAACCCCTACATGTTTACCTTACACACTTTGCTTAAAGCAGTTGTTTGTTGCTTGCAACTTAATACTGGAGGGGGTTCGGATGATAACCTGAAGGTGGACTTCTAGTCATAGATGCAGTTGGATGGCGGTGTATGTATATTGTTGTATTGCCTAATCGAATCTCATAGGATCTTTGTGTCTAGTATTGCATTGTTATGCCTTGCTCAGTCCTATCAATTTCCCTACTGTAATTTGTTTACCCATCATGCCATGTTTGTTTATCTAAGGAGAACACCTCTAGTGAACTATGGACCTCGGTCCAATCTTTACCATTGATACATCTTCCACTGTTACTGTTTACTTTTTGCAAACCATCATCACTTTCCACACCATACAGTTAATCCTATTTTACAGCAAACCGGTGAGCTTGAAAACCTCACTGTTCGCTGGGGTAAAGTCTTAAGTTTGTGTTGTGCAGGTTTCTATGTTGCTTGCAACACCTTTGAGACATTTCCTTCCTCCTACTGGTTCGATAACCTTGGTTTCTTACTGAGGGAAGACTTGCTGCTTCACACCTTGCTATTGGGATTTCCCGACGAAGTGCTCCACATCAACACAACACTCATCAAAGTTTTCTGGTGCCATTGCCGGGGAAAAAATAAAGAAGCTCCCACGTCAACAAGGCGCCATCAACAAGTTTTCTGGCGCCGTTGCCGGGGAGGCTAAGGACGTCTTCACAAGGGGAGTCCTCCTCAACTATTCTCTTTAATTTGTTTTTAGTTTGCTTAGTTTCTTTTGCTTGGTTTTGTTTGCCTCTTTTTATCAAAAACTCCAAAAAAATAGTCTAGTTTGGTTTGCTTTCTCTTATAAAAACCACAAAAAAATTAGTTCCTGCTCTGTTGCTGTTGTTTTTGGCTTGCCCCACTTTTGCCAAAATGAACTCTGCTGAGAACACCAAGTTGTGTGACTTCACTAGCACAAACAACAATGATTTTCTTAGCACTCCGATTGTACCACCTGCTCCTGATGCTACCTTTTATGAAATTAGGCCTGCTTTATTGAATCTTGTGGTGAGAGAGCAAGTTTTTGGTGCTAGTTCTGATGATGTTGCTGCCCATCTCAATAGCTTTGTTGAACTTTGTGAGATGCAAAAGTATAAGGATGTAGATGGAGATATTATTAATCTCAAGCTGTTTCCTTTCTCCTTGAGAGGAAAATCTAAAGAATGGTTGCTATCCTTGCCTAGAAATAGTATTGATTCTTGAATTAAGTGCAAGGATGCTTTTATTGGAAAGTACTACCCTCCTGCTAAGATTATATATATGAGAAGTGACATTATGAAATTTAAACAACTTGATAATGAACATGTTGCTCAAGCTTGGGAAATAATGAAATATTTGGTTAAGAATTGTCCCACTCATGGACTTACTGCTTGGATGATTATCCAGACTTTTTATGCAGGTTTGAACTTCTCTTCAAGAAACCTATTGGATTCAGCTACTGGAGGTACCTTTATGGGCATCACTTTGGGTGCTGCAACAAAACTCCTTGATAATATGATGGTTAATTACTTTGAATGGCACACTGAGAGAGCTCCACATGGTAAGAAGGTAAATTCTGTTGAAGAAACCTCCACTTTGAGTGATAAGGTTGATGTTATTATGGATATGCTTGTTAATGGGAAAGCTCCTTTAGATCCAAACAATGTTCCCTTAGCCTCTTTGGTTGCTCAAGAAGAGCAAGTTGATATGAACTTCATTAGAAACAACAATTTCAACAACAATGCCTATAGGAATAATTTTGGTGGTAACAACAATTATAGGCCTTATCCTCCTAATAATGGCAATTCCTATGGAAACTCCTACAACAATGTTAGAAGTGCCCCCTCTGAACTTGAAGTCGTGATCAAAGACTTTATTAGTAAACAAACCACTTTCAACAAGACTATGGAGGAAAAGCTGTTAACTGTTGAGAAAAATATTTCCTCTTTGTCTGAAGCACAATCCTCTTTGATTAATAAAATAGCTGCTAAACCTGAAACCATGGAAAGTGCCTCTACTGCTACTCATGCCATACAAGTTACTATTGATGAAAATGTTAGGCTGTTAGCTCAACTTCATGCTAAGTGGGAAAGGGAAGCTGAAATTGATAGAAACAATAGTGTGTGCACCATCACTAGAATGGATACCACTAAACCACAAGAAGTCCCTATTCCTCCTCCTACAATGCCTAAGCCTAATGAGTCTACTACTAGTGATGCTAAGTTTGATTTTGATATATATGGTCACAATATTTCTGAAGTGATTTTGTTCCTGCAAAAACTTGTTATAAGTCCTGATGCTAGTGATATGCATGTTGCTTTAACCAAACACATTACAAATGCTCTTGTTAAGATTAAGAAAGAGAATTTAAAACACAAAGATTCTATTCCTAGTAAAGTAGAAGATAATTGGGAACCCATTATTAATATGCAAGTGAATGACTTTGACCTCAAAGCTTCATGTGATCTTGGTTCTAGTATCTCTATTATGCCTAGGAAGATTTATGAAATGCTTGATTTTCCACCTTTGGAAGATTTTTATTTGGATGTCGCAGTTAATGATAATGCTAAGAAGAAACTCATGGGGAGTATTAATGATGTTTTCATTATGGTTAACAATGCTTATGTCCCTGTTGATTTCTATGTTTTGGATGTTGAATACAATGCTTCTTGTCCCATTACTTTGGGAAGACATTTTCTTATAACTGTTTGTGCCATCATTGATATGAAAGAAGGCACCATTCAATATCAATTTCCATTCAAGAAAGGTATTGAACACTTCCCTATGAGGAGAGAGGAGTTGCATTTTCCTCCTCCTTTGAAAGCAAGGTTTGATGTTAATGCTTCTTTATTTGAAAATACTTGATTTCTTGCTTCTTGTGCCTAACTTAAAGGCGTTAAAGAAAAGTATTTGTTCGGAGATAACCCAAGAGTTTCCTTGAGTCTTGGAAGTTATTACTTCAGTAATGACCTCTCGTTATCCTTTTTGTTTGCTTTTTGTGCCAAGAATGACCTCTAATGAGAGGGAAGTAAGATTTGGGGAGTTGCTGTCCCGAAACAGATTTCTGTCCTCCACCATAAAAATTCGTGAGGAGTCTCTATAAGTCAGAATGAGCTGAAAATTTATGAATAAATCCCTAGTATGTTAGCTAACTTTCGTTAGTTCAACACTTTTTGATTTGAGCAACAGAAGATTTTCGAAAAATTGGTTTCTACCTGCTGGTCTGTTTTGACAGATTTCTGCCATTATTTGCATTTGCTTCTTATTGATTCCTTTTTGAGTTCTCTTTTGGGGAAATGAGCTTTTTGAAGGAGTTTCTATAGTAGCTTGTGTTTTTAGTGAAAAGTTTTGTTGTTCTAAAGCTAAACCCAAAGGTCTATTATCTTTTGAATACACTAATGTTGCTAATGAAGATTGTGTGAAGTTTTGTATGAAGGAAAAATTTCAGGTGTAAAGAGAGAATGATGTAATGAGATGAAGAATGGACAAAAGCTCAAGCTTGGGGATGCCACCCTGGTTTCACCCCAAGAAATATCCAAGAGGTACAAGCGTCAAAGCTTGGGGATGCCCAAGGCATCCCCTTCTTCATCAATAAAAAGCTCAGGTCTTTCTAGACACTTCATTTTTATTGTTTCATGCACTGTTGTGTTGTTCTTGGAGCGTCTTAGTTTTCGTTTGGTTTGCTTAGTTTGTTTAGTTTGCTTGAATAAAGTAGTTTGTACCCCCGTTCTCGCTGGGTTGTTTCAAATAAGTCGATTAGTGTTGGAAAGGAGTAGAAAGTTCTTGCTTGGAAGTGCAAGAGGAGCTTGCATTGACTGTGACTTAGACATTAGCATGACATGCTAGGTGTTGTTTTGACCTTATGCTTAGTGATTATTGATGTAGCATGACTTGTTCCAAACAATTGGGATTGCTTAGTGTGCCTTGAAAGAATCATGCGTTGTTTTAGTATACAAAAGCATAGTATTGTGGTATTCTCCTTTGATGCTTTGTTTGGGGTGACTTGGCACATGCTCACACCATGTTATGACTATGAACAAGTAACCATAGCCTCTATGATCATTTAGTCCTTGACTTGTAGTACCATTTTATGCTTTGATTAGTAATGTTTTGTCGCTCTGCATAATTTTGGCCATTATTGCTCTCTTAGCTGGTTGCTCCCAGTCTTTTGCTAGCCTCCACTTGTATGAGTAAACTATACTCATGCTTCCAACTCCCAAGAAACCAAGTTATTCCAAAGTGTCCACTATAAACTCCTATGCATGGTGTGTTACACCATTCCAAGTATATTCTTGTTTTCAACTATCTTCCAATTAAAAATTATTTTGTTATGTGAAAACTTAGTGATTAAAGCCCTCACAAACTTGATGGCACACTTTTTATTCCTTGCCCCTAATAAACTTGAACCATTTTGTCATTTGTGTTGTATATGCTTGCACTTATACGTTGGAATTAGCAGAACCGTGCTGTCACGGGGAACGTTTTCAACATTGCACTTGTACTTTGTACACAGTTGATATCATGCTCTTTTCTTTATGGATGTCGCGGGTGTGAAATAAAGAGGGAGCTTGTAAGTCCATGGAGTTATGTATTTTGTGTTAAAGAAACGCCTGGGCCGCTAGCCTAAGCCATGCCTAATCATGGTGGAAAATTGCAGCATCACCATAATGAGCATTCTGTGAAGCATCCTCAATAAAAAGCTATGCATATAGTAAATAAAAAGATCGCTGAGATTCTCATTGTCTGCTTGCCTTGTCATTTTGTTTATGAGATAGCTCCTGTACCACGTGAAGGGGTACCCTGTTGGCGGTTCTCTATGATACACATGTACTTACTATGACAAGAACTTATAGGCGACCAAAGTTGAGTAGCATGCGGTGTGGCCCTCGTATTCAAGGGACATGAGATTGCCAACTTATACTTTTTCAAGCATATACTCCATTTTGTTCACTCTAACCTTAATCACTTCAATATGCTTACGATAGGGGCAATGAGGGCTGAAAGCTAACAAGTACCATAATTTTTGGAAGCTCTTTTTGAAACTTGACATCCCTGCTTCCCTTTATGAAAGGCCTTTCTTCCACTATTATATTGAGTCTCCACCTTCTACCTTTAGGCACCATTAAGAGAGCATAGTTGTCATTCTTAGTTCTATGTGTAGTGTCCCAAAACTTATTGATTGATGCATATTGATGTTATTGCTTGTTCTTGTGCTACTTGTATCTAGTCACTCTTATGAACTTTGAAGGTGTCCTATGCATGTATTTGCTACTCTATGAGGGACAAGTTGAATGCCACTATGCCATGTTTTCTCTATGTGAAACAAATAAACGTTTTTCAATGCATGTTATTCATGATCTTTGTTTGTAGCCTTTCATGTCGCATGCATAGTTACTTTGTCCTATTGTTAGAACTCCATCTTTCATGCACATGTTTAGAGTTCTTTGATCCCAGCTTTCAATGCTTGCAAATGGTTTGATCTTGGTTTTGATGGTGCATGTCACCTCAAAATTTATTATTTTATCACTTACCTACTCGAGGACAAGCAGGAGTTAACCTTGGGGATGCTTGATACGTCGGATACGTATCTATAATTTTTGATGCTCCATGCTTTTTTACTATCTACTTTGCTTTGCTTTGTCCACACTTTGAGGTGTTTTATATGTTTTCTGGTACTAACCTATTAACAAGTTGCCATAGTGCCAGTTGCATGTTTTCTTCTATTTTTTGTTCTAGAAAGGCAGAAAATCAATATTCTCGGAATTGGATGGGACAAAAGCCAAAGTCAATATTTTACCGTGAGCAACACGAATCCAGAATACGAGACGGAGGAGGCTCACCAGGGGGCCACACCCCCTGGCCGCGCGGGTGGGCCCACCCCACGCCTAGGAGGGTGCAGCCGCCCTGGCGGCCCCCTTCCTCGCCTCTTCGCCTATAAAGTCCCCCCAATGCTAAAACCCTAAACACCTGATCAATATTCCACGAAACCGCCTGTAGACACCGCCACCATCGTCCCTTGATCGGGGGATCTGAAGCTCTTCCTGGCACCCTCCCGAAGGGGAGTTCACCCCGGAGGCCTTCTTATTCATCATGTCATTCAGTATGAAGTGTGAGTAGTTCCACCTTAGACTATGGGTCCATGTAGTAGCTAGATGGTTGTATCTCCTCCTTTGTGCTTTCATGTATAAATATTGTGAGCTTCGTTCATGATCAAGATCTAATCTATATGTAATCATGCATGTTGTGTTTGCGGGGATCCGATGGATATTGAGATTATTATGTTGGTTTGATTAATGGTTTTGTCTTTATGATTCTATCATGTCTGTGTTGTTTGTGATCTTGCATGCTCTCCGTTCTTAGTAGCTATCTTGGCCAAGTAGTTGCTAGTGACTCCAAGAGGGGGTATTTATGCTCGATAGTGGGTTCATGCCTCTAGTTTCCAAGGGAAGTGACAATAATCTCTTCGTTTGTAGATGTGATGTTGCTACAAGGGAGAAAACAACGGTCTCTTGTTCATGGAACATGTGGACTGTTTACCTTACACACTTTGCTTAAAGCAGTTGTCTGTTGCTTGCAACTTAATACTGGAGGGGGTTCGGATGATAACCTGAAGGTGGACTTCTATTCATAGATGCAGTTGGATGGAGGTCTATGTATCTTGTTGTATTGCCCAATCGAATCTCATAGGATCTTTCTGACTAGTAATTGCATTGTTATGCCTTGCTCATTTCCTGTCAATTGCCCTGCTGTAATTTGTTTACCCTTCATGCCATGTTGTTTATCTAAGGAGAGCACCTCTAGTGAACTATGGACCCCGGTCCAATCTTACCAATGATACATCTTCCACTGTTATTGTTTACTTGCTGCAAACCATCATCACCTTCCACACCATACAGTTAATCCTTTGTTACATCAAACCGGTGAGCTTGACAACCTCACTGTTTATTGGAGCAAAGTCTTGAGTTTGTGTTGTGCAGGTTTCCATGTTGCTTGCAACACCTTTGAAACGTTTTCTTCCTCCTACTGGTTCAATAACCTTGGTTTATTACCGAGGGAAGACTTTATGTTGTGCCGCTTCACACCTTGCTCTTGGGTTTCCCGACAAAGTGCTCCACATCAACACATCACTCATCAGTCATCCCCAAGCTTGAGATTTTGTCCATTCTTCATCTCATTACATCATTCTTTCTTTACACCTGAAAATTTTCCTTCAAACAAAACTTCACACAATCTTCATTAGTAACATTAGTACATTCAAAAGATAATAGACCTTTAGGTTTAGTTTTAAAACAGCAAAACTTTCACTAAAGACACAAGATACGGTAGCAATTCCCTCAAAAAGTTCAATTTCCCAAAGAGAACCCAAAAAGGAATCAATAAGAAGCAAATGCAAATAATGATAGAAATCTGTCAGCAAGTAGAAATCGATTTGTTTGAAGACCTTTTTTGCTCAAATAAAAAAGTGTTGAACTAATGAAAGTTAGCTAACAAACTGGGAGGGTTATTTAGAAAATTTATAGCTCAATCCGACTTACAGAGATTTTTCAAGAATTTTTACAGTGGAGCACAAAAATCTGTTTCGGGACAGCAAACTCTCTAAATCTTACTTCCCTCTCATTAGAGGTTATTCTTGGCACAAAAAATCAAAAAAAAAGGATAAGAAGAGTTTATTACAGAAGTAATAAATTCCAAGACTCAAGAAAACTATTGGGTTATCTCCCAAGAAGTATTTTTCTCTAACGCCTTTAAGTTAGGCACAAGAAGCAAGAATCAAGTATTTTCAAATGAAGAAGCATTAAGATCAATACTCGAAATTTCTTCAACTAGGAAAGTTATCTCATCCAAATGAGTTTTAGAGGATCCTTTCTCATCTCTCTTGGGTTCACTTCTTTCATCAAATGGGTTTTCAAGAACAATCCAATCAAAATTCTTTTTTAGGGCTTCATGCATTCCTACAAGTTTAAAAGGTATGGTTATTTTAATTTCATCTCCATTGGGTTTGGTTTTATCCAACTTTTCTAATGTACCCATAACATCCACACATGATCCTAGCATATTAAAACGATCAAAGACCTTTTTGGCTTCCCTAGTAGCAATAACACATCTACAACCTTAGACATTTCTGTCACTTCCCCAGATTTAATAGAGGCATGAACCCACTATCGAGTATAAATACTCCCTCTTGAGTCACCAGCATCTACTTGGCCAAGATAGCTACTAGAAACAGAGAGCATGCAAGATCTCAAACAACATAGACATGATAGAATCAATAACATAAAACCATTAATCAATCTGACATAGTAATCTCAATATCCATCGGATCCCAGCAAACACAACATGCATGAGTACAAATAGATGATCTTGATCATGAACAGAGCTCATAAGATCTAAACATGGTAGCACAAAGGAGAATATATAGGGGTTCGTAGCATGGAAAACAAAAAAATTCTACCGCATGAACACACATAAGCCAAGATCTATCTACTAGATTGTAGCAACGAGTCGATTAGAGTACTCACCCTCGAAGATTCCAAAGCAGTTAACGAGGAGCAGATTCTCGTGGGTGATGTAGTCATTCACTTGCCGATCTGAAGATCGCGTAGATGATCCTTCCGGCGCCGCGTTCTGGCAGCGCTCCCGCAGTCGGTCACACGTACGGTACTCGATGAAGACCTTCCTCTCCCTTGTTCCAGCAAGCAACAGAGGTTGTAGCTCTCTCCTCACGATTCCGGTAGCACGATAGCATGGTGTCGGAAGTAGAGGGGAGATCCCGGAGGGCTTTGCCTAATCCGGAGCGAGTATGGTGGAGTAGAAGAGGGCCTCAGCGATCTAGGTTTTAGATGCCGAGGGAAGAGGGCAGCCGGCGGCTATGGTTTAGGCTAGACGCCAGCAGCGGTTTAGAGGGGATCTAGGGTGCCGGTGGATTGGGGGGCAGTGACGGCCTAGGGATTGGGTCTTGAGCGCCTAGGGCAAGGGGATACCTTTGGGTGAGCCCCACCCCTCCTTATATAGGTGGGGGGCGTCCAAGGGTGTTCCTCGCCTAGGTGGAAACCCTCCCTAACTCGAAAACCCTCCCTAACTCGGAAACCATGTTGGGATTTGACTTTTTCAAACTGCCTTTTTGACTTTCAAATTAGAGTTTGATTTCTCTCTTACAAGTGTCCAGCCAAGTGACCTAGGACACGATGCAACCATTCCACTTTGTCATGACACATCCATGTACCCTTCCCCTTCCAGTTCGGTGGACCTTCTAGACCCTTCTAGAACATTTCGGTGAAAACACCAAAACCATTCCCGAACTCTGGAATTGGAGTTTCCTTATATGAATCTTATTCTCCGTACCATTCCGGATCTCCTCGTGATATCCCGGATCTCATCCAAGACTCTGGACAACATTAGGTCTTCTTACTCACATTCCATATCTACTAAACAACATCGAATCCTTAAGTATGTCTCCCTACGGTTCGTGAATTATGCAGACATGATCGAGACTCTTCTCCGATCAATAACCAATAGAGGAATCTGGAAATTCATATGGCTCCCACATATTTCTACGATTACTTCATGATCGAATGAACCATTTACATATGATACCAATTTCCCTTTGTCTCGTGATACTTTACTTATCCGAGGTTTGATCGTCGGTATCTCTCCATACCTAGTTCAACCTCGTTACCGACAAGTACCCTTTTCTCGTTCCTGTGATATGTGATCCCTTGTGAGCCAGTCACATGCTTGCAAGCCAATCGGATGACATTCCACCGAGAGGGCCCAGAGTATATCTATCCGTCATATGGATGGACAAATCCCACTCTTGATCCATGTGCCTCAACACTTACTTTCCGAACACTCAATGCCACCTTTATAACCACCCAGTTACGAAGCGGTGTTTAATGTCATCAAAGCATCCATCCGGTTATGGTTATTAACATGATCTCATGGTCGAAGGATTTAGGTTACTATGTATTTGAAATCTTATAGCAAGTGAACTATTTAAATGACTTGATCTTATGCTACTCTTAACTATAGGAGTATGTCCATCACATCATTCTCCTAATGATATGACCTTGTTGTTAATAACATCTCAATGTTCATGATCAGGAAACCATGATCATATATTAACCAACAAGCTAGTTTAACAAGAGGCTTTACTAGGGACTCTTACATGTTTACAAATCACACAAGTATTAAAGTTTCCGGTTAATACAATTATAGCATGGCATGTAAACATTTATCCTAAGCATGAAGATATGATAATAACCACTTTATTATTGCCTCTTGGGCATATCTCCAACAGTCTCCCACTTGCACTAGAGACAATAATCTAGTTTCAAATCTTTGTGTATTCAACACTTATGGATTTCTGGTGTTGTATGTACACGATTGCTACTGGTCAACCGATCTTCGGATCCGACACTTTCAGATCCATGTGTATTTGCATGTCTTTGCGTCTCTACACATCACTCATTCTCTAATGAGATGGATTTGTATAAATTTGGTACTTTGGTGGTACCTTTAGTTCCTCGGGGTTAAAACATGTTGACAATATTGTTGTACAATATATCTTCATGGTACTATCATGCTGTGAACTACACCTAGTTTGATAACAAACTACTTGACACAAATGCCCTCTTTTGCTGTTATAATAGCAGTCATATACTTAGCCTTTTGTTGTAGTATCTGTCACAATGTTTTCACTTTGGAACTCATCCAAATCTATCATGTAACTTACTTTCCATTATATTGTGTCACCCTTAGTTTGTATTGAGATAAACTTAATCTGTACTTTGTGACAAAACTAGTATTAATGTATTACTTTTACAATGAACTAACCATCTATTTGTCACCTCTACAAAAATAATATATACTTAGTTCTTCCAAAAAGTCATAAGAATATCCTTACTATCGTCCAATGACCATCTTATGAATCATTCTGGTATTTGCTCATAACATTTAGAATATAGGGCATATCTAGATGTGTACATATCATAGTTTGATTGATAAACTCTCTTTGTGATTTCAATCATCAAGTATCAAAATACTTGAATCTTTGTTTCACTTATGCCAAGTGTCGATACACTTGAATTTTGATTTAATCCTTTCAGTGTGGCAAGAACCTTTTCCCATATTGAACTCTTTCAATATCTCATCTATGTACATTTGGCACAACCATATTAGCGTCTCAATCTATCCATATAGATATTAATACCAAATATTCGGGTTTTGCCTAAGTCTTTCATCGAGATGAAATTCTTAACTTGTGTTAATATAAGATACATCATTTCCAATCAACAATATGTCTTCCACATAATGTATTAGAAATATGTATTAACACTCCCACTTAATTTCTTGCAAATGCAAGCATCTTCATCGTCTCCAATGAAATTAAACCCTTTAACAATTTCATCATGGTGAAGATTCCAACTCCTCGATGCTTATTTCAACCATTGAAGTTTGCATACACTTTTAGCATCCTTTGAATTTAACAAACCCATTTGGATCGTGTTATGCACATGTCCTAGGTAACAATTCTATTAGAAGAACTTTGTTTTGTTTATTCAACTATTATATACCAATATATGTAGTGGTTGCTACATTAATCTGTCTAGACTAAATATTGCTATGAAAGATCAAATCTTGTCATAGCCAACCTTTGAACATTGTTGTGAACTCTTTCCCAACATGTCGACTATTTCATATATGAGAAATATCCATGTCTATTTCTTTATAGATCCAAAGACGACTGTAAGGTCTTACACCTTTCCAGAGGGTCTTTCAAGTTCAAAGCTTGATTTCTCGTGTATGGAACTATCACGGATTCTATGGCTTAAAGTCATCTGACGTTGTTAAGGCCCATCATCGCTTATTTGCATACATTTGGTTCATGATTGTCAAATAACAATGATCTACTTTTAAATACTAGTATTTGATTATTTACCCGACCTACTTGGTTCAATAGGAACTTAGACCTCCGTAACCACAACCTTTGAGGCACATGAGCCATGGGCATTGTTGCTACCTCCGGAACACCTTTTGGCGTTGCGTAAATTTGCACATATAGCTAAGGTTCTTTTGGCCTTATTGAAGTTCTATTGTTATCCCACTTAACTTTTCACGGAAAATTCTTTCTCAAAGAAACTTAACGTTTTAAGCGACAAACATTTTTGTCTTCGGTGTTATGGAGGAATACTCAACGGTTATTCGAAATAACATACAAAGACATGTTCATACGACTTTGGTTGTAAATATCTTACTTATGCATAGCATACCAATGTTTAAGAAAGGACAACTTGGGTTTTATCCCAAACCATAACTTTATATGGTGTCATTTCAATGGATCATGATGGAGATATTTTCAGTGAAAAAGCGGTAGCCTCTAAAGCTTTTAATCTTTAAAATATAATGGCAGTTTTATAAATTAAACCTTTGATCTTACTATGTCAAACAAGGTTTCATTGCATATCTCGATTATTCTATAGGTGTTTCAGGAAACGCAAATCTATGGAACGATTCCTCAAATCTTAGGTGTTATGCTAAACTTGTAACTCAAATATCTTCCTTTATGATCCTATCATAAATTTTTTATTTTCTTGTCACGTTGATTTTGCACTTCATCTTGAAAGTCTTTGAACTTTTCAAATATTTCACACTTCATCCTCATTAAGTAAATATTCATATATTCACTCAAATTTTTGGAGAAATCATATGAAGTTGAAATCCATCGCTCTTGACTACAAATAATGGACTTCATACAACAATATGTACAAGTTCCAATAAGCTAGTCATCTGTTCCCTTTGGCCTATGAACGGAGTTTTAATTATCTCTAGGAAAGTTTCACAAGCGTCATTTGATCAAAAATCAAAAAGACTCCAAAATTCCATCAAGCATGGGGTTTCTTCATGTTTTCTTTCCACTATAATTTAAACGGCGATGTCACTTCTTAAGTGATCTTTCAATCAATTGTCTTTTGACATTTTTAGCATTATCTTTATGGATGTGATTTCTCCAACGAGATTTGTAAATCATCCATCTTTTATGGATTACGGCAATTATTTGATCTGTTGGAGATATGCCCTAGAGGCAATAATAAATATAGTTATTATTATATCTTTGTGTTTATGATAAATGTTTACATTCATGCTATAATAGTATTAACAAGGAAAATTTAATACTTGTGTGATTTGTAAAATTAAATTGAATTCCCTAGTAAAGCCTCTTTATAATACTAGCATGTTGGTTAATAAATGATTGTGGTTTCCCTATCATGAACATTGAGATGTTATTAACAACAAGGTCATATCGTTAGGAGAATGGTATGATGGACATACTCATATAGATAAGCGTAGCATAAAGATCAAGTCATTTTAATAGTTCAATTGCTATATGCTTTCTGATACATAGTAACCTAATTCCTTTGACCATGAGATCATGCTTATCACCATCATCGGAAGGATGCTTTGATGACATCAAACACCACAACGTAACTGGGTGGCTATAAAGGTGGCATTGAGTGTTCGGAAAGTATTGGTTGAGACACATGGATCAAGAATGGGATTTGTCCATCCATATGACGGATAGATATACTCAGGGCCCTCTCGGTGGAATGTCATCCAATTAGCTTGCAAGCATGTGACTGGCTCACAAGATATCACATATCACGGGAATGAGAAAAGAGTACTTATCAGTAACGAGGTTGAACTAGGTATGCAGAGATACCGACGATCAAAACCTCGGATAAGTAAACTATCATGAGACAAAGGGAAATTGGTATCATATGTAAGTGGTTCATTCGATCGCAAAGTAATCATAGAAATATGTGGGAGCCATATGAATTTCCAGATTCCTCTATTGGTTATTGTTCGGAGAAGTGTCTCGCTCATGTCCGCATAATTCACGAACCGTAGGGAGACACACTTAAGGATTCGACGTTGTTTGAGTAGTTATGGAATGATGAGTAAGAGACCGAATGTTGTTCGGATTCTAGGATGGGATCCGGGATATCACGAGGAGATCCGGAATGGTACGGAGAATAAGATTCATATAAGGAAAGTCCTGTTTCAGGGTTGGAGAATGGTTCCGGTGTTTTCATCGGGAATGTTCTAGAAGGTTCCGGAATGTCCGGCACTCTGGAGGGAAAGGGTACATGAATGTGTCATAACAAGTTGGAATGGTTGCATCATGTACTAGGTGTCATCGCTGAACAAAATAAAGGGATAAATCAAATCCTAGTTTGAAAAGTCAAACGCCAATTTGAAAAGTCAAACGGCTATTTTGTTTGGTGGAGGGAGAGTAGGAAACCTACTTGGGGAGGAGTTCCCTCCCTCCACCGCCGGCCCACTTGGAGACCGAGTTGGGGAGGGACTCCCCTCCCCTTGGCGCGCCCCTCCACCTATATAAGGAGGGGCAGGGCTGCCCCTCCTAGACACAACACCACGCCCCTCTAAACCCTAACCCTAGCCGCCGCTGCCCACCATAGCCGCCACCGCCTAGGGCAAGTTGTTGGAATTATGCCCTAGAGGCAATAATAAAGATGTTATTATTATAATTCTTGTTCATGATAAAGTTTATATTCCATGCTAGAATTGTATTAAGCGGAAACTTTAATACTTGTGTGGTTTGTGAACAACACCGTGTCCCTAGTACGCCTCTATGGACTAGCTCATTGATCAATGATGGTTAAGGTTTCCTAACCATAGACATGAGTTGTCAATTGATAATGAGATCATTTCATTGGAGAATGATATGATGGACAGACCCAAACTAAGCGAAGCAATTAGATCGTATCATCGTGTTCATCTTTGCGTAGCTTTTCCTATGTCAAATAGTGTATTCCTTAGACCATGAGATAATACAACTCCCTGGTATCGGAAGAAAGCTTTGAGGTCATCAAACGTCATCCTATGAGAGGGTGATCATAAAGGTGTCTCTCAGGTGATCGGAAAGTATCTGTTGGGTTGTATGTATCGAGATGGAATTTGTCCCTCCCAAGTCGGAGAGATATACTTCGGGCCCACTCGGTAATCGATATCAACACCGCTTGCAAGCATGTGGTTAAGGAGTTAATCACAAAGTGATATCGGATTACGGAACGAGTAAAGTACTTGCTGTGAACGAGATTGAACTAGGTATGACGGTACCGACGATCGAATCTCGGGCAAGTAAAATATCGCGAGACGAAGGGAATATATATGGGATTGTTTGAATCCTGACATCGTGGTTCATCCGATATGATCATCGATGAATGTGTGGGAGTCAATATGGGTGCCCAGACCCCGCTGTTGATTATTGATAGAAGATCATGTCTGCATATTCTCGAACCCGCAGGGTCACACACTTAACGTGTCTTGACGCTAGGATATATTGGATAATTGGTTTATGAATTTTTCTTCGGAGTCTCGGATAGGATCCGGGACATCACGAGAGGTTCCGGAATGGTCCGGAGAATAAGATTCATATAAGGCAGTGCAGTTTTTGGAGTTCGGAATTGTTCCGGGTTCATCGGTATTGTACCGGAAGCTTCTAGAACCTTCCGGAAGGGGACCAACGTGGCCCCACCTTCCGGGAGGGGGCATGGGCCTATGGGGGAGTGTCCTGCCGCTTTGGGCCAGGGGCACAAGGCCCCATAGGGCCCAGCCGATCCTAGAGAGTTTAAATCGTTTAAACTAGAGATAGGGTTTCTAGAACAGGGGAGAGTCCATGCCCCCCACTCCTTATCCTTTGGGCTTGGGGGAGGGGCTAGGGCTGCGCCCACCTCTATATAAAGAGGGGTGGGGGCGCACCAACCCGACACACCTCTCCTCCAAACCCTAGCCGCCTTGCTAGCTTTCCTCTCTCCCTCCCGACTGTTTGTAGGTGAAGCCCTGCTGCAGAAATTCTCCACCATATACACCACGCCGTCGTGTTGTAGATCCAATCTATCTCTCCACCATACTTGCTGGTCCGAGGAAGGAGGAGACGTCGAGGTGCTGCACGTGTGCATCTCACGGAGGCACCGCCACTTGTGGTGCTAGATCGGATCGGATCGCGAGGAGGAGAAGCGAGTACGACTACATCACCCACGTTCCAACGAACGTTCCGCTGTGCGAATCTTCAAGGGTATGAAGATCTAATCCAATCTCTCTCGTTGATTGCATCTCCTAGATTAGATCTTGGCTTTCCCTCTGTTCGCATCCGTAGAAATTTTTGATTTACTATGTCGCGAAACCCTTCAGTGGTATCAGAGCTAGATCTATGCGTAGATGTGTTTCACGAGTAGAACGCAACATGGTTGTTGCGGGCGTTGATGTTTTATGTTGCAAGCCTCTTGTTTGTGTTCTTCTTATGACGCGGGATAGTGAGATTGAAGCGGTCCAGGCCAACCTTACGCGACGTCGTTCGCGAGACCGGCTCCGCACTTGACGTGTGGCTTGTTCCACACATGCGGCTGGTGGATGTCAGTTTCTCTCACTATAGTTGTCATGGGATTAATACCGGAGTTTGGCAACCATAATATCACCGTTGTGGCTTTCCGTAGGTAAGAATCGTTCTTAGCATCTACCCCCATAAGCCACGTAAAACATGCAACAACAAAGTAGAGGCGTCTAACTTGTTTTTGCAGGGAGTGTTTTCTGTAATATGGTATGGCCCAAGATGTGATGTGTATAATGTATGCGATGATCATGTTTTGTAATGTTTCACAACTTGCATGTCGATGAGTACACAACCGGCAGGAGCCATATGGTTGTCTTTATAATTGTGTATGACCTGCGAGTCAACTTCTTATACGCCATGTAATAGCTTTACTTTATCGCTAAGTAGTTAGCAATAGTTGTAGTTGCTATTCGTGGTGAAGGCAATCATGGTGGAGTGATGGAGATCATGCCGGAACGCACAAGATGGAGATCATTGCGCAAAGATTGGCTATACCATGTCACATAAAGTTATATGCATGTGATGTTTATCCTTTATGTATCTTATTATGCTTAGATCGCGACGGTAGCATTATAAGATGATTCCTCACTTAAAGATCAAGATAAAAACTGTGTTCTCCCCAAGTATGCACCATTGCATCACGTGATGATCGGGTGCTATAGACTCTACGCTCACATACAACGGGTGCAAGCCAGTTTTGCACACGCGGAAATACTTGGGTCTAGCTTGACGAGCCTAGCATGTACAGACATGGCCTCGGAACACAAGAACCGAAAGGTTAAGCATGAGTCATATGAATGATATGATCGACACTTTGTTGTCCACCATTGAAACCACATCTCTTCTCGTGATGATCGGATTAGGTGTGGTGAATTTGGATCGTGTTCACTAAACAACTTGAGGGATGTTGAATTTAGTGGGAGTTCATCTAGTAATTTGATTAAGTTGAACTATTTATCATGAACATAGTCTAAATTGTACTTGCAAATACTGTAGATCACATGGCCAAATCCAACTTCAACTTCAACGTTTTTGCTTAGAAGGAAAAGCTTAGAAACAATGGGTCTAACTTCACCAATTGGTTCCGCAATCTAAGAATCATTCTGTCTGGCGGACAAAAGGACTATGTCCTTGGGAAAGCGTTAGGTGACCCCCCTGCTGCAACTGCGCCGGCTGATGAGAAAGCTGTCTATCAGTCGCGCAAAGATGATTATGGTGTGATTAAGAGCACCATGTTGTTTGCTATGGAACCGGAGCTTCAAAATCGTTTTGAAGAGTATCCCGGGCCCTTCGAGATTCTCGAGGAGCTGAAAACCATGTTTCAGACTCAGGCCCGTTCTGAGAGATATGAGATCTCCAAGAAGTTCTTTAACTGCAAGATGGAGGAAGGGAGTTCCGTTAGTGAGCACGCCATAAAGATGTCGGGCTACACTCAACGTCTTGAGCAACTGGAATGCACGATTCCAGAGGAGCTCAAGATTGACAGGGTTCTGCAATCACTCCCTCCCAGCTACAAAAGTTTTGTAGTGACTCATAATCAGATTGGCTCCACTGATACGATCACCGAGCTCTTCGCAAAGCTGAAGGCTGCGGAGGTGGACATCAAAAAGGATAATCATGTGTTGATGGTCAACAAGCCCTCCTTTAAGAAATGTAAGGGAGCAAAGAAGCCCTTCAAGAAGGGCGGCGGCAAGCGCAATGCTCCTGCTGAGAAGAAGCTCAAGCCTGGTCCTAAGCTGGACGCTAAGTGCTTCTATTGCAAGGACAAGGGTCACTGGAAGCGCAACTGTCCGAAGTACTTAGCGGACAAGAAGGCTGGCACCATCAAAGGTATATTTGATATACATGTTATTGATGTTTTCCTTACTAGCCCTCGTTGTAGTGCCTGGGTATTTGATACCGGTTCAGTTGCTAATATTTGTAACTCGAAACAGGAGCTACGGAATAGATGGCGGCTTGCGAGGGATGAGGTGACGATGCGCGTTGGCAACGGATCAAGAGTTGATGTGATGGCCGTCGGCACGCTCTCCTTAGTTTTACCTTCGGGATTAGTTTTAAACCTTAATAAGTGTTATTATGTGCCTGCGTTGAGCATGAACATTATTTCTGGATCGTGTTTATTGCAAGACGGTTATTCATTTAAATCGGAGAATAATGGTTGTTCTATTTATATGAGTAACATCTTTTATGGTCATGCACCTCTTGTAAATGGTTTATTTCTTCTAAATCTCGAAAGGGATGAAACACACATCCATAACATTGAGGCTAAGAGATGCAAAGTAGAGAGTGATAATACTACTTATTTGTGGCACTGTCGTCTAGGTCATATTGGTGTAAAGCGCATGAAGAAACTCCATTCTGATGGACTTTTGGAGTCTCTTGATTTTGAATCATTTGACACATGCGAACCATGCCTCATGGGCAAGATGATCAAAACCCCGTTCTCCGGTATGATGGAGCGAGCAACGGACTTGTTGGAAATCATACATACCGATGTATGCGGACCGATGAGTATTTCGACGCGCGGTGGATATCGCTATTTCCTTACTTTTACCGATGACTTAAGTAGATATGGGTATATCTATTTAATGAAACATAAATCTGAAACATTTGAAAAGTTCAAGGAATTTCAGAATGAAGTGGAGAACCATCATAACAGAAAGATTAAGTTTCTACGATCCGATCGTGGAGGTGAATATTTGAGTTATGATTTTCTCACGCATCTTAAAGCAAGTGGAATCGTTTCACAACTCACGCCACCCGGAACACCACAGCGCAATGGTGTGTCTGAATGCCGGAATCGAACCCTATTAGATATGGTCCGATCAATGATGTCTCTTACTGATTTGCCGTTATCATTTTGGGGTTATGCATTAGAAACCGCTGCATTCACTTTAAATAGGGCTCCATCTAAATCCGTTGAGACGACACCGTATGAACTGTGGTTTGGTGCTAAACCTAAGTTGTCGTTTCTTAAAGTTTGGGGATGCGAAGCTTACGTCAAGAAGTTGATGCCGGACAAGCTCGAACCCAAAGCGGAGAAATGCGTCTTCATAGGATACCCTAAGGAAACTATTGGGTATACCTTCTATCATAGAACCGAAGGCAAAGTGTTTGTCGCAAAGAACGGTTCCTTTCTTGAGAAGGAGTTTCTCTCGAAAGAAGTGAGTGGGAGGAAAGTAGAGCTAGACGAGGTTATTGAACCTTCTCTTGAATTGGAGAGTAGCGCAGCACCTGAAATTGTTCCATTGCCGCCTGCACCAACAATAGAGGAAGCTAATGACAAGGATCATGAAGCTTCGGACGATGCTGCTACTGAACGTCGCAGGTCGACAAGGTCGCGTGCCCCTCCTGAGTGGTACGGCAACCCTGTCTTGACTTTCTTGTTAGTAGAAGACAGTGAACCTATGAACTATGAGGAAGCGATGATGAGCCCAGACTCTGAGAAATGGCTAGAAGCCATGAAATCCGAATTGGGATCCATGAGCGAAAACCAAGTATGGACTTTGGTGGACCCTCCTAGCGACCGAAAGGCCGTTGAGTGCAAATGGATCTTCAAGAAGAAAACGGACGCGGATGGTAATGTTACCGTCTATAAAGCACGGCTTGTCGCGAAAGGTTTTCGACAAGTTCAAGGTGTTGACTACGATGAGACTTTCTCTCCCGTAGCAATGTTTAAGTCCATTCGGATTTTATTAGCAATTGTTGCGTTTCATGATTATGAAATATGGCAGATGGATGTCAAGACTGCTTTCCTCAATGGCAACATTGATGAAGAGTTGTATATGATGCAACCCGAAGGTTTTGTCGATCCTAAGGATGCTAGTAAAGTATGCAAACTTCAGCGTTCCATTTATGGACTGAAGCAAGCATCTCGGAGTTGGAACCTTCGTTTTAATCAAGTGATCAAGAGCTTTGGATTTGTTCCAAATTGCTACGAAGCTTGTATCTACAAGAAAGTGAGTGGGAGCTCGGTGACGTTTCTGGTACTATATGTGGATGACATATTGATTATCGGAAATGACATCAACATGCTTAACGATGTGAAGAGTTATTTGAACAAGTGTTTTTCAATGAAAGACCTATGTGAAGCTGCTTATATATTGGGCATCAAGATCTATAGAGATAGACAAAGACGCCTGATAGCTTTAAGCCAGAGTACATACCTAGACAAAGTTCTGAAAAGGTTCAGAATGGATAAGGCAAAGAAAGGTTCAGTGCCTATGTTGTCAGGTAAGATATTGAGCAAGGCTCAGTGTCCAGCTACGGTAAATGATAGGGAAGTTATGAGCAAAGTGCCTTATACCTCGGCTATAGGTTCTATCATGTATGACATGCTGTGTACTAGACCGGATGTGTCCAATGCTCTTAGTTTGACGAGCAGATATCAAAGTGATCCAGGAGTGGAACACTGGACAGCAGTGAAGAACATCCTAAAGTACCTAAATAGGACTAAAGAAATGTTCTTAGTCTATGGGGGTGATGAACAGCTTGTCGTAAAAGGTTACGTCGACGCTAGTTTTGACACCGACAAGGATGATTCCAAATCTCAGACAGGATACATTTATATTTTGAATGGAGGAGCTGTGAGCTGGAGAAGCTGCAAGCAAAGCGTGATCGCGGGATCTACAGTGGAAGCGGAATACATGGCTGCTGCAGAAGCGTCAAGTGAAGGAGTTTGGATCAGAAACTTCATCACTGAGCTTGGCGTGGTTCCAAGTGCATTGGACCCACTGGTGATATTGTGTGACAACGCTGGCGCCATAGCACTCGCTAAGGAATCAAGATATCATCGAAAGACCAAGCATATCAATCGCAAGTTTCATATAATCCGAGATTATATTGCAGATGGAGATCTGAAGATTAGCAAAGTACATACAGATCTGAATGTCGCAGATCCATTGACTAAACCTCTTCCACATGTAAAACATGATCAGCACCTCAGTGCCATGGGTGTGAGATTGTTGCCAAATGTAAACTAGATTATTGACTCTAGTGCAAGTGGGATACTGTTGGAATTATGCCCTAGAGGCAATAATAAAGATGTTATTATTATAATTCTTGTTCATGATAAAGTTTATATTCCATGCTAGAATTGTATTAAGCGGAAACTTTAATACTTGTGTGGTTTGTGAACAACACCGTGTCCCTAGTACGCCTCTATGGACTAGCTCATTGATCAATGATGGTTAAGGTTTCCTAACCATAGACATGAGTTGTCAATTGATAATGAGATCATTTCATTGGAGAATGATATGATGGACAGACCCAAACTAAGCGAAGCAATTAGATCGTATCATCGTGTTCATCTTTGCGTAGCTTTTCCTATGTCAAATATTGTATTCCTTAGACCATGAGATAATACAACTCCCTGGTGTCGGAAGAAAGCTTTGAGGTCATCAAACGTCATCCTATGAGAGGGTGATCATAAAGGTGTCTCTCAGGTGATCGGAAAGTATCTGTTGGGTTGTATGTATCGAGATGGAATTTGTCCCTCCCAAGTCGGAGAGATATACTTCGGGCCCACTCGGTAATCGATATCAACACCGCTTGCAAGCATGTGGTTAAGGAGTTAATCACAAAGTGATATCGGATTACGGAACGAGTAAAGTACTTGCTGTGAACGAGATTGAACTAGGTATGACGGTACCGACGATCGAATCTCGAGCAAGTAAAATATCGCGAGACGAAGGGAATATATATGGGATTGTTTGAATCCTGACATCGTGGTTCATCCTATATGATCATCGATGAATGTGTGGGAGTCAATATGGGTGCCCAGACCCCGCTATTGATTATTGATAGAAGATCATGTCTGCATATTCTCGAACCCGCAGGGTCACACACTTAACGTGCCTTGACGCTAGGATAGATTGGATAATTGGTTTATGAATTTTTGTTCGGAGTCTCGGATGGGATCCGGGACATCACGAGAGGTTCCGGAATGGTCCGGAGAATAAGATTCATATAAGGCAGTGCAGTTTTTGGAGTTCGGAATTGTTCCGGGTTAATCGGTATTGTACCGGAAGCTTCTAGAACCTTCCGAAGGGGACCAACGTGGCCCCACCTTCCGGGAGGGGGCATGGGCCTATGGGGGAGTGTCCTGGCCGCTTTGGGCCAGGGGCACAAGTCCCCATAGGGCCCAGCCGATCCTAGAGAGTTTAAATCGTTTAAACTAGAGATAGGGTTTCTAGAAGAGGGGAGAGTCCATGCCCCCCACTCCTTATCCTTTGGGCTTGGGGGAGGGTCTAGGGCTGCGCCCCCCCTCTATATAAAAAGGGGTGGGGGCGCACAAACCCGACACACCTCTCCTCCAAACCCTAGCCGCCTTGCTAGCTTTCCTCTCTCCCTCCCGACTGTTTGTAGGCGAAGCCCTACTGCAGAAATTCTCCACCATATACACCACGCCGTCGTGTTGTAGATCCAATCTATCTCTCCACCATACTTGCTGGTCCGAGGAAGGAGGAGACGTCGAGGTGCTGCACGTGTGCATCTCACGGAGGCACCGCCACTTGTGGTGCTAGATCGGATCGGATCGCGAGGAGGAGAAGCGAGTACGACTACATCACACACGTTCCGACGAACGTTCCGCTGTGCGAATCTTCAAGGGTATGAAGATCTAATCCAATCTCTCTCGTTGATTGCATCTCCTAGATTAGATCTTGGCTTTCCCTCTGTTCGCATCCGTAGAAAATTTTTGATTTACTATGCCGCGAAACCCTTCACAAGTCGCCGCCGCCTCCTAGGGCAAACCCTAGCCTCCGGCCTTGCCTCCTCCTTGGTGCGTCTAAACCCTAGATCACCGAGGCTCTCTCATAGTCCACCATACTCGCTCCGGCTTAATGCGAAGCCATGCGAGATCTCCCCTCTACTTCCGGTACCACGCCGTCGTGCTGCCAGAATCGCGAGGATAGTACTACAACCTCCGCTGCCTGCTGGAACAAGGGAGAGGAAGGTCTTCGTCGAGTACCGAACGTGTGACCGACTGCGGAAGCGCTGCCGGAACGCAGCGCCGGAAGGATCGTCTACATGATCTTGAGATCGGGAAGAGTACGACTACATCACCCACGAGAATCCGCTCTCATTAAACACTTTGGAATCTTCGAGGGTGAGTTATTCTATCGACTCGTTGCTACAATCTAGTAGATAGATCTTGGCTTGTTTGTTTGTATGCGGTAGAATTTTTTTGTTTTCCATGCTACGAACCCCAACAGTGGTATCAGAGCCGTGTCTATATGTAGATCTGTTGCACGAGTAGAACACAATGGTCATTGTGGGCGGTGGTGCTTTTATTATCAATTGCTTCTTGTGTACTTTGCATCTTGCGGTATGATGGGATGAAGCGGCCCGGGCTAACCTTACATGACATGGTTCATGAGACTTGCTCCATGCTCAACATGCAACTTGTATTGCATAAGTGGCTTTGCGGGTGTCTGTCTCTCCCATTATAGTATAGATCCAATTTACAACGGACACTTGATAGTTCAAACATCAACGTTGTGGTTCTTGTTCGTAAGTTAGATCGACACTTATTGAAAGCCCCAAACCACGTAAAACATGAAAAGAAATTAGAGGCGTCTAACTTTTTTTTGCAGGGGTGTGCTGTGATGTGATATGGCCATGATTGTGATTATATTTGATGTATGCAATGATCCTTATTGTAAGTTGGCAACCGGCAGGAGCCATATGGTTGTCTTTAATTTATGTTAAGACCCGCGTGTCTATACAAAGTGATTGTAATAGTTGAATCCGGTGGACGACAACCATGGAGCAGCGTCATTAACCTTGATGCAATGTCGATGATGATGGAGATCATGTTCGTTCTTGAAGATGGAGATCGGAAGCACAAAGAAGAAAGTCCATATCATATCACATATTATGAATTGCATGTGATGTTAATCCTTTATGCATCTTGTATTGCTTAGTTAACGACGGTAGCATTATAAGATGATCCCTCATGCACATAAATTTCAAGTCTAAAGTGTTCATCCTTAGTGAGCACCGTTGCTAAAGCTTGTTGTTTTGAAGCACCACGTGATGATCGAGTGTGTTAGATTCTGCAAGTGTATACAACGTGAGCAAGCCAGATTTGCTCATGCGGAAGCTAAGGTTTGATCTTGACGAGCCTAGCATGTACAGACATGGTCTCGGAACACGGATCACCGAAAGGTAAAGCATGAATCATATAGAAGATATGATGAACATGTCGATTGTTCGCCATTGAAGCTACATCAACTCTCGTGATGATCGGTGTTGATGTGGTGGATTTGGTTCGTGTGATCACTAAAACAATGTGAGGGATATTGTTTTGAGTGGGAGTTCACCTAGATTAATTTAACTATTAATTAGAACTCAATTTGTCATAAACTTAGTCTAAACTATTGCAATTATGTTGTAGATCAATGGCGGCCCCTACCATCAATTTTAATGCGTTCCTAGAGAAAGATTGAAAAACAATGGAAGCAACTTCGCGGATTGGTTCCGCAATTTGAGGATTGTCCTCAATGCTGGTAATTTGACCTATGTGCTGGATGCACCGTTGGGTGACCCGCCTGCAGCTGATGCTACCAATGAAGTAAAGAATGTTTACCTCGCTCGGAAGAATCAGTACTCCACAGTTCAGTGTGCTATCTTGTATGGTTTAGAATCGGAGCTTCAGAAAAGGTTTGAGAATTCAGACCCACATGATATTGTCCGTGAACTCAAATTGATCTTTGAGACTCACGCGGCAGTTGAGAGCTATGAGGCTTCTGAAAAGTTCTTTAACTGCAAGATGGAAGAGGGCAGCTCCGTCAGTGAGCATGTGCTTAAGATGTCTGGGCACGCAAACAAACTTCAAAGCTTGGGTATAGTGATTCCTAATGCTTTGGGGATTTACCGTGTCCTCCAATCACTACCACCAAGTTACAAGAACTTTGTGATGAACTACAATATGCAAAGCATGAACAAGCAGTTGCCAGAACTCTTCTCCATGTTAAAATCTACAGAAGTGGAGATCAAGAAAGAGCACCAAGTGTTGATGGTCAATAAGACCACCAAATTCAAGAAAGGCAAGTCTAAGCAAAAGGGACACTTCAAGAAGGGTGGTAAGAAAGTTACCGCGCCGACGAAGAAAACCAAGGCTGGACCCAAGCCTGATACAGAGTGCTTTTACTGCAAGGGAGAAGGTCACTGGAGGCGGAATTGCCCAAAGTACTTGGCGGATTTGAAGAACGGCAACATCAAGAAGAAAGGTATATCCGATATACATCTTATTGATGTGTATCTCACTAGTACTCGTAGTAGTGCCTGGGTATTTGATACTGGTTCGGTTGCTCATATTTGTAACTCGAAACAGGTGCTGCAGAATAAACGGAAGCTAGCGAAGAACGAGGTGATGATGCGCGTGGGAAACGGATCAAAGGTTGATGTGATCGCGGTCGGCACGCTACCTCTTCATCTACCATCGGGATTAGTTTTATACTTAAATAATTGTTATTTGGTGCTTGCGTTAAGCATGAACATTATATCGGGATCTTGTTTATTGCGAGACGGTTACTTGTTTAAGTCCGAGAATAATGGTTGTTCGATTTATATGAGTAATATGTTTTATGCACATGCACCTTTGATAGATGGTCTATTCTTACTGAATCTCGATAGTGGAAATACACATATTAATAAGATTGAAGCTAAACGTTTGAAATCGAGCGATAACTCGACCTATATGTGGCACTGTCGTCTTGGTCACATTGGAGTGAAGCATATGAAGAAACTCCATTCCGATGGACTTCTTGAATCACTTGATTTCGAATCACTTGAAAGATGCGAAGCATGTCTGATGGGTAAAATGACTAAGACTCCATTTTCTGGTATGATGGAGCGAGCTACGGACTTATTGGAAATCATACATATCGATGTGTCTGGTCCAATGAGTGTAGCATCACGCGGTGGTTATCGTTATGTTCTTACCTTCACGGATGACTTGAGTAGATATGGGTATATCTATTTCATGAAACATAAGTCCGAAACTTTCGAGAAGTTTAAGGAATTTCAAAGTGAGGTTGAGAATCAACGTAACAAGAAGATTAAATTTCTACGTTCTGATCATGGAGGTGAATATCTAAGTTACAAGTTTGGCAAGCATTTGAAGAAATGCGGAATACTTTCACAATTCACACCGTCGGGAACACCACAGCGTAATGGTGTGTCTGAACGTCGTAATCGAACTCTCTTAGATATGGTTCATTCTATGATGTCACTTATAGATTTGCCGCTATCATTTTGGGGTTATGCATTAGAAACAGCCGCATTCACTTTAAATAGGGCACCGTCTAAATCCGTTGAAACGACATCGTATGAATTATGGTTTGGGAAGAAACCTAAATTGTCGTTCCTTAAAGTTTGGGGTTGCGAAGCCTATGTAAAGAAGTTACATCCGGACAAGCTTGAACCCAAAGCGGAAAAATGCGTCTTCATAGGATACCCAAAGGAAATTATTGGGTATACCTTCTATCATAGATCTGAAGGCAAAATCTTCGTTGCCAAGAATGGAACCTTTCTAGAGAAGGAATTTCTCTCGAAAGAAGTGACTGGAAGGAAAGTAGAACTCGACGAGGTTGTCGAACCTTCTCTCAAACTTGCGAGTAGCGCAGCACCGGAAGAAGTTCCTGTGGTGCCTGCACCAATAAGAGAGGAAGTTAATGATGATGATCATGAAACTTCGGTTGTAGTTGCTACAGAGCCTCGCAGGTCAACGAGAACTCGTACCACTCCTGATTGGTATGATCCCGTTATGAGTGTCATGTTGGTGGACAACACAGATGACCCTGCGACATATGAGGAAGCGATGATGAGCCCAGATTCCAATAAATGGCAAGAAGCCATGAAATCCGAGATTGGATCCATGTACAAAAACCAAGTATGGACTTTGGTGGACTTACCGGATGGCCGGAAGGCTGTCGATAACAAATGGATTTTCAAGAAGAAAACAGATGCTGATGGTAATGTTACTGTCTATAAATCTCGACTTGCCGCAAAAGGGTTTCGACAAATTCAAGGAGTTGACTACGATGAGACTTTCTCACCAGTAGCGAAGCTAAAGTCTGTGAGGATTATGTTAGCAATCGCTGCATATTATGATTATGAGATATGGCAGATGGATGTCAAAACAGCGTTCCTCAATGGAGACATTGATGAAGAGTTGTATATGATGCAACCCAAAGGTTTTGTCGATCCTAAAGATTCTAACAAGGTATGCAAACTTCAGCAGTCCATATATGGATTGAAGCAAGCATCCCAAAGTTGGAATCAACGTTTTGATAAGGTGATCAAAAGTTTTGGTTTTATACAAGCTTATGGAGAAGCTTGTATTTACAAGAAAGTGAGTGGGAGCTCTGTAGCATTCTTAATACTATATGCATATGACATATTGTTTATTGGGAATGATGTAGACCTTCTTAATAGTGTCAAGGAATATTTGAATAATAGTTTTTCAATGAAAGATCTTGGCGAAGCAGCTTACATATTGGGCATAAAGATTTATAGAGATAGATCGAGGCGTCTAATATCATTGTCACAAAGTACATATTTGGACAAAGTTCTAAAGAGGTTTGGAATGGAAGATAGCAAGAAAGGGTTCTTGCCCATGTTGCCCAATACGACCTTGAGTAAAACTCAAAGTCCGACAACGGCAGAAGATAGAGAAAGGATGAGTAAAACTCCCTATGCCTCAGCCATAGGATCTCTAATGTATGCCATGCTATGTACTAGACCCGGCATTGCATATGCTGTTAGTTTGACTAGCAGATATCAAAGTGATCCAGGAGTGGATCATTGGACAGCGGTCAAAAACATCCTTAAGTACTTGACAAGAACTAAGGATATGGTTCTTTCTTATGGAGGTGATGAACAGATCGTTGTTAATGGTTACACCGATGCTAGTTGGAACACCGATCCAGATGATTCTAAATCACAATCTGGATATGTATTTACTTTGAATGGTGCAGCAGTTAGCTGGAGGAGTGCAAAGCAAAGCGTTGTGGCAAGATCTTCAATTGAATCGGAATACATGGCTGCTTCGGAGGCTTCACAAGAAGCGATATGGATGAAAGAGTTCATTACAGAGCTCGGTGTGGTTCCAAGTGCGCTGGACCCAATGTCTATCTACTGTGATAACCTGGGCGCATTAGCCAATGCGCAAGAACCAAGGTCACACAAGAAGCTGAAGCACATTAAGCTACGTTTTCATGCTATTCGAAAACATGTCCAAGATGGTGACATAAAGATTTGCAAAGTACACACAGATCTGAATGTGGTGGATCCATTGACTAAACCTCTCCCGAGGGCAAAACATGACCAACACCAAACTGCCATGGGTGTTCGTTATATTACCATGTAATCTAGATTAGTTGACTCTAGTGCAAGTGGGAGACTGTTGGAGATATGCCCTAGAGGCAATAATAAATATAGTTATTATTATATCTTTGTGTTTATGATAAATGTTTACATTCATGCTATAATAGTATTAATAAGGAAACATTAATACTTGTGTGATTTGTAAAATTAAATTGAAGTCCCTAGTAAAGCCTCTTTATAATACTAGCTTGTTGGTTAATAAATGATTGTGGTTTCCCTATCATGAACATTGAGATGTTATTAACAACAAGGTCATATCGTTAGGAGAATGGTATGATGGACATACTCCTATAGATAAGCGTAGCATAAAGATCAAGTCATTTTAATAGTTCAATTGCTATATGCTTTCTGATACATAGTAAACTAATTCCTTCGACCATGAGCTCATGCTTATCACCATCATCGGAAGGATGCTTTGATGACATCAAACACCACACCGTAACTGGGTGGCTATAAAGGTGGCATTGAGTGTTCGGAAAGTATTGGTTGAGACACATGGATCAAGAATGGGATTTGTCCATCCATATGACGGATAGATATACTATGGGCCCTCTCAGTGGAATGTCATCCAATTAGCTTGCAAGCATGTGACTGGCTCACAAGGGATCACATATCACGGGAACGAGAAAAGAGTACTTATCAGTAACGAGGTTGAACTAGGTATACAGAGATACCGACGATCAAAACCTCGGATAAGTAAACTATCGTGAGACAAAGGGAAATTGGTATCGTATGTAAGTGGTTCATTCGATCGCAAAGTAATCGTAGAAATATGTGGGAGCCATATGAATTTCCAGATTCCTCTATTGGTTATTGTTCGAAGAAGTGTCTCGATCATGTCCGCATAATTCACGAACCGTAGGGAGACACACTTAAGGATTCGACGTTGTTTGAGTAGTTATGGAATGATGAGTAAGAGACCGAATGTTGTTTGGAGTCTCGGATGGGATCCGAGATATCACGAGGAGATCCGGAATGGTCCGGAGAATAAGATTCATATAAGGAAAGTCCTGTTTCGGGGTTGGAGAATGGTTCCGGTGTTTTCATCGGGAATGTTCTAGAAGGTTCCGGAATGTCCTGCACTCCGGAGGGAAAGGGTACATGAATATGTCATAACAAGTTGGAATGGTTGCATAATGTACTAGGTGTCATCGCTGAACAAAATAAAGGGATAAATCAAATCCTAGTTTGAAAAGTCAAACGCCAATTTGAAAAGTCAAACGGCTATTTTGTTTGGTGGAGGGAGAGTAGGAAACCTACTTGGGGAGGAGTTCCCTCCCTCCACCGCCGGCCCACTTGGAGACCGAGTTGGGGAGGGACTCCCCTCCCCTTGGCACGCCCCCTCCACCTATATAAGGAGGGGCAGGGCTGCCCCTCCTAGACACAACACCATGCCCCTCTAAACCCTAACCCTAGCCGTCGCCGCCCACCATAGCCGCCGCCGCCTAGGGCAAGTCTCCGCCGCCTAGGGCAAACCCTAGCCGCCGGCCTTGCCTCCTCCTTGGTGCGTCTAATCCCTAGATCACCGAGGCTCTCTCATAGTCCACCATACTCGCTCCGGCTTAAGGCGAAGCCATGCGAGATCTCCCCTCTACTTTCGGTACCACGCCGTCGTGCTACCGAAATCGCAAGGAGAGTACTACAACCTCCGCTGCCTGCTGGAACAAGGGAGAGGAAGGTCTTCGTCGAGTACCGAACGTGTGACCGACTGCGGAAGCGCTGCCAGAACGCAGCGCCGGAAGGATAGTCTACACGATCTTGAGATCGGGAAGAGTACGACTACATCACCCACGAGAATCCGCTCTCGTTAAACACTTTGGAATCTTCGAGGGTGAGTTATTCTATCGACTCGTTGCTACAATCTAGTAGGTAGATCTTGGCTTGTTTGTTTGTATGCGGTAGAAATTTTTGTTTTCCATGCTACGAACCCCAACATGATCAACCCTTTTGTTCTCATAAAACCTAATAAAACAATTCTCGAAGGCAAGCTTTGATATTAACGAGCAACACAACAACCCTTTATTTGTTCTCGATGAACATCATCGCATATTATTTTGCTAGTTACTTAGGCCACTTTAGTTCATGAATTGTGCTGTTTTGTATGCCGATTCACACCAACAAATTTAGTGTCCAATACTTAAGAACTACATTGTTTAACAAGCAAAGAATATAGCCATAACATGTATATCTTCTATATACCTAAGCTGAACAATTCTAGTCTTGTCTCTTCTGCCAAATATTTTTTAGATTTCTCTTTCAGTATTTCTTTATCCTTTCAAAAGAATCTATCAACATCAACAGTGGCGTCATACTCATGACACATAGTCCAAAGCGTGTATAGCTAAATACCAATGTATTTGGACTTGCACTTTGAAGTAGATCACCATCATCAAATGTTTGGTGTTCTTTCAAATTCCATTCTCTAGTAATCTTTTAGTGTATTAAACATTTTACCTACATCTAATATTCATGATCAAACTAATTTAGCTTATAACGGTGAATCACGAGTATAATGTTGCTCTCCAAAACCTTTTGGAGGATTAGGACGACTAGTGTCTCCAACCTTTTGTAATTTCTCATCAAATATGAGAACACAAATTTTGCTATATTATACTCCATCATGTTGCAACCAAAACTTTGTTTCAGATATCGAAATATCTTCCACACATGATGGTTTCTGAAAAACTCTTTCAGCTCCTAGATTACCTTGATATTAAAATGATCTTTTAATATCAAGAATCATGGAGACAAACATGATACTAACATACTAACACTAGAATTGTTACTCTTGATTTAATACTAATTATTAAACTTCATGGAGTAATCGGAACTTACTGAAAGTTTGCAATAGGTCTTTTAAACTTTAGATTAACACTTCAAAACAATACGATACCAGTTTGTAAAGTAACTAACCAGAATTCTATAGTTCAATTATCTCAATTATAGTTCTATACTTCAAAAAAAATTATATCTAAGCGCAAGGTGGTAAACGGATGCCAATGACTACAACAACTATGCAAATTCACTTTGATTTAATTTATGATAAATAGTGTTCAACTTTTAATCATATTACCGTTGAACTCCCACTCAAAACAATATCCCTCACATTGTTTTAGTGATCACACGAACCAAATCCACTACACCAAGTCCGATCATCACGTGACATGATGTAGTTTCAAAGGAGAACAATCATCATGTTCATCATATCATCTATATGACTCATGCTTTACCTTTCGGTATTCCGTGTTCCGATACCATGTCTGTACATGCTAGGCTCGTCAAGATTTAACCTTAGTTTCCGCATGAGAAAATCTGGCTTGCTCTGTTGTATACACTCGCAGAATCTAACACACACGATTATCACGTGGTGCTTCGAAACAACGAGTCTTGGCAACGGTGCCTACTAAGGACGAACACTTTATAACTTGATATTTTGTGAGAGGGATCATCTTATAATGCTACTGTCGCGATCTAAGCAATACAAGATGCACAAAAGGATTAACATCACATGCAATTCATAATATGTGATATGTTACGGCCTTTCTTCTTGTGCTTCTAATCTCTATCTTCAAGCACGGACATGATCTCCATCATCACCGGCGTGGCGTCAAGGTCAATGGCACCACTACATGGTTGTTGTCCACCAGCATCAACTATTACAACTACTTTGCATAATAGACACGCAAGTCTTAACGAAATTAAAATACAACCATAAGGCTCCTGCTGGTTGCCGACTTACAATAAGGAACAATGCATACATCATATATAATCACAATCATGGCCATATCACATCACAGCACACCCCTGCAAAACAAAGTTAGACGCCTCTAATTTTCTTTGCATATTTTACGTGGTTTGGTTCTTTCAATAAGTAATGTTCTAACTTATGAACAAGAACCACAACGTTGATGCTTGAACTGTCAAGTTCCCGTTGTAAATTGAATCTTTACTATGATGAGAGATACATACACCCGCAAAGCCACTTATGCAATACAAGTTGCATGTTGAGCGTGGAGCAAGTCTCATGAACGATGTCATGTAAGGTTAGCCCGGGCCGCTTCATCCCACCATACCGCAAGATGCAAAGTACATAAGAAACAATTGATAATAAAGGCACCACCACCCACAATGATCATTGTGTTCTACTCGTGCAACATATATATATATATAGACACGGCTCCGATACCACTGTAGGGGTTCGTAGCATGGAAAATAAAAAATTTCTACCGCATGAACACACACAAGCCAAGATCTATCTACTAGATTGTAGCAACTAGTCGATTAGAGTACTCACCCTCAAAGATTCCAAAGCGGTTAACGAGAGCAGATTCTCGTGGGTGATGTAGTCGTTCACTTGCCGATCTCAAGATCGCATAGACGATCCTTCTGGCAACGCGTTCCGGCAGAGCTACCGCAGTCGGTCACATGTACGGTACTTTATGAAGACCTCCCTCTCCCTTGTTCCAGTAGGCAACGAAGGTTGTAGCTCTCTCCTCATGATTCCGGTAACACGACGGCGTGGTGTCGAAAGTAGAGGGGAGATCCCGTAGGGTTTCGCCTAAGAAGGAGCGAGTATGGTGGAGTAGAAGAGGGCCTCGACGGTCTAGGTTTTATATGCCGAGGGAAGAGCTCAGCCGGCGGCTAGGGTTTAGGCTAGACGGCAGCGACGGTTTAGAGGGGATCTAGGGCGCCGGCGGCTTGGGGGACAGCGATGACCTAGGGATTGGGTCTTGGGCGCATAGGGCAAGGGGGATACCTTGGGGTGCGCCCCACCCCTCCTTATAGAGGTGGGGTGCATCCAAGGGTGTTCCCGACCTAGGCGGAAACCCTCCCTAACTCGAAAACCCTCCCTAACTCGGAAACCATGTTGGGATTTGACTTTTTCAAACTGCCTTTTTGACTTTCAAATTAGAGTTTGATTTCTCTCTTCTAAGTGGCCAGCCAAGTGACCTAGGACATGATGCAACCATTCCACTTTGTCATGACACATCCATGTACCCTTCCCCTTCCGGTTCGGTGGACCTTCTAGACCCTTCTAGAACATTTCGGTGAAAACACCGAAACCATTCCCGAACTCTTGGACTTTCCTTATATGAATCTTATTCTCTGGACCATTCCGGATCTCCTCATGGTATCCCGGATCTCATCCGAGACTCCGAACAACATTCGGTATTCTTACTCACATTCCATATCTACTAAACAACATTGAATCCGTAAGTATGTCTCCCTACGGTTCGTGAATTATGCACACATGATCGAGACCCTTATCCGATCAATAACCAATAGAGGAATATAGAAATTCATATGGATCCCACATATTTCTACGATTACTTCATGATCGAATGAACCATTTACATACGATAGCAATTTCCCTTTGTCTCGTGATACTTTACTTATCCGAGGTTTGATCATCAGTATCTCTGCATACCTAGTTCAACCTCGTTACCGACAAGTACTCTTTTCTCGTTCCTGTGATATGTGATCCCTTGTGAGCCAGTCACATGCTTGCAAGCCAATTGGATGACATTCCACCGAGAGGGCCCAGAGTATATCTATCCGTCATATGGATGGACAAATCCCACTCTTGATCCATGTGCCTCAACACTTACTTTCCGAACACTCAATTCCACCTTTATAACCACCCAGTTACGAAGTGGTGTTTGATGTCATGAAATAATCCATTCGGTGATGGTGATTAACATGATCTTATGGTCGAAGGATTTAGGTTACTATGTATTTGAAAGCTTATAGCAAGTGAACTATTTAAATGACTTGATCTTATGCTACGCTTAACTATAGGAGTATGTCCATCACATCATTCTCCTAATGATATTACCTTGTTGTTAATAACATCTCAATGTTCATGATCAGGAAACCATGATCATATATTAACCAACAAGCTAGTTTAACAAGAGGCTTTACTAGGGACTCTTACAAATCACACAAGTATTAATGTTTCCGGTTAATAAAATTATAGCATGGCATGTAAAAATTTATCATAAGCATGAAGATATGATAATAACCACTTTATTATTGCCTCTTGGGCATGTCTCCAATAGGAGAAACAACCATCAAGCTACTGTATGGACCCATAGTCCAAGGTGGAACTACTCACGCATCATACCGGAGGCTGGCATGGTGATGAATAAGGCCTCCGAGATGATCTCTCCCCTCCGGCAGGGTGCCGGGAAGAGCTTCAGATCCCCCCAATCTAGGGACGATGGTGGCGGCGGCTACAGACTTTTTCGTGGAGATCTGATCGGGTCCTTATGGTTTAGGTATCGAGGGCTTCTTATAGGCGAAGGGGGGGCGAGGGGGTGCCCGAGGCGACCGCACCTCTCCAGGCGCGGGCCAGGGGGTGTAGCCCCCTCGAGGCCCTCCTCCATCTCGTCTTCTAGCTTCGTTTTCTCCTCGGTAAAATATTGACTTTGGCTTTTGTCCTGTCCAATTACGAGAATATTCATTTTCTGACTTTTCTGGAACCAAAAACAACCGAAGACAGGCAACTGGCACTATGGCTTCTTGTTAATAGGTTAGTCCTAGAAAACGAATAAAAATACCTCAAAGTATAGACAAAGCAAAACAAAGTGGATACTAAACAAGCATGGAACAACAAAAATTATAGATACGTTTATGACGTATCAAATATCATGAACAATTTTGCAATGCCATGAACAAATTTTCAAAATCATGAACCAATTGTTGGAAAATCATGAGAAATTTTATAATATCATGAACAAATTTTCAAAATTATGAACCGATTTTTGGAAAATCATGAACAATATTTCAATTTCATGTTTTAAAAACATGAACCGATTTGGGAAAAATATGAACAATTCTTTAGTATCATGAACAATTTTCAGAATCATGAACCAATTTTTGAAATATCATGAACAATTTTTAGAATCATGAACAAAGTTTTAAAAATGATGAACAAATTTTGCAATGCCATGAACAAATTTTCAAAATCATGAACCAATTGTTGGAAAATCATGAGCAATTTTATAATATCATGAACAAATTTTCAAAATTATGAACCGATTTTTGGAAAATCATGAACAATATTTCAATTTCATGTTTTAAAAACATGAACCGATTTGGGAAAACTATGAACAATTCTTTAGTATCATGAACAATTTTCAGAATCATGAACCAATTTTTGAAATATCATGAACAATTTTCAGAATCATGAACAAAGTTTTAAAAATGATGAACAAATTTTGCAATGCCATGAACAAATTTTCAAAATCATGAACCAATTGTTGGAAAATCATGAGCAATTTTATAATATCAGGAACAAATTTTCAAAATTATGAACCGATTTTTGGAAAATCATGAACAATATTTCAATTTCATGTTTTAAAAACATGAACCGATTTGGGAAAAATATGAACAATTCTTTAGTATCATGAACAATTTTCAGAATCATGAACCAATTTTTGAAATATCATGAACAATTTTCAGAATCATGAAAAAAGTTTTAAAAATGATGAACAAATTTTGCAATGCCATGAACAAATTTTCAAAATCATGAACCAATTGTTGGAAAATCATGAGAAATTTTATAATATCATGAAGAAATTTTCAAAATTATGAACCGATTTTTGGAAAATCATGAACAATATTTCAATTTCATGTTTTAAAAACATGAACCGATTTGGGAAAAATATGAACAATTCTTTAGTATCATGAACAATTTTCAGAATCATGAACCAATTTTTGAAATATCATGAAAAATTTTCAGAATCATGAACAAAGTTTTAAAAATGATGAACAAATTTTGCAATGCCATGAACAAATTTTCAAAATCATGAACCAATTGTTGGAAAATCATGAGCAATTTTATAATATCATGAACAAATTTTCAAAATTATGAACCGATTTTTGGAAAATCATGAACAATATTTCAATTTCATGTTTTAAAAACATGAACCGATTTGGGAAAAATATGAACAATTCTTTAGTATCATGAACAATTTTCAGAATCATGAACCAATTTTTGAAATATCATGAACAATTTTCAGAATCATGAAAAAAGTTTTAAAAATGATGAACAAATTTTGCAATGCCATGAACAAATTTTCAAAATCATGAACCAATTGTTGGAAAATCATGAGAAATTTTATAATATCATGAACAAATTTTCAAAATTATGAACCGATTTTTGGAAAATCATGAACAATATTTCAATTTCATGTTTTAAAAACATGAACCGATTTGGGAAAAATATGAACAATTCTTTAGTATCATGAACAATTTTCAGAATCATGAACCAATTTTTGAAATATCATGAAAAAATTTCAGAATCATGAACAAAGTTTTAAAAATGATGAACAAATTTTGCAATGCCATGAACAAATTTTAAGAACTAAATAAAACAAATTCTAATATAGAAAGAAAGAAAAACAAAAATGAGAAAGAAAATAAAAAAACATAAAAAAAGAAGGGAAAGGAGAAAATAATAAAAACAGACAGAAAAGAGAAACAAAAAAACAGCATAAAAAACGAACCCAAAAATCTAAGAAAAACAGCCAAAACCAGAAGAAAAACTGAAAAAACTACGAAGCAAAGAAAACCAGGCCAAGCCAGCGTTGTGCGCTGAAGGAAACGAATAAAAGTGGGCTTGCCCAGAACGTTAATCGGGTGTGAAATAGCATTACGCGCCGTAATATGTAAAGCTTGTGATCGGCCCATTATCGTTAGGCGGGTTAGGCCTTGTACTGTTTAAGACCACTGAGCTTGCCTTAGCCGTCGGCATCCCCCAGCCCAGGACTTCATTCTGGGTGTTCAAAGTGCGTGCGCGGGCCGCTACAGAACTAGCAACGCCGGCAAGCCGGATGCACCATCAGCGGAGCAGGCCCCAGCGACCCATTCCCAGCTGCCTTCCGTGGTGAACTGTTCGGTGATAGCCGGCAAATGCTATTTCCTGTTCAACGCGTGCGTTAATAACCTCCGTCCATGGCGTGCGCGTTCCTCCGGTCCATATAACTTTTCTTTTTTTTTCTGTATTCTTTTTCTTTTCTATTTTCTGGAAAGTTTTCGAATTTGAACAGGTTTTTCAAATGTGAATATGGATTCTAACATTTTTTCAATATGAATAATTGTCGAATTTGATCAGTTTCGTATGGAAACGTATTTAAATTTGAACATTTTTTAAATGTGAACAATTTTTGAATTTGATCATTTTTAATATGATCAAATTTTGAATTTAAACATTTTTTAAATGGGAACAAATTTGGAATTGAACATTTTTCAAATTGTAGCAATTTTCAAATATGGGCAGTTTTCAAATTTGAACATTTTTTATATAAAAACATTTTCAAACTTTATCGATTTTTGAATGTGAACATTATTAAAATTTAAATAATTTTCAATTTTGAAGAGAATTGCGTCTACTCCTTCCGTTTTAAAATAGTTTAGATACACTTCTTTCACAAAGTTAAAACATCTTATATAACGTGTTTAACTGAAGAGAAAAGAAGCGTGCGGAACAGACAAAACGAAAACATCCAGGCAAAACGAAAACGGGCCTTGCCTTGCTAGATGAGCCCTGGTCCATGGAGTGGTCGATTTGAGGATCACATGCCCTGTTCGGCTCTTCCTCTCACCCCCTGCTTGATCACGAAGCTAGATGAGGCACGGGCGGAGACATTCATGGATAAGCGAGGTCTCATATCCATGCCCCTAATTCACCCGTGTGACCTCTGTATGTTCTCTTGGGCACAGGCGCACCGCACCGCACCGGTGTTCCAATGTTTCTGCTAGATGTGCCCCTTGACTCGAGTTTCATCACACACCTTGACCTCAGTTAGAGTTACTGTACCAAATTTTCCTTGCAACGTCGTAAATGTCCTGGCAAAAACTTCAGAGTAACATACACCTAATAGTCCTGTGGCTCCAAACAGGGTCTCTTATCCATGTCCTGGCTAAGTTAGGTTCAGAGTTGCTGGTTGCTGCTGTTTGATACAGTCGCACGATCTGCCGCCGTCTTAGTCCATCGAGGTACCCAGTGATAACTAGTGCGATGTGACTTGTAAACTGAACAGTAGACAGTGTACTTCACGACCGCACATCTCATAACTCGCATCTGATCTCAAGAATGCATCCGGCCGACAGTAGAATCCACAGATGAAAAGGAGAGTCGGCACAACTGCAGTCGGCAGAAGTGATACATGACCTGACAAATCTTGAAACAGAGAACAAAAACGACTGAGACAGGTACTCCTGATACAACTTGTACATATCCGACACTTTTGCGCATTTTGTCAATGCAAAATACACAAGGCATATCCATCCTTTACCCGACACGATTTAACTGTTTCAGATCCTGCATTGGGAGGTGGATGGAGATTGCCACAGCAAGTTTCACCTACAAACAGAAAAGCCCACCACTTCAAGTTTAAGCATTAACAAAGCATCGCATTTCCCATGCAGGCTCTGCTCCATAGAAAATTGGAAACGTATATGTGCTGCGCGTCTTGCCGTCCTCCTTCTGATCGGAGAAGAAAGAAGTACTTCCTCCGATCCAAATTAATTAACTTAAATTTGTTTAAATTTGAATGTACCAAGACATGTTTTAGTGTTAGATACTATCTAAACAAATCAAAGTCAATTAATTTGGATCGGTGTAATGTTGTTTTTAAAGGGTGAAGAGGAAAGAGAGAGAACGGATGGTGCATGTAGGCTGGAGCAGGGGGGCTCTACCTGTCACTTCAGTCGCCGGCGATGAGCTTTCCACTGGTTGACTTCATGACGCGTGCATCGCGCGATCGAGCTACTGCCCAACAACCGGGAGAGAGCGAAACGAAGCAGAGGTGTTGCTTCCCTAACAAACAGGCCTACGTCATGCCGGCAGACCCAGTATATATCTGCTCACCTTTTTATTTCCTTTCTTTAGTTAGACTTGAATAGTGTACGAGTATTAACGTGCTAATGCCTGTCACGCGCACTGCTCACGATCACCTGTCCGAACTGTGATACGATTACGCGCATTTGGAGATTGATTAATAATTATATAGTAAGTAAGGAAGCAACGCGAATATGTTATGTTGTAGTGTGTTGGTCAACTTCCTCAAGTGTTCGCCGTGTTTTTGTTGAGGAACAGGACCGGATCCTCCCTTTTCTCATCCAGTAGTATAATATGTTTCTCGTGTCACTTTATCTGTCACCGCTCCAATCCTTTGCTTGAAATACAGAGGAAATACAGGAATTAGGTAGTAACACTAATTCTAACATCCACCGAGGAGTAGTACTGTACAAATTTCCAGGGTTCTGGACAGTGGTTCAGACTTGATGCATCGTTGCAGGCTGACCACTCATTAGCCATACTCTGATACTCACATGCGGCATACGACAATTACACATGGATTAGATCTCTGGCTGTCCCCCAATTAATCCTGACACTGCCAAAACAAAAGGCTGTCAAATAATTGAACCGATCTTGCCACAAACACGAACAGAATTGCACACACGACTACGACCGACTCCCGCACACGAGCTCATCAACAGAAAAGGGCGGCATCGCATTCCAGAACAAGATCGCCATCGCGATAAAACAACATCATGTCAAAGTTTTTTTTTTATTACAGAAAACAGCACTTTATTGATTACTTAACATCAGAACAAAGAGTCTTCCGGATAAATTCCGGAGCTGAATTAGAAATAAAGCCTACGCTAGAAGAACAAGATCTAGCAAGCAAGTGTGCTGCCTCATTAAAGGAACGATTGACATGGCGAAACTTTACTAACCATTAGCTTGATATCCTTTAATACACAACCAACAGGAGAGCGATCAGGACCAGGAGCCTTAATACGCTGCACCACCGAAAGACAATCAGAGGCAAAGATAGCTCGTGGGAAACCTCTATCGCGGGTGATGGCCACCGCCTCACGAAGAGCCAAAGCTTCCGCCAGCTCAGGGTCCGTAAAACCTATTAAAGGTTTACTAGCCGCGGCCAGACACCTCCCATCGTGATCACGGGTGACTGCTCCCATTGCCATACGACGCTGATCCGAGAACAAAGCTGCATCAGAGTTAACAAGAACAACCTCAGGCGGCGGTGGTGACCATCTCAACCACCGCGACCACCGCGAAAGACCTTATCCGACGCAACCGATATGGCATCCTGCCTTTTCTGATGTGGTGTACTATGTCGCTCGTGTCATTTTATCTCTCAACCCTCTAATCTTGCTTGGAATACAGAAAAAATACAGGAATTTTATAATACTAACTGCAACATCGATTGATGAGAGCTAGCTGAATTTTTCCTACAGTTTTCAAGGGTATTCTGGACATTGGTTGAGACTAAATGCATCATTGCAATCTGCCCACTCGTTAACCACACTCTGATACTCATTTCTTTTTGATTACCAAAGAAGATAAAAATAACACACGGCCTTTATAAATAAAGTAACATAATGTCTAAAAGATATTAAGGATGCACACCTAAAAAAAAGAGAACAACCAGAAGAATAAAAATCTGCCACGATGTTCAACCACTTACAGCAGCATACAAACTACCACCAAAGACAACACTTGGACTACAATAGAGGTTCTCCAAAAGTGACGCATTCAAGGACACATTGAACAAACATCTTCGTCACCCAATCAACAGATCTTAGCATTTCACCCTGGAGAAAGTACAAGGTCTCGAAACGATGCCTTTAACAAGGTTATCGTGAGGCACAACAGATGAAGGTCAACCTATGGGTTTTTTCACCCAAGCAATCCACGAAGCCTCGATACCCGAAGAACACAACAAAAAATGAAGTCCTCTAGCGTTGCCGCCCCCGTTTTACAATGCTGCTACTGCAAGTCACCAGACACCAGGCTCACAGGTAACATGTGGGCAGTATGGACGGTGACTCCGCGAGCCATGGTCGTACAAAAGTCTATGAAGCAAAGACTTCCTCGCATCCTCAAGACCCCTATGCCAGTACTTGTGGTCTCAAATTCAAGACAGACCATAAAAACCTTTTGGCCCTCCAATCAAAGTCGTGTTGACATTCTCCACCACGAATAACACCATGAAAATCGAGGTGTAGACATGCGCCATGGTGCCGGCAAAAGAAGAGATTCAAGACACGCCCTCTTGAAGCCACTTTTTCTGATGATACATACACGCACGACTAGATCCCGTCCTATCCACGGATCAAGGAGCATCTTGCGCAAATCTAAGAAGATCTCCAGAGGAGAAGTGCGAAACTCATCGATGGCCAGATCGAAGAGGACCGACAGTAGGAAGATCAGTGATTTGGCGAGAGAAAGAGCACTACGGCCGCCATTATTCCATCCATACCCTCGGGCACCCACACTACCAACTGCATGTGCGTCGAGCATGATACTTGGCAGAGCAGGAAGCTCTAGTATTCATAGTATACGCCACTCCTTTCCTGCAGGGCCGTCTCACTGGTATTTTCTCCATCATGATCGGCTATACCCGCCCCCTCCCCCCCCCTTAGGAACAGGACCGGTGGCATTAGTGTAGAGGAAGGTCCTTGGAATAGCCCTAGTGTCGTGAGGAAGGAGACGACGCAGGGTCTCGTGGGGCATGTGTCAAACCATACTCTTGTACTCATATGTGCATGTTTGTTTAGAATTATGGATCTCATCGCCCCCGATTTCATTTTGAAAATGAAACCCATAAAATGAAGTATATGGTGACTTGAATCACACCCTTGCGCAGCTTCTACATTATTGCAACCTCATCGATACATCACCTAAACATCTAGCATTTATGGCTATCACTAGAGCAAGCATGTCCATAAATCATTACAAAAATTGCATATCTACCCACAAACACACTAGCATAGAATTTGACTACCAGAGCATCACTCCAACTCCCATCTTTTTTATCCCTTCCACATCTGGCATTTATGGCTATTACTAGAACAAGCATGGCCATAAAGCATTACACACATCACATATCTACCCACAAACACACTAGCATAGAATTTGACTACTAGAGCATCACTTTAACTCCCATATTTTTATCCCTCTCTAATTCCTCATATCCACGACGCCCATCCATGCCGGACACCGAAAGCTTCTATCGCCACCTTAGACAACAATTACGCAGTGAAAGTTTAAAGATGTCGCACGTTTGGTTCCTGTAAATGATACCAATAAGAAATCCAATACGATAACTTGCACATAATACTGCAAGGGTCCTTAGGGTAAACTCAATAAAAATCTACAACATTCCTAGGTTTCTGTATGGTCCAAATCAGCGCCGCTACCCCTACATTACCTTTCAAATTTTGTATCCATTGTCCAACATCTTCCAGTACTCTTCTAAATATAATACACCCCAACCTTCTTTCAAAACTTCAGCAACAATAAAATTTTGACTAAAAGTTAAGTTATATAGCCCAAGAAAGTTATTCATCAAAGTGTCATCTCCTATCCAATATCCTCCTAAAATGTTATTCATCTACTATTACCTAGTTTTTAGTTTGAACGGGAATGGTCTCGAATGACCCGGAGCATGCATTATATCTGTTGTGTGAGTAAATTTACATAAAGGACCCTAGATAACATAGAAACTACAGTCGAGCCATTTACATTTGCAGATAACACCCCATGAATACGCAGAGAAACGTGATCAAGCCTAGAACTATCACTGATTGTCGATGACCTCAAGACGTGTCAGTCGGTGCCTCCATCAGGTACGAAACCACTTGGAGAAGTAGTGGCGCACTCCACCACGCCGAGGTCAGAGAAGATCCTCCATTCAAGGAGGGCGAAGAAGCTCGAGTCAACTCGTGTGTTAAGTGCAGCAGGGCCAACTGCTTGGATGGAGATAGCGGCGATCGAAACTTGCCTTCGCTTGGGAACTGCTGCCGAGGCCGGATGCATTGGGAACCTCAAGCACCACCTCCATGAGGCCGTTGTAGCACCCTCTCCCTCGCCACCAAGGTCGGCCGAGAGGAGAAGCATGGGAACTGGGCAACCACGCCAGAAGTGGAAGTGACACTTACTGAGAAGGGGGCTCACTTAGGGAGAAAAAACTACGGTGTCTCCCACCTCGGGAGCACAAGGAAGACGCCTAGAAGTGACAACATGATGCCAAACCAGAATGGAAAAGGGTCCCCGCCAGCCATCAGATCCGCCAGGGATGACATCACTCTTCCTCCTCCCCTCGCCTCCATGGTCGGATAGAGTAAGACACATCATAGCAGCATACCAGATCGAAAGGCAGCAGAAATTGACCAAGGCCTTATTTGCAGATATCCCTAAGGTGGATAGGCTTGCCTCTTCCTGCCGCCGGAGCACGACAAGGAGAAGAAACCAGCGCATGATGCACCATATTTGGCCAAGAAGACCCGGGGCCCTACTCAAAACTACCATCAAACTACTGAAAACCCTAAATCTTCCACTACTACCTACTCCGGCGCCTCCCCTCCGCCATATCCAGTCGGTAGCACTAGTGCAGAGCTAGCAGGGAGGGAAGGGTGGGGTGGGTCTCACCCTAATATTTGGCCGAGCCCATATATCATATATAGAAAAGAAGAAAAATAAAAAAAGCTAATCCCAAGTTTGGTCTGCCCTACCCTAGCAAAATGGACTAGATTCACCACTAGGTAGCACCATCGCAAAGGGCTCGAGATTGACTCGGCCTCTCGATGGAGAGTCTCAACTAGAGGGAGGGGGAAAGGAGAGGGAGGAGGAAAAGTCCCACGAGATGTTATGCGACAACCTAGTTTTTTCTTACAGAAACTAAAGAAGATAATGTATTTACTTTCATTGGCCCCTGCCAAAAATTATCGAGGCCTAGACTGACACATAGATAGAAGGTCATTCTTAACATATTTACCTCTCAAAAAGCTTTTGCAAAGTCCATCATTATATTCTAACTTCCACAAATATTTACTTAACAAACATTTGTTCATAACTTCTAAATCTATCACACCCACGTCACCTTGTTCTTTAGGCATACAAATTTTATCCCAGCTAATCAGGTGATATTTCATTAAACCATCATCTTCCTGCCAAAATAGTCTTTTCTTAAGAAAGTTGAAATGATTACCAGGACCTTTTGGAAGTTCAAACATAGAAAACATGTAATAAGGAACAGTTCTAAGACAACTTCTGAGTAAAACTAATCTGCCACCACAAGAATTTTGTCTGCCTTTTTAAACATGTTTTTTTCTCCATCTTCTCCTCAACATCTCCCTAACAAGGTTACACAATCTAACATTGTTCAGAGGTACCCCTAGATACCTAAAATAAAATTTTCCTTCAACATAAGTAAGTGTCTCTTTAGATTGAAGGATTTTTAAAAGAATTTTAGAGGAATTCAATCCATAGGATTTTTTCTAAGGAAACCCTTTGTATCAAAGGAATCACACCACCAAAATTCTTATGGATTGCAATCCTACACCCCAATCCCATAGGAATTTTAACATCCATTCTAACATTTTTTATACTCATTATCGAGGTACTTTTCCTATGTTTTTCATGTATTTTATCCAAATGATTAATCCTGCAGTTTTCCTTGTTTTGCAATCCTCTATTTTATACCTGCAACCCTATCAAATTCCTATGTTGTTCATATTCCTGTGTTTTCGAAATCCTGTGATAAAAAAACTAAAACAAAATCATTACTATGCTTCTTGTCTCTAGCACTCTTGGAACAAAATATCTCCGCTAATGTAAGTAATTTTTTAAAGGAAAATGATACTACTCCCCTCGGTCGTTCCTCCTCGCTCCCGCATGCGCATAGGCAGGGCCCACCACACGCTTTCATCTCCGCTCGACATCTTCCTCATGCACGCGCTGACTTTTTTCCTCAAGTCGCGGTAGCTTCGCTGGCCCCACCCCCTGCAGCTCCGGCCGCTGCCCCGGCAACTCGCCCATCGTCGGCCTCCACACAAGCACGCCCACACCACTCCATGGATCAGTGAGCGCCGCTGCCTCTGCCCACCGCACGTGCTCTGGTCGGAGCCGTCGACGACGGCCCTCTCCCCACCGCACGTGCTCTGGTCAGAGCCGTCGACGACGGCCCTCTCCCCATGAGACCCATCTGCTCCACCGCTTCTTATGACACCGTCCATCTCTGTAGCCTCTGTTGCAGTCGTTTTCTACGTACGTGACAGTCATTGCTACATGCGGTACTGGACACTTCTACCTGCGGCGAGGGCCCTACTACATGCAGCTTTCTGGTGTGCTACCTGCGGCTAGCGACGTTGGTACAATGCCATATTTTTTTTGCTACAAATGTTCCTCATTTTGCTAAAAAGTGTTTGCTACGCTACGTCTCCAGCAAAGTCTCTGATAAAGTTGTTTTTTCTACTGACATTGAACTTTTTTGCTACATCTTTTTTCTAGTTTTACTACAATAGCGTAAAATTTCTGCTATAAGGTCTCCAGTGAGGTCTCTCCGGTGAAAGTCCCCGGCGAGTCTCCAGCAAAGTTGGATTTGCTACATCAGTACAAAAATTTTGCTACATCAGCGAGATCTCTTTTTTTTTATTTTGTCTCCTGAACGAACGGTTTTCTGCTACGTGTAGCAAAAACAAGACTACTTATACCAAAATAGGTATGTTTGCAGTAAAAGCGGAATTTAGAGGCCTTTTTAAAAGACAGTGTCAATAGGGATCCCGGGGCTTTGAGAATTTATCCTCTCGAGGACGTCGTAGCACGGCGTTTTTTTAAACCAGGTAGGTCTTCAAACGGGCATGACATAAACTCATATGGGCATGTGACCAGCAGAAACGGATTAGATCTCTTTTTGTCCCCCAATTAATCCTGACACCGACAAAACAAAAGCCAGCCAAATAATATAACCGATCTTCCGCAAAACCTTTTTTTTTTTTTGCACACACCACTACGATCTACTACTCCCGCGCACACACGAGTTCATCAACACGAAAGCGAGGAGACATCGCGTTCCGCAGCAAGATCGCCATCGCGGACAAACAACAACATCATGTCAAGCTGTCATCGCAACAACCGGGGAAAGACGTATCCGACGCAACCCAAATGGCTCCGGTTCAGAGAGCCGGAGGATCCCGGCGTTCTCATGCACCAGCCTCACGCGCGAGACGCGAATTGTTTAACGGTGCCGTGCCGCGGCCAGAGAACGGATGATGTGCGCTCCTCACGATCCTGTCCAAACATCTTTATAGTTTCTTAAGCTGACATGTGACATGACAGCTCGGTGTGTAGGTCTACCGAGGCGCAGCATACTCATCAGTGACAGCTCGTGTATTTTAACCTGCAGCCAGAAAACAATGATTAAGCAAGATTAGGGGCATGGCGCGGTCTGATTCTCCTTGGATTTGATTCAATTTTTATTGCATCCCCCCTAGAACTAGAAGTGTCCTCAGATAAATCACCAAATGATGAGTACGAACGGTACGGCATTTTCTTTCGTTCATGCCAGTGATTATTGTGGTATTTTTGTTTTGTTTAAGTTGTCCATGCCAGTGATTGTAGTAAGAATGACAATTTTATCCACGGATCCGGGTATCCACGGATATCCGACCTGGTGGGTAAGAATATAAAGGACTAATTACGTCCACGGATTTTATGGGGCGAATATCCGCTAATTCATGGAGTGGGCATTGATAGTGGTTTTGCTTCATGGATATCCAACGGATACCCGGTTGACACATGAAACCCACATGTCAGTGAGACATTGTTTAATTACATGTGTCATGTTACTCATTAAAAGGCATAAGGATCTACTTGTTGAAACATTTCAACAAATATTGTTGAAATATTTTAAGTACTTCTTGTTGAAATATCCAACGGAGTATATATTTTAAGTACTTCTTGTTGAAATATTGTTGCTATGATATTCCTATATATTATCCATAAAATATTTGCTGAAATGCTATCGAAATTTGCTATAATTTCGCAGTTATGCTAAATCTTGTTATGATTATGTATATAGTGTGTACACCAATGGATATCCATGGATACATGGATATCTGTATCCATAGATATCTTCGTGGGCAGGCTAGAGTGAGGTTCATAGTATAGGGTTCGCAGCATAGAAAACAAAAATTTTCCTACGATGGGAACAACTATGTACCAAGATCTATCTACTAGATACAAACAACGGGCGGATGTATATCCGTAGAGAACATACCCTTGAATACCGACAAAGCTTAACGAGTCCAAACTCGTGGTTGATGTAGACGATCTCTTGCCGATCTCAAGATCGAGAGGAAGTCCTAGCGCCGCAAAACAGCAGCGCATCCGTGCTCGCACACACGTTCGAGGCACCGAGCAACCTCCGCCTCCTCGCTCCAGCGATGCAGCGGAAGCACAACTCTTTCTTGCCGAAAGCCACCGGGAACATGTATCTCGCTAGTCCGAGACCATGGGGGATAAATTCTAGAGGGGGAGAGAGATCCTTCACGAGGAGGTGTAAGTGAGAGAGAGGGAGGGGGGCTCCTTTTATAGGGAGAGGGGGGGCACCCAAGGGGCCATGCGCCCAGCCATGGGGCTGCCCCCACCTCTTCCACATTCATGTGGGTGGACACTCCACTCACAAAATGGCCCTTCAAATTTCTCCACTCAAAAACCCACTCAAATTCCCATTAAATTTCCACCAAATTTAATGCAAACTCTCATTAAATAAAACTCTTTTATTTTATTCAGAATTTTGTCAATTACTTTAATGACAAACATTCACAAATAACCCCTTGCTAGAATCCTATTTCACATGCATAACCAGTTTATGCAATTTCACCCGAAAACCTGTTTCGGTATCTAGTGAAATAAATTCCTGCGCTTGTTTATTCTTTCGGCATGAAACATTTGCTCCAATTGGATGCCGGTGTCTCTTAAGTGTGTCACCCTACGGTTCGTGAATAATGCGGACATGATCGAGACCCCTCTCAGATCAATAATCAGAAGCGGGATCTGGAGACCCATACTGACTCCCACACATTCAACGATGACTTTCTTGTGATCGTCGGAACCTTTTACGCTAGTATCTCAATCCCTTTGTTTCGCGATATATTACATGTCCAAGATCCGATCATCGGTATCTCCATACCTAGTTTGATCTCGTTACCGACATGCACTCTTTTCTCGTTCCCGTGATATAACATTCTAGTGATCAAATCACTTGCTTGCAAGCTAATCAATGTGATATCACCGAGAGGGCCCAGAGCATATCTATCCGTCATCGGGATGAACAAATTCCACTCTCGATCCATGGGCCTCAACATAACACTTTATTAGTTCTGAACCCATCTTTATAATCACCCTGTTACGGTGTGACGTTTGATGTTATCAAGAAACTCTTCCAGTGTTAGTGATTGACATGATCTCATGGTCTAAGGATTAGGATCACTTCGTAAGTTGTTATAGCAATATAAACTCAATGACTTTGATCGTAATGCTATACTTCGGATGAATGTTCATCACACCATTACACTAATGTTGTGACCTCGTTATTAACAACATCCAATGTCCATGATCAGGAAACCTTGATCATCTTGTTAATCAACGAGCTAGTTTATGAGAGAGGCATAACTAGGAACTTTCCTTTTGTTTATTAAACACACATGTATTAACGTTTCCGTATTAATACAATTATAGCATGCAAAATAAACATTTATCATAAACAAGGAATACGATAATAACCACTTTATTATTGCCTCTCGGGCATATTCCCTTCAGTCTCCCACTTGGACTAGAGACAATAATCTAGTTTGAGAACATTGCGTATTGAACACCTATGGCTTTCTGGTGTTCCATATACGCAATTGCAAGTGGTTAACATAATCTACGGATCTGACGCTTTCAGGTCCGTGTGTATTTGCATGTCTTTGCGTCTCCACGCATCACTCATTCTCCAATGAGATGGCATTGTATAAATTTGGTCTTTTGGTGAGACCTTTAGTTCCTTGGGGTTAAAACACATCGATACTATTGTCATACAATATATCTTTAGTGTTAGCCCATTGCGAACCACACCTTAGTTTGATAACAAACTACTTGACACAAATTCCCTCCTTTGCTGCTACTATAGCAGTCATATACTTAGCCTTTTTGTTGTAGTATTCGTCACAGTGTCTTAATTTTGGAACTCTTCCAAATCCATCATGGAATCTCTTTTCCATTACATTGTGCCACCCATAGTTTAAATTGAGATAAACTTAATTTGTATCTTGTGACAAAACTAGTATCAATGTAACGCTTTACAATGAACTATTTGTAATTGTTTGTCACCTCTACACAAATATATTCTTAGTTCTTCCAAAAGATCATAAGAATATCCTCACTATCGTCCAATGATCATTTTATGATTCATTCTGGTATATGCTCATAACACTTAGAGCATAGGACATATCTGGATGTGTACATATCATGGTATGATTGATCAAGACATTCTCGTGATTGCACTCATCAAGTGTCAAAGCACTTGAATCTTGTTTCACTTATCAAGTGTCGATACACTTGAATCTTGATTCAATTCCTTTCCATGCAACAAGAACTGTTTTTTGTCCTTTCTATATTGAACTCCTTCAATATCTCATATATGTACGTTTGGCATAAACATATTAGCGTTACAGTCTATCCACTATAGACATTCATGCTAAATATTCGAGTTTTGCCTAAGTTTTTCATCGAAATGAAATTCTTAACCTTTGTCAATAAAATATACATCATTTCTAATCAACAAGATGTCCTTCACATAATGTATTAGAAATATGTCTCAGCGCTCCCACTTAATTTCTTGCAAATGCAAGCATCTTCATCGTCTCCTGATGAAAACTCCTTTTCATCATGGTGAAGATTCCAACTCCGCGATGCTTACTTCAACCATTGAAGTTTGCATGCCCTTTTAGCATCCTTTGAATTTAACAAAACCCTTTGGACAGTGTCATGTACACGTCCTAGGTAATCATTCTATTAGAAGAACTTTGTTTTGTTTATTCATCTACCATATACCAAATTATATGTAGTGGTTGCTACTTTAATCCGTTCAGACTAAATATCGCTATGAAAGATCAAATCTTTTCATAGTCAACTCTTTGAACATTGTCATAAAATACTTTACGACATGTCGAATATTTCATAGATGTGAGACATCCATGTCTGTTTCTTTATAGATCCAAATACGACCAATAGGTTTTTACACCTTTCCGGAGGGTCTTCCAAGTTCAAAACTTGATTTCTCGTGTATGGAACTATCACGGATTTTATGGCTTCAAGCCATTTGACGGAGTCAGGGCCCATCATCGCTTCTTTGTATGTATTCGGTTCATCATTGTCAAACAATAATGATTTACTCTCAAATCTTAGCATTTGATTGTTTAACCGACCTACTTGGTTCAATAGGAACTTAGATCTCCGTGACCACAACCTTTGACACACATAAGCTATGAGCATTATGGCAGCCTCCAGAACCATTTCCGGCGCTGCGCAACTCAGCACATTTAGCTAAGGTTCGTTAACCTTATCAAAGTTCTATTGTCCTCCCACTTAACTTTTATGAAAAATTCCTTCTTCAAGAAACTTCACATTTCAAGCGACAAACCCTTTTGTCCTCGGTGTTAAGAAGGAATAACCAATTGTTATTCAAAATAACCTACAAAGACATGCTCATCCGACTTTGGTTGTAAACATCTTACTTATGTTTAGCATACCAAAATTTAAGAAAGGACAACTTGGGTTTTACCCCAAACCATAACTCATATGGTGTCATTTCAACGGATCAAGATGGAGCTCTTTTCAGTGTAAAAGCGGTAGTCTCTAAAGCTTTAATCTTTTAAAACATAATGGCAGTTTTATAAATAACACCTTTGATCCAACCATGTCAAAACAAGGTTTCATTACAAATCTCAAACACTCCATACTCCTATGGTGTTTCGGGAGATGTAAATCTAGGTGTTTTGCTAAACTTGCAACTCAAATAAATCCCTTTATGATAAAATCATAATTCATTTATTTTCTTGTTACACTTGTAACTCAAATAAATCCCTTTATGATCAAATCATAATTCATTTATTTTTCTTGTTACAATGATTTTCCACTTCATCTTGAAAGTCTTTGAAAACGTTTTTCAAATATTTCATACTTCTTTCTCATTAAGTGAATATTCACTCAAAATTCCGGAGAAAGCATATGAAGTTGAAACCCATCGCTTACGACTGCATATAATGGACTACATACATCGATATGTATAGATTCCAATATTTTAGTCGTTCGTTCTTCTTTGGCCTTTGAACGAAGTTTTAATTATCACGTGGAAAGTCTCACAAGCGTCACTTGATCAAATCAAAGACTCCAAAAATCCATGAATATGGAGATTCTTCATGTTTTCTTTCCAATATAATTTAAACAGCGATGTCACTTCATAAGTGATCTTTCAATCATTTGTCTTGCGACATTTTAGCATTAGGATTTATGGATGTGATTTCTTCAACTAGATTTGTAAATCATCCATCTTATATGGAATACGGTAATTATTTGAACAACCTTTGTTCTTATAATACCTGATTCAAATAACAATTATTAAAACAAATCTTGAAGTCTTTCTTCAACTAGATTTGTAAATCATCCATCTTATATGGAATACGGTAATTATTTGAACAACCTTTGTTCTTATAATACCTGATTCAAATAACAATTATTAAAACAAATCTTGAAGTCAAGCTTTGATGTCAACGAGAAATACAAACAACGGTTTGTTTGTTTTCGATGAACATCATCACATATTCTCTTGCTAGTTACTTAGGTCATTGTGGTTCATGAATTGCGTCGTCCCGTATGAAATTTCATACCAACCAATTCGGTATCCAATACCCAAGAACCACATTGTTTAACAAGCAAAGAATACAACCATAACATGTATATCATATATATACCTAAATTGGATATTTCCAATCTTTTCTTTTCTGCCAAATATATTTTATAGATTCTCTTTCAGCATTTCCTTTTCCTTTTAAAAGAATTTATCAACATCAAAAGTGGCGCCATATACATGACACATAGTCCAAAGCGTGTATATTCAAATAATAATACCTTTGGACTTGCACTTTGAAGTAGATCACCATCATCAAAATGATCGGTATTCTTTCAAAAATTCATTCTTTAGTAATCTTTTAGTGTAGTAAACATTTTACATACATATTCTATTCACCCTTATCATGACGACTTTCATGATCAAGCTACTTTAGCTTATAAAGGCGAATCGTGAGTATAGCATTACTTTCCAAAACCCTTTTGGATGATTAGGATGTCTAGCATCTCCAACCTTCGTAAATTCTCATCCAATATGAGAACATATATTATACTCTATCATATTGCAACAAACATTGTTTCAGATATCGTTATATCTGCCACACATGATGGTTTCTGAAACAATTCTTTCAGCTCCTAGATAAACTTGATGTTTAAATCAAGAATCATGGAGGCAAACATGATACTTAAGATACTAACACTGGAATTGTTACTCTCGATTTAATACCAATTATTAAATTTCACGGAGTAAATAGAATTTTGCTGAAAGTTTGCAATAGGACTTTAAACTTTAGATTGACACTCAACACAATACGATACCAGTTCGTAAAGTATATATCCAGAATTCTATAGTTCTATTATCTCAATTACAACTATGCATAAGGTGGTGAACGAATGCCAATGACTACAACAAATTATGCAAATTCACTTTGATTTAATTTATGATAAATTGAGTTCTACTAATCCAAATTAGAAATGAACTCCCACTCAAAAACGACATCCCTCGTGCCTTTTTGGTGATTACATGAACCAAATCCACTACACCAAGTCCGATCATCACGTGAGTCGGTATAGCTTCAAAGGCGAGCATCAAATGGGCATCATATCAACTATATGACTCATGCTTAACCTTTCGGTCTGTGTTCCGAGGCCATGTCTGTACATGCTAGGCTCGCCAAGTTAGAACCTTAGTATTTTTGCGTGTGTAACTGTTTTACACCCGAGAATGCTCGTGGATTCAAGTACACCCGATCATCACGTGATGTCTTGAAGCGACGAAACATTGTCGGTGCATACTTAAGGAAGAACACATTTTTATCTTGATATCTAAATGAGGGATCATCTTATTATGCTAATAAAACGCCAAACAAGCAATATAAGATGCTATCAAACATCACATGTTTATTAGTGGAATGATATGGTTCTCGCATATGATCTCTATCATGTGCACCGTGGTATGATCACTATCATACCTTTATGTGTAAATCCAAGGTCTATGGAATTTACACGTTATGTGTGTTGTAAGAGTATCATCTCATACTTCTACTTACAACATCACCATATCATAACACTAGCCCAGCAACAATCTAAACTAGACGCCTCTAATTTATCCATTGCAAATTTTACGTGGCTTAGGGCTTTCGAAGATAGAACCGTTCTTACCTACGAACATGAACCACAACGAGGATAATCAAATTGTTGACAACTCGTTGCAAATTAGATATTGACTATAGTAGGAGAGACAGACACCCGCTAGCCACTTATGCAAAACTAGTTGCATGTCAAGCGTGGAACAGGTCTCATGTGCGAGGACATGTAAAGTTTGTCCGGGCCGCTTCATCCCACTATGCCACCAATATCCAAAGTACAACTAAGAAGCAATAAAATGATCATCATCGCCCACATACTCATATGTCTACTACCCGTGCAAAGTATCTACGCATAGATCCGGCTCTGATACCACTATAGGGTTCGCAGCATAGAAAACAAAAATTTTCCTACGATGGGAACAACTATGTACCAAGATCTATCTACTAGATACAAACAACGGGCGGATGTATATCCGTAGAGAACATACCCTTGAAGACCGACAAAGCTTAACGAGTCCAAACTCGTGGTTGATGTAGACGATCTCTTGCCGATCTCAAGATCGAGAGGAAGTCCTAGCGCCGCAAAACAGCAGCGCATCCGTGCTCGCACACACGTTCGAGGCACCGAGCAACCTCCGCCTCCTCGCTCCAGCGATGCAGCGGAAGCACAACTCTTTCTTGCCGAAAGCCACCGGGAACATGTATCTCGCTAGTCCGAGACCATGGGGGATAAATTCTAGAGGGGGAGAGAGATCCTTCACGAGGAGGTGTAAGTGAGAGAGAGGGAGGGGGGCTCCTTTTATAGGGAGAGGGGGGCACCCAAGGGGCCATGCGCCCAGCCATGGGGCTGCCCCCACCTCTTCCACATTCATGTGGGTGGACACTCCACTCACAAAATGGCCCTTCAAATTTCTCCACTCAAAAACCCACTCAAATTCCCATTAAATTTCCACCAAATTTAATGCAAACTCTCATTAAATAAAACTCTTTTATTTTATTCAGAATTTTGTCAATTACTTTAATGACAAACATTCACAAATAACCCCTTGCTAGAATCCTATTTCACATGCATAACCAGTTTATGCAATTTCACCCGAAAACCTGTTTCGGTATCTAGTGAAATAAATTCCTGCGCTTGTTTATTCTTTCGGCATGAAACATTTGCTCCAATTGGATGCCGGTGTCTCTTAAGTGTGTCACCCTACGGTTCGTGAATAATGCGGACATGATCGAGACCCCTCTCAGATCAATAATCAGAAGCGGGATCTGGAGACCCATACTGACTCCCACACATTCAACGATGACTTTCTTGTGATCGTCGGAACCTTTTACGCTAGTATCTCAATCCCTTTGTTTCGCGATATATTACATGTCCAAGATCCGATCATCGGTATCTCCATACCTAGTTTGATCTTGTTACCGACATGCACTCTTTTCTCGTTCCCGTGATATAACATTCTAGTGATCAAATCACTTGCTTGCAAGCTAATCAATGTGATATCACCGAGAGGGCCCAGAGCATATCTATCCGTCATCGGGATGAACAAATTCCACTCTCGGTCCATGGGCCTCAACATAACACTTTATTAGTTCTGAACCCATCTTTATAATCACCCTGTTACGGTGTGACGTTTGATGTTATCAAGAAACTCTTCCAGTGTTAGTGATTGACATGATCTCATGGTCTAAGGATTAGGATCACTTCGTAAGTTGTTATAGCAATATAAACTCAATGACTTTGATCGTAATGCTATACTTCGGATGAATGTTCATCACACCATTACACTAATGTTGTGACCTCGTTATTAACAACATCCAATGTCCATGATCAGGAAACCTTGATCATCTTGTTAATCAACGAGCTAGTTTATGAGAGAGGCATAACTAGGAACTTTCCTTTTGTTTATTAAACACACATGTATTAACGTTTCCGTATTAATACAATTATAGCATGCAAAATAAACATTTATCATAAACAAGGAATACGATAATAACCACTTTATTATTGCCTCTCGGGCATATTCCCTTCACATAGATTTGGATTTGGATTTGGTTTTGGAATATCCGTCCAAACCCGCTCCATCGTCATCCTTAGATTGTAGCAACTTGGGAGGAAAAAACAGGCAGAATGGACAAAAATAACCCAAAATAAAAAGGATTTTACAAAATGACCCATCTGGAAAACTATTTCACTGCACTAACCCTTTAGGTAACGCCCAACAGCTAGGCGCTACACTGTTCTGCTAGGCGCTATGCCTCCTGCCAGCGTGGCACCGCCTGGCCCCTCCCTGGCCCCACCCGGATGCATAACGTCCAGGTGCTATGCCTGGGACGAGTAACGCCCAGGCGCTATGCCCAAGGTGTAGCGTCTATCTGATAGGCCCTATACTTTAATGTGTAGCACCTAGCATATAGGCGCTACACTTTGAGACATACTCAGCAGCTCGTAGCCCCCCTCCCCACCCCGACCCATTCACTCCCAGCTCGAACCAAGCAAGAAGAACAGCAAGGAGGCGCCCCCTTCTCCCCTCTCTTCTCCTCCCCCCTCAAATCTCTCACATTGGAAGCTTTATTTGGTGGATTTGTGCCTCTCCCCAGCTGCTAGAGGTACCCTCCCTCATTCCCCTCCGTTTTGACCTCTTGAAATCTTTCATTTTGGTTGGACTTGGCTTGAAACCCTAGAAATTTGATTTGTAGAGAAATGTTTGGAAATTTGTTAGATTCATTGGCCAATGTTGGTTATAAAGATGTGTATGAAGCATTTAGTTAGGTTTAGGGTTGTTGAAATGACATTGTTTGGTATATTGGAATGTTATGGCTAGGGTTAGGGTTAGGGTTTGCTTATGTAAGAGAGGGTGTTCTTGTTAGCTTTATGGTTTGGTAATGTGTCTAGTATAGTTTTGTTTATCTTGTCATGGTTAGTTAATGAACATATTCTCCTATGTGTTAGGGATGGCAAGAATTGTTCATGTTCATCATGTGGACAAGGATGCCTTTTTGAAAGGCAACATAGAACCGGACCCGGATGATCTAGATATTGTGTTTGAGCGTAGTCCCACCTATGCCGAGGTCTTGGAGCAAGTGAGGATTGAATTGAAATGGATGGACCCATGTGATGTTGTTGAGTTGGAAGGAAGACATAATGTGGGTTTTGGAATGCATATCCGTTGGAAGACCATGCGTATCTTCTCTGAGGCTCGTTGGCTTGCATACAAGGAGGTGGTGGCTGAATCACTAGACAAGGCTCTTGAGCTATTTGCCACCAAGAAGGTTGATAGTTCATTGCCTTTGGACTTGAACCGTCGTGCTTCCCCATTGGATAGTAGGAGTCCTCCACCCGTGGAGCAAGAGCTATGGATTGAACCTCCTTTGAGCCAAACATTGAGCCCCATTTCAAGACACCAAGACGAAGTGTTGGAAGAGGACAATGATGATTGTGAGGGTGAATATGATGATGATGTTGAACTCCATGACAACAATGTTGGTGATTGGGAGAAATATATCACTCAACATGACATGGACCGTGAACTCCCGTATTCTCGAGGCTATGCTTCGGACTCGGATGATGATGGTCCCGAAGAAGAAGTTGACGAGGAGAGGTCCACGGCTAGAGAGGCCGAAATCCACCATACCGTATTGGGGCGGGACCATCGGGTGCCTTTGTTTCGTGATCTTAGTCTCACGGATGAAGCCACGGTTGATGGTGGCAAAGGCATAGTGCTTGGACCAAGGACAAGTTCTTACCGGGATGGCAATGAAGTGAATAATGGCTTTTGCAAAGGATCAAGGTTTAAGACCTTGTTGGAATTTAAGCAATGGATAAAGGACTTCTCAGTGAAGCATCATCGTCCTTACACGGTCGTGCACTCGAACATCAAGAAGCGTTACACGGTGAAGTGCGAGGAGGAAGGATGTCCTTGGATTGTGCGTGCTAGACCATTCAAGGGAGGTCCCGATTGGCACATATCTAGTTGTGTATCAACTCACATGTGTCGAGGCCCGGTGGTGGATGGCAAGGATGCAAAGCATGAGCACCGGCAACTCACCTCCGAGTTCCTCGCTTATAGGCTTTCCAACGACATCGCGTCGTTTCCAATAATGAGCATCAAGCAGGTCATGGAGTTTGTGAAAGCTCGCTTTCACTATGAGGTGAAGTACGGGAAGGCATGGAAGGCTAAGCAATCCGCATTCAAGGTGTTGTACGGTGATTGGGAGGAATCTTATAAACGAATCCCAAGGTTGTTGGGAGCGATGGCCGATGCTAACCCGGGCATGGTTCATGTGGTTGAACCTTTGGGGAACAAGACAAGGATTGTAAACGGAAGAACCGTTCGAGTTTTTGGCCGTGCATTTTGGGCTTTCGAGCAATGTGTTCAGGCATTTGCACATTGTAGGTCGTTCATCTCCGTTGATGGCACCTTTATGACCGGTCAATTCAAGGGCACTATCTTGATTGCAATAGCCAATGATGCCAACAACCGGTTGATTCCTTTGGCCTTTGCTTTGGTAGAGGTGGAAAACAATGATAATTGGGAGTGGTTCTTCCATCTTTTAAGAACCAAGATATTAACCCCTCAGAGGGAAATATGTGTCATCTCGGACCGTCATCAAGGAATTCTTAAAGCGGTGGACCAACATATTCTCGGGCATGCTCCTTTGCACCATCGTTGGTGCATGAGACACTTTTGTTCAAACTTCTATAGGGCATGCAAGAGCAAGGATTTGGCCGATGATCTACAAGATTGTTGCCTCGCTTTCACGGAACGCCGTTTCTTAAACTTGTACAACAAATTGCTCTTCAACAAAGAGCTCAATGCGGGTGGTCGAGAGTTTCTCGATAGGAGCATTGAAGAAAGAACAAAGTGGGCACGAGCTTTCGATGACGGTGGCCGGAGGTACGCCCAAATGACAAGCAACATGGCAGAGGCCTTCAACAAGTTGCTCAAAGGTGTCCGTGCATTGCCCGTCACGGCAATAGTCTGTTATACATTCAACATGATGAATGGGTATTTCTTAAATACTCAGAGGAAACGGACCGGTAGATTGCGGGGTACTACAAGAACAAGTACAAATACAAGTACCCACCTAAGGTTGATGATTGGATGCAATTTCAGTCAAAGAAAGCGGATGCCCAAGTTGTCACGGAGTATGATAATGACGAGCTAATTTACCAAGTTACGGAGCCCGGAGGTACAACGGCTGATGGTGTCCAACACGGAGGCCGAGCTTTCAAGGTCTCGCTCAAGACTTGTGAGTGCACATGCGGAAGGCCATCATTGCTTCATCTTGCATGCTCGCACTTGCTCGTGGCGTCTCGCCGGCGACATTTGGATTACAATAATCCGCTCACGGTGAGAGAGGCTGGGTCTCTCTTGAGGGCACGTTAGATAACCGACACATCTTTTGGACCGAGCGCTGTAACAAATAACAACATAAGTCAAACCAAGAACATGCCTATCTTGAGGAAGTCTCGCATCCATACCTTAAGGAAGTTTCGTATCATGCCTTCTCCCTTTTTCCCCTTAGGGGCAGCAAAAAGAATCGCCTCGGCATCGTCGGCATATTTCTTTACCTCCGTTCTCTACAGAGTCAAGAACAAGAACATGTTAGGCAAGAAAGAGATGAGAGTGCAAGGAAAGTAATGCAAAGGCAACGATAACTTTACCGCAAAGTTGAGTGAGAAAGAAAGCGGGATGTCGGTCCCCTCCCTGACCTGCCGGTTGTACTGAGTGTAGGCAAGTTCATCGAACTGGACTGGCTCGTACAATATTTCTTCCTCATAGGACGGCGGGCAAATGGAGACACATGTACTACCTGTTGGAGATATGCCCTAGAGGCAATAATAAATATAGTTATTATTATATCTTTATGTTTATGATAAATGTTTACATTCATGCTATAATAGTATTAACAAGGAAACATTGATACTTGTGTGATTTGTAAACTTAATTTGAAGTCCCTAGTATAGCCTCTATACATCACTAGCTTGTTGGTTGATAAATGATTATGGTTTCCCTATCATGAACATTGAGATGTTATCAACAACGAGATCATATCGTTAGGAGAATGATATTATGGACATACTCCTATAGATAAGCGTAGCATAAAGATCAAGTCATTTCAATAGTTCAATTGCTATATGCTTTCTGATACATAGTAACCTAATTCCTTCGACCATGAGATAATGCATATCACCTTTACCGGATGGATTCTTTGATGATATCAAACACCACACCATAACTGGGTGGCTATAAAGGTGGAATTGAGTGTTCGGAAAGTATTGGTTGAGACACATGGATCAAGAGTGGAATTTGTCCATCCATATGACGGATAGATATACTCTGGGACCTCTCGGTGGAATGTCATCCAATTAGCTTGCAAGCATGTGACTGGCTCACAAGGGATCACATATCACGGGAACGAGAAAAGAGTACTTATCGGTAACAAGGTTGAACTAGGTATGCAGAGATACCGACGATCATAACCTCGGATAAGTAAACTATCGTGAGACAAAGGGAAATTGGTTTCGTATGTAAGTGGTTCATTCGATCACAAAGTAATCGTAGAAATATGTGGGAGCCATATGAATTTCCAGATTCCTCTATTGGTTATTGTTCGGAGAAGTGTCTCGATCATGTCCGCATAATTCACGAACCATAGGGAGACACACTTAAGGATTCGACGTTGTTTGAGTAGTTATGGTATTATGAGAAAGAGACTGAATGTTGTTCGGAGTCTCGGATGGGATCCGGGATATCACGAGGTGATCCGGAATGGTCCGGAGAATAAGATTCATATAAGGAAAGTTCCGTTTCGGAGTTCGGGAATGATTCCGGTGTTTTCATCAGGAATGTTCTAGAAGGTTCCGGAATGTCCGGCACTCCGGAGGGGAAGGGGTACATGAGTGTGTCATTGCAAGTTGGAATGATTGCATCATGTACTAAGTGTATTCGCTGTCCAAAATAAAGGGTTTAATCAAATCCTAAATTGAAAAGTCAAACGGCTAGTTTGAAAGTCAAACGGCAAGTTTTGGAAAGTGGAAAAGAGGAAGGAGTGTGAAACCGAGTTGGGGAGGGAGTCCTCCTCCCCAAGCCGGCGCACCACCCAAGCCGAGTTGGGGAGGGACTCCCCTCCCTCCCCTTGGCCGCCGGCCCCTCCACCTATATAAGGAGGGGCAGGGCTCCCTCCTCTAGACACACAAGTCCCTCACCTCAAACCCTAGAAGCTGCAGCCCTCCATAGCCGCCGCCTCCACCTAGGGTTTTGCCCTAGCCGCCGACTTGGGGTCCCCGAAACCCTAGCCGCCGGCTCTAGCCCCTCCTCCTTGGTGTGTCTAAACCCTAGATCGCCGAGGAGCTCTCTCATACTCCACCATACTCGCTCCGGCTTAAGTCGAAGCCCTGCGGGATCTCCCCTCTACTTCTGGTACCACGCCGTTGTGCTGCCGGAATATCGAGGAGAATGCTACAACCTCCGCTGCCTGCTGGAACAAGGGAGGGGAAGGTCTTCGTCGAGTACCGAACGTGTGACCGACTGCGGGAGCGCTGCCGGAACGCAGCGCCGGAAGGATCGTCTACGCGATCTTGAGATCGGGAAGAGTACGACTACATCATGTTGGAGATATGCCCTAGAGGCAATAATAAATGTAGTTATTATTATATCTTTGTGTTTATGATAAATGTTTACATTCATGCTATAATAGTATTAACAAGGAAACATTGATACTTGTGTGATTTGTAAACTTAATTTGAAGTCCCTAGTATAGCCTCTATACTTCACTAGCTTGTTGGTTGATTAATGATTGTGGTTTCCCTATCATGAACATTGAGATGTTATCAACAACAAGATCATATCGTTAGGAGAATGATATGGTAAACATACTCCTATAGATAAGCGTAGCATAAAGATCAAGTCATTTCAATAGTTCAATTGCTATATGCTTTCTGATACATAGTAACCTAATTCCTTCGACCATGAGATCATGCATATCACCTTTACCGGATGGATGCTTTGATGACATCAAACACCACACCGTAACTGGGTGGTTATAAAGGTGGCATTGAGTGTTCGGAAAGTATTGGTTGAGACACATGGATCAAGAGTGGGATTTGTCCATCCACATGACGGATAGATATACTCTGGGCCCTCTCGGTGGAATGTCATCCAATTAGCTTGCAAGCATGTGACTTGGTCACAAGGGATCACATATCACGGGAACGAGAAAAGAGTACTTATCAGTAACGAGGTTGAACTAGGTATGCAGAGATACCGACGATCATAACCTCGGATAAGTAACATATCGTGAGACAAAGGGAAATTGGTATCGTATGTAAGTGGTTCATTCGATCGCAAAGTAATCGTAGAAATATGTGGGAGCCATATGAATTTCCAGATTCCTCTATTGGTTATTGTTCGGAGAAGTGTCTCGATCATGTCCGCATAATTCACGAACCGTAGGGAGACACACTTAAGGATTCGACGTTGTTTGAGTAGTTATGGTATTATGAGAAAGAGACCGAATGTTGTTCGGAGTCTCGGATGGGATCCGGGATATCACGAGGTGATCCGGAATGGTCCGGAGAATAAGATTCATATAAGGAAAGTCCCGTTTCGGAGTTCGGGAATGATTCCGGTTGTTTTCATCGGGAATGTTCTAGAAGGTTCCGGATTGTCCGGCACTCCGGGGGGGAAGGGGTACATGAATGTGTCATTACATATTGGAATGATTGCATCATGTACTAAGTGTTCTTGCTGTCCCAAATAAAGGATTAAATTGAATCCTAAAACAGAAAAGTCAAATGTCCAGTTTGAAAGTCAAACGGCTAAAACAAGAAACTGTGGGAAACAAGAAAGAGGAGTTGGGAACCGACTTGAGGGAGGAGTCTCCTCCCCAAGCCGGCGCGCCACCCAAGGCCGACTTGGGGAGGGACTCCCCTCCCCTGGCCGCGCCTCCCCACCTATAAAAGGAGGGGCAAGGCCCCCTCCTCTAGACACACAAGTTTCCACCTCTAAATCTCCGGTTTAGAGCCGTTTTGGTTTGGAGCTTCTAATTGCTTTAGCCTGCGGTTTAGAGCCTTCTAATTGGTTTAGAGCCTTCTAATTGGTGTGTCTAAATTACTAGACCACTAATAGCCTCTCTCATAAGCTCCACCATACTCGCACCGGCTTAAGGCGAAGCCCTGCGGGATTTCCCCTCTACTTCCGGTACCACGCCGTTGTGCTGCCGGAATCGCGAGGAGAGTGCTACAACCTCCGCTGCCTGCTGGAACAAGGGAGAGGAAGGTCTTCGTCGAGTACCGAACGTGTGACCGACTGCGGGAGCGCTGCCGGAACGTGGCGCCGGAAGGATCGTCTACACGATCTTGAGATCGGATAGAGTACGACTACATCACCCACGAGAATCCGCTCTCGTTAAACGCTTTGGAATCTTCAAGGGTAAGTTATTCCATCGACTCGTTGCTACAATCTAGTAGATAGATCTTGGCTTGTTTGTTTGTATGCGATAGAAATTTTTTGTTTTCCATGCTACGAACCCCTACAGTGGTATCAGAGCCGTGTCTATATGTAGATCTGTTGCACGAGTAGAACACAATGGTCATTGTGGGCGTTGATGCTTTATTGTCGATTGCTTCTTGTGTACTTTGCATCTTGCGGTATGTTGCGATGAAGCGGCCCGGGCTAACCTTACATGACATCGTTCATGAGACTTGCTCCACGCTTGACATGCAACTTGTATTGCATAAGTGGCTTTGCGGGTGCCTGTTTCTCCTAGCATAGTTAAGATCCAATTTACAACGGGTGATTAACAATACTAGTATCAATGTTGTGGTTCTTGTTCGTAAGTTAGAACGACACTTATTGAAAGCCCCAAACCACGTAAAATATGCAAGGAAAGTAGAGGCGTCTAACTTTGTTTTGCAGGGGTGTGCAGTGATGTGATATGGCCATGATTGTGATTATATTTTATGTATGCAATGTTCCTTATTGTAAGTCGGCAACCGGCAGGAGCCATATGGTTGTCTTTAATTTATGTTAAGACCCGCGTGTCTATTCAAAGTAGTTGTAATAGTTGAAGCCGGTGGACGACAACCATGGAGTAGCATCATTGACCTTGATGCAATGCCGGTGATGATGGAGATCATGTTCGTGCTTGAAGATGGAGATTGGAAGCACAAAGAAGAAAGGCCATATCATATCACATATATATTGAATTGCATGTGATGTTAATCCTTTATGCATCTTGTATTGCTTAGTAGACGACGGTAGCATTATAAGATGATCCCTCATGCACATGAATTTCAAGTCATAAAGTGTTCACCCTTAGTTAGCACCGTTGCTAAAGCTTGTTGTTTCGAAGCACCACGTGATGATCGGGTGTGTTAGATTCCGCAAGTGTATACAACGTGAGCAAGCCAGATTTGCTCATGCGGAAACTAAGGTTTGATCTTGACGAGCCTAGCATGTACAGACATGGTCTCGGAACACGGATCACCGAAAGGTAAAGCATGAATCATATAGTAGATATGATGAACATGACGATTGTTCGCCATTAAAAAATATATCAACTCTCGTGATGATCGGTGTTGATGTAGTGGATTTGGTTCGTGTGATCACTAAAACAATGTGAGGGATATTGTTTTGAGTGGGAGTTCACCTAGTTTAATTACATTAATTAATTTGAACTCAATTTGTCATAAACTTAGTCTAAACTATTGCAAATATGTTGTAGATCAATGGCAGCCCCTACCATCAATTTTAATGCGTTCCTAGAGAAAGAAAAGTTGAAAAACAATGGAAGCAACTTCGCGGATTGGTTCCGCAATTTGAGGATTGTCCTCACAGCTGGTAATTTGACCTATGTGCTGGATGCACCGCTGGGTGACCCACCTGCAGCTGATGCTCCCGATGAAGTAAAGAATGTTTACCTCGCTCGGAAGAATCAGTACTCCATAGTTCAGTGTGCTATCTTGTATGGTTTGGAATCGGAGCTTCAGAAAAGGTTTGAGGATTCAGACCCATATGATATTGTCGAGGATCTCAAATTGATTTTGAGACTCATGCGGCAATTGAAAGCTATGAGGCTTCTGAAAAGTTCTTTAACTGCAAGATGGAAGAGGGCAGCTCCGTCAGTGAGCATGTGCTTAAGATGTCTGGGCACGCAAACAAACTTCAAATCTTGGGTATAGTGATTCCTAATGCTTTGGGGATTTACCGTGTCCTCCAATCACTACCACCAAGTTACAAGAACTTTGTGATGAACTACAACATGCAGAACATGAACAAGACGTTGCCAGAACTCTTTGCCATGTTGAAATCTGCAGAAGTGGAGATCAAGAAAGAGCACCAAGTGTTGTTGGTCAATAAGACCACCAAATTCAAGAAAGGCAAGTCTAAGCAAAAGGGACACTTCAAGAAGGGTGGTAAGAAAGCTACCACGCCGACGAAGAAGACCAAGGCTGGACCTAAGCCTGATACTGAGTGCTTTTACTGCAAGGGGAGAAGGTCACTGGAAGCGGAATTGCCCAAAGTACTTGGCGGATTTGAAGAACGGCAACATCAAGAAGAAAGGTATATCTGATATACATGTTATTGATGTGTATCTCACTAGTACTCGTAGTAGTTCCTGGGTATTTGATACTGGTTCGGTTGCTCATATTTGTAACTCGAAACAGGTGCTGCAGAATAAACCGAAGCTAGCGAAGAACGAGGTGACGATGCGCGTGGGAAACGGATCAAAGGTTGATGTGATCGCGGTCGGCACGCTACCCCTTCATCTACCATCGGGATTAGTTTTATACTTAAATAATTGTTATTTGGTGCCTGCGTTGAGCATGAACATTATATCGGGATCTGTTATTGCGAGACGGTTACTTGTTTAAATCCGAGAATAATGGTTGTTCTATTTATATGAGTAATATGTTTTATGCACATGCACCTTTGATAGATGGTCTTTCTTATTGAATCTCGATAGTGGAAATACACATATCAACAACATTGAGGCTAAACGATTGAAATCAAGCGATAATTCGACCTATATGTGGCACTGTCGTCTTGGTCACATCGGAGTGAAACGTATGAAGAAACTCCATTCCGATGGACTTCTTGAATCACTTGATTTTGAATCACTTGAAAGATGCGAAGCATGTCTGATGGGTTAGTAAATGACTAAGACTCATTTATGGTATGATGGAGCGAGCTACGGACTTATTGGAAATCATACATACCGATGTGTGTGGTCGTCCAATGGTGTAGCATCGCGCGGTGGTTATCGTTATGTTCTTACTTCACGGATGACTTGAGTAGATATGGGCTATCTATTTCATGAAACATAAGTCCGAAACTTCGAGAAGTTTAAGGAGTTTCAAAGTGTGTGAGGTAGAGAATCAACGTAACAAGAAGATTAAATTTCTACGTTCTGATCGTGGAGAGGTGAATATTCTAAGTTACGAGTTTGGCGAGCATTTGAAGAAATGCGGAATACTTTCACAATTGACACCGCCGGGACACCACAGCGTAATGGTGTGTCCGAACGTCGTAATCGAACTCTCTTAGATATGGTTCGTTCTATGATGTCACTTACAGATTTACCGCTATCCTTTTGGGGTTATGCATTAGAAAACAACCGCATTCACTTTAAAATAGGGCACGTCTAAATCCGTTGAAACGACACCGTATGAATTGTGGTTTGGGAAAAACCTAAATTGTCGTTCCTTAAAGTTTGGGGATGCGAAGCCTATGTAAAGAAGTTACAGCCGGACAAGCTTGAAACCAAAGCGGAAAAATTCGTCTTCATAGGATACCCGAAGGAAAACTATTGGGTAGGTATACCTTCTATCATAGATCTGAAGGCAAAATCTTCGTTCCCAAGAATGGATCCTTTCTAGAGAAGGAATTTCTCTCGAAAGAAGTGACTGGAAGGAAAGTAGAACTCGACGAGGTTGTCGAACCTTCTCTCGAAATTGCGAGTAGCGCAGAGCACCGGAAGAAGTTCCTGTGGTGTCTGCACCAATAAGAGAGGAAGCTAATGATGGTGATCATGAAAACTTCGGTTGAGGTTGCTACAGAGCCTCGGAGGGTCAACGAGAACTCGTACCACTCCAGATTGGTATGATTCCGTTATGAATGTCATGTTGGTGGACAAAACACGATGACCCGAGACATATGAGGAAGCGATGATGAGCCCAGATTCCAATAAATGGCAAGAAGCCATGAAATCCGAGATTGGATCATGTACGAAAACCAAGTATGGACTTTGGTGGACTTACCGGATGGCCGAAAGGTTGTCGAGAACAAATGGATTTTCAAGAAAAAAACCAGATGCTGATGGTAATGTTACTGTCTATAAAGCTCGACTTGTCGCAAAGGGTTTCGACAAATTCAAGAAGTTGACTACGATGAGACTTTCTCACCGGTTAGCGAAGCTAAAGTCTGTGAGGATTATGTTAGCAATCGCTGCATATTATGATTATGAGATATGGCAGATGGATGTCAAAACAGCATTCCTAATGGAGACATTGATGAAGAGTTGTATATGATGCAACCCAAAGGTTTTTGTCGATCCTAAAGATTAACAAGGTATGCACAACTTCAACGGTCCATCTATGGATTGAAGCAAGCATCCCGAAGTTGGAATCAACGTTTTGATAGGTAATCAAAAGTTTTGGTTTTATACAAACTTTGGAGAAGCTGTATTTACAGGAAAGTCAGTGGGCGGCTCTGTAGCATTCTTAATACTATATGTGGATGACATATTGTTGATTGGGAATGAGTAGACCTTCTTAATAGTGTCAAGGAATATTTGAATATAGTTTTCAATGAAGGATCTTGGCGAAGCAGCTTACATATTAGGCATAAAGATTTATAGAGATAGATCGAAACGCCAAATATTCATTGTCACAGAGTAATATTGGACAAAGTTCTAAAGAGATTTGGAATGAAAGAAAGCAAGAAAGGGTTCTTGCCCATGTTGCCCAATACGACCTTGAGTAAAACTCAAAGTCCGACATCGGCAGAAGATAGAGAAAGGATGAGTAAGACTCCCTATGCCTCAGCCATAGGATCTCTGATGTATGCCATGCTATGTACTAGACCCGACATTGCATATGCTGTTAGTTTAACTAGCAGATATCAAAGTGATCCAGGAGTGGATCATTGGACAGCGGTTCAAAAACATCTTAAGTACTTGAGAAGAATAAGGATATGGTTCTTTCTTATGGAGGTGATGGAACAGGCTCGTTGTTAATGGTTTACACCGATGCTAGTGGAACACCATCGCGATGATTCTAAATCACAATCCGGATACGTATTTATTTTGAATGGTGCAGCAGTTAGCTGTAG